>JAKEPQ010000203.1:0-1200000 GCA_024500445.1 Entomyzon cyanotis
CTGCTGCTCTCCGGCTGTGCGCAGACAGCGAACAAAGCAGCAGCTAAGCACACCGCAGCAGTGTTCGTTCAGAACTTGGACAAATTTCACCAGAAAGCTGCTTTTCAGCCACAATGTGCTTAGAATGCTTGTTTTTGCTTCAGCAAGCTCCTGGCAGCATTTGCACTGAGGGGCATAAGGTGCAGCAGAAAGGAATGAAATGGAGCTTGCCACGACTTCAGACAGGCATATCTGCAGGAGATATAGCTATTCCAGAAGGAAGCAGGCGAGGAGAAGGCGTTCTTCCAGTACCCCCTCTGCCCGCAGCCTTGCCCGGCTGAAGAGAGCGATTCGCGGCTTTCTCGCCCTGAAGCGCGCTTTAGCTCCGGACAAGCTCTGCTGCTCTCCGGCTGTGCGCAGACAGCGAACAAAGCAGCAGCTAAGCACACCGCAGCAGTGTTCGTTCAGAACTTGGACAAATTTCACCAGAAAGCTGCTTTTCAGCCACAATGTGCTTAGAATGCTTGGTTTTGCTTCAGCAAGCTCCTGGCAGCATTTGCACTGAGGGGCATAAGGTGCAGCAGAAAGGAATGAAATGGAGCTTGCCACGACTTCAGACAGGCATATCTGCAGGAGATATAGCTATTCCAGAAGGAAGCAGGCGAGGAGAAGGCGTTCTTCCAGTACCCCCTCTGCCCGCAGCCTTGCCCGGCTGAAGAGAGCGGATTCCGCGGCTTTCTCGCCCTGAAGCGCGCTTTAGCTCCGGACAAGCTCTGCTGCTCTCCGGCTGTGCGCAGACAGCGAACAAAGCAGCAGCTAAGCACACCGCAGCAGTGTTCGTTCAGAACTTGGACAAATTTCACCAGAAAGCTGCTTTTCAGCCACAATGTGCTTAGAATGCTTGGTTTTGCTTCAGCAAGCTCCTGGCAGCATTTGCACTGAGGGGCATAAGGTGCAGCAGAAAGGAATGAAATGGAGCTTGCCACGACTTCAGACAGGCATATCTGCAGGAGATATAGCTATTCCAGAAGGAAGCAGGCGAGGAGAAGGCGTTCTTCCAGTACCCCCTCTCTGCCCGCAGCCTTGCCCGGCTGAAGAGAGCGATTCGCGGCTTTCTCGCCCTGAAAAGCGCTTTAGCTCCGGACAAGCTCTGCTGCTCTCCGGCTGTGCGCAGACAGCGAACAAAGCAGCAGCTAAGCACACCGCAGCAGTGTTCGTTCAGAACTTGGACAAATTTCACCAGAAAGCTGCTTTTCAGCCACAATGTGCTTAGAATGCTTGTTTTTGCTTCAGCAAGCTCCTGGCAGCATTTGCACTGAGGGGCATAAGGTGCAGCAGAGAAGGAATGAAATGGAGCTTGCCACGACTTCAGACAGGCATATCTGCAGGAGATATAGCTATTCCAGAAGGAAGCAGGCGAGGAGAAGGCGTTCTTCCAGTACCCCCCTCTGCCCGCAGCCTTGCCCGGCTGAAGAGAGCGATTCGCGGCTTTCTCGCCCTGAAGCGCGCTTTAGCTCCGGAACAAGCTCTGCTGCTCTCCGGCTGTGCGCAGACAGCGAACAAAGCAGCAGCTAAGCACACTGCAGCAGTGTTCGTTCAGAACTTGGACAAATTTCACCAGAAAGCTGCTTTTCAGCCACAATGTGCTTAGAATGCTTGTTTTTGCTTCAGCAAGCTCCTGGCAGCATTTGCACTGAGGGGCATAAGGTGCAGCAGAGAAGGAATGAAATGGAGCTTGCTACGACTTCAGACAGGCATATCTGCAGGAGATATAGCTATTCCAGAAGGAAGCAGGTGAAGAGAAGGCATTTTTCCTGTGCCCATTTTCTTCGCCGCTTCTCCAGGGTAACATTTTAGGCAGGATTTTTTTTGTTTCTTTCATAATGCCACCTTAGTCCATTATGGCTTTTTTTTTGTTGAGGTGTTTTGATTTTTTTTTCATCCCTTTTTTTCATCTGAGTTAACTGAGACCATAGAAACTTCCTTTCACCGTGTCTTTTGTTTTTCTTTCTTATTGTTATTAGCTGTTTGAAATAGCATTGTGTTTTATTTTAGCTCTACCTTTGATTTTCGCTTTGGGCCCCTTTCAGATTCGGAGCCCTCATGCAGGGTTAATGTCAGTGGTTTGCGAAATGTTTGTCTTTCTTGCTGGATGTGGTTTTGTGCAGCACCTGAATTTTTTCATTGTATTCTAGAAACACTCAGTCGTGTGGGGAGCTCCTCAGTTGTTTCAATGGTGTTTGATAGTAGGGTGAAAGCTCTGAAATGCTTTACTGTAGAACTCACTTGCCACAGAGTTTTTGACTCTGGAATAAAATTTGAACTCATCTGATTTGGAGTATGCTTACTGAAGGAACTTTGCTAAAGGAGTTGGAGGTAAGTTTTTCAATGGGGACACTTAGCAGATCAACAAAACCATAGCCAAACCTCAGCCTTTAGTAATATCAAGGTAACCTGTCTTTTGGATCTAGCTATCATCCAAGGAGCTGTGGCCGTATAACTCAAAGGATCAAACAATTCAGTGGTTACTGTGGTTTTTTGAGCCTGCTTTCTTCCTTCTATGAGGCTTATTGAAGAGGTGTTGTAATTAATACTGGCCTGGTCTCAAATCAAATGATCATCTTCAACAAAAGAGTTCATTTTTAGCCTTTGAGTCCAAAGGACAAAAAAACCCCAAACAAACAAACAAACAAACCCCCACAAATAAACCAACCAAACAAAAAACCCCAAAACCTAAACAACAACAACAACAACAACAAACCCTCCCCCCCCAAAAAAAAACCCCAAACCAAGAAACACATGAAGAGAAAATAGGGGGAAGTAGAAACTTTGGGATTGACTTCAATTTCTCCAGTAGACTGGAAATGGTTGTGTATGTATGCATAAATTACTGAAGGTTTCCAGAATTTTTCTTTGAAGTTGTTCTTGGCAGGTAAGTAAAATGACAAGTCTCTAAGAAGAACTGACTTTATTTCTAGACATCTGGAATCCAAACCAACTACTGCAAATTTTTATTCTTTCTACTTGATGATGTTTTTCTAGTTGTGTTACCATCTTACTCTGCTGTGTCTGGGAACATTTTGTTGAGGAGGACAACACAAAACCAAAGGGAAAAGGCAGCCATACAAAGGGACATATCAGAGGAAGGCAAACATGTTCCATAGCATGTTCCATAGCCGTGAGAGCAGCAGCTGCACATTGTGTACCGCTGCATTGTAGTTTGGGGTCTGAAATTTGAACTCCTTTTCTTCTTAGTCCACAGAACCGCCCTCCTTCCTTTTCTAGTAGTGCAGACTTAGCAGAGTTTGTTAACTCTTATGTTTTGGTGAAAGCCTAAGAAACCTTTCTAGCCAAACAGGCTCGGGGCTTCTTCTCTTCAGTCAGATGTCAAGAGTCCTAGATATCTTGGAAGATGACTGTATGTGGAGGAATGATGATGATTGCAGACGGGATGGACAAACTCCTCACAACAAATGACAGGTATTTACAATTGGAAGTATTGTATTGAAGTCAAATACTACTTGTAAAACATTTGGCTCAACTGATACGTTCTTTTCATGTAGTTAGGCTTCCATGAATGCATTCAACGATCCTGACAGCTCCAAATTTGTGTTCACCTTGAGCACACGAGCAGGAGGTCTTGGAATCAATCTGGCTACTGCTGATGTTGTAATTCTCTGTGATTCAGATTGGAATCCACAAGTAGACCCCCAGGTTATGGTAAAATTCCAGATGGACATTTTGGTGGTTTTTGGGGTTTTTTTTCTTTCTCTCTCACAGAACTTTGCTAGAAACATGTACTTGCAAAAAGAAATTGGTATTTTCCCATTGTAGCACAGGAGTAGGATTTGTGAGACCAATTTTCAGTTCAAGTGCAGCCTTCTGCTGTGTGGAGCCATTAGTCACATTTGGGCTACACAGTGTTTGATGCAGTGGGAAATGCTGGATGTATGCATGAACGACAATAGCTCAGGTGATTCAAAAAAATGAAATCAATCCAGGTAGTTAATCCCAAAAGTAGAACACTTGAAAGCTTTACTATTGCAGGGAGTGGAGGTGAATGGGTGAAGCTCAGCTTTGATCTCCAATGTTTGTAGAAGTTCAGACTGGGTGAGTGGCTTAGGTGGGAAAGAGGCTGGGCAATAGGTATGGTGTCTCTGATCAGGGAAGGCAGCAAACGGTGCTGCTCCTGCTGTGGTTGAGAGCTCTCCTCAAGAGACATTTGATAGGCAATTGCCTCTTTTCTCCGAAAAATTTCTGCTGTAGACTTGCAGTGTAACAAGCAGAGGCAAAAGAAGATGCTGCAGAGCACAGGTAGGTAGAGCAAGTGAGCTGCAGGCACCTGATCTCAGGAAAAATCACCTGATGGTGATTATTTTTCAGCATCTTGATGATTTTTGTCTTCCAAGTGATGAGTTGATTTTGACTTTTTTGGATGAATTGGATCTCTTTGGCCGAGAAAATGTCATATGGCAATCGTATTCGGATGGAGTTCCTCAGTGTGCAGAAAGCTTTTCTGGCAGGAAGTCTTTCAAGAATTCTCTGCACAAGAAAGAAACATCTAGAATTTGTGAATGATCTAGATGAGTTGGATTGCTGTGGTGTTTTGGGGTTTTTATCCCGTGAACAAGGTTGCAGAGGCCCCAGTCCAGGGCTTCTCCTGCCTGGACTGGGACACAGCTTCCCTGTTTCCATCAGTACTCAAGGCCCACAAGATGTGCAAGTCACATCATTGGATTTCTTGCCACCTTTTTCCCCTGGCATGCCCCCAAGCCTTCGGACAAAGCAGCTGCTGAGTTGTACTGCTCTGTCCTTGAGGCGAACCTTCAAGGCCTGAGGGATTTTCCTTTTCCTTTTGTCTTTCTTGCCGTGTTAGAGAGAAGACAAGGGGGATACTCCCAGGAAGGAAAAAGAATGTCAAGAAACCCAACCAAATGATTTCAGCCTCCAGCAAAGAAAGACTGCAAGAAATTGAAGTGAGTATGCAGCATTGGGATGTCAGAAAGATGTGGAAATCTAAGTCTTTCTTCAGACGGCTGAGACGAAGAACTGGATCTCCTGTCGTGATACTCGAGAGGTAGTTTCTAACATCATGTGCCTTCTGCAACTTCAAATGCTGCAGATTGGCCTTTACATGCTGGAAGCAAGCAGTGCAGAAAGCAGCTCTGTAGGTGCAGGTGGGTACGGCTAGGGAGTCTTTCCCTTCTGACATCTTCTTCGAGCCCAGAGGCGTTGGGGCTGACGTGGAGCTGGGGGAAGAGCTATTGCAACTGCCGTAGGAATGGAAGAGCTTGAATTCTGGAGTTCCCTCCTCCCTTTTTCTCAGGGAAAATGAGCAGCTGTCTTGGTCATGTGCTGCCTTTTGGAATGGGAAGGATGGCAGGTGTTTTGGAGGAGAGAGGGCTCTTGATCAGGTTGGGGATGGTGCTGTGCTCTGTGTCCCATAGTCCTCCGTGCAGCATCAGCGGTGCCAAGACAGAGACGCTGGAGAGCACGCTATGTGCAGGGAGCAGAGAGCAAAGCATGGGAAAAATGGGTGCTGAAAGAGGGCAGGGCAATGACCCGTACACAGCAGAGTCGGGCAAGAAGTGCAGCATCACACGTGAGCCTTCTCACTAGGTTTCACTTCATTTCCTCCTCTTCTGATGCTGCAGTCCATCAGCTGGGATTCATTGCTTGGTGTGTTCTTGGAAACTTGGAGAAGCTGACTCAAACTTATGTCAACGAGCAGTGGTGAAACAAGGTTGAGAGCTGTTTGCTTCGGCTCATTGTTGCCAGAGTGCCCCGGTCATGCTCATTTCAGATGATCAGAAAACTCCTAGGCCGCTCTACTATTAAATGTGAAAGTCTCTGCCACTTTCACTTTCTCTCACCTCTCACTTGATGCCTCTCAATATTGGAAGCATTGTCTCCTTGGGACACTGGAAAGAATTGCTTCAGGATGTAGCCAAGTTTTAGGAAATGCCTCCATTGCATGCACATGCTACGAATGGATTTGCTTCTCTTGTGCGGAGCACCGAAAGCTTCATTCCAAACTGAGACGAACAATGTGGTGCTGCCACCACTGCCAGGCATGACTACTGCACAACGTGCTCCAAGCTCTAGCACCACAAGCCAAAAGAGAGCCAGAACGGAGACACTGACAACCTGCCTGCCACGGATAACGCTGCCAGGAACCAGGATCCTTTCTTATCCAAGGACAGCAAAGTGCAGGAACATCACAAGGAGCTATCGAAGAGCATCAACACTGGCATCCAGGAGACCTGGGGGGAGCTTCCGTGCAAGGCCCGCTGAAGAGCTGTGTGATTCTCTTCAGAAACATCCTCCCAGATAAGGAACCATTTCTGGTTGTAGGCAACTGCCAAGACAAGATTGGTGGGTGTCAAAAGGAGTGTGGTTCTAAAAACAAGGGGTGTTTGTTGAAAAAGAAGAAACAACAAACCTGTGGCTTTGGCTGCAAGCTGGGCCTAAGGTTTTCTAGTTTGCTGACCAACTTGTTGGTGAGCCTTGCAGCTTTGCATATTCAGGTTCTAAAGTTGGATTCCATGGCTGTTTTACTGATGCCTCTGGGTGTGGGCTCTGGCATGGTCGGGGGCTGTGTGTGTTAGGCCAGACTGTGCACGCTGTAGTAGCTGCCTTCTAACTGCTTGCTTTTCCCCCATCGTTTTCCTGCTTGCAGCCCTCACCGCTCTCCTAGGCACTGAGCAAGGACACCTGCTGCTGAATTCCTCTGTGCCTGGGAAAAGCTGAATGGAGCCAAGCATTGCGAGCTGCCAGGTGAGAAGTCAAGGTTGCATTTCCATTAGTGGAGGGATTGTTGGGGAAGAAAGCAGGAGGGGAGAGCCTGGCGAATAGACTATGCCTAGGACAAATGAACATTTTCTCTTGCAATTTAGGGAAGCCGGGCTTTGGAATTGCTTGATGCATCTCTCTCTGAGCAGCATTCTCTCCGTGCTTTTTCAGGGAACCTCGGGGGATGAGAAGAATCCTTTCCCAGTGACACCTTTCCCACAAGAAGACAAGACAAGAAGACCTCAAGTTTGAACAGGAAGTGTTCGTTTCGCAGCCCTGCCTGCAGTTTCTGAAGCCACCAGGCAGAAGTGGCCCTGCAGCTCCCCGACTTTTGCTTCCCTGATCATCAGCACTTCTTTCGGGAGCAAAGAGAGAGGGCGACATGGGGGAGACGTGCCCAGTCAGGGCAGCACCTGCTGAGTCACTTGGCTGCAGGTGAGCAGCACTTGAATTGTTGACTCCATGCTGGGCCTGTGACCTGGATTTGCCAGCAAAATTCCTAGAATTGCTGCTACTCTTTTCATTGTAGGCTTTAGTCCTTACAAATGTTGTGCTGTCCTGTTTTGCAAGCAGTGGGGAATGCTGAGAAGCTGTAACCTGCCATCCCACATGGCCTTTGCAGTGTCATTTTCCATACAACACCAAGTTTTGTGACACCCTCTGGGCAAAGGGATGCATTGCCACCATCTCTTGGCAAGCTTGCAAAAGAAAAGAAACACCATGTGCCTGGCTGAAGGGCTGCAAGGCCCTAAAAATCCTCCCCCTAAGGAGGCAGCTGCTGAAATTCAAAAGGCTTTGCCGCTCCTCTTGGAGCAAAGTCACTCCGCTCATTGACTGTCCTCTGCCACATGTGCCTGTTGGATGAATCCAACCAAATGTTTTCTCTCTCCCTGCCCTTCTTCCAGGCTTTTCTGTGAGAGAAAAAGTGAGTGAAACACCCTGCCTGACCTTATACACTGCATCACACACAATTTACAGTGACCCAGACTGGAAGCCAAAGTGCCTTACCTGGCTCTCCAGGATGTAAAGAGTTCAAAGTTCTTTGCTCTTTTGAAGCCTTAGAAACACTTTTGTTCTTTTTTTTTTTTTTTTTTCTGATTTTTGGTCAATGCAAAAGATCTGTATGTTATTTTTATTTGAAATACAGTTGTAAGTTATTTTGGCTCCTTTTAGAAAACTTGGTGGTTTCTTAGAGTAACGCTTTTCTGCCTTGCAAAAGAAGAGCTGGAGGGTGGTAGCCGCCCTTCAAATGAAAGTGTGGAGAGAAGGATGGTATCCCAAAGTAAGCGTGCTTGCAAGAAAGAATTACCTCCATATTCCACATCCTTTCATGATACAGGAACAGCTCAGGGAGGTACGGAAATCAAGTTACTCTTTGCCCTGCTTTTGTGGTTGCTCCAGTTGCCTTGCCTGTGTCGACTCACACTGCCACATTGCACAACAATGGTTTGGACACTGCCACGAACAAAAGCAATACTCACATGGACGTTCCTCCTGAAGGAGAAAAACAAATCATTCTTCTTGATGAGGTCTGAGTGAGTGGGGCATCTGACAGATGCAGGCCTTTCCAAAGCCCGGGCTGCAGAAACCCTCACGCTCAACAAGAATTGATTGATTCTGGCAGTCAACGCTGCCTTCCAGTGTGCGTTGCTTTAACTTCACTCTACAATGGCTTCCTTTCTTGGGCTTAGTACATGCATTTAGAGAGCATGGATGAGCAAGTCACTTCATGGCTCAATCCAACTTCCAGAAAATCATTTTCAAATCTGCTTTTCACAAACCATGATGTACCTTTTCCTCTTCATTATTTACAAAAAGAGAAACGAATGTATAAATAAAGGACTCTTGCTTTTAAAACTTCGATTTGGATTGATGCGGAGTGTAGTCATTTGAAAAGCTCTACAGAGCCACTGGATCAGCTTGAACAGGAATCTCTTCCGTGAACCTTGTGAGAGACAAGGGGCTTCATTCTTTCATCTACTGAGTATTCAAACTGGCATCCACCACAAATCACACCAAATACAAGAACATGCTGAGCTTAGCAACAGACAGAAACCTTTGGCCAGAACCTTGGCAGATCTTTCAAACACCGTCAAGAGAAACCAGAATGTTCTCAGACTAATAATCCAGCAGATTTCTGATGGTGCAAGAGCAGAAAAAAGATTCAAATACTTTCAAATCAAAACACCCTCCAGCACCCTCAAAGCATTGGGAGGCTCTGATTATTAGCCTCTGACCATGCAATTTATCTCGCAAACAACACACCGCATGGATCTACACAACCATCTCAATCTCCTTCAGAAATAACCAGGGCCATTTCAGGCACAGTCCATTTGCACTTCTTACTGAATTCTCCTTCTTCTAGCATTCATCTAGAATTTCCTGTGGAATTCCAATCCATAATTGCATTCAAAGACAGCATGAATAGAACACTGAGCTAGTATGCACAAGTACTCCCAATCAACAAGTCACAGAAAGGTTGGTTTAGCCACATTCTCTCTGTCTTCATACCCAGGAAAAAGGGATGAGACAGGAGGAAATAGCACTCAAGTGGCGCTGGAAAGAAGGGCATATTTTTCCCAGGCAAGAAATGGTTTCGGGCTTTTTCCTCTCCCCACACCCCTGGAACCTAACTGCACTTTGCCCAAGGAGAACAGGAACATCCCAAGGAGAAAAGGAAATGCACTGGATTTTCAAAAAACGCAGGCAGTGGGCAGCTTCTGTATCCCATACACTTCCCCATCCATGCCAAGGCACACCAGGCTGCAGGAACACGCCGCGTGCCGGGCGGGATTTGGTGTCACCCAGGTGCCCGTCACAGTCCACTTAGAAGCCGACGCCGGCTATCATCTCGGAGTGCAAAAAGAAAAAAAAACACCACATAATTCAACAAGTCAAGGGAATTCAATTTCAGTCCAAAGAGGGACTTTATTAATTTAGCCCATAAAGCGGCCAGCGATAGAAAGAGAGAGAGAGAGTCAGGGAAAGATAGGGAGAAAAGGGAAGAAAACGGGTCTTATGTCTTAGAGCTATCACCATGGCTCCACAGACATCCAGCGTCTCTGAGGGTCCTGTCCAGAAGGCGTTCCTCTGCCTCTGCGTCAATCGATGTCATCTCACGGTGGGGAAGATTTTCGCAATTCAGTTCTTCCAGAGATGTCTTTTATGCAAGTCCACACACCTCGTCCCTTCTTGCAACCCGCCTGTGTGCACCCTTCATTCTTTAGGAGATATGCCAAACTACACTTGGCAGGCCACACATGCCAAGAGAGGAGGGTCTGGGACATGGCCGGCTATGGAAGCAGCTTTTCTCAAAATATTCAAAATGGATGCCAGGGCGACATGCGCAAAGCCTTCATCACACACCAGCTATAGGAGGCACAGGACAGCTGCTCTGTACCAGCGTAAGCAGAACCTCTCCTGCTCTCCGGCTGTGCGCAGAAAGCGAACAAAACCAGCAGCTAAGCACCTGCTGCAGTGTTCGTTCAGAACCTGGCCCAAGTGCACCAGAAAGCTGCTTTTCAGCCACACTGTGCTCAGAATGCTTGTTTCTGCTTCAGCAAGCTCCTGGCAGCATTTGCACTGAGGGGCATAAGGTGCAGCAGAAGGGAATGAAATGGAGCTTGCCACGACTTCAGACAGGCATATCTGCAGGAGATATAGCTATTCCAGAAGGAAGCAGGCGAGGAGAAGGCGTTCTTCCAGTACCCCCTCTGCCCGCAGCCTTGCCCGGCTGAAGAGAGCGGTTCCCGGCTTTCTCGCCCTGAAGGCGCTTTAGCTCCGGACAAGCTCTGCTGCTCTCCGGCTGTGCGCAGACAGCGAACAAAGCAGCAGCTAAGCACACCGCAGCAGTGTTCGTTCAGAACTTGGACAAATTTCACCAGAAAGCTGCTTTTCAGCCACAATGTGCTTAGAATGCTTGTTTTTGCTTCAGCAAGCTCCTGGCAGCATTTGCACTGAGGGGCATAAGGTGCAGCGGAAGGAATGAAATGGAGCTTGCCACGACTTCAGACAGGCATATCTGCAGGAGATATAGCTATTCCAGAAGGAAGCAGGCGGGAGAAGGCGTTCTTCCAGTACCCCCTCTGCCCGCAGCCTTGCCCGGCTGAAGAGAGCGGTTCGCGGCTTTCTCGCCCTGAAGCGCGCTTTGCTCCGGACAAGCTCTGCTGCTCTCCGGCTGTGCGCAGACAGCGAACAAAGCAGCAGCTAAGCACACCGCAGCAGTGTTCGTTCAGAACTTGGACAAATTTCACCGAAAGCTGCTTTTCGGCCACAATGTGCTTAGAATGCTTGTTTTGCTTCAGCAAGCTCCTGGCAGCATTTGCACTGAGGGGCATAAGGTGCAGCGAAAGGAATGAAATGGAGCTTGCCACGACTTCAGACAGGCATATCTGCGGAGATATAGCTTTCCAGAAGGAAGCAGGCGGGAGAAGGCGTTCTTCCAGTACCCCCTCTGCCCGCAGCCTTGCCCGGCTGAAGAGAGCGGTTCCCGGCTTCTCGCCCTGAAGCGCGCTTAGCTCGGCAAGCTCTGCTGCTCTCCGGCTGTGCGCAGACAGCGAACAAAGCAGCAGCTAAGCACACCGCAGCAGTGTTCGTTCAGAACTTGGACAAATTTCACCAGAAAGCTGCTTTTCAGCCACAATGTGCTTAGAATGCTTGTTTTGCTTCAGCAAGCTCCTGGCAGCATTTGCACTGAGGGGCATAAGGTGCAGCAGAAAGGAATGAAATGGAGCTTGCCACGACTTCAGACAGGCATATCTGCAGGAGATATAGCTATTCCAGAAGGAAGCAGGCGAGGAGAAGGCGTTCTTCCAGTACCCCCTCTGCCCGCAGCCTTGCCCGGCTGAAGAGAGCGGTTCGCGGCTTTCTCGCCCTGAAGCGCGCTTTAGCTCCGGACAAGCTCTGCTGCTCTCCGGCTGTGCGCAGACAGCGAACAAAGCAGCAGCTAAGCACACCGCAGCAGTGTTCGTTCAGAACTTGGACAAATTTCACCAGAAAGCTGCTTTTCAGCCACAATGTGCTTAGAATGCTTGTTTTTGCTTCAGCAAGCTCCTGGCAGCATTTGCACTGAGGGGCATAAGGTGCAGCAGAAAGGAATGAAATGGAGCTTGCCACGACTTCAGACAGGCATATCTGCAGGAGATATAGCTATTGCAGAAGGAAGCAGGCGAGGAGAAGGCGTTCTTCCAGTACCCCCTCTGCCCGCAGCCTTGCCCGGCTGAAGAGAGCGGTTCGCGGCTTTCTCGCCCTGAAGCGCGCTTTAGCTCCGGACAAGCTCTGCTGCTCTCCGGCTGTGCGCAGACAGCGAACAAAGCAGCAGCTAAGCACACCGCAGCAGTGTTCGTTCAGAACTTGGACAAATTTCACCAGAAAGCTGCTTTTCAGCCACAATGTGCTTAGAATGCTTGGTTTTGCTTCAGCAAGCTCCTGGCAGCATTTGCACTGAGGGGCATAAGGTGCAGCAGAAAGGAATGAAATGGAGCTTGCCACGACTTCAGACAGGCATATCTGCAGGAGATATAGCTATTCCAGAAGGAAGCAGGCGAGGAGAAGGCGTTCTTCCAGTACCCCCTCTGCCCGCAGCCTTGCCCGGCTGAAGAGAGCGGTTCGCGGCTTTCTCGCCCTGAAGCGCGCTTTAGCTCCGGACAAGCTCTGCTGCTCTCCGGCTGTGCGCAGACAGCGAACAAAGCAGCAGCTAAGCACACCGCAGCAGTGTTCGTTCAGAACTTGGACAAATTTCACCAGAAAGCTGCTTTTCAGCCACAATGTGCTTAGAATGCTTGTTTTTGCTTCAGCAAGCTCCTGGCAGCATTTGCACTGAGGGGCATAAGGTGCAGCGAAAGGAATGAAATGGAGCTTGCCACGACTTCAGACAGGCATATCTGCAGGAGATATAGCTATTCCAGAAGGAAGCAGGCGAGGAGAAGGCGTTCTTCCAGTACCCCCTCTGCCCGCAGCCTTGCCCGGCTGAAGAGAGCGGTTCCCGGCTTCTCGCCCTGAGCGCGCTTTAGCTCCGGACAAGCTCTGCTGCTCTCCGGCTGTGCGCAGACAGCGAACAAAGCAGCAGCTAAGCACACCGCAGCAGTGTTCGTTCAGAACTTGGACAAATTTCACCAGAAAGCTGCTTTTCAGCCACAATGTGCTTAGAATGCTTGTTTTGCTTCAGCAAGCTCCTGGCAGCATTTGCACTGAGGGGCATAAGGTGCAGCAGAAAGGAATGAAATGGAGCTTGCCACGACTTCAGACAGGCATATCTGCAGGAGATATAGCTATTCCAGAAGGAAGCAGGCGGGAGAAGGCGTTCTTCCAGTACCCCCTCTGCCCGCAGCCTTGCCCGGCTGAAGAGAGCGGTCGCGGCTTTCTCGCCCTGAAGCGCGCTTAGCTCGGACAAGCTCTGCTGCTCTCCGGCTGTGCGCAGACAGCGAACAAAGCAGCGGCTAAGCACACTGCAGCAGTGTTCGTTCAGAACTTGGCCAATTTCCCAGAAAGCTGCTTTTCAGCCACAATGTGCTAGAATGCTTGTTTTGCTTCAGCAAGCTCCTGGCAGCATTTGCACTGAGGGGCATAAGGTGCAGCGAGAAGGAATGAAATGGAGCTTGCCACGACTTCAGACAGGCATATCTGCAGGAGATATAGCTATTCCAGAAGGAAGCGGGTGAAGAGAAGGCATTTTTCCTGTGCCCATTTTCTTCGCCGCTTCTCCAGGGTAACATTTTAGGCAGGATTTTTTTTGTTTCTTTCATAATGCCACCTTAGTCCATTATGGCTTTTTTTTTGTTGAGGTGTTTTGATTTTTTTTTCATCCCTTTTTTTCATCTGAGTTAACTGAGACCATAGAAACTTCCTTTCACCGTGTCTTTTGTTTTTCTTTCTTATTGTTATTAGCTGTTTGAAATAGCATTGTGTTTTATTTTAGCTCTACCTTTGATTTTCGCTTTGGGCCCCTTTCAGATTCGGAGCCCTCATGCAGGGTTAATGTCAGTGGTTTGCGAAATGTTTGTCTTTCTTGCTGCATGTGGTTTTGTGCAGCACCTGAATTTTTTCATTGTATTCTAGAAACACTCAGTCGTGTGGGGAGCTCCTCAGTTGTTTCAATGGTGTTTGATAGTAGGGTGAAAGCTCTGAAATGCTTTACTGTAGAACTCACTTGCCACAGAGTTTTTGACTCTGGAATAAAATTTGAACTCATCTGATTTGGAGTATGCTTACTGAAGGAACTTTGCTAAAGGAGTTGGAGGTAAGTTTTTCAATGGGGACACTTAGCAGATCAACAAAACCATAGCCAAACCTCAGCCTTTAGTAATATCAAGGTAACCTGTCTTTTGGATCTAGCTATCATCCAAGGAGCTGTGGCCGTATAACTCAAAGGATCAAACAATTCAGTGGTTACTGTGGTTTTTTGAGCCTGCTTTCTTCCTTCTATGAGGCTTATTGAAGAGGTGTTGTAATTAATACTGGCCTGGTCTCAAATCAAATGATCATCTTCAACAAAAGAGTTCATTTTTAGCCTTTGAGTCCAAAGGACAAAAAAACCCCAAACAAACAAACAAAAAAACCCCCACAAATAAACCAACCAAACAAAAAACCCCAAAACCTAAACAACAACAACAACAACAACAAACCCTCCCCCCCCAGGAAAAAACCCCAAACCAAGAAACACATGAAGAGAAAATAGGGGGAAGTAGAAACTTTGGGATTGACTTCAATTTCTCCAGTAGACTGGAAATGGTTGTGTATGTATGCATAAATTACTGAAGGTTTCCAGAATTTTTCTTTGAAGTTGTTCTTGGCAGGTAAGTAAAATGACAAGTCTCTAAGAAGAACTGACTTTATTTCTAGACATCTGGAATCCAAACCAACTACTGCAAATTTTTATTCTTTCTACTTGATGATGTTTTTCTAGTTGTGTTACCATCTTACTCTGCTGTGTCTGGGAACATTTTGTTGAGGAGGACAACACAAAACCAAAGGGAAAAGGCAGCCATACAAAGGGACATATCAGAGGAAGGCAAACATGTTCCATAGCATGTTCCATAGCCGTGAGAGCAGCAGCTGCACATTGTGTACCGCTGCATTGTAGTTTGGGGTCTGAAATTTGAACTCCTTTTCTTCTTAGTCCACAGAACCGCCCTCCTTCCTTTTCTAGTAGTGCAGACTTAGAGAGTTTGTTAACTCTTATGTTTTGGTGAAAGCCTAAGAAACCTTTCTAGCCAAACAGGCTCGGGGCTTCTTCTCTTCAGTCAGATGTCAAGAGTCCTAGATATCTTGGAAGATGACTGTATGTGGAGGAATGATGATGATTGCAGACGGGATGGACAAACTCCTCACAACAAATGACAGGTATTTACAATTGGAAGTATTGTATTGAAGTCAAATACTACTTGTAAAACATTTGGCTCAACTGATACGTTCTTTTCATGTAGTTAGGCTTCCATGAATGCATTCAACGATCCTGACAGCTCCAAATTTGTGTTCACCTTGAGCACACGAGCAGGAGGTCTTGGAATCAATCTGGCTACTGCTGATGTTGTAATTCTCTGTGATTCAGATTGGAATCCACAAGTAGACCCCCAGGTTATGGTAAAATTCCAGATGGACATTTTGGTGGTTTTTGGGTTTTTTTTCTTTCTCTCTCACAGAACTTTGCTAGAAACATGTACTTGCAAAAAGAAATTGGTATTTTCCCATTGTAGCACAGGAGTAGGATTTGTGAGACCAATTTTCAGTTCAAGTGCAGCCTTCCGCTGTGTGGAGCCATTAGTCACATTTGGGCTACACAGTGTTTGATGCAGTGGGAAATGCTGGATGTATGCATGAACGACAATAGCTCAGGTGATTCAAAAAAATGAAATCAATCCAGGTAGTTAATCCCAAAAGTAGAACACTTGAAAGCTTTACTATTGCAGGGAGTGGAGGTGAATGGGTGAAGCTCAGCTTTGATCTCCAATGTTTGTAGAAGTTCAGACTGGGTGAGTGGCTTAGGTGGGAAAGAGGCTGGGCAATAGGTATGGTGTCTCTGATCAGGGAAGGCAGCAAACGGTGCTGCTCCTGCTGTGGTTGAGAGCTCTCCTCAAGAGACATTTGATAGGCAATTGCCTCTTTTCTCCGAAAAATTTCTGCTGTAGACTTGCAGTGTAACAAGCAGAGGCAAAAGAAGATGATGCAGAGCACAGGTAGGTAGAGCAAGTGAGCTGCAGGCACCTGATCTCAGGAAAAATCACCTGATGGTGATTATTTTTCAGCATCTTGATGATTTTTGTCTTCCAAGTGATGAGTTGATTTTGACTTTTTTGGATGAATTGGATCTCTTTGGCCGAGAAAATGTCATATGGCAATCGTATTCGGATGGAGTTCCTCAGTGTGCAGAAAGCTTTTCTGGCAGGAAGTCTTTCAAGAATTCTCTGCACAAGAAAGAAACATCTAGAATTTGTGAATGATCTAGATGAGTTGGATTGCTGTGGTGTTTTGGGGTTTTTATCCCGTGAACAAGGTTGCAGAGGCCCCAGTCCAGGGCTTCTCCTGCCTGGACTGGGACACAGCTTCCCTGTTTCCATCAGTACTCAAGGCCCACAAGATGTGCAAGTCACATCATTGGATTTCTTGCCACCTTTTTCCCCTGGCATGCCCCCAAGCCTTCGGACAAAGCAGCTGCTGAGTTGTACTGCTCTGTCCTTGAGGCGAACCTTCAAGGCCTGAGGGATTTTCCTTTTCCTTTTGTCTTTCTTGCCGTGTTAGAGAGAAGACAAGGGGGATACTCCCAGGAAGGAAAAAGAATGTCAAGAAACCCAACCAAATGATTTCAGCCTCCAGCAAAGAAAGACTGCAAGAAATTGAAGTGAGTATGCAGCATTGGGATGTCAGAAAGATGTGGAAATCTAAGTCTTTCTTCAGACGGCTGAGACGAAGAACTGGATCTCCTGTCGTGATACTCGAGAGGTAGTTTCTAACATCATGTGCCTTCTGCAACTTCAAATGCTGCAGATTGGCCTTTACATGCTGGAAGCAAGCAGTGCAGAAAGCAGCTCTGTAGGTGCAGGTGGGTACGGCTAGGGAGTCTTTCCCTTCTGACATCTTCTTCGAGCCCAGAGGCGTTGGGGCTGACGTGGAGCTGGGGGAAGAGCTATTGCAACTGCCGTAGGAATGGAAGAGCTTGAATTCTGGAGTTCCCTCCTCCCTTTTTCTCAGGGAAAATGAGCAGCTGTCTTGGTCATGTGCTGCCTTTTGGAATGGGAAGGATGGCAGGTGTTTTGGAGGAGAGAGGGCTCTTGATCAGGTTGGGGATGGTGCTGTGCTCTGTGTCCCATAGTCCTCCGTGCAGCATCAGCGGTGCCAAGACAGAGACGCTGGAGAGCACGCTATGTGCAGGGAGCAGAGAGCAAAGCATGGGAAAAATGGGTGCTGAAAGAGGGCAGGGCAATGACCCGTACACAGCAGAGTCGGGCAAGAAGTGCAGCATCACACGTGAGCCTTCTCACTAGGTTTCACTTCATTTCCTCCTCTTCTGATGCTGCAGTCCATCAGCTGGGATTCATTGCTTGGTGTGTTCTTGGAAACTTGGAGAAGCTGACTCAAACTTATGTCAACGAGCAGTGGTGAAACAAGGTTGAGAGCTGTTTGCTTCGGCTCATTGTTGCCAGAGTGCCCCGGTCATGCTCATTTCAGATGATCAGAAAACTCCTAGGCCGCTCTACTATTAAATGTGAAAGTCTCTGCCACTTTCACTTTCTCTCACCTCTCACTTGATGCCTCTCAATATTGGAAGCATTGTCTCCTTGGGACACTGGAAAGAATTGCTTCAGGATGTAGCCAAGTTTTAGGAAATGCCTCCATTGCATGCACATGCTAAGAATGGATTTGCTTCTCTTGTGCGGAGCACCGAAAGCTTCATTCCAAACTGAGACGAACAATGTGGTGCTGCCACCACTGCCAGGCATGACTACTGCACAACGTGCTCCAAGCTCTAGCACCACAAGCCAAAAGAGAGCCAGAACGGAGACACTGACAACCTGCCTGCCACGGATAACGCTGCCAGGAACCAGGATCCTTTCTTATCCAAGGACAGCAAAGTGCAGGAACATCACAAGGAGCTATCGAAGAGCATCAACACTGGCATCCAGGAGACCTGGGGGGAGCTTCCGTGCAAGGCCCGCTGAAGAGCTGTGTGATTCTCTTCAGAAACATCCTCCCAGATAAGGAACCATTTCTGGTTGTAGGCAACTGCCAAGACAAGATTGGTGGGTGTCAAAAGGAGTGTGGTTCTAAAAACAAGGGGTGTTTGTTGAAAAAGAAGAAACAACAAACCTGTGGCTTTGGCTGCAACCTGGGCCTAAGGTTTTCTAGTTTGCTGACCAACTTGTTGGTGAGCCTTGCAGCTTTGCATATTCAGGTTCTAAAGTTGGATTCCATGGCTGTTTTACTGATGCCTCTGGGTGTGGGCTCTGGCATGGTCGGGGGCTGTGTGTGTTAGGCCAGACTGTGCACGCTGTAGTAGCTGCCTTCTAACTGCTTGCTTTTCCCCCATCGTTTTCCTGCTTGCAGCCCTCACCGCTCTCCTAGGCACTGAGCAAGGACACCTGCTGCTGAATTCCTCTGTGCCTGGGAAAAGCTGAATGGAGCCAAGCATTGCGAGCTGCCAGGTGAGAAGTCAAGGCTGCATTTCCATTAGTGGAGGGATTGTTGGGGAAGAAAGCAGGAGGGGAGAGCCTGGCGAATAGACTATGCCTAGGACAAATGAACATTTTCTCTTGCAATTTAGGGAAGCCGGGCTTTGGAATTGCTTGATGCATCTCTCTCTGAGCAGCATTCTCTCCGTGCTTTTTCAGGGAACCTCGGGGGATGAGAAGAATCCTTTCCCAGTGACACCTTTCCCACAAGAAGACAAGACAAGAAGACCTCAAGTTTGAACAGGAAGTGTTCGTTTCGCAGCCCTGCCTGCAGTTTCTGAAGCCACCAGGCAGAAGTGGCCCTGCAGCTCCCCGACTTTTGCTTCCCTGATCATCAGCACTTCTTTCGGGAGCAAAGAGAGAGGGCGACATGGGGGAGACGTGCCCAGTCAGGGCAGCACCTGCTGAGTCACTTGGCTGCAGGTGAGCAGCACTTGAATTGTTGACTCCATGCTGGGCCTGTGACCTGGATTTGCCAGCAAAATTCCTAGAATTGCTGCTACTCTTTTCATTGTAGGCTTTAGTCCTTACAAATGTTGTGCTGTCCTGTTTTGCAAGCAGTGGGGAATGCTGAGAAGCTGTAACCTGCCATCCCACATGGCCTTTGCAGTGTCATTTTCCATACAACACCAAGTTTTGTGACACCCTCTGGGCAAAGGGATGCATTGCCACCATCTCTTGGCAAGCTTGCAAAAGAAAAGAAACACCATGTGCCTGGCTGAAGGGCTGCAAGGCCCTAAAAATCCTCCCCCTAAGGAGGCAGCTGCTGAAATTCAAAAGGCTTTGCCGCTCCTCTTGGAGCAAAGTCACTCCGCTCATTGACTGTCCTCTGCCACATGTGCCTGTTGGATGAATCCAACCAAATGTTTTCTCTCTCCCTGCCCTTCTTCCAGGCTTTTCTGTGAGAGAAAAAGTGACGTGACCAACACCCTGCCTGACCTTATACACTGCATCACACACAATTTACAGTGACCCAGACTGGAAGCCAAAGTGCCTTACCTGGCTCTCCAGGATGTAAAGAGTTCAAAGTTCTTTGCTCTTTTGAAGCCTTAGAAACACTTTTGTTCTTTTTTTTTTTTTTTTTTTTTATTTTTGGTCAATGCAAAAGATCTGTATGTTATTTTTATTTGAAATACAGTTGTAAGTTATTTTGGCTCCTTTTAGAAAACTTGGTGGTTTCTTAGAGTAACGCTTTTCTGCCTTGCAAAAGAAGAGCTGGAGGGTGGTAGCCGCCCTTCAAATGAAAGTGTGGAGAGAAGGATGGTATCCCAAAGTAAGCGTGCTTGCAAGAAAGAATTACCTCCATATTCCACATCCTTTCATGATACAGGAACAGCTCAGGGAGGTACGGAAATCAAGTTACTCTTTGCCCTGCTTTTGTGGTTGCTCCAGTTGCCTTGCCTGTGTCGACTCACACTGCCACATTGCACAACAATGGTTTGGACACTGCCACGAACAAAAGCAATACTCACATGGACGTTCCTCCTGAAGGAGAAAAACAAATCATTCTTCTTGATGAGGTCTGAGTGAGTGGGGCATCTGACAGATGCAGGCCTTTCCAAAGCCCGGGCTGCAGAAACCCTCACGCTCAACAAGAATTGATTGATTCTGGCAGTCAACGCTGCCTTCCAGTGTGCGTTGCTTTAACTTCACTCTACAATGGCTTCCTTTCTTGGGCTTAGTACATGCATTTAGAGAGCATGGATGAGCAAGTCACTTCATGGCTCAATCCAACTTCCAGAAAATCATTTTCAAATCTGCTTTTCACAAACCATGATGTACCTTTTCCTCTTCATTATTTACAAAAAGAGAAACGAATGTATAAATAAAGGACTCTTGCTTTTAAAACTTCGATTTGGATTGATGCGGAGTGTAGTCATTTGAAAAGCTCTACAGAGCCACTGGATCAGCTTGAACAGGAATCTCTTCCGTGAACCTTGTGAGAGACAAGGGGCTTCATTCTTTCATCTACTGAGTATTCAAACTGGCATCCACCACAAATCACACCAAATACAAGAACATGCTGAGCTTAGCAACAGACAGAAACCTTTGGCCAGAACCTTGGCAGATCTTTCAAACACCGTCAAGAGAAACCAGAATGTTCTCAGACTAATAATCCAGCAGATTTCTGATGGTGCAAGAGCAGAAAAAAGATTCAAATACTTTCAAATCAAAACACCCTCCAGCACCCTCAAAGCATTGGGAGGCTCTGATTATTAGCCTCTGACCATGCAATTTATCTCGCAAACAACACACCGCATGGATCTACACAACCATCTCAATCTCCTTCAGAAATAACCAGGGCCATTTCAGGCACAGTCCATTTGCACTTCTTACTGAATTCTCCTTCTTCTAGCATTCATCTAGAATTTCCTGTGGAATTCCAATCCATAATTGCATTCAAAGACAGCATGAATAGAACACTGAGCTAGTATGCACAAGTACTCCCAATCAACAAGTCACAGAAAGGTTGGTTTAGCCACATTCTCTCTGTCTTCATACCCAGGAAAAAGGGATGAGACAGGAGGAAATAGCACTCAAGTGGCGCTGGAAAGAAGGGCATATTTTTCCCAGGCAAGAAATGGTTTCGGGCTTTTTCCTCTCCCCACACCCCTGGAACCTAACTGCACTTTGCCCAAGGAGAACAGGAACATCCCAAGGAGAAAAGGAAATGCACTGGATTTTCAAAAAACGCAGGCAGTGGGCAGCTTCTGTATCCCATACACTTCCCCATCCATGCCAAGGCACACCAGGCTGCAGGAACACGCCGCGTGCCGGGCGGGATTTGGTGTCACCCAGGTGCCCGTCACAGTCCACTTAGAAGCCGACGCCGGCTATCATCTCGGAGTGCAAAAAGAAAAAAAGCACCACATAATTCAACAAGTCAAGGGAATTCAATTTCAGTCCAAAGAGGGACTTTATTAATTTAGCCCATAAAGCGGCCAGCGATAGAAAGAGAGAGAGAGAGTCAGGGAAAGATAGGGAGAAAAGGGAAGAAAACGGGTCTTATGTCTTAGAGCTATCACCATGGCTCCACAGACATCCAGCGTCTCTGAGGGTCCTGTCCAGAAGGCGTTCCTCTGCCTCTGCGTCAATCGATGTCATCTCACGGTGGGGAAGATTTTCGCAATTCAGTTCTTCCAGAGATGTCTTTTATGCAAGTCCACACACCTCGTCCCTTCTTGCAACCCGCCTGTGTGCACCCTTCATTCTTTAGGAGATATGCCAAACTACACTTGGCAGGCCACACATGCCAAGAGAGGAGGGTCTGGGACATGGCCGGCTATGGAAGCAGCTTTTCTCAAAATATTCAAAATGGATGCCAGGGCGACATGCGCAAAGCCTTCATCACACACCAGCTATAGGAGGCACAGGACAGCTGCTCTGTACCAGCGTAAGCAGAACCTCTCCTGCTCTCCGGCTGTGCGCAGAAAGCGAACAAAACCAGCAGCTAAGCACGCTGCTGCAGTGTTCGTTCAGAACCTGGCCCAAGTGCACCGAAAGCTCCTTTTCAGCCACACTGTGCTCAGAATGCTTGTTTCTGCTTCAGCCAGCTCCTGGCAGCATTTGCACTGAGGGCATAAGGTGCAGCGAAAGGAATGAAATGGAGCTTGCCCGACTTCAGACGGCATATCTGCAGGAGATATAGCTATTCCAGAAGGAAGCAGGCGAGAGAAGGCGTTCTTCCAGTACCCCCTCTGCCCGCAGCCTGCCCGGCTGAAGGGGCGGTCCCGGCTTCGCCCTGGGCGCTTTGGCCGGCAAGCTCTGCTGCCTCCGGCTGTGCGCGACAGCGACAAGCAGCAGCTAGCACACGCAGCAGGTTCGTTCAGAACTTGGACAGTCGCCAGAAAGCTGCTTTTCAGCCACAATGTGCTTAGAATGCTTGTTTTGCTTCAGCAAGCTCCTGGCAGCATTTGCACTGAGGGGCATAAGGTGCAGCGAAAGGAATGAAATGGAGCTTGCCACGACTTCAGACAGGCATATCTGCAGGAGATATAGCTATTCCAGAAGGAAGCAGGCGAGGAGAAGGCGTTCTTCCAGTACCCCCTCTGCCCGCAGCCTTGCCCGGCTGAAGAGAGCGGATCGCGGCTTTCTCGCCCTGAAGCGCGCTTTAGCTCCGGACAAGCTCTGCTGCTCTCCGGCTGTGCGCAGACAGCGAACAAAGCAGCAGCTAAGCACACCGCAGCAGTGTTCGTTCAGAACTTGGACAAATTTCACCAGAAAGCTGCTTTTCAGCCACAATGTGCTTAGAATGCTTGTTTTTGCTTCAGCAAGCTCCTGGCAGCATTTGCACTGAGGGGCATAAGGTGCAGCGAAAGGAATGAAATGGAGCTTGCCACGACTTCAGACAGGCATATCTGCGGAGATATAGCTATTCCAGAAGGAAGCAGGCGGGAGAAGGCGTTCTTCCAGTACCCCCTCGCCCGCAGCCTTGCCCGGCTGAAGAGGCGGTCCCGGCTTTCTCGCCCTGAAGCGCGCTTAGCTCCGGGCAAGCTCTGCTGCTCTCCGGCTGTGCGCAGACAGCGAACAAAGCAGCGGCTGAGCACACTGCAGCAGTGTTCGTTCAGAACTTGGCCAATTTCCCAGAAAGCTGCTTTTCAGCCACAATGTGCTTAGAATGCTTGTTTTGCTTCAGCAAGCTCCTGGCAGCATTTGCACTGAGGGGCATAAGGTGCAGCGAGAAGGAATGAAATGGAGCTTGCCACGACTTCAGACAGGCATATCTGCAGGAGATATAGCTATTCCAGAAGGAAGCGGGTGAAGAGAAGGCATTTTTCCTGTGCCCATTTTCTTCGCCGCTTCTCCAGGGTAACATTTTAGGCAGGATTTTTTTTGTTTCTTTCATAATGCCACCTTAGTCCATTATGGCTTTTTTTTTGTTGAGGTGTTTTGATTTTTTTTCATCCCTTTTTTTCATCTGAGTTAATTGAGACCATAGAAACTTCCTTTCACCGTGTCTTTTGTTTTTCTTTCTTATTGTTATTAGCTGTTTGAAATAGCATTGTGTTTTATTTTAGCTCTACCTTTGATTTTCGCTTTGGGCCCCTTTCAGATTCGGAGCCCTCATGCAGGGTTAATGTCAGTGGTTTGCGAAATGTTTGTCTTTCTTGCTGGATGTGGTTTTGTGCAGCACCTGAATTTTTTCATTGTATTCTAGAAACACTCAGTCGTGTGGGGAGCTCCTCAGTTGTTTCAATGGTGTTTGATAGTAGGGTGAAAGCTCTGAAATGCTTTACTGTAGAACTCACTTGCCACAGAGTTTTTGACTCTGGAATAAAATTTGAACTCATCTGATTTGGAGTATGCTTACTGAAGGAACTTTGCTAAAGGAGTTGGAGGTAAGTTTTTCAATGGGGACACTTAGCAGATCAACAAAACCATAGCCAAACCTCAGCCTTTAGTAATATCAAGGTAACCTGTCTTTTGGATCTAGCTATCATCCAAGGAGCTGTGGCCGTATAACTCAAAGGATCAAACAATTCAGTGGTTACTGTGGTTTTTTGAGCCTGCTTTCTTCCTTCTATGAGGCTTATTGAAGAGGTGTTGTAATTAATACTGGCCTGGTCTCAAATCAAATGATCATCTTCAACAAAAGAGTTCATTTTTAGCCTTTGAGTCCAAAGGACAAAAAAACCCCAAACAAACAAACAAACAAACCCCCACAAATAAACCAACCAAACAAAAAACCCCAAAACCTAAACAACAACAACAACAACAACAAACCCTCCCCCCCCCAAAAAAAACCCCAAAACAAGAAACACATGAAGAGAAAATAGGGGGAAGTAGAAACTTTGGGATTGACTTCAATTTCTCCAGTAGACTGGAAATGGTTGTGTATGTATGCATAAATTACTGAAGGTTTCCAGAATTTTTCTTTGAAGTTGTTCTTGGCAGGTAAGTAAAATGACAAGTCTCTAAGAAGAACTGACTTTATTTCTAGACATCTGGAATCCAAACCAACTACTGCAAATTTTTATTCTTTCTACTTGATGATGTTTTTCTAGTTGTGTTACCATCTTACTCTGCTGTGTCTGGGAACATTTTGTTGAGGAGGACAACACAAAACCAAAGGGAAAAGGCAGCCATACAAAGGGACATATCAGAGGAAGGCAAACATGTTCCATAGCATGTTCCATAGCCGTGAGAGCAGCAGCTGCACATTGTGTACCGCTGCATTGTAGTTTGGGGTCTGAAATTTGAACTCCTTTTCTTCTTAGTCCACAGAACCGCCCTCCTTCCTTTTCTAGTAGTGCAGACTTAGAGAGTTTGTTAACTCTTATGTTTTGGTGAAAGCCTAAGAAACCTTTCTAGCCAAACAGGCTCGGGGCTTCTTCTCTTCAGTCAGATGTCAAGAGTCCTAGATATCTTGGAAGATGACTGTATGTGGAGGAATGATGATGATTGCAGACGGGATGGACAAACTCCTCACAACAAATGACAGGTATTTACAATTGGAAGTATTGTATTGAAGTCAAATACTACTTGTAAAACATTTGGCTCAACTGATACGTTCTTTTCATGTAGTTAGGCTTCCATGAATGCATTCAACGATCCTGACAGCTCCAAATTTGTGTTCACCTTGAGCACACGAGCAGGAGGTCTTGGAATCAATCTGGCTACTGCTGATGTTGTAATTCTCTGTGATTCAGATTGGAATCCACAAGTAGACCCCCAGGTTATGGTAAAATTCCAGATGGACATTTTGGTGGTTTTTGGGGTTTTTTTTCTTTCTCTCTCACAGAACTTTGCTAGAAACATGTACTTGCAAAAAGAAATTGGTATTTTCCCATTGTAGCACAGGAGTAGGATTTGTGAGACCAATTTTCAGTTCAAGTGCAGCCTTCTGCTGTGTGGAGCCATTAGTCACATTTGGGCTACACAGTGTTTGATGCAGTGGGAAATGCTGGATGTATGCATGAACGACAATAGCTCAGGTGATTCAAAAAAATGAAATCAATCCAGGTAGTTAATCCCAAAAGTAGAACACTTGAAAGCTTTACTATTGCAGGGAGTGGAGGTGAATGGGTGAAGCTCAGCTTTGATCTCCAATGTTTGTAGAAGTTCAGACTGGGTGAGTGGCTTAGGTGGGAAAGAGGCTGGGCAATAGGTATGGTGTCTCTGATCAGGGAAGGCAGCAAACGGTGCTGCTCCTGCTGTGGTTGAGAGCTCTCCTCAAGAGACATTTGATAGGCAATTGCCTCTTTTCTCCGAAAAATTTCTGCTGTAGACTTGCAGTGTAACAAGCAGAGGCAAAAGAAGATGATGCAGAGCACAGGTAGGTAGAGCAAGTGAGCTGCAGGCACCTGATCTCAGGAAAAATCACCTGATGGTGATTATTTTTCAGCATCTTGATGATTTTTGTCTTCCAAGTGATGAGTTGATTTTGACTTTTTTGGATGAATTGGATCTCTTTGGCCGAGAAAATGTCATATGGCAATCGTATTCGGATGGAGTTCCTCAGTGTGCAGAAAGCTTTTCTGGCAGGAAGTCTTTCAAGAATTCTCTGCACAAGAAAGAAACATCTAGAATTTGTGAATGATCTAGATGAGTTGGATTGCTGTGGTGTTTTGGGGTTTTTATCCCGTGAACAAGGTTGCAGAGGCCCCAGTCCAGGGCTTCTCCTGCCTGGACTGGGACACAGCTTCCCTGTTTCCATCAGTACTCAAGGCCCACAAGATGTGCAAGTCACATCATTGGATTTCTTGCCACCTTTTTCCCCTGGCATGCCCCCAAGCCTTCGGACAAAGCAGCTGCTGAGTTGTACTGCTCTGTCCTTGAGGCGAACCTTCAAGGCCTGAGGGATTTTCCTTTTCCTTTTGTCTTTCTTGCCGTGTTAGAGAGAAGACAAGGGGGATACTCCCAGGAAGGAAAAAGAATGTCAAGAAACCCAACCAAATGATTTCAGCCTCCAGCAAAGAAAGACTGCAAGAAATTGAAGTGAGTATGCAGCATTGGGATGTCAGAAAGATGTGGAAATCTAAGTCTTTCTTCAGACGGCTGAGACGAAGAACTGGATCTCCTGTCGTGATACTCGAGAGGTAGTTTCTAACATCATGTGCCTTCTGCAACTTCAAATGCTGCAGATTGGCCTTTACATGCTGGAAGCAAGCAGTGCAGAAAGCAGCTCTGTAGGTGCAGGTGGGTACGGCTAGGGAGTCTTTCCCTTCTGACATCTTCTTCGAGCCCAGAGGCGTTGGGGCTGACGTGGAGCTGGGGGAAGAGCTATTGCAACTGCCGTAGGAATGGAAGAGCTTGAATTCTGGAGTTCCCTCCTCCCTTTTTCTCAGGGAAAATGAGCAGCTGTCTTGGTCATGTGCTGGCTTTTGGAATGGGAAGGATGGCAGGTGTTTTGGAGGAGAGAGGGCTCTTGATCAGGTTGGGGATGGTGCTGTGCTCTGTGTCCCATAGTCCTCCGTGCAGCATCAGCGGTGCCAAGACAGAGACGCTGGAGAGCACGCTATGTGCAGGGAGCAGAGAGCAAAGCATGGGAAAAATGGGTGCTGAAAGAGGGCAGGGCAATGACCCGTACACAGCAGAGTCGGGCAAGAAGTGCAGCATCACACGTGAGCCTTCTCACTAGGTTTCACTTCATTTCCTCCTCTTCTGATGCTGCAGTCCATCAGCTGGGATTCATTGCTTGGTGTGTTCTTGGAAACTTGGAGAAGCTGACTCAAACTTATGTCAACGAGCAGTGGTGAAACAAGGTTGAGAGCTGTTTGCTTCGGCTCATTGTTGCCAGAGTGCCCCGGTCATGCTCATTTCAGATGATCAGAAAACTCCTAGGCCGCTCTACTATTAAATGTGAAAGTCTCTGCCACTTTCACTTTCTCTCACCTCTCACTTGATGCCTCTCAATATTGGAAGCATTGTCTCCTTGGGACACTGGAAAGAATTGCTTCAGGATGTAGCCAAGTTTTAGGAAATGCCTCCATTGCATGCACATGCTAAGAATGGATTTGCTTCTCTTGTGCGGAGCACCGAAAGCTTCATTCCAAACTGAGACGAACAATGTGGTGCTGCCACCACTGCCAGGCATGACTACTGCACAACGTGCTCCAAGCTCTAGCACCACAAGCCAAAAGAGAGCCAGAACGGAGACACTGACAACCTGCCTGCCACGGATAACGCTGCCAGGAACCAGGATCCTTTCTTATCCAAGGACAGCAAAGTGCAGGAACATCACAAGGAGCTATCGAAGAGCATCAACACTGGCATCCAGGAGACCTGGGGGGAGCTTCCGTGCAAGGCCCGCTGAAGAGCTGTGTGATTCTCTTCAGAAACATCCTCCCAGATAAGGAACCATTTCTGGTTGTAGGCAACTGCCAAGACAAGATTGGTGGGTGTCAAAAGGAGTGTGGTTCTAAAAACAAGGGGTGTTTGTTGAAAAAGAAGAAACAACAAACCTGTGGCTTTGGCTGCAACCTGGGCCTAAGGTTTTCTAGTTTGCTGACCAACTTGTTGGTGAGCCTTGCAGCTTTGCATATTCAGGTTCTAAAGTTGGATTCCATGGCTGTTTTACTGATGCCTCTGGGTGTGGGCTCTGGCATGGTCGGGGGCTGTGTGTGTTAGGCCAGACTGTGCACGCTGTAGTAGCTGCCTTCTAACTGCTTGCTTTTCCCCCATCGTTTTCCTGCTTGCAGCCCTCACCGCTCTCCTAGGCACTGAGCAAGGACACCTGCTGCTGAATTCCTCTGTGCCTGGGAAAAGCTGAATGGAGCCAAGCATTGCGAGCTGCCAGGTGAGAAGTCAAGGTTGCATTTCCATTAGTGGAGGGATTGTTGGGGAAGAAAGCAGGAGGGGAGAGCCTGGCGAATAGACTATGCCTAGGACAAATGAACATTTTCTCTTGCAATTTAGGGAAGCCGGGCTTTGGAATTGCTTGATGCATCTCTCTCTGAGCAGCATTCTCTCCGTGCTTTTTCAGGGAACCTCGGGGGATGAGAAGAATCCTTTCCCAGTGACACCTTTCCCACAAGAAGACAAGACAAGAAGACCTCAAGTTTGAACAGGAAGTGTTCGTTTCGCAGCCCTGCCTGCAGTTTCTGAAGCCACCAGGCAGAAGTGGCCCTGCAGCTCCCCGACTTTTGCTTCCCTGATCATCAGCACTTCTTTCGGGAGCAAAGAGAGAGGGCGACATGGGGGAGACGTGCCCAGTCAGGGCAGCACCTGCTGAGTCACTTGGCTGCAGGTGAGCAGCACTTGAATTGTTGACTCCATGCTGGGCCTGTGACCTGGATTTGCCAGCAAAATTCCTAGAATTGCTGCTACTCTTTTCATTGTAGGCTTTAGTCCTTACAAATGTTGTGCTGTCCTGTTTTGCAAGCAGTGGGGAATGCTGAGAAGCTGTAACCTGCCATCCCACATGGCCTTTGCAGTGTCATTTTCCATACAACACCAAGTTTTGTGACACCCTCTGGGCAAAGGGATGCATTGCCACCATCTCTTGGCAAGCTTGCAAAAGAAAAGAAACACCATGTGCCTGGCTGAAGGGCTGCAAGGCCCTAAAAATCCTCCCCCTAAGGAGGCAGCTGCTGAAATTCAAAAGGCTTTGCCGGTCCTCTTGGAGCAAAGTCACTCCGCTCATTGACTGTCCTCTGCCACATGTGCCTGTTGGATGAATCCAACCAAATGTTTTCTCTCTCCCTGCCCTTCTTCCAGGCTTTTCTGCTGAGAGAAAACAGCTGACGTGACCAACACCCTGCCTGACCTTATACACTGCATCACACACAATTTACAGTGACCCAGACTGGAAGCCAAAGTGCCTTACCTGGCTCTCCAGGATGTAAAGAGTTCAAAGTTCTTTGCTCTTTTGAAGCCTTAGAAACACTTTTGTTCTTTTTTTTTTTTTTTTTTTTTATTTTTGGTCAATGCAAAAGATCTGTATGTTATTTTTATTTGAAATACAGTTGTAAGTTATTTTGGCTCCTTTTAGAAAACTTGGTGGTTTCTTAGAGTAACGCTTTTCTGCCTTGCAAAAGAAGAGCTGGAGGGTGGTAGCCGCCCTTCAAATGAAAGTGTGGAGAGAAGGATGGTATCCCAAAGTAAGCGTGCTTGCAAGAAAGAATTACCTCCATATTCCACATCCTTTCATGATACAGGAACAGCTCAGGGAGGTACGGAAATCAAGTTACTCTTTGCCCTGCTTTTGTGGTTGCTCCAGTTGCCTTGCCTGTGTCGACTCACACTGCCACATTGCACAACAATGGTTTGGACACTGCCACGAACAAAAGCAATACTCACATGGACGTTCCTCCTGAAGGAGAAAAACAAATCATTCTTCTTGATGAGGTCTGAGTGAGTGGGGCATCTGACAGATGCAGGCCTTTCCAAAGCCCGGGCTGCAGAAACCCTCACGCTCAACAAGAATTGATTGATTCTGGCAGTCAACGCTGCCTTCCAGTGTGCGTTGCTTTAACTTCACTCTACAATGGCTTCCTTTCTTGGGCTTAGTACATGCATTTAGAGAGCATGGATGAGCAAGTCACTTCATGGCTCAATCCAACTTCCAGAAAATCATTTTCAAATCTGCTTTTCACAAACCATGATGTACCTTTTCCTCTTCATTATTTACAAAAAGAGAAACGAATGTATAAATAAAGGACTCTTGCTTTTAAAACTTCGATTTGGATTGATGCGGAGTGTAGTCATTTGAAAAGCTCTACAGAGCCACTGGATCAGCTTGAACAGGAATCTCTTCCGTGAACCTTGTGAGAGACAAGGGGCTTCATTCTTTCATCTACTGAGTATTCAAACTGGCATCCACCACAAATCACACCAAATACAAGAACATGCTGAGCTTAGCAACAGACAGAAACCTTTGGCCAGAACCTTGGCAGATCTTTCAAACACCGTCAAGAGAAACCAGAATGTTCTCAGACTAATAATCCAGCAGATTTCTGATGGTGCAAGAGCAGAAAAAAGATTCAAATACTTTCAAATCAAAACACCCTCCAGCACCCTCAAAGCATTGGGAGGCTCTGATTATTAGCCTCTGACCATGCAATTTATCTCAGCAAACAACACACCGCATGGATCTACACAACCATCTCAATCTCCTTCAGAAATAACCAGGGCCATTTCAGGCACAGTCCATTTGCACTTCTTACTGAATTCTCCTTCTTCTAGCATTCATCTAGAATTTCCTGTGGAATTCCAATCCATAATTGCATTCAAAGACAGCATGAATAGAACACTGAGCTAGTATGCACAAGTACTCCCAATCAACAAGTCACAGAAAGGTTGGTTTAGCCACATTCTCTCTGTCTTCATACCCAGGAAAAAGGGATGAGACAGGAGGAAATAGCACTCAAGTGGCGCTGGAAAGAAGGGCATATTTTTCCCAGGCAAGAAATGGTTTCGGGCTTTTTCCTCTCCCCACACCCCTGGAACCTAACTGCACTTTGCCCAAGGAGAACAGGAACATCCCAAGGAGAAAAGGAAATGCACTGGATTTTCAAAAAACGCAGGCAGTGGGCAGCTTCTGTATCCCATACACTTCCCCATCCATGCCAAGGCACACCAGGCTGCAGGAACACGCCGCGTGCCGGGCGGGATTTGGTGTCACCCAGGTGCCCGTCACAGTCCACTTAGAAGCCGACGCCGGCTATCATCTCGGAGTGCAAAAAGAAAAAAAAAGCACCACATAATTCAACAAGTCAAGGGAATTCAATTTCAGTCCAAAGAGGGACTTTATTAATTTAGCCCATAAAGCGGCCAGCGATAGAAAGAGAGAGGAGAGAGTCAGGGAAAGATAGGGAGAAAAGGGAAGAAAACGGGTCTTATGTCTTAGAGCTATCACCATGGCTCCACAGACATCCAGCGTCTCTGAGGGTCCTGTCCAGAAGGCGTTCCTCTGCCTCTGCGTCAATCGATGTCATCTCACGGTGGGGAAGATTTTCGCAATTCAGTTCTTCCAGAGATGTCTTTTATGCAAGTCCACACACCTCGTCCCTTCTTGCAACCCGCCTGTGTGCACCCTTCATTCTTTAGGAGATATGCCAAACTACACTTGGCAGGCCACACATGCCAAGAGAGGAGGGTCTGGGACATGGCCGGCTATGGAAGCAGCTTTTCTCAAAATATTCAAAATGGATGCCAGGGCGACATGCGCAAAGCCTTCATCACACACCAGCTATAGGAGGCACAGGACAGCTGCTCTGTACCAGCGTAAGCAGAACCTCTCCTGCTCTCCGGCTGTGCACAGAAAGCGAACAAAACCAGCAGCTAAGCACGCTGCTGCAGTGTTCGTTCAGAACCTGGCTCAAGTGCACCAGAAAGCTCCTTTTCAGCCACACTGTGCTCAGAATGCTTGTTTCTGCTTCAGCCAGCTCCTGGCAGCATTTGCACTGAGGGGCATAAGGTGCAGCAGAAAGGAATGAAATGGAGCTTGCCACGACTTCAGACAGGCATATCTGCAGGAGATATAGCTATTCCAGAAGGAAGCAGGCGAGGAGAAGGCGTTCTTCCAGTACCCCCCTCTGCCCGCAGCCTTGCCCGGCTGAAGAGAGCGATTCCGGCTTTCTCGCCCTGAAGGCGCTTTAGCTCCGGACAAGCTCTGCTGCTCTCCGGCTGTGCGCAGACAGCGAACAAAGCAGCAGCTAAGCACACCGCAGCAGTGTTCGTTCAGAACTTGGACAAATTTCACCAGAAAGCTGCTTTTCAGCCACAATGTGCTTAGAATGCTTGTTTTTGCTTCAGCAAGCTCCTGGCAGCATTTGCACTGAGGGGCATAAGGTGCAGCAGAGAAGGAATGAAATGGAGCTTGCCACGACTTCAGACAGGCATATCTGCAGGAGATATAGCTATTCCAGAAGGAAGCAGGCGAGGAGAAGGCGTTCTTCCAGTACCCCCCTCTGCCCGCAGCCTTGCCCGGCTGAAGAGAGCGATTCGCGGCTTTCTCGCCCTGAAGCGCGCTTTAGCTCCGGACAAGCTCTGCTGCTCTCCGGCTGTGCGCAGACAGCGAACAAAGCAGCAGCTAAGCACACCGCAGCAGTGTTCGTTCAGAACTTGGACAAATTTCACCAGAAAGCTGCTTTTCAGCCACAATGTGCTTAGAATGCTTGTTTTTGCTTCAGCAAGCTCCTGGCAGCATTTGCACTGAGGGGCATAAGGTGCAGCGAAAGGAATGAAATGGAGCTTGCCACGACTTCAGACAGGCATATCTGGGAGATATAGCTATTCCAGAAGGAAGCAGGCGAGGAGAAGGCGTTCCCAGTACCCCCTCGCCGCAGCCTTGCCCGGCTGAAGAGAGCGGTCCCGGCTCTCGCCCTGAAGGCGCTTAGCTCCGGCAAGCTCTGCTGCTCTCCGGCTGTGCGCAGACAGCGAACAAAGCAGCGGCTGAGCACACTGCAGCAGTGTTCGTTCAGAACTTGGTCAATTGCACAGAAAGCTGCTTTTCAGCCACAATGTGCTTAGAATGCTTGTTTTTGTTTCAGCAAGCTCCTGGCAGCATTTGCACTGAGGGGCATAAGGTGCAGCGAGAAGGAATGAAATGGAGCTTGCTACGACTTCAGACAGGCATATCTGCAGGAGATATAGCTATTCCAGAAGGAAGCAGGTGAAGAGAAGGCATTTTTCCTGTGCCCATTTTCTTCGCCGCTTCTCCAGGGTAACATTTTAGGCAGGATTTTTTTTGTTTCTTTCATAATGCCACCTTAGTCCATTATGGCTTTTTTTTTGTTGAGGTGTTTTGATTTTTTTTTCATCCCTTTTTTTCATCTGAGTTAATTGAGACCATAGAAACTTCCTTTCACCGTGTCTTTTGTTTTTCTTTCTTATTGTTATTAGCTGTTTGAAATAGCATTGTGTTTTATTTTAGCTCTACCTTTGATTTTCGCTTTGGGCCCCTTTCAGATTCGGAGCCCTCATGCAGGGTTAATGTCAGTGGTTTGCGAAATGTTTGTCTTTCTTGCTGGATGTGGTTTTGTGCAGCACCTGAATTTTTTCATTGTATTCTAGAAACACTCAGTCGTGTGGGGAGCTCCTCAGTTGTTTCAATGGTGTTTGATAGTAGGGCGAAAGCTCTGAAATGCTTTACTGTAGAACTCACTTGCCACAGAGTTTTTGACTCTGGAATAAAATTTGAACTCATCTGATTTGGAGTATGCTTACTGAAGGAACTTTGCTAAAGGAGTTGGAGGTAAGTTTTTCAATGGGGACACTTAGCAGATCAACAAAACCATAGCCAAACCTCAGCCTTTAGTAATATCAAGGTAACCTGTCTTTTGGATCTAGCTATCATCCAAGCAGCTGTGGCCGTATAACTCAAAGGATCAAACAATTCAGTGGTTACTGTGGTTTTTTGAGCCTGCTTTCTTCCTTCTATGAGGCTTATTGAAGAGGTGTTGTAATTAATACTGGCCTGGTCTCAAATCAAATGATCATCTTCAACAAAAGAGTTCATTTTTAGCCTTTGAGTCCAAAGGACAAAAAAACCCCAAACAAACAAACAAACAAACAAACCCCACAAATAAACCAACCAAACAAAAAACCCCAAAACCTAAACAACAACAACAACAACAACAAACCCTCCCCCCCCAAAAAAAAACCCCAAAACAAGAAACACATGAAGAGAAAATAGGGGGAAGTAGAAACTTTGGGATTGACTTCAATTTCTCCAGTAGACTGGAAATGGTTGTGTATGTATGCATAAATTACTGAAGGTTTCCAGAATTTTTCTTTGAAGTTGTTCTTGGCAGGTAAGTAAAATGACAAGTCTCTAAGAAGAACTGACTTTATTTCTAGACATCTGGAATCCAAACCAACTACTGCAAATTTTTATTCTTTCTACTTGATGATGTTTTTCTAGTTGTGTTACCATCTTACTCTGCTGTGTCTGGGAACATTTTGTTGAGGAGGACAACACAAAACCAAAGGGAAAAGGCAGCCATACAAAGGGACATATCAGAGGAAGGCAAACATGTTCCATAGCATGTTCCATAGCCGTGAGAGCAGCAGCTGCACATTGTGTACCGCTGCATTGTAGTTTGGGGTCTGAAATTTGAACTCCTTTTCTTCTTAGTCCACAGAACCGCCCTCCTTCCTTTTCTAGTAGTGCAGACTTAGAGAGTTTGTTAACTCTTATGTTTTGGTGAAAGCCTAAGAAACCTTTCTAGCCAAACAGGCTCGGGGCTTCTTCTCTTCAGTCAGATGTCAAGAGTCCTAGATATCTTGGAAGATGACTGTATGTGGAGGAATGATGATGATTGCAGACGGGATGGACAAACTCCTCACAACAAATGACAGGTATTTACAATTGGAAGTATTGTATTGAAGTCAAATACTACTTGTAAAACATTTGGCTCAACTGATACGTTCTTTTCATGTAGTTAGGCTTCCATGAATGCATTCAACGATCCTGACAGCTCCAAATTTGTGTTCACGTTGAGCACACGAGCAGGAGGTCTTGGAATCAATCTGGCTACTGCTGATGTTGTAATTCTCTGTGATTCAGATTGGAATCCACAAGTAGACCCCCAGGTTATGGTAAAATTCCAGATGGACATTTTGGTGGTTTTTGGTTTTTTTTTCTTTCTCTCTCACAGAACTTTGCTAGAAACATGTACTTGCAAAAAGAAATTGGTATTTTCCCATTGTAGCACAGGAGTAGGATTTGTGAGACCAATTTTCAGTTCAAGTGCAGCCTTCTGCTGTGTGGAGCCTCCCTTCCCCTCCTTTTCCCTCCAGTCCTTTCAGTTTACCTTTCATTCCTTTCTTTTTCCTTTTTCTATCTTTCACTCTTACTCCGTCTGTGCATTTCTCTCCATTCTCCTCTCTCTTCCACGATGTCACTCTCTTCCACTTCTCCTTTTCTAGCTCTTCTCTTCTCTTCTCTTCTCTTCTCTTCTCTTCTCTTCTCTTCTCTTCTCTTCTCTTCTCTTCTCTTCTCTCCTCTCTCTCTCTCTCTCCTCTCCTCTCCTCCTCTCCTCTCCTCCTCTCCCTCTCCCTTCCCTTCCCTTCCCTTCCCTTCCCTTCCCTTCCCTTCCCTTCCCTTCCCTTCCCTTCCCTTCCCTTCCCTTCCCTTCCCTTCCCTTCCCTTCCCTTCCCTTCCCTTCCCTTCCTTCCCTTCCCTTCCCTTCCCTTCCTTCCTTCCCTTCCCTTCCCTTCCCTTCCCTTCCCTTCCCTTCCTTCCCTTCCCTTCCCTTCCCTTCCCTTCCCTGGAACTTCCCTGGAACTTCCCTGGAACTTCCCTGGAACTTCCCTGGAACTTCCCTGGAACTTCCCTGGAACTTCCCTGGAACTTCCCTTCCCTTCCTTCCCTTCCCTTCCCTTCCCTTCCCTTCCCTTCCCTTCCCTTCCCTTCCCTTCCCTTCCCTTCCCTTCCCTTCCCTTCCCTTCCCTTCCCTTCCCTTCCCTTCCCTTCCCTTCCCTTCCCTTCCCTTCCTTCCCTTCCCTTCCCTTCCCTTCCCTGGAACTTCCCCGGACCTTCCCCGGAACTTCCCTGGAACTTCCCTTCCCTTCCTTCCCTTCCCTTCCTTCCCTTCCCTTCCCTTCCCTTCCTTCCTTCCCTTCCCTTCCCTTCCCTTCCCTTCCTGGAACTTCCCTTCCCTGGAACTTCCCCTGGAACTTCCCTTCCCTTCCCTTCCCTTCCCTTCCTTCCTTCCCTTCCCTTCCCTTCCCTTCCCTTCCCTTCCCTTCCCTTCCTTCCCTTCCCTTCCCTTCCCTTCCCTTCCCTTCCCTTCCCTTCCCTTCCTTCCCTTCCCTTCCCTTGAACTTCCCTGGAACTTCCCTGGAACTTCCCTTCCCTGGAACTTCCCTTCCCTTCCCTGGAACTTCCCTGGAACTTCCCTGAAACTTCCCTGGAACTTCCCCGGACCTTCCCTGGAACTTCCCTGGAACTTCCCTTCCCTGGAACTTCCCTTCCCTGGAACTTCCCTTCCCTGGAACTTCCCTGGAACTTCCCTGGAACGTCCCTGAAACTTCCCTGAAACTTCCCTGAAATTTCCCTTCCCTTCCCTGAAACTTCCCATCCCACATGGGATGAGGGGTGACCCCATGGGACACGGGCAGAGTCCCGGCTTGTCTGGCTACCCCATCAATTTTTACCACAATTGTCAGCTCTTTCTTCTGTGCGTCCACCTGCCAGTGTCCTATCTCACTTAACTCATAAAACTGGTGTATGTTTTTATGGGTTTTCTTTTTCTTTCCCCTCTCCTGCACGTCTGCAGCAAAAACGAGCAAAAGTGCCTAGCATCTAGTCAAAGTCAAAGCCCGACAATATTCTTCCAGGAGTGCCCCTGGAGCTGCAAGAAAGATCCACTTTTCTATGAGCTCCTCGACTCAAATGATCTCGAGTTTCCTCTATAGGCTGAAAAAGGCAACAGAGGGACACTGGGGGAAGCCGGGAGAGCCTGCTGGGAGCCCAGGGCATCATTCATGCTAGCAGCAGCCTGCTGCAGGCGGGGCTTCACTCTCCCAGCTTGCACAGCTCCTGCCAGGAGGATCCTGCCCAGGAACCGGCCGGCCAGGGGCTCACGGCTTGCCGGGAGATCGGGTCTGCTCTGGGATGCCCCTGCCCTGCACGGGATTGCAGGTGCATTTTGTGCACTCCCGTGGCACGCAGGTGAGAGACCAAGGCAGAACCAGAGCCAGCCCCGCCCCCAGCACCTGCCCGGGCTTCTTGCGCCATGGGCACGGGGCAAGTGTGGGAGGAGCCCCCGTGTCACTCGCCCGCAGCACCCCCGGCCCTGCTCCTCCGTCCTGCCTGGGAACCCACCTAGCTGCCGGCACGCAGGCACCTGGGCCTCAGGCCGAGGCCTGGCTCGAGGGGACTGTGCTGGAGAGTTCTGGACTGTGGGGGCCCCCCCCTCACCTGGGAGGAGGCCCTCTGGGCAGCAAGAAGGGGCTGGCATGAGCCACGAGGCCCTGTCAGAGACCGAGATAGTTCATGCCTCAAACATTGATAGAAAGGTTTGCTCATTATAACAAAAAGTGTATAAAGAAGCTACAATCAAAGAAGCCTCCCTGAAGAGACCCGAGTGGGACTTTGGACTGAGTCAAACTGTTGAGATTAGATAGGGGGAAACCTATTGTTCCGTCATCTCAGGCTGAGGGAAAGATGTGCATACACAAAGACCAAAGCCACCAGCTGCACTGAGGATCATCCCTGGCTGAGTTTGGTGTGGGGGCAGAGCACAGCTCACAGAAGCCAGGTTTACACAAACTGGCCCAGCTGTGGAACCCCCAACCCCACGGGCCACATCCACGGGACTTTCACGTGAGAGGCAGCTGAGGGGGAGTCACAAGCCATCAAAGACCCCTCAAAGTGCTAGGCCTTGCACCACAGGACTGCAGGTGATGCAAGCAGAATCTGCTGCTAGAGACTGCCCCCTCCCCCGGGGGGACATGCCTGGACACTGCCCCTGGCCTGAGTGTATATTAACCCATGGGATTCTGTGCTTTTGAGGGGACCACCACCACCAAGAAGACCAGCTGGAGAGGATCAACGCGACAGCATTGGGATCCACGGATGGTGATATTTTCTTTCTCCCTCTTTCTGTCCCCCCCACCTCTTTTCCTACTTCTCTTTTCCTCTCTTTTCCTCTCTCTTTGTCTCATATTTACTATCAAATAAAACCTATACTATTGACTGGCATATGGTCTCGTTTGCACCTTAATTCGGGCAGAGGTATTTCCAAAGAACCTTAATAATTGGATCATAACAGGCCCCTGCTAATTTTACGGAGTCATTCTATGGAGAAGTACCAGAGTTACGTAGTAGACAAGCCAAAAACTGAATGAAAGCTACCTCAGGCTCTCCAGCTACTGGCAGTATTTAGGGAACATTACGGAGTTTAAGAAGCTCTTTGCCACGTTACTTGTTCCTATTGATAGCTGACTCTGGACTGCAGAATCACCCATGAATATTTAAGTTTGCTGATAACCTACAAGTAAAACTGCAGACTCAATAAAACTCAAGCAGGCATAGAGAGGTACTGAAAATTTTTAACAGAGAAATCCCTTTGGCTTCAATGGGAATTTCACCTGAACGGAAGCCTTAGGATCTGGTGCAACTGAAATTTGGGGAAACGAATAATAAAGGGCTCTAGTGAAATAGAAGAGCATCTAGAGTGGCGGTTTTGTGTGGGACAATCTGTGTGACTTGAAGCTACCCATGATGAATATGCCATGCTTAACTCCTTGGTCTAACTAGCTAATCTAAGAGTAATCTCCTCTTCAAACTGAGTAGAGAATTCAGTCTCTTAAGAAAATTTGTACAACTCAGAGACTCTTACTACGTGGAGCCGTGTTTGTGCTGAAGTTTAATCTAGTGAATGCTAACATCTTTCATGAGTGATCTTGTTGAAGTTAATCGCGTGATGGGTTATCCCGCTGCCATTAGGTCACCCGGCTCACAGGTGGTTGTGATGGAAGGGCAGTGCAGGTTCTGTTTCAGGATTTTAAGAAGAGTTTGGATGCTGTCCCTCACAGAATCTTTCTGGAGCAGGTGTGCAGCTGGGAGATGTGCAGGGACAGGGCGTGCTGAGGGAAGAGCTGGTCTATGTGCTGGTTTTCAATGGGATAGGATCCATTTGCTTGCCAGTGAGTGGCACAGAGCTGGGTTTGGATTCGGGGAGGGAATGTGGTGGATAGCACAGGGAGGGTTTCATTGCTGCCAAGCAGGCCTTGCCCTCCTCAAGCAATTGGCAGCGTCCCATTGGACAATCCACGTCCTGTGCTCTGCCAACGAGGAGGTGACACTGTCATCATTCCCCTCCTCATCTCTGTGTCCTACTTAGCCGAGAGTCTTCCACCCACCCTGCTCCAGAGGGCCCCCAAGTGCGCACGGGAAGCCCCCTTCCTCCCGCTGCCGCACTGCTGAGCGCTGGGCTGAGGCGGGGCTGTGACGGCACAAAGGGGCTGAGCGCTGGCGTGAGGCAGGGCTGTGATGTCGCAGGGCTCTGCTGGCCCACAGCACTGTGAGGTCACAAAGCTGTGGCTAGCTATAGAAGAGGGGCCAGCAGCCGCAGCCGCCGGTGCAGTCGCGATGCAAGGCACCGGAGCCATGAGCGCCGTCGGTGTCGCCGTGTCTGCGCTTTTCCTGCTGCTGGCCGCTGTGGCTGTCTGGTGGGCTGTTGGCCACTGAATGCCACGGAGGCAGCATGCAAGGAGCGTCAAAAGTCGTAAGCATGCCGGGGTTCTGCCCAGAGGCTCACGGAGAAGCTGAGGAGCCCCTGTGGCTCCCAGGTGTTCCAGGCCTGGGACGACCCCTCGCAAGCGGCCACGTGCTCCCACCAGCCCCCTGGACAGCCCCTGCAGCTGCGGCCCCTGCCAGCCTGTGGCCCAGGAGCTGCAGGAAATGATGCTGCTGCTGTGGGCTCACAATGGGACACGTCAGCCGCTTTATTCAGGGATGTGACAGGCGTTGTGGGCACAACTGGAGAAGCTGGTGAAGCAAGGCCACCTGCCCTGCTGTGGCTCGTCCAGCTCCTCCAGGAGCCTCCGTTGCTTCAAGAGGCTGCTCACACCAGGCATCTGCATCCCTGGGAGAGCTCCCACCCTTTCAAGGATTTTCTTCCAGCGGAGATCCTTCCTCCATCCGAGAACATCAGGCTGTCAGAGATCTGCCATCCTGCCGGGAGCCTCCACTGCCTCTGACAGCCTCCAGCCGTGTGAGAGGCTCCAGCCCTCTGAGAACCTCCCTCCTTCCAAGGGGTTCTCTCCCGCTGAAAGCCTCTCCATCTCAGAGAACATGCATTGCTCTGAAGGGATTGACCTTCCAAGAGCTTCCATTCTCTCTGACAGCTTCCAGCAATCTGAGAGCCTCCCTTCTTCCAAGGGGCTCTCTCCCTCGGAGAGGCTCCCCATCTCAGAGGACGTGCGTTGCTCTGAAAGTCTTGACCTTCCAAGAGCTTCCGTTCTCTCTGAAAGCTTCCAGCCCGCAGAGACCCTCACTCATTCCAACAGCCTACCTTCCTCGGAGAGCCTCCCGGATTCCAAGAACCTTCTTCCCTCTGAGAACCTCCTAGGCTCTGACAACCTTCTTCCCTCTGAAAGCCTCCCAGCCTCTTCTTACCTCTCAGAGCCTCTCCAATTCTGAGAACCTGCATTCCTCTGAGAACCTCCCTGTCATCCAGGACCTTCTTCCCTCTGAAAGCCTCCCTGATTCCAAGAACCTTCTTCCCACTGAGAGCCTCCCCATCTGTGAGAACCTGCATCCCTCTGAGAGCCTCAACCTTGCAAGAGCTTCCATGCCCTCTGACAGCTTCCAGCCCTCTGAGATCCTCCCTCCGTCTGAAAGCCTCCCCATTCATGAGATACTTCAGCCCTGGGAAATCCAGCACCTTCAAGGAGTCTCTGTTCCCTCAGAGAGCCTCACTCATCAGAGCCTCCCTCCCTCCCCGAGGCTTGGTGAGACCTGGTGGCCTGAGGACAGCGGCGACCCCATGGACAGCTCTGCCAGCTCCCTTGGAGCCAAGGACCTCAAGCACAGCAGCACATTCCTCAGCACTGAGGTGGCCAGGGAAAGGCCAGAAGGAAAAGTGGCAGCGCAGCCCGATCCTGTGCAGCATTGTCAGGAGGAGCAAGTGGTGCAGCAGCAAGTATCCTGGAGCCCCCAGCTGTCACCCCATGGCTGCCAGGAAGCTGTGCTGGCTGTGCCAACTGGGAACACTCCTTGCTTGGTGGCAGAGACAAGCCCCAAGAGGCCCAGGAGGTTCCTCCATCTCCGGGAAGCTGCCCCAAGACGGCCACCAAATACGAGGAACGTCTACGTGGTAGCAGGTCGGATGTGAGGAGCAGAAAGTGTTCAACAAATTAGGATTTTCCCCAAGATCTGTGTGAGCGTTTGCACTGGTCTGGATTTGACTGGGATACAGTTCCTCTCTACCCAGTAAGTGGCACAGAGCTGGGTTTGGATTCAGGGTGGGAACGCGGTGGATAGCACAGGGACGGCTTCATTGCTGCTGAGCAGGGCTTGCCCTCTTCTGGGCTCTGAAGTGTCCAATGGCTTAATCCATGTTTTTCACCGGGAAGAGTGGAATGAGTGTTGAAGACAAAGGCAAAGAACGCGTTAAACACCTGTACTGTGTCTCTGTCCCTGTCTGCGAGGTGACCCTCCACACCCTGGAAGGAGCTGATGTTATTGCTACAAAGACTTTGCCATTAATGCTACAATGTCTTTTACTGTGCCCCACATTTCTGGCCGCCTTAATCTCCAGGTCAGCTTTCACAGCACCACATTGCTCCCTACGCTTGCAATCAGCATCTCTGTATTCTACTCCTGACCTGGATTCCAGTGGGCACACAGCTTCCTTTTCCATCTTCTTTCCTAGAGAAGATGTTTGTTCAGGCAAGCCAGCCTTCTGCCCGGCCTGCTTGGCTTCTGGCATTTGGCAATTGCCTGCTCCTGTGCCCGCAGGAGGTGACGTTTCCAAAGGGAGCAGCACTGCTGGAGCCCAGCAAGTGCAAAAATATTTTCCCTGGGGACCTTGCTTCCCATGTCCCTGAGCAGCCTGCAGTGTGCTCTCCTCATTCCCAGAGCTGAGGTTTTGCTGGCACTTTTCCTCTTGTCAGAGCTTTGAAACTCCATTTCTTTGTGGTCACTGTGGCCAAAAGGGCCGCCAATCCCCACCTGGCTGAGGGCACCTGGGCCTCAGGCCGAGGCCTGGCTCGAGGGGGCTGTGCTGGAGAGTTCTGGGCTGTGGGGGGCTACCGCCCCACAGGGGAACTGTGAAGAGGAACTGAAGCTCTCTAATTCAGGAAATGCTTTTTAGCCATATCTAGCATATCATGGTTTCTTGGCCATGTTTGCTGCCTTCACATCTACTTTGGAAAAATGTAGTTTGACCAAAATAACTTTTTCTGGACTATTTCCATCCCAGATATACTGTTGAGAGATATGTTTGCAAACGTTTCCAAAAAGATAAAAAAGTCACTGAATTAATTTTGCTTGTATTTTCTTATTAACTTTTTTTTTCATTTCCTTGTGTTTTGAGTGATCATTACGCTATATTTTCAGGTTTAATATGAAATTATCAAAGACATTTCAATATTTCAAGATTATGAACTTTTCTCCAAAGTAGAACAAAATAAAATGGTGAAAAGTTTGACCATCCACCAAGGTGGAAATTCTGTAGCTTTTTTCATGTTCCCAGCTGTGCTTTTGAGCTCCAGGGACCTGACTCAGATCCTACCAAAACCAAGGGGAATCCTTCTTTTGAATTGAATTATTCTAGACTCAGCTTTAAGACTAAAGAATTTTCAGGGGCTGGGTTTTTTTTCCTCTTTCAGTTTTGAATAGTACTGGTTCTATCTTCTATGGAAATCCAGCTGGCAGGAGGAAATGTGTGCTTCTCCTGACTTAGCAGCCCTAGGAATTGGATCTTCTCTACCATATTGTGAACTCAGCAGCCATGGAAATTGTGACAATAGTTTTTTTCATGCTTATGTGGTTTTGTTTCCTGCCTTATAAGATGATTTATAAAGAAGAAATAAGGTAGACAATTGTTTTAATAAACCCTTCTTGTCAAATTTCTGAACAGCCAAGAGACAGAAAAATCGACTTCCCCTTGGAAATAACTTCTCTTTTTCTCAAACACTTGGCTTAGTAATACATTTTCACTATGCTTTCAAAAGAGAATGATGATGCAAAGCAAAAATAATTCCAGGAGTCCCTTACAAATCATTTAGTTTCCACTGCAAAATTGCTTCTTTCTTGTCACAAACATTATGTTAATTGGAGCACTAGAGCTCCTCAGAAAGCACTAACACTTGCAGGACCATATTTTATACACATCCCCAGCCTTTGGAGGTCAGTACAAGTTCATTCATCCAAGCAGCTTTAAGGTCCTTTATTCCTCCACTTTTACATGGCAAATTTTTGCTAAGCATGGAAATGATCCTTCACATCTATACCATCTTTCTAGGTAAGAAGGTCCTTGGTAACAGTGAGAAGCCAATGAATACAAAATATATGCTTAGGCAAATGTCTTGACTCCCTGCAGTGTCCCAGGAAGAGCACCACCTGATGTTTGTTGTTGTTTTAGAGATCTAATTCAGCAGTTGGCAGAGGACTGGAATGGGTTGGATAGCTATACCTAGTGCTCTTCCAGATTTTGGTTGATGCTTGTGCCTCACTGAGATCTATTTGCCATTGATCCTACTGGTTACGAAGCTTAAGGTGCTAAGAGTGAGCCCAGGGCAGCTTCAGCAAAGAGCCTACACCTCCCAGTGTATCATTTCAGTGCCTCATTTGAGTCCAGTATTAATGGGTCACTCTGAAAAATATCTAAACAGTCTTCAGCTAAAGAACATACAGGTTTGAAGTCTACATTCTGTGGATTTATAAGTGATTTTAAAATAAGTTGTATTTATTTAAAAAGACAAAAAAAGAAAAAAGCCCATGCTATAAATTGAAATCTCTGAGAAAAAAAAGGTTCAGGAAGTTCTGAATTTATTTTCCCAAACCAGTGCTTATTTCTATACCTTTCTACATCTGTTTCACTGAAAAATTTTCCCTAGAGGGACGTGAATAAAATTTTATTTGGATGTAGGGTGGCAGAGTGAAAGAAAGGCAGTGAATTTGGTGGTTTAACTCCCTGGTGCAGAAACAGGCTAAGAATCTCTGTTACAAATCTGGCAGGGAGTGAATTTGAACTTCTGTCTCCCACTATGAAAATTGTCCACCAGTTACAGGATCTTCACCCTCTAGAGACAAATTGAGAAGGTAAAAAGGAAAAAAAAGGCAACTAGGATGGGTCTAAGTGTTTAGGAAAAACTTGCTAAACAATTTTGGGCTTGACCCAAAAGAAATATTGAAACATAGAAAAAAATTGATGAAATATGATTATTCATTCCCTGGACAGCAGAAATAATAATGTGAACTGCTTCTTATCTGTAACTAAGTCCTGAAAATAAAATTCAAGTGTAGAAGGTCAGTTGAAAATTAAAAATGCAATTTATTAGCTTGATTTTATTGGAAGAAACAATGAAACTCAGTCTCAGAGGATAATAAAATTACAAAATGCTGCACAGCCAGATTTGCCAAGGTTTCAGGTTCAGCATGGATCTCACTATATTGGTTGTTTATCTTGAAGCCTAGTTCCCACAGATATTTATCATCTCAGCTTTCATTAAGATACCATGGTTTTGTCTTTGTGCCTGTAGAGGACCGTATGAAGGTAAAAAAGCACTGAACTGTTCCTCCATGTCAGAGAAGAGAAGGGAGGGGAGGGGGAGGGGAGAGGAGAGGAGAGAGAAGATATAAGATAAGATAAGATAAGATAAGATAAGATAAGATAAGATAAGATATAGAAAAGAAAAGAAGAGAAAAGAAGAGAAAAGAAGAGAAAAGAAGACAAAAGAAAAGAGCAGAGAAAAGAAAAGAAAAGAAATGAAAAGAAAAGAAAAGAAAGAAAGAAAAGAAAGAAAAAGAAAAGAAAAAGAAAAGAAAAGAAAAGAGAAAGAAAGAAAAGAAAAAGAAAAAGAAAAGAAAAAGAAAAGAAAAGAAAAGAAAAGAAAAGAAAAGAAAAAGAAAAGAAAAGAAAAGAAAAGAAAAAGAAAGAAAGAAAAGAAAAGAAAAGAAAAAGAAAAGGAAAGAAAAGGAAAGAAAAGGAAAAGAGGAAAGGAAAGGAAAGGAAAGGAAAGGAAAGGAAAGGAAAGGAAAGGAAAGGAAAGGAAAGGAAAGGAAAGGAAAGGAAAGGAAAGGAAAGGAAAGGAAAGGAAAGGAAAGGAAAGGAAAGGAAAGGAAAGGAAAGGAAAGGAAAGGAAAGGAAAGGAAAGGAAAGGAAAGGAAAGGAAAGGAAAGGAAAGGAAAGGAAAGGAAAGGAAAGGAAAGGAAAGGAAAGGAAAGGAAAGGAAAGGAAAGGAAAGGAAAGGGGAAAGGAAAGGAAAGGAAAGGAGGAAAGGAAAGGAAAGGAAAGGAAAGGAAAGGAAAGGAAAGGAAAGGAAAAGGAAAGGAAAGGAAAGGAAAGGAAAGGAAAGGAGAAAGGAAAGGAAAGGAAAGGAAAGGAAAGGAAAGGAAAGGAAAGGAAAGGAAAGGAAAGGAAAGGAAAGGAAAGGAAAGGAAAGGAAGAAAAAAGCTAATCTCACAAAGTCCCATTGCTCCAGGAGTTGGGGCTACAGGAAAAAAAAATTAGATGTTGTTAGACTATTGATAAAACAGTGCCAGTTGGAATGCTGAGTGTGGGAAGAGAATCCTCTCCCAGGATCTAGCTCAAATGTGAGGCCAGTACATACATATGAAGAGAACCAGCTTTGAACTGACTAGAAAGCCTTCACAGCCCTAGTGAATGATTTGGGAAATACCAGTGTCTGATAAAATACAGATCAAACATTATCACATATGCTGTGAGATCTGAATAAAGACTAAACAAGGCAGTATCCTGACTTTTGTTGCCACAAAAGCAACAAAGTTGTAACTGTTAACCCAAAAGTCTTTGCTTTTTGCTGGTGTTCACTCAGTAATAATTACCTGTCTCGTACCATTAGGAGACTGCAAAATAACTTGTATTTTATTGATGGTGATGCTGAGCAACAGAGGTACGCTGTGAGATCTTGAGAAGGCCATGACAACCCTGGAAAGAAAACTCTTTCGAATCCAAACTGTGACTACAGTTAATAAACATGATCTGAGAAATGTCATAAGGGTCAGGAATTTTGCTGTATTTTATAAACAATTATTCTCAGCTTTATCTTTACACTATGAACAGTTGTATTAATTTGATTGGAAATGTCCAAGGTATGTATGGAACTGTAGGAAGTCAGGGATGTCTGCAGGAAAAGCTTTGATGTTCTGGGAGTGACTAGTTTATTAAAAAGACTTGAGTTAAAGGTGTTCTGTGTTATTAAAAGGTCATGGTAGTGAACAGTGGTTAGAGTTCTCGTGAAGTCCACTGACAATCCTAATTAATATTATGTGGGAAAGAGGAAATCTTTGGATTATTTTCTTGCTGTTCTATGCTGCACAAAATTTGTGATTTATCTTTAATTACACTGCTTCCTGAAGTTAATTAAAGAATTTCCCTAAGCATCATGTGGAAGGTGGGCTTGGTCTGAGACTTCTTGTGCTTGGTGTCAGGGTGGATACCTAACTATCTTATCAAGTTTCAGTAAGACAGTGAATTAAGCTAGTAAGAATACAAGCAAATATAAACTAGGCCTAGATAAACCCACATATAAATCTTAATCTGGACAGAGTGCCTGAAGTCAGCAAAGCCCTGTAGAGGCACATGTGTCATCTTAAGGAGAAGGCCATGACTCACTGCAGAACAATCAAAATCTGGACCTGGGTAATTCTGAAATGCTGAACATGTTGCAAAAGTATTACACTCTTGAGCAATTCTAGTTACATCAGAGAATTTTCCTGAGAGATCCTTTAGTCAAACTCACATCACTAATAGAGCACCAGGCTTTGGTCCAGAAGAGTGCTACACTGAGTAAAATTGTATCAATCTTGAATTTAATTATTCTAATCTTCAATCTAATGATTGGCAGTATCTCCTGGCCTTAGAAACCTAGTGATAAAGTAATCTCCACAGTCAGAGGGCCATGGCTCAGCTGTCTCTGTTGCCAGGACCAGAAATCTTAGGAGCTACCTTGGCTGCTAGGACTGGCAAAGGTGGGAGTTTGAAGCACCTTCCTGGTGCTGTGGGAAGGAAGGGAGGAGCAAGGGCTTTTTCCTGCTATTTCTTTCACAGAAGTACAGTTCTCTTGACAGCTCTCAAACCCTACTCCACTCCTTTCCTCTAGACACCTGGTTTTGGTGAAAACAACCTATTAAAGCTTCCCCCACCCTGCTGGGCTGATGCTCTGTGTCCTGCACAGACTGACAGGAGTCTGGCAGCCATGGCAAATGGGGTGAGCTGAAGCTCTGGGCCAGGTGAAGAAGCTGGTGGAAGGCCATCAGCTCTGCCTTTGTCACAGTGAGTTTATGGCAGTGTGGGGAGGCAGGGCTGTGCCATAGTCCAAGGGGCTGAGGTGGCACCAGGAATAGGCTAATCCCATGGACGAACATGAGCAGGGAGCCAGCTCAGGCAGTGGAAACCTTGGCAGAGCCTTTACTGCTGAGTGTTTAGTTTTTGTCTATCTCAGTTGCAAGTTGTGAGTCACCTCTGTTCCATTTTTAGCAGATAAAAGGAAGAGAAGGAAACCTCCTGCAAATAAACTGTAATGATGCAGTAACTGCATGACATCAGCTGCTGTTTGCCAGCACAGTGCATGGCAGGTGAGGAAAGGAGCTGCTCCAGGTAAGAGACTGCTCCAGATGTCTGCCACTCCAGTGGCAGAGCTGGAGCTGAAGGACACCCAGCAGTCTCAGAGCAAGTTCTAGCTGATCCCTTAATGGCTTGAAACTTCAGCAGCATTGTAAAAGCAGCTCAGGCCCTCCATCCTGAGCCAATCTCATGTAGAAAAGGTTGCTTTGAAATTCACTGCAAGCAATAGGCTGCTAAACATGGCTGGAATAGTTCCCTCCCAGGCTAAGGGATGAATAGCTGGAGAGTGGAATGACACCTCTCTAACAGCACTCTAAAGCTCAACTCGCCTGCTCTTCTCCAGTGATATGAAATGCGCTGCTTTGTTGAATAGGGATTTGTTTCAAAGGAGAGCTGTAAAGACTGGAAAAATAGTAACTTTTGATTCCAATTCTTTACTGAGGCCTGACAAGCTTACCACACATAATATTAAAATTAGGGATTACGTGGAATATGAAAACAAGTATCACAGGAAAGGAACTTTAGTTTTCCAGTGTCTTGCATAAGAGTTAAAAGACTCTGATCATAAACATTGGGTGGGTTTAATGAAAGTCTCTTGTGACTGAAACTACTGTGTTGAATAGAACCTGCTGCTCTGGGAAACCTTCAATTGATTTTACTCTCTGGTAAAAGTACCAGCTTTGTGCTGAACTCTTGGAGTTGTAGCTCCAGAAACATTGCACTGTTTCTGCAATACCAGAGTGTGTTCCTGAAGCTTCTGTAACAATTGCAGGGTGTTTCAGACTCTTGCCCTGAATCTTTTATACAAATAACTTCAAGTAAGGAATAACATTTTATTTTGTTGTCAAAATGGTAAATAAAAGTCTTAAACCAACTTGAAAAAACACCTGTCTCAGAACATTGTGGATTAAAAAAAATTTTTGGAATAATTTTGTAATGTTGTCCTTCCCACATTTGGCAACAATTTCTAGAATGAATTGCTCATTTCTCATTCTCCCTTTTCAGTCTCCCATGTGACATTTGGTGCTTCTTCAGAGCTCCACTGTCTTCAGCGAGGCATGAAATTGAGAAAGGATTGCAGTTAAGTCTGCTTAAAACAGAATTGCAACTATTTGTGCCAAGCCATAGGGGGAGCAAAACTCTCAATAGTCAAAAGAAATTCTGCACATGTGAAAATAGAAAAAAAAATGGATCTGACAAACCTTTTGAAAGTTTACATTAAGTAGGTAAAGTGAACAATATTTTGGTTTCTTCCATCTGTTTGACAGTATAGGCTAAAAATAACTAATGTCAACCACAGGAAAGTATTGTGAGGCACCTGAATGAAAGATATTTCATTTTTATAAAGCAACCCAGCTACCACTTCTTTACTATCACAGGCAATAAACACAGGTTTTGGAGTTTTGTTTGGGCTCTTTTCTTTTTCAACCTGTACTTGCCTAAGAGATTGGATGAACAAAACTGGAATGGTTAATAACAAAACTGTAGACAGTGACAAGAGGAAATAAGACTACAAAGAGCCCATGTATGGAGTCACATTTAACACAAAAATCTAATTCTGTGTCATGTCTTGAAATGATTTGTTCACTGGCAATGGGGAAGGCAAGTAATCTACTCTATCATGTCACTAAGTTTAGTAATGCTAATAAAAAGGTTTTGAAGCATAACTACTACTTGCATGAGGAAGGCTATTGACCTCACTGGGTCTAATTCAATGAAGTGCTTCCTTGAATGAGTAAGAATTGCAAAACAGAGCCACTTGTTAGATTAAAAATGGGGTATTTTGCAATGCTACTTTTTTTTTTCCCAACTGAGTAGCATTGCTAGTTCTCATCTGGGCTTGCATAAATCTCATCCTTTTGGAAGCACTGAAAAATTGCATTACAAGAACAATAAGAAATAACTTTTAAGTTTTGTGTTCAATCACTTCATAATTTCCTGTTCAGAGACTGACATTTCCTCATTAAGCACCGTTTAAAGCTATGTCTCTTTTGTTCAGTTTTATTAGTATTATTTATAATGAGATTTGTCTAATGAGATTTGGTTTGGTTGTCTTAATGTTCCAGATGTTCATAGCTATGAGCAACTTGTCTGAATGGATGTGGTGATGACACAGAGAAGGAACGAGTGGCACAGAGCTGCCCCTGCTCTGTTCACCACATCCAGTGAAACAATGACAATGCCACACTGGCTCATTGCAAATTACAGAGCTCAGCAAACCAATCAGCCTGACTGAAATCTGCCTTGGATGGCTCTAGAAGGTTGCATGGCTATGGATCACACCACTGCTGAAAGAGGTCAGTAGAGAAATTTTGAGAGAGGTTTTGTCTCTACCTGGTGCTTTTTGGCCTTTGGCTCAGCTCAGTAGTTCTATTGGCTTCACTGGGTTTAGCTAACTGAGTTAAGATTTTTATTTGAGGAGTAAGAATTGCAGATTCAAATCCAGTTAGGAGCATAGTAATGGCATGAGGCTCGTAATTGGAAGAAGAGACAACAGAAATAGTGAGCTCACTTGTGTTTGCTGCTGGATTTTTGCAGCAGGCTCTTAGTTGCTGTGTGGTTATTATTTTTGTCTTGGTGTGGTTTTTGTGAATTAATGTTGGATTTGTCTGATCAAGACATTCTAGTCGGATATATTTTATTTTTGTATCATAAGACAGGGACAGAACTGCATTAGTTGTGCAATTGATGAAGCCTTAATCCTTGCAAGGAGATAAAAATTTCAGGTGCTACAAATGTCCTCAGCTTAGCTACAGATTTCTTATTGGATTTGTATATCGTATATCAATCAGATATATGTATCAAATGGAAAATCCCAACCAGTTCTTGAGAACTCATAGCTTATTGACACTTGGGTGCAGTCAGAGAACTGGTTCTGGTAACATTGCTTAAGAGACCAGGCTGACGGCACCTTTATATGCTTAAGGCTTTCAACCATTGTCTTGTTGTGAAGAGCAGGGAGATGCAGAGGTGTCAGAAGCAGCTGTGGCAGCCCCGGGGCTCTGCAGGGGATGCATGGCCCTGCCAGACACGGAGGAGCCCTGCCTGTCACACCCTGCCGTGCCTTGTTGCAATGCTGGTGGCATGAGTCCACCTGTGCCATGGCTCTGAGCTGCTCTGGATCATTCCCTGACCAATACCAAAGTGTTCTGTATATCTTCAAGTTGTGCAAGGACACTTGAGGGGATCTTTCAGCCCTGCTGTGCAATTTTACAACCAGGAGTGATGGCATATCCCAGCTCATTCCCACATATGTATTGGTAGATGGGTTTAAAGAAGCAAACATAGGTTAAGGGTTCTCCCATGCAAACATTTAGGAAATTTAGTCTCCAGCTAGTGCTGGTGAAATGTGGATGACTCTCAAAAGACACCTGTGGGGATGACTGACCAGCTGCTGGCTGGTACTTGCTGTTGCTTTGTTGATATGGTGTCACCCTATCTGTTCATGAAGTTATCTGCATATCCGAGGCAGGAATCGCTTCTGACATCCATGTATCCACATATATAAATTATAAATTATCAATGGTACACAGAATTAATGGGATGGATTTCTGTTGTGAGAGAAGTGATTGTGAGAGCAAAAAGGATTTTTTACTGTGTGCTCCATTATTGGAATGCTTGGCTGCCAATTTAAACACTATTAGAATCTTGAATTTTTACAAAGAAGTAGACTTGGGTTCCCAGTTTTTCAGCTGCTCTTTGACATCGGTGTCTGCCCAATCAAAACAAGCATGAAGCAACCTGGTGTCTTTGTTTAGATCCCTATTGTTTCATGTGGTATGTAAATGTGAATCTGTCATGAACTGAAATTACCAAGATCTTCCAACTAGATGCAAGACCATTTCACAACTGTACTGTAAGTAACTGTACTCTGGGATGAGCAGGAATCCTACGAAATCTTTCTGGCTTATGACATGACAGTTTTCTGGGATGAGTTCACATGCTTTCTTGCAACATTTACATTTTTTATTAGCAGGTAATCCAGTACTGCTATTATAAATGGGGACACTGTGAACCCGGTATGGTTATTTAAAATGGGGACATTATGACCACTCCAATGACACTACGTGTCTGACTCGGCCAAAAGTCTAATGGAAGGTTAGATGTTTTTGTTCCCATTTCTTGAGTGCATCAGCAGAGTTCAGCCTTTTAACCTGCCCTATGCAACAATGGAAGTGCACACCAGAAAAGTGATTTTCTTCAAACACTGAGAGACTACTTAGGCAGAGCTCTACCCCTCCCTTTTGTCTCTGCTCTGTTTTTAAACCTTAGCTAATTAACTGCATATACTTTACATCACTTTTGCACCATACCGCTCAGCAATTTGTCTCAGAGCATTTAAAAAGGACTTAAACACTTTTATCCTGATTTTGATGTGAGTTAGTGATTCAATGGCATTAACAGGATGATGACAAAGCAGGTAAGGTAACTGGTAACATGATAGATATGTTGAATATCTATATAGATGAGATGCCTTTGAGTAAGATGGAGATCTGAAGGACAAGGGTTTTTTTTGTTTTGTTTTGTTTTGTTTTGTTTTGTTTTTTTTTAACTGCAGTAGAAATACCACATTCTGTTTACAGATACTTTCTGTGTATTTGGCCAGACTCATCCCTTCTAGAAATCTTTTGCTCTGAATAGGATCTGGGCAGGAATTTTATTAAACTTCTAGTGGTATTTGTTTTGTGGGCACTGGCTTTTAGATCACAGTTAACAGATATTTGAATGGACAGCTCTTCTCTGATTTTTTTTTAATTGCTCATTTAAACTCGTGTTAAAGTTCTATTTGTTTGTTACCTTAAATATTATAGACATTGAAAACTAAAATTAATACAACATATTAAATTCACTATTTTATTCATGTAAGGACACTGCTGTTTCATGGGTTTTGAAATGGATAACAAGTGTAGACCTAGATCTTGGAACTAGTGACAGAATTTGCATTATCTGAACTGTTATCTAATTGGAGATTCCACCTCCCTCGTGAACCTAACTGGGGGGGAAAAAAAAGACACATATGAGATGTTAATTATATCGCTTTGTGCCCTGGAAGGTGCTGAGCCTGTTGGGAAGAGCACCTGGCAGAGGTGCTAGCTGGGACACGGGAAGCTGGCAAGGGGAACAACACCACTCTGGTAAGTGTTCTTGTCTTTGTCACAGTGGGGGGAAGATGATCAGTAACTGACTGAGCAGATGGCAAGTTTTACAGGTGTTTGATTTGCTGTGACAGCCAAGGACTAAATTCCCACATGAAGAAAGCTTCTTGATGGGAGAGACTTGCCAGGTGCAGAGAGAACGCCTTGCATTACCTTGTTCCATCGATCAGCAGCCCAGAGCTGATAGGTATGCAGGAGGTATTACCAACCATTCTTCCTGCAGGCTTAGCCTCATCCCAGTCTCTTTTTTTTTTTTTTTTTTTTTTTCTTCAAATATGAACTCTTAGCCACTTAAGACCAACAATTTATTTTGCCACTATTATTGACATTATTATATTCACAATTCATTTGTCATTGAGTTATCCTCACAGATGCCCTAATGAAGCCTAAACAAGACTGATTCATACAGAAATGAGGTATTGCCTAGGAAAAACACCAAAAAGATAAAACTTACAAAAGCTGGTTTCTGATGATGAAACTTGTGTAATTGTGAAGGAACACATCTCAGTGTTTTACTGCTTGTGTGTTATTTAGTCAGTTAAGGGGTTATTTTCTTCACCCAAAATACTACTGTCTTATTAATGTAAGCTTAGATCTCTCTTAAGCAGGAACCAAAAGTTTTCCAGCACATTGAAGACATCCCACTTCAAATCACTTCAAAGAAGAAAATACATTTTAGCAATTTAAAAAGTGACTAAGATAAGTTTTCAAAACCAACACAGTGCATTCCCATGTGTATTTTCACAGTGGTTCATTTAACATTTAATCTCCTGCATTCCACATACTCAAGTTCTAGGCTGCTCTTTCTGTATATAACTTACATTTCATTGCCAGGATGGCATAGCAATTTTTTCTAATTAAAGCACTTCAAGTATTTTTATTCTCCCAGCCTTTTATCCTGTTTTTCAAAACTGATATTATAATACAACTTTCCTTTTATCTGTCTCTAATTTTAATGTCTCTCTAATTTTAATTATTTTGGGAGGAAGGGATTCTATTAAATGTTACCAGAGATGCTTCTGCTTTTATGTTTTGTCACTAAAATCTGAAACATGAGAATTTGGTTCAGCAAAAACAATGTATGTATTTCCACAATCAAAATTTTTTTTCTTAAAAGGAAGGATGTATGTTAGTCCTCCTTAGTAGTTTCACATGTGATTAAAGCCTGACTTGTTTTAAAACTAAATCAACTTTATAAAACTCCATTTCTCATTTATTGCAATAGCATGCCATTCATTCTGCTACTGGCCAAACTGAGTTTAAAGGGACAGTTCACTCTGGAGAATACCTGTGCATGTGTCTGTAGGATCTAGCTCTCGATAAATTTTCATTTTAGCACTGAATTGCTTTCCATTTCTTTGCAGTGGTAATGTTGTGTCTGTCATGCTACTCATACAAGAAGAGATTAAAATAAATTTTTTAAAGTGTTTCTGCTTTACTCAGGGTAATACTACAATTTTTTTCAGCTAATACGCTGTTATCAAGATGAACAATGTAATTTTAAAGATTAATCTGTTAAAATTTTCAGAACGTTTTAGCAGTTTCTAGGGAGTAACGTGGCTTTACACTGAGTGTAATTCGGAGAAAAGAAACGAGGTTTCTCCCTGGGAGGTATTTAGAGGTAATATATCTTTAAGTGTCTCCGCCTCTGAATCCACCCACTTCTTGATAGCTGCAGCAGCCTTGTTGACTCACAGAAGCCGTGTTCATGCAAGAGCCAGCAATGAGCAGGATTTTTTTGAGATTTTAAGAGCACACCTCCTGCTATGTATTTCGCATTCTAGCTTGCTGGGGCTGAAGGTGTATGAAAGAAAGTTTTACGTTTCGAAGATATTGCGAAAGATAGTTCCTCCTCTCATCCTGGAAAATCCTGACGGACCAGTTGGATGGCTTTCAGGCTTTAACCAAGAACTTTATCTTCTCATCCCACTGTCTTTTTTACAGTAGAAAGACCTGAGACACCCTTAAGAACTGAGAATCTGACTAATTTAAACAGATGGCTAATCCCAGTGCTGTCTGCAATGGACATCTACATCATCATCATCATCAGAAACAGAATAACCTCTTAAAAAGTGGAATATCTAAGAAAAATGGGATCACTAAAGGAATGAAGGTAAGGTTTAATTGTTTACCCTAATTGCCTCAATATTGAAAACAAATAGGTAGTTGCAACATTACTTATTAAGCTACTTTTATGGTGGTCTTAGTGTCCATTGAACAGGTTGTATGGATTAGGCTTATGTTTTAAGTTTTGTAATCATGGGACCTAACACTACTTACGTCTCTCCTAGACTGCAGAGAGTGTTGGGAATGCTCATGCAAATGTTGTTGGTCTCATGGACTGACTTAGCCTCTAGTTCATATCAAACACAACAAACACACGTAGGACCTTTCTTCTAAAGCTTAACCAGTAGTGGAGTTGACTTTGCAATGTATTAATCACTAGTGGAAAGCTGTTTTGTCAACTTGAAGTGTGTGTGGAGTAATTTTTAAAGTGTGATTTGTTGCTGCACGAGTATAACAACAATACGTAGGCAGGGGAAGCTGTCTTTTCTTGATTTTTACATTTCTGCAAGGTTAGTTTAGCTGATCCCTGCACTTCACTGATGCCTGCTTTCCATCCTTGTACTGCTTAAAATCCAAGTCGGTTACTCTCTATTTTCTCAAGCGGTTTTCTTTGAAGCAGCACTTCTCACATACGTGAATATTTTGTAGAACAGTTGGCACTTAACATCCTAAAGAATGAACCACAAATCTAAAAGTACATTTTCACCAGAAGAGCCCAGATGTTAAAGGCGGTCTGTCTGTGATCCCTGTTCTGACAGGGAGCTTACTGTCTGTCTTGCAGTGTCCTAACTCTGGATCTTCGTGTGATCAGTAGGAGAAAGTCTTGTAGTGGCTAGAGGAGGGGTGGCTTTCCAGCACGGTGTGGTGGTGAGAGGGGGGATGGAGAAGGCTGCTTGAGGAGCCTGAGTGCTCACTGACTGACCCTGTTGGAAGCTTTGGACAAGGACTGTGGTGAGGGCTCCGCTGTTTTACAGATAAACTGCTATCTTCTATCTTTCTCTAAATGGGGCTCTCACATGCCTTAGTACTCTAATGAAGGCACGCCCAGTGTCATGCTTAATGGTTGTCTGGCTTTAGGTGTCTCCCCTGGAATGAGTGTTTCCCAATCACTGGCTTGTGTTGGATGAGGAAAGTAAAAAACCTTGTGCAACGACTGGAAAAGGCCTTTCTGGGATTTGCTTCCAGAAACCTAATTGAGCATCCTTTTATATATCACATACACCAACTTGCCATCCTATACTTTAGCTATTTGTCACAATGATGTTCTAAATCTTTGCTTTCCGTTTGTGACAAATTTCAAGGGCTAAGCTTTGCCATTCAGTTACTGTTGCCCTGCTGCAAATGAGTGATTTATACTCATATATATATATATGAGCGAAATAAACAGCTAGAGAAGTAAAGAATAATATTAATGAGGTTGAGTAAACAAAAGAAGTAAACATTGGCCTGAAAGGGGTGGCAAAGAAATGAAGGAAATAATAGCAGATATACCTGCTAGATTAGCGAGGTTTTACAAGCACCACATGGTTGGAGGAGAAGGTGTTTTACCCTGCTGTGTGACACCTGACAGTAACACTGAGCCACTTGTAAATACCATCCATGGCTGAGGGAACTGGTGAGGAAGTGAAGACTTAGAAAGTTCAGGAGGCTTATCAGAGGCAGATTTGGTAAGTCTGGGTCGAGCACTGTGCTCCGAATTACATACCATTTCCCCTTTCTTCCTGCTCTGAACACAGATTGGGAAAGAAGGAAACAATAAGAGAGAAGAGTCCTGAATGAACCAGGAATCTCATTCCTGGCAGGAATCTCCCCATTCCTGTCTGGTCTGTTTCCCCGCCCCAGCTGCCTCACCCTGCTCAGTGCTTATGCTTGATGCTATTTTACAGGAACAGATACTGTTCCTTCCTCCCTGCGCTGCTGTGCTGTTTACGAGCCTCACTGCTGGAGGTATGCGACTCCACACAGTCCTCCTGCCTTTGTGTTTGCAGCTCCTGTACAAGCTGGGATCTGAAAAGCAGGGAATAGGGCAGCTGGGTGCACAAGGAAGCCTGTGCAAGAGCCAGACCCGGGTTTCTCTTCATTCCACTCATTCTCCCTTCTTCCTCTTCTGCTCTTTATCTGCCTTGCCCCTGCTTCCCCTAATGCTCTGACACCCACGGTAATGTACTTTACTGCCTATGCGGTAAATTAATTGACCATTAAACACCTTATGTAGCAGAAGTCAAGGATTCTGTATCCCCTAGGATATTCAGGGGACATGACTGATTCTAGATTCATGGTTCTAGAACGTGAGCCTTGTGGTAATTCCAAAACTCTTGGGGTTAGTTACAGCCATGCTACTTTGCAGGGAGGGGAGGAGGGAGACATGACGTGGTTTGAGAGAGGCAACCGGTGCAAAGATTGCAGCAAGAGAATGGCACAATGAAGGCTTCTAAGCCAGGAATATATAGCAATAGTTTTGCACAATTGAATGACTGGAACATCAGGCTTTGCAGAAATCAGTTCTATAAACTCTTTTTTTCTAAAGGAGCCCACAGGAAGCACTGGCTTCAGGAAATGCTGGCTTTGGAAACATTGCTTTTGAAAACACTTGCTCAGGAACAAAGTGTTTTGCATATTAATGATGTAAGAACATTTTGTGTGTCTGTGCATGCTTGAGAGAAATAGAGAAGTAATTCTGATACCACAAACCCCCCCCGGTCTTTAAAGAAAGGATTTTGTTTAATGGTTTGGGAAAGGTAATTAGGGATGATCAAATGTGGGGGAGTAGGGAGGCTCTCTTTGCTTCTAGCAATCTGTGGCATAAGAAGGACAAAGAGGAGGTAGCTGAGTGATAAAGAAGCAATGAAGCATCTGACCAGAAGAGAAGCTGTTGCTTTTGGGGAAGAGATAGACTGCTTTGGGGTGGGACTGTTTGTTTTAATAGCTTAAGTGATTATTTTAATACTGACTCACTCAATCATAGCTGATAGCACAGACTCTCATGTACTAATGGACATCAGGATTAACCACATCCCCGCAGCCATGCTGCATCCTGGTATTCTTTGGAAGTTGGGCCACAGTGAGACCTAAACTTTGGGAGGTGGGTTGTGGACCATGTCTTGCACTTTGTTGGTGCTTCTAACAGAGGCAGATGCTTTGTGTTCTTCCAGAATCCATAGTCTGGACTTGCCTTTATCCAAAGCACAATTCAACAGCTAACCTCTTATTTATGTAACTGTATTGGCCAGAAGAAGGTATTTCCCTAGTGATGGTTTCTTTGCTGTTATATTGCTGTTGATTGGGTATCAGTTACAGGGGTCATTGGATTATTAAAACAATAAATGTGTTTGTCTAGTGGAAACTTCTTTCCCTATAAAACACAGGCAACAATTCCATTTCTTCAATAGATTATTTCCTTGGATGCCTTAGCCTCCAAGACATTATAAAGCTATTTGCAAATTCTTTATTTTGATGTTCTGCACTGAGAATGGCAGTGGCTTGGAATAAACATGTAGTTGACAAGACTATAGCCTTTTCCAGGGCTTGCAAGTTCCTTCCTGAAAGCAAAAGAGAGCCTTGGATGAGATCAAACCTGGTAACATCTGTCCCACTTATCTAATGGCCAAAAAATGTGATCGTCTCCAACATTTGGTGGCTCTAAAATTCAGAAGCTCTTTATATTTAACCTCTGTCCTGTGACTTCTGAATCTCCTACTATCTGTTCTACTTAGCTGTTCGGTTCAATATTCCAGCATCCATTCTCAGCCCTTTCCATTCTCTAGGCTCCTCCAGTTTTCTTTCTCTCCTTTCTGCTCTACAAGGTAATTTATTCCCTAATTAGGATCTTTAAAAAACATTGATTGTTTAGAGAGTCAGGAAAGGAATATGCCATGCAACTGTTCTCATAGGAGTAAGTTTCTTGTATGTGGTAAAGGTTGCCTGTATTTTCTTTGCTCTGTTCTCTCACAAACGCAGACAGCACTTCAAGTGTTTTGCAGAATCTGGTGTAAGTGGGGCGTTTTAGATGCACACTCGATATAAATTTGGATGATTCCTCCAGGAAAAAAACAAACAAACTTCCACAATCGGAGTTGAGCAGTAAGAGAAGAGTAAGGAGAGAGGGTTAAGGCTGATCAGGCCTTTCCAAGTGTTTGAAACAGCAGTTGTGCAGCCATAATGATCTACCAACATATTTTTTCTGAAATATCTTCATATTTTGGTATTGGTTTGGGTAAAAACAAACTGAAACGGAACTTCTTTCCCCCAGCCTTTTACACTTGTGGCAGCTCAGGACTCTGGACATTTTCCATTGTGCATGTGTTCATAGAAAGTGCCATCCCCATAAGCTCTCTGGGTCTCATAGCTATAGAGACAACAGGGAAAAAAAATGAGACTTGGTTTTCAATCATATTCTCTGCCAATTGCTGTACCTGTTGCCTCATCTGCACCATGAATATGCCCTCCTCATCCTCAGCTCCTGCCTTCTTTTCTCCTTGGTTTCAAGCCTGATGTGTGGCTTGAAATGTGTGGCTTTGCACCTGCACTCTCAGCTAATAATCACAGGTCTCAGATCCACACCCTTGTTTCTGTCATCTGCCCTGCTATGTGATGAGCTCAATGCATTGGAAGCAGGAAGCACTGAGGACACTTTTCTGCAGCCCAGGTGTCACCACGGTGTTGTCTCTGGCACGTGTAACAGTCTCTGGCTCTTGTAGCAATGCTGTCAGCGTGTTGCATGGGGCTTTGCGTGCAAGGCTGAGATTTTTCACATAGCTCAATATGTAAGTTTCTGGTTGGTCTGGAGTCACTACCCTCTTAACACCTGGAGATCTCTAAATTCAAGTAATTAAATTTTGGAAGGAAGGTAAAGCCCTGATGAAAATAGCAGATAGTGATTTACTTTGGCTTGAAAGCAGCAGCATGTCAGGTCTTTAAGGTTAACCTCCTTTTAGCACAGGAACACCTCATCCTTCTACTCATGGGAGCAAGTAAGTATATTGGGAGACTGGCTTAGCTATGCACTTAACCCATGACTGAGCTCCAGTGCAAAAATAAGCAGTATACAAGCGATAGAAACAGGAATGGGCCATGAAAGACGAGTTTTGAAACATTCTGGGGGCATGGCAGGGATGGTATTAGGAAAGCCAAAGATCTCCTGGAGTCACTATTTGCAAGGAACATCAAGGGAAGCAAAAAGAGCTTTTACTACTACATTACTAGAGGATGAATAAACAAGGAAAACGTGTCCCATCGACGAATGGGGTGGATGACTTAGTGACTGCAGATGCAGGTAAGGTGTACTCTGGACTTTCTTTGGCTCGCTTTTCACCATCAAAGTCTGCCAAACCTCCGTGTTGTCAAACTACCAGCAGTGAAAGAAGGTTGAGTCATGGATGTCTTGAGAAATCACAGCCCGTACAAGTGCATGGGATCAGGAGGGAAGGTCCCACGTGTGCTGGCTGATGTCATTGTGACATCACACACTCTCAGCTTTGAAAGCTCCTGGGTGTCAAAAATCCCTGATAACTTGAGACAAATGTTCTACCTGCCTTCAAAAGAGATAATTTCTAGTAAAGGCTGCTTCTGGGACCATAGAGAGAAAGGTGATTTGGAGCAGCAAGCATGGATGTACTCTGATGAGGAGACTAGGTTTGTGTCTGAGAGGTGAGTGATGGATGTCACCTACCTTGATCCTGGCCACACCACCCTCGTGTGCTGCTTGGGACATAATGGTCTCGATGGGCAGAGCACTGTATGGGGTAATACCTGGCTGGATCATTGGGCTCAAAGGGTGCTGGTTGATGGTTCATCTGCCTGCAGGCTAGAGAGGTTTCATGTGTGGGGAGGGGGAGCAAGAATCAAGATCCTGGTAACAGCAATAGGATGTACAGAGCTTTTCAGGGTCAGCAAGGCAAAATGCTGAACACCCTGCTGGGAATTTGGTGTTGACCTGCCTTTAAATATGACGATCAAACAGAGACCATCCAGTTAAAGTGAGTCTGTGACCTTTCAGTGCAAGGAGGCAGCATTTCTGTGGTGAGTCAGCAGCAGTGATCCAAAAATGGATGGAATTGATGCAGAACCCCAGTCAGGCTTCTGTGAGTAATTACCTGGCAAGCAGCTTATTCACTCTCAATAGAGGTAATTAGTGAAAGAAAGCCATGGTGGTGGCTAGTCCCATTGCTTGCCTGCTTACATCCCTTCAGCATGAGAATTAATTACCTTTGCGAGCTGTAAGTGGCAGTCTGGCTTTCAGAAGCAAGAAAGGTAAAATGTGTTTTCTGCCTGTGATGTTGGTGAGGGACGTAGCTGGCTGTGCTCCATTGCAGAAGTGAGTTCTGAATATTATTATGTTATTATTATGAATAACAACAATGAGCAGAATGATAAAATAATGGCTGCTTAGGGACTGTTTGGGTCTCTGTGTGAGCTGGCATACACAGGACCTAGGGATGGCCACAGAACACTGAATGAAATGAAAAGAGTAAATTTATTTGCATTACCTTATTAAACTAGGGAGCCCCAAAGCAGCACCTGAGCAGAGACACTGCAGGGCTCAGTTGGTGCTTGGTCTGAGCTAGAGGATCTCTGAACCTGCTGTTTTCACATGTATTTTAGGGGTTCTCACAGGTGTAGTTTCCCTCCCTGCTTGGATCTTTCCCACAGCAGGGCAGGAATGTCAATTGTGTTTGATGGAGTGCCTGTAAGTCTATCTCAGGCCTGTATTGTTGAAGCACAGACATAGAACACACCCAACACACAAAGCTAAGCAACAATTAGTATGAAATATATGTTTTTCTACACCTCAACTGAAGATCACTTCAGCGTGTTTATAATTCTCCTCAACAATCTTCCATTATGTTCCCACAGTTTCTATAAAACCTGACTTTTCACCAGGAAAATGGTTAGCATTGTTCAGCCTCTCACAGCTTGCTCTTTGCATGTGTGCTGTGGTGGTTCAAATCCTGGTTTATAGGCAACCATAAACATCCTTCATTTATCATGCTATGCAGGTCTGTTTCTTCTGCCAATAGATATATGAACTCTCTCATGGATTATTGGGTTTTTACTTTCTTTTTAAAGAAAATTAACTTTTGTTGTGGCTAGGATTGTGGTATTAACCAGCAAAGCAGGAAATTAAATTTCCCTACAATGACCACTGGCTCAGCCAGAGAATTGCTGCCATTCCTGGCAGCTAATTTTTCCACAGAAAATACTTTAAGAAAGCAACCCAGCCAGGAATTTTGTGAGGCCATTGTCTGAGAGAGTTGTCATTGTGGGATGGATATTGAATTGGGAAGAAAAATGTCATTTAAGGAGAAGAGCAGGCAGCAGGACCAGCAGTATTGTGTGCCAAACTGAAGAGGAACTGGAATGTTTTGCACTTAAAGATGCATGAATGCAGACAGATGACCAGAACATACTGTGAGATACATTTAGTATAAAACTGCAAGGTGAAAAGCTGACCTTCCAGGGTAGATGCCATCTATGTACACCCATGTCTTCAGAATAAAAAAAAATTTAACCTGTTCTGGCCAGGTGACTTTCTCCTCCCCAAAGTATTTTGAATTTCTAGGAGAACATCCAGTGTAGATGTAATACAGCAATGCCTTATCTATTCTACTGATCATCTCAGGGTTTTTTTGGAAATCATTCAGCTGTATCCTTGCCTCCATTCATCTGATCAAGCACAGGCATGTGCTCTGTCATTTCCCCCTCTTCCAAAAAATCTAGTCTCTTCCATCAGCCTACCAAGAAGTAAGGATTTATTTGCCTAAAAACAGGAATATGGAAAGGTAAATTTGAGGTGCAGAGCTGAGACTCATAGCCATTTCAGCTGATATAATGCTGCGCTCTGCTTCCTCCAGGAATTTCCATTTGAGTTTGAGCTTCCCTGTTGCTGCTGCTGATTCATATGGTCTGAAGAGCTGCCATGCACCTCTCTCTGTGACTCACATGTTGTTATCTGAGACTTCAGCCTGGCTAATCTCACAGTCCTGGAATCACAGCAGCCAATTGGTTTGTTCTTGAGCTTTTTAGGGCTGTTCTGCAGGAGAGTGCCTTAGCCTAGCTCAGAATTTCCATTTCCTGCCAATTCTTTCTGTTTCCACAAAACTTTGTTTGTCTCTCCCAAAAAAAAATTTTGGTCACCAGGTTGCACTTCGTGCAGGTGAAGGTAAGCTGCAGTCAGGTGTTTTTGGGCTCTGTTGTGAGGGAGATCAGTAAAGATCACTAACGCTGCTGCCTGGAGAGGGCAGGACATGATATTTCCATCCAGTCCTAGCAGCCAGGTGTCAGTGACTGTAGGGATTGACATGAGACCTTGGCAGTCAGGGAATATGACTTCAGAAATAAATTTAAGACCACCTGTGCTTGTCACAGTGTACCTCATTTTCAGCCTTTCCCTGGAAGAATCCCAGCCCCATGATCTGATCAAAATATATCTCCTGCTGAGCAACCACAAAGCTTCAGGTGCCACGCAGATCCCAACACTAAACTACAAAACAGTTCAAAGCAAAGAAGAATTTTTGGAAGGCATTTCATGGTCCAAGAAAGCATTTGAAAAATCCTCTGTTTTCCCAGCTTTTTGGTATCATAGTCATGCAAGCTTCTCAGTTTGAGCTTTTGAACTTTCAACAATCTCTTGACATCAGTCATGCTCAGAGGGAACATTTTATTTTGTCTCTGGCACACAAATGTGTGTCTGCACGTCTCTTGAAGTCATCTCTTCTTTATAAAAGTCTCCTTATAAATTGCTCTCCTGTGCAATATTTTCTTTGCATCACTCTTATATACCCTTTGCTTTTTTGTTTGCATATATGGGTGGTGAGGTTGTCTGGGAGGTTCTAGCAGATATCACGGTGTGTTAATCTAAAAGAGAAAAATCTTCTTGGTGTTTGATTGCTCTGTTTTGATCAGAAAGGAGGAAAACCCTGTTTAAACTGTTCTGATGCAATCTCCACCCCTTTTCCTTCCTCTCTTCTAATTGCAATCACCTTCTCCTGTGGGCCTCATCCTTGGTTTCTTTCCACTTGCTTTAGGTCACAAAAGAACCCTTGGTGAAATAAGCCTTTAAGTATTGGATTGGTGCATCTGTGGGTAAATAAGTAAGGGGTGTTACAAAGCAAATTCCCATTTCTCACTGTGTACAGCTCAGTTTCACTCAGGTTAGCAAATAAGAAATTACTTTATCAAATTATCTGAGAAGAATCTCATGTGGGGGAAACTTGTGTATTACTACTTTTTTGGCTCTCAATATATGTTTTAACAGGGTCTTTTCAAGTTTAACTCTCAGCCTTTGCCTCTTAAATCTATCTTACCAATAACCAAGCAGGAAGTACAAATTCCAAACCAAAAATGTGCGTTTGCAAAAATCTGCACCTTTTAAAGAAAAAAGTTAGTATTTTTGTTTTTCATTCTGTGACAAGCATGCTGCTGATAATTGCTTTTTCCTAAAATCTGTTTTCAAGGGATAGAAAGTGGATCGATTCCGTAATCTGTGTTTATTTTGGATGCATATAGATAGAAGTGGTATGTTGATGTGCATAGTGTGAAATGTTGGATATGCTGTGTGCACTAGCAAGACTTGGCAAAATAGTTATGAGGTTGTGTCCTGAGACAGGAGACTTGTGCTTTGGGAGCTGAGGAGGAGCTTTAATAAAATCTAGTTTCACCTCGGGTTGAACTTTTTGTCCAAGAAGAGGTGCAGTTTACCTCCTTGAGGAGAAATTAATTGGCCTCCTTGCATCTCTTGCTCACCAGGGCAAGGTAAAGAAATAAAAATTGTGCGCATGATGACTATCTTGAGCCAAAACTGTTCAGGATCAAGAAGGACTGCAGGGAAGCTGTTCTTTCTCTGTATGCCTGTAGTAAGGATGGAGAGCTGAGCAGGCCTTGGTCCTCTAGCGGAGAATTTGTTGTTACAGTAGTTTTCAGCATGAAGTATTGTCTGCAAGGTGATTCCACCTCCCTCCTGTGCAGTGTCTTACCAAGCACACAAGTTCACCTGTCCCTTTCCAGCAAGGTGTGCTCTGCACTTCATTAGCCTCTTGGCCCTAACTAGATTTCTGTTGAGATGAGAGAAATCTCTTCTCAGTATTGTCTTTCTCTATAAAGGAAGCCCTGTCATCACCTCTTTGATTTGGTAAAGAAATCACTGTGGGTTTTGCATTAGAGATCCATCTCTGGAGGTTATGCAAGAGTGACACTCAGCAGACACCCTGCTGGTGATAAACAAGGCAGCATTACCAGGTGTGACGGATCAGAAATGGAGCTCTGTCAGCTTCCTTCTCATCCCCAATCCAAAGTATCCATTTGTTTACACTTCTGAAAATCTGGCATTAAGTTCCTTATGCTTCCACCACAGCATAATTAAATCAAGCAAGTCAGAAGGTTAAAATCAGCTCTACCTATCAATAGGTAGAAAACATTTTAAAATTTGCAGAGATATGGTATCATTAGCAGGTTTTTGTATCTGTGATTCAGTATAACTGAAGACCTTCAGAATTCTTGCACGTGGGCTGAGAATCACATGGGTTTATATAAGTAAATTGGAGCATGATTTTAATCTATTTTTTCAGTACCATTATCAGATACTTGGGCTTTTTTGCCTGTTTCAGTGTGCACCTGCTGAGAATAGTGTTATAAGCCTATGATTTTGTTAGAAAGATGTTAACATCTACAGGAAGCAAAATTTCATTCAATTTCAAGTTATGCAGATTCTTAAAACGTCAGGTAGGCATGTTTGGTTTTATTCCCCACTGAACACTTCATAGGTGTCCAAAATGTATGTGACTGGGGAAGGGGAATGTTGTGTGAGGGGAAAAAACCACCTACATGGTTAGTGCTTTCAGCATGGTAGCATTATAAAATCTTGGCTGGTTGCCTAAAGAAACAAAACTTATTTAGTGAAACTATGTGTCTGTCAACTCCTTAACAGTTTTAACAGATTGTGGACTCGTGAGCCATTTTCCTATCATCCACTCTTTCCTTTAAGTAGGCATTGGGACACAGGAGAAAGGCCCTGAACCTTCCCTGCTGAAATAATAGAAGCTGCAGTGTGAACTCATTCCTCTGGTGACCTGGACAGTCTGCAGCAGAAAAGAGATTTGACCTATGTTGCAAATAGGAAACAGAGTGTTCTTTTATTTGACACCAAAGTCAGCCAACATAAGACCCACATGAAAAAAAATGTATTATTCCCAGAGCTCATAGTGCTTAGCTTACTTCTGCTCTAACTCATTTCTACATGTTGTTTATCTTACCATTGTATTTCTCTGGAATGTGTTTAGTCGATAAACTTTCTGAGATAAAGAAATTTTGTTTTGTTCTCTTGTGAAATACTTGGTATGTATAGGATCAGAGTCGATTAAGGGTACCTTCACAGTGATTTTTATCAATGTTTGTCCACTTTTTCAAACATCAATGATTTGTCATCAGCATTGTGCAAAGCAGTTGCCCTGTCTCCTGTCCTAGTTGATGCTACTAAGTCAGGATGGAGAAGTGTGTCTTGGTCAAGTGCCATTTCTCATGGGACATTTCTACCAGTCTGTCTACAGATGAAACTTCAGTTCATGTTAAATGTTAATGTTTTCCATAATTCAGTTCTAACTCAGGCATCAGTTACTCACCTTCAGAGCAGAGTGGTCCAAAAGGGAGCAGTTCCAAACTCATGGCTGTCATCTGGCTGGTGTTTATCCTGTTCACAAAGGCTGTGTGATTTCAGTTCACCTCCTGTTGATCAAGTATCTCACTTGCTCAGCAGCAGCATTCTAGCTGGAGCTGTATTTCAAGACATCTGCTTAAAGACAGAAATGCAAACTTCTCACTCTGTGACAAGTAATTTGTGTGAGCTCAGGCTGGAGGCTGATGGACAGGCATTTCAGAGGGCTTTGAGTACTTCCACCTTGAGATTTACATTATCATGATGAGAAAGTTTTATTTTTCAGAGCTACACAAAGAATTACTTGAACAGTGCGGCAAGACTTAAAACATATTTTAACCAGATATTCAAGAAGGCTTGTGCCTTTAAAATATAGCCTAAAATGACTGGCAGAGGATGGTTTGAGGGTTCTTTAGTTTTCTTGTTTTATTGAGTGATTTTCTTTTTGCTGGAGAAGCTAATCAAAACATCTCTGCACTCTGACACTTCTCAGTAAGTAACCACCATGGTTGACTGCCAATAATTTGTTTGCACTGTTTGCTACCTGTTCCTGTATTTCTTTTTTCCAGCCCTGTACATCTTCCTGGCTTGTGGCTACATTTCAAGGCTACATTTACTCACAGCGTGTGGTATTCTCAGCTGTGCTACATCCCTACTTAGATGTGTGGCCAAAAAAAAAGACATTTTCCTCAGGATTCATGCAGGGTTTGCAATACAGTATCTCAGCAGAGGTAACAGAGATGGGCATCCATCATCTGTAGCAAATCATGTTTGCCAGCTATACCTTCTTGGAATAAGAAACAGCTTTATCTATGAGATTATGGTGATGAAAAGATTTACCAAGTCTGATGATAAATCTTCTGACACAATTTCTTGAAACTTCTGGTAATGGTAAATGAACCAGTGTTACTTTCTATGTTACTGGAAAAAGGATTTTTTTTCTTAACTTGAAGCAGATGGTGGTGTCTTATTTCTTTATTAGCCTCATTTAGCCATGGTTAAAACAAGAAGACACACCTGTGCTTTATCTATTCACATTTGCTGACAGATCATCGCAAAACTGAATAGGAGTTTGTGATTTTGGATGTTTTCTTCTGTCTGTTATTGTTCAACATGTAAGATTTAGCAGAGCTCATAAACACCATTGTTTTAACATTTGAGTAGGTAAGAACGTTACCAGTGCATCGAAACATTCTGAGTTTTGAAAAGAGAATTAAATTGGGTGGAGGAGAGAGGAGGAATAAAAAAATGCATACACATGCAGGGCTTTGAAAGGGAAGGATGTCTCGAAAGCTCCCAGAAATAGGTCTTTATGTATGGATGCTGGTCACTTTTGCAATGGGAAAATTAATTCTCAAGCTACCTGATATCTAATTTACCTAATACTGGCTAGTTTCATATTAAGGGTGATCATCAGCCAGATAAAACTGTGTATGTCATAAGCCAAGCAGGTTGCAACTATAAACAAGCAGTTTGGTTTAGGTCCCACTTTTCCATCTGTTACAAGAAAAACATACTCAGAGACGAGACATTGATGTCTGTGATGATTTGTAATTATCCAGGTGCTGAAATCAGGGCCAAGTTGAGCTGCTGTAATTCCATCTCACTTTCAAGCCCAGCTCAGTGAAACCTGTGCTGGTGAAGGACAAAGAGCTCTCTCCCAAGCAGCACTTGGCCAGGCCGGCTGGCAATGAGGCAGTGAGATAGAGCGGTGGTTGGACTGGAGAGTCTGGTTGTCCCGAGCTGCTTTCAGCAGTGCTCAGCAGTGTGGTGGGTGAGGTGGAGCTGCCCCAGGCAGCAAAATGCGCTGTGAGAATTGGGTCAGGGCGGGCTGGGTGCGCTGGGGGTGCTGAGTAGCCCTGGGCTACAGAGGGAAAGCCAAGAGGAGGTGAAAGGTGGATGGGTTGAGTCTGTGGCAGGTGATCTCAGCCGGGATGACAGCAGGGAACCCAAGGGAAGAAGTGGTGAGAGGAGGGGAAGATGGGGATCTGTGAGCAACTGCAGGCTTGAAGGGAGTAGATTGTCTTTTTTTCTTTTTTTCATAAAGAGCGAAGAAATAAGAGTGGAAAGTGGGTATCTGCAGAAACAGAGATAACTTGACAGCCAGCACGTGTATTAACTAGCACGTAGTACTCTGAAATGAAATACTTTAGCATTGACTGAATGTTTCGTTAAAACAGAAGCAGCAGTGGCTGCTGCAGCCAGCTCTGTCCCATGCTCCCATTAGAAAAATTCTAGCACAACCTCTTTTGTAACTGCTTGCAACACCTTCCTTCTGTTTGTCTGAGCCTGTAAGGGAGCTTTAATCCATTTTGTCATACCATAAGGATATATTTAAATTCTTTAAAATGCTCTTTCTAGCTCCAAAATTGTAGTATTTCTGGGAAAATGTGGTGTCCTCTGCAGCACGTCTCTTAAGAATACCAAAAGCACATTTGAGGGCTCTGTGGGACTGAGATGGATCTTAGGACATGAGGATAGAATTGTAGGGGTTTGTGTAGGAATGAAAGACTTCCACAGTATTCTATTGAGATTTGTAACACGGGAGAAAGTTGTTAGCACTTAACTCTAGCTCACTACAGAGATGCAGGGACATATATGGAATTTCAAAATAATTCTACTCTGCTTTGCAGACTATGTGGTCAGATTTTTGGAATGGCTTCCACAGAAAATAAAAAATATTTCAAAATTCTGTGGTCTGTGATCTTTTGTCTTGACGGTGGAGGAATGTCTGTGTCAAATATTTTCCACTCCTGGCATGGATTTTATCCCCTGGAGGTTATGTTCTCTTTTAATATAAACAATCTACATAGTGTGATGCACCTGAGTGAAGATTTTAAAGATTTGGCATTCCATTTCAGTTCAGATCTACATGATAATCTGAACCCTAAACATAATTGTCTTTCCTTTCTATATCTTCCTAAGTGAAGTATATCTTCACTTAGCACTGCACTGTCTGATCAATGCATTTTCAGTTCCGGGTGTAGGAGCCAGTCTCACTCCTTGGCTGATGGAATCCCAGTTTGGATACTCCTCCATTGGTCAGGGCTTTTTAAATGAAATTCTAATCTGTTTTGTTCATGAACAAATAACAGAGGATGCTGGATTTTACCCCGTGCTTTAGCTTATGGTGATTCTGTGAGAATCAAGCAGAAATGCACTGGTCAAGGCAGACCTTTAAGTTACCTAGTTGAGTAGAATCTATGTTTTAGAATTTTTAACATGAAATTATATAATTTCTCTACATGCTTTTCTCTGGCTCTTCCAAATTTGGCACAACTTTTTGTTGGTGCCTTTCAAGGTCTCTCAGCAAAGCTAGTGCCTTTCATGGACATTTCTGTACCATTTCCATACAACAGCCATTGTTGGGACTGTCAGGTCCTCCCATACTCAAGCAATTAGCTTTGTTCCATGAAAATAAATTAAAAAATAATTTAAAAATTAAAAAAAAGAGGGGTGGAAAAAGAGACAGCAATACTATCTAGTATGAATTTGGTCCTCAGAGGGGGATATTCTTGAATTGATGGTCTGATGTGCCTCTTGGCATTCTTGATTTTGTATCAGCCGGTATTTTTTACACAGGCTGATGTTGTTTCATAAGAGAGCTGTCAGGATGGGGACATCAAATTTCTTAATTATTATTAATTTCATATTGAATATGAGGGGTGCTTTCCCTGCACAGCTTTTGCTGTGGAGTGGGAAAGAATGTAAAATAAGGAGTTATCAGAGTAAACTAAGATTGTTTCAGAATTCGCCATAAAGCATTAGGTCTGAAACATCTAAATATTTTCCTACAGGAGGGTCTCCTTAGACAGATTTTGAGTTTGTCATGGAACCTCAGGTAGTTTGTTGGGGTTTTTTCCCTACTGTAGCTAAACTTTATTCATTCTTTATTAACTTATTTCTACCATTGGAGATGCTAGTGGGGTCATTATTTTGCACATGTGGACATTTCTCAGAAGTAAATAATATTTTCCTCTGGTAGATGGTAGTCTGTAAGTTCATCCTCTCAGGGATGTTTCGGGATGAACTAAAGTCGTCAGAACAAATTTGAGACTTGACTTCAGTGCAGTTAAGAGACTCTGGCTTCTTTTGTCATTGCTCATGATTTGCCTTATTGCAGAAATACATTTATAGCAACCATTATAGAAGGGAAAAACATTTATTACTCACCGGGTTTGGGTTGGTTTTTTTTTAAAATTTTTTGCAGATGTGGAAGAGTAGAGGTGAAACATGAGGTCTTCTGAAAAAGATTTATTTATCTTCAGTGTGAAGTTTCTTGCTTATCATGCATAAGTTTAAACAGTAACTTCTTTTTTTTCAGAAGCAGGAGACTACTAGTATTTTAATATCTAGAGCTTCTGTCTATCTGCTTGCATTTCACCCTCTGAAAATATGTATCAGTTATTTTTGCAGTTCTCAGTCACTTCTGTTCCACATTTCATGTTAGTGTGAGGTTTATGAACATCAGGTAAGTAGGAAAAAAGGCCATGAGGCTTAAAAGTATTTTGAGATGTCATCTATTCCATTTCTGCAAGTCAGTTTTGTCCAGGGCTGGTTTTATGCTGGAATATCCTGAAGGTTATTCTGGAGCCTCTTGGCTCATACGCTGTGCCATTGTGTTTTGGGGTTTTAAGACTGACAGCACTACTTTCTGCTATCTTCTGCTGGACAGGATTGGCTTTGACTACACATAAAATGTCCCTGGCAGAGGTTTATGTCCATCTTAAACACCTCCATTGCTCTAGCTCCATATTTAACTGGTTTTATCAGTACAAAGTTCTTTCTAATGTCTGATTTAGATCCCTTTGGCTGCAATTTAAGCATATTGATGCTTATCAGAGTACTCTCTTTTGCAGTTACCTTTTATATGTTTGAAGACCTTTAGGCTCCCAGTCACTGGGACTTTCTATTCTCTTTAAACTAGGCAATTCAAATTCGTTCATTCTTTCCTCAGAACTTATTTGACCAGACTTTATGCTTCTTTTCCCAGTAGTCTCCATTTGGTTCACCTCTTCTTTGTCAAAAAGCAGAGTCTGAAGCTGGATGCAGTACTTCAGCTGAGCATTACTATGCTTTGTAGCTCTAGAGTACTCTGTGCTTCTGCACCTAACTTTGGTTTCTTAAGAGATGTTTGTGTTTTTTCTCTGACTCCTTTTACTTTTAATATTGCTTCCTACAGCAATACCTGCTGCTTCTGAGTACTGTTATGCTCTCTTGAAATCTTTAATTCTGCTGCTCCGTTTCCTGATTTTCCTACGGTCCCTTGATTTCTGCCATTTTATGATCAGTATATGTGAAAGTTTTGAGTTAATACACCCTAATGTCTCCTGAAATTACATCCAAAGTGCAGCAATGTTTTGAGTATTGTCTTCCAATTTGCCCCACAGCAATATGGGAAGAAATAATATTGAAGGTAAGGGAAAGACTTGTGAAATGTCCCTAAGCATTTTTTCCCACAAGCAGTGATTTCATGTTATTACATATCCAGCATCTTCTGCCATCCCACAACATCCCAACTTGCCTACCCCATCCTTGCTTTCCAGATGGGCAAGAAGTACAATGTGAACCTCGTTGAGACCTAAATAGATGCTGGTTCATGAGTCATTATAGCTGTGCTTGTGCAATTCACTCCAGGAATGGCTAAAGAGCTGAGTTATTGCTGGCTGTCCTTCAGTTCAGGGATTTAGATCTCTTTGAACTATTGAGGTCACCTTTTCCTGAAGCTTTTAGAAAAGTTGATATGGTGAAGGCCTCATCAGATTTGATTGAAATTGCTCTGTGAACTCAAAAGCTTTAGTAGAGGAGTGCTTGCAGACAGAGGGGTAACAGGAGGGAGTAAGCCATTGCTTTCTTAAAAAAAGGTTAAGATTGTTCAAATCCACGGGCTACTTCAATTGACTTTTTGCTTTTTGCTATCTGTTTGAAAAGCTGTCTTCTTTTGCTAAAGCAACAAAACATACTTCAGTCACCGCTTTCCCTCAGTATTCTTGCAACTGATTTTTGTCTCTTGAACTTCTGGTGTGCTTCTTTTTTCTAATCCATGTCTTTGCAGCCAAGAGCCACAGCTCTGAGTGTTTACCCCTAGGTAGACATGGATCCACTGGTGAAAATCAGTACAGGGTGGGGTGAGGACTTTCCTTTTTGTCTATATCTAGACTGCTATAAAATCTGAGGAGAGCAGTTATTTAAGGGTGTTTCTGCAAACCTGGGTTGTTACAAAAGATTCAGATGAGAGAAAGCCAGCCGTTGCCATGTTCAGTGTTATGACTTTGATAATTACTGGAACAACTTATAAAGAGCATTTTAATGTATAATGTACTTTAAAAAAAAAGAAGGACCAATCTATTTCCAGATTCTTTTTGTTGATCTTCAGGCAACTGAAGTAGAATGAATTTTTTTTAGCTCTGATTGAATTAGCCAATTTAATAATAATTAATATCATTACAATTAAATGGCCATTAAGAAGTCATACAGGCCAAGATCATCTTTTCCAGTGGTACAAAGCAGAAATTGAACTTGGTGGGAAGAGGAGAGAGCCTCTTGCAGAACTGTTGTACCTGGAGGAGTCCAGCTGTGAGTTTCTCATAGGTATAGATGTGGGCACTACTTAGCCATAACAGATTGAAGCTGCCTTTTCTTCATAGTTTTCAAACAGAAAAAATAGCTAGAGAAGGATGTTACTGCTTCTGTAGATTTTTAGATTTTAAAAAAAAGTAGTTTGTTATTGGTTAAACTATGTAGCTCTTCTGCATTAGAGCACAAGTTGGTGAGTCTGGGTTACTCTAGACTGTGGTTCTCTGAGAATAATTTGATGATAGGTAGGTTGCAGCTCTAGTCATGTTTTAAAATTAAATGGACCAATGATTTGATCACATGTGCCTGTTGTGATGCTGGCTTTGGTAAGGGCAGCTGACTTTAATTAGCCATTGCTTAATAATTGGCTGAATGAATTTGTGTCTTCTTGCTTAAAACAGCTTCTATTGTATTTGAAGGTGTCAAGCTATTAATTTTCTTGACGTGTTCACAGGATGATTGTCTCCCCCATCTTCCTCAAAGTCTTCTGTCTGACAAACCTATGTCCTATGTATTAACTGAGTTGATTTTTTTTTCACCCTAGTGCTCGTTTTTGATGCTGAATCCTTATCCTAGCTCAGAGGTGGGCCTTGTCTACCCAGGTGGTCATCTTTCTGCTGAGTTTTTGATCCCCCTACCTGTCAAGCTAGCAGCACAAATTTGATAGCCTCTTTCTCAGCTGTTCTTGAGAAATTCTGCTTTGCCCACTAGGGTTTTTTGTTATGGAATTTATTATCTCTCTTTTTCGTCTCCTTCTATGGTATGCCAAGATATTTCTTTGTAAATATTGTTTTAAAGTAGTTAATTACCTTGGAGGAGGCAGCATATATCCAGCTAATCTGATTGCATGAACAAAATAGGCAATGACTTTCTCTTTCGTCACCTTTTGAAATAAAGTATGTTACTCCTTGCAATAAGAGCAATGTCTTGGAGGGCACACAGTTTCAACCCATCTTGTGCATAACTCTCAGAATGATTAAAATAATGTGCAAATTATCCTAATGATGTGCAACTTTCAGGCAGGAAGTGTGAATACTGTAACATTTATTCTCCTTTAACAAGGGATGTATCATGACTTCCAGAAGTCATTACCCAAATTGGTTCTGTAATGTCAGAACCAAGGATGGCCTGAGACTGCTTCTGAAGGTTTAACACCTTCAGATTTAAGCTTGTAATGTATTTGGCATGACCCAAGATCCATGGCCACATCCATTCTGATAGGGAATGTGTGTCTCATTATTAAACTCATCATTAAATCCATGCAAAATCCTGGCCCTGTTTGATGCTGTTGTGCCATATGAGGGGGAAAGGTCTGGGATCCAATGGGAATTTGATATGCTAATTACTGCAGACTATGAAGCATTTTCTTTACAAGGGAATTTTTTTGTGGAGAGGAATTTGACAGCTTATTAAAACATCTTCTGGTGCAAAGTCACTGTATAGGAAATGTGTAGGAGTTGGTGGCTTTCTTCATGTGGATATTAACTCAGGGTCCACACTGGGAAAAATCAGTGGCAGTGTGGGTGGAACATCTCAAGAACCTTCAGTTACAGTCTTTATCCGAACAAACAGTTTCTTATCAAAAATATATATGAGATTCATGGGATTAATTTCTAAATCCTAAATTGCTTGGAAAGAAGTTTCCTGTATCAGTAGATCATTACCAGTGGAGTGCAGAAACTGCCAGCCTTTGTAGTGATACCACTTCACCATCATCATCTTGTTTCTTTGTTTATTTTTAAAGGTAAAGCCATGGGATTTGGATGATCAGGAGGTACTCTGATGTGGCCTGGCAGTGTGAATCCTGTAACTTACCCTAAGCTTTGGAAATCATAGCAAACCCTTGCTGCAACTTGGCACCACGAGCTCTGTCAGGATTGCTGTAACCCAGGCGTTTCAATCCACTTCTCTCTGATCCCACATGCCTGGCTTTCTGCTCTGTAATTGCTGTAAGGTTAGGAAATACCTTCTGGGGTTTGTAAGAATCTCCCTGAGTAGTGAACTTTGTTGTTTTGTCTCTAATAGTTTGAAAGTATTAAGCTCCGTCTTTGCCCTCATGCCTTCCTGTTTATATTGAGTCACTTAGAAGTTTCTGGGAGCAATGGCAAAATAACAGCTGAAAAAGACAATCATATTACTTTTCCTAATGCTTCTTACTATTGCTGAAATGTACAAATGTAAAGCTATTGGGAAAAGAGTTTGCTATGCAATTTTTTAATCTCCCATATAGTGATTGATGTAAGTGCCTTAGTTACTTGGGTAGTAGCTGTTATGGTTTATATTGAAATTTCTGAACCTTGAAGTTCAGAATAGTGTTTTCTAAGATTTTTCTGTCCTTCATCAGATTGCATTTTCATGGTTTGCTACTGGCATTTGTCCTGAGTTTGTGTGCATTACTTGAAACTTCTGTGCTATAAAGATTTATATGTGGTTTTTCTTTTGATAAACACTGTAATGGGACCATTCTGCAAAGTGCAGTTCTACCTGCTGAACTAAATTCATGTGAGATAAAAACATGTCCTAATGTTTTCTGTAGGTTTTGGCAAAAATTGCACACAGTAGACAATTTACGTAATAGTTGCAATTATATGTTCATTGATGCTGGAGTACATGTTGCTTGTAGTGTGTGCAGGGCTAGAATTTCTGATATATCAGGGTAAGACACTTCTTAAATGCATATAATTATCTGAATAAAAACTTACAAAAGACAATTAAATGTGTGCTTTCTGAGTTCATATATCTTCTTGTTTGGAACTCTTAACACTGTTGAATGTTCTTCCTGAACATTATTGATGAGTAGGTCTTCTGAATCCTCCCAGCCTCCTATGTTGCACTCAAAAGTGTCAAAGTAGTGTTAGTACGAAAATTATATAGTATAGGTATTGTTTTCCTCATTACATAACAGTGTTTTCTTTTTTGCAGTATATTTCTACTGTGTTTGTCATTCACATCTGTGTTTTCGTAATATTGTGGCTTTGTCACATTGCAAGAGTCAGTGGCCTTCATTCTAGACCTTTTAGACTTCTACATTTCACAACTATTTTTAATTTAAGTCTTGTCTTTATAGCTCAGTAATCTATTTTTCTGTGTAGCCATTTTTTGGCTCATGGTGTAGAAACTTGAGCCTGTAAGATCTGAAATGTATTGTTGCAGAAAAGAAACCACACATTTAAAATGAAGTGTATCATTGCAGTAATTGGGGAGATTCATGAGGTAATCTAAATTTGTCTCAATAGGGTAGTTATTATAGGGAACTTTGGATTTCATGATTTCAATTTCCTTTTTTCTTCTCCTGGGAACTGCATACAACCACCCAGATTCCCCCAGTGTCTAGTGAATTCCTAGGCGATTTTGGGCAAATGCAGTAATTGCGGCAGTCAGCCTGGTGGGTTTGCATAGAACCTGACAGTTTTATTCTTGGGGACTCAGCCCTCTGGTGACAATGATCTACAGGGGACAGAATTCCACACTAGACAGTCCAAGTTGTGACTATCCAGTGGCAAGTTCTGAGTGGGATTCAGATGGACCATAGCCTTCTCATGGCTGAAATGGAATCCTGTAGTACCCCATCTTCAGTTTCTACTGCAGAACATTACAGGCCTCTATAGATCTTATCACTCATTTGTGTCATTTTTTATGGAGATATTTCTATTCTTCCCCATGTAGCTGTCTCACACATCCTAGGACATCTAAAATCCTCTCCATTTAGGGTCCTGTCCTGGGTGCTCTTCGTCAAATGCTGGGGAGGAAACATCTGCTTAGAACCGAACTGTGTGCAAGCAGTGAGGTGTTGCATCAGAAATTCTGTCTGTTCTCCCATCAGTTTTTTGCTGTAGGAACACACTGTCCTAATTTGCCTAAGATTTCACTCTCATCTCATGGGTCTGTCAGATATTGAGCAAACATGGCTGTCACTTAGTTCACAGTTTTCAACACCTGTCTCTTCATATACATATCTGTAAGGTAAGCCTTATGGAGATCACTGTGTTTACGTTGCGTTTTAATAGGTTGTATGCAACAACTTGATACAATCTGATCCAGAAACTTACATCAAGTTTCATCCATTTCTCGATCAGATTTTATTCCTAGCAGGGAACTTACATTTAAAGACTTGATTGTTCTCACAGTAGTTTTGTTTCAAAGATATATCTGTCTGCACCTACTGCTGCTATATTGGAAGTGGCCATAATGGCAGAAAACTCATTAATTAGAGCTTGTTGTCTCTGTAGAACAAACTTGCATAAAAACATGAGTTCTTGGGTCTCAGTTTCCTTGACTGATTCCAGACACATATGGGTTGACTCTTAACTTGTGCCAGCTTGTGTGGTTCCCTCTTTGCTGGGGAGTTAATCAGGAACAGCACACAGGTTTGCTGCTGTGGCACTGTGTCTGTGCTGTTCCATTCTTCACCCATTTTTGCAAATCTGGCTCATGCCAAGGGCTGTAGGACCTAAATGCAATGAAAAATTATCTCCTAATTTTAAGGGTAGTATGAGTAAATATTTAAGTATTATTTATGTGATTGCATAGCTATCCTTTCTTTTTCTTTTGCTAACACAAATGTATTTTGTAACTATTCCTTGTAAAGCCATTGCCAGAAGTGTATTTAATAGACTTCAAGATTAGTTGACATTATTATTATTATTAGAGTAAGCTATTTCTATTAACATTGTTTGTCCATTAAATTCAGTATTTCATACTGATGTCCATTCTAATAGCATGGTGAGATTTGTTGTCAGAGTTGATTGCTCCATTTGAAAAACTGAAGGCATTTTAGAAGGCAATCTTCGTTAGGGGAGATTTTCAAAATGCTTTGGGTAACTACAGAATTGGGTATCACTTAAAGCTGACTTTGCTGCATTGGCATCACTCCTGTTGACTTCCTTGGCATCAACATCTTGTAACTCTGGGCTGCTGCTTACGTTGGGCTTTTTGCCAGAGATATAAGGGGTTACAAATAAATTATTTTTGAAAAGGTGACCAGTGCCATGCAAGGAATGGAGCCCCCCATGGATTGCTTCTTGGACCTTTGCTGTCACATATTTTCACCAGTGCTCTGGAAAAATGGGAGAGAAGTAGGTGACAATATGCATTGACAATGCAGAATTCTTCAGGCTGCTGAAAAATTAGGTCTGAACAAGAAACACTGCAGAAGTTTCTTGTTGGTAGTGTGTATAATGTTGATAAAAGAGCAGACAAAATTGCAGGTCACTAAATATAAAACAAGGAATTAATTGGAGGGGAAAGTGGTCCCAAGAATGCACAAATAGCATTGTGGGCTATTTGTGCAATAGAGGGCTCTAAATCAGGTATTTTTGCAACTGAGGAAGGATATAGGTAATCATAAGAGATGAAAGTGTGAACTGTGGCAAGAAGGCACAGTTCAATAATAGTAATTCAAAAATAGAATATTTGAAGTCTCCAAAAAGCAACAGAAAAGAAGACAAAGCATCATTTTGCAGATGCATAAATCCATACTGTGCCCTCAAGTGTGGTATGCAATTTTAATTCACTTCTTTTGCATCTCAAAAAGGTTTTATTGAACTTTGAAGAGTGGAGAGAAATTTGAGCATTAAAATACTTTTTATTTGTTTGTTTGGTTTGGGGTTTTGGCTTGTTTGGTTAGTTTTTTGTGGGTTTAAATCCATGTAAGGACAAGGAGACTGGAGTAGAATTATACAGTTTAAGATTATTCTAGCTTGGGAAGAGACAAATAAAGAGGCAGAATTTATTTAAGTACATAAAGTGATGAGTTGTGTAATTGGCTGTGTAGGAGAGCTGAACAGACAAGAACAGTCTAAGTTAACTGTCATGACACTGTCAGGTAATTTTATTATAAAAAAAGGAAACACATTTTTTACAGATGAAATTAATCTGTAAAAAAAAAGCCACGATCCATTTCCCCAAGATTTTTAGGTTCAAAAATGATGAGCACATTCAATAGTTATCCACTGATGACTATGAAAGGTGATGACACAATCTCAGAGTCATAAACTCTCAAAGCCACCAACTGCTGGAAGTTGGGGAATGTATATTTTTTCAGAATCTTTGCCCAGTCAATTGCTACACTTGAAGGTATGAAGTAGAAAATGTCCTGTGTACTGCAGGTGTTATTACAGGTAATAATATCCGTGTGAGTGCACAATTCAGCAGAGCACCTGCTGTGTAATGGTGCAGCTAATGATCTCTGACCCGTTTCAGGCATTTGTAGAGAATCTGCTGTATTTCATTTCAGTGCCAGCAACACTTGAATTACATCTCCCTTCACTCTCTAGGTGCTCTGAATGCAGAGTCTCCAAATCTACCTCTTTCTTCTGGGATAAAACTTAATGATAAGGTAGAAAAAGTCAATAGTAATGTAATGCAAGATGACAATTATCCATTCATTCACTGACCAACCAATTTAGACTGGCTGAAATTGCTGGACTTCCTCATGATGTTCAGTCACTCATATACCCCATGCTTGGATTAGAAGTGCTGCACAAAAACACCCCTCCTGCCACTCTACCACTCTCCAGAAGCAGCAAATCCATTTGTTTTGTTTATTCTTTCTTGAGACATTCTCTTCACTTTTTCGTGGGACTCTAGGGATGGATGAAATGCTCTTTGTTTTCCTCACTTTATTTTTTAGACGAGATGCCACTGTGTTTTTTGAATTTGTCCTCCCAGCCTTGTGCTAACTGGTTGAAGACTCTTGGGTTTTGTCCTTCCTAGCTGGAGAATGTGGGTCACATCTGACTCCACATTGTTAGTACTTCACTGCTATCATTTGTGCCCTTTACTCCCAGCTGTTTGTGTTAAGGACAGTGACAGAGGTTACCTGTTTAAATAAGTGTCACAGTGACACAGGGCACCTCCTGAAATGGGAGTTCCACCACAGCAGAGTTTTGTTGTGGATGAAGAGTGTTAAAGTGCAAAAGACTGATGGGAGCTTTCCTGTTCCTTCACCAATAAGGGTTATAGCAATAAAGTGTTTCTTAACAGAATTGATAAACAGAAATGTTATTAATCTCTCCTCTGGGCTCAGATGCATTACCACATCATCACAGCTTGATGCCAGTTGATTCAAGCACATCAAGCTACAATGCTACTTGAATTTCCATAGATGACTGTAAATACCCTCTTAGCCCATGGCAAATGTAAGGTAATAGGACTGAGCTTTATCCTTGCTGAAAGATTTACTTTATCTTATCGCTGTGTGCACACAGCTGTTGGTACTGATGTGAAATTTGACTTGACCATGCATTTAACTCATCCTCATAAATGTTTTCCATGGTAAATACGTTGCCATGTGTTTCCTTCACAGCCTTTCTATTTTCTCATGTGCCCAACAATGCTTTTCTTTTTTTTTCTTTTTTTCTTTTTTTCTTTTTTTTCTTTTTTTCTTTTTTTCTTTTCTTTTTTTCTTAATATTTCTCTTTCTCCCCAAAAGCCCTTGGGAATCCAGGACTGGACAGCAACTTACAACAGCAATCTAAATCCTTTGAGGATAAAGATATTTTAATGCAATATGAAGATCAATAATACTCTGTCCTTACAAGTACAGTGAATTGGCAATTGTCCTTAATATGAATATTCTATTTCATCTTGCTACGTTACATAACTAAGTAAGCTACTTTTCTTAGTTCATTCTTCCCACAGGCAGAAATGTATTCATGGTATTTCTTCATATGCCGGTAGTTTTGCTTTATAATATGTCAAAGTATATGTCTTGGGTGTTTGTTTTTTCTTTTGCTTTTTTTAACAGGGCATTATTTCTTTCTGGATTGAGGTTATTTAATTCTGAATTAGCAGACTGGCTGTTACTAGACAGTAACTGTGAAGGCCATAATGCTTTGCAGAAATAAGAGAGTTACCACTCTTCCAAAGAATAATCTAAGCCTAGTGACTATAAGGTGGTTTGAGAAGATTGCAACTGAAAAACTTAGCTTCATTAATTTGAAAATGGAAATCTTAATATATTTTCACGATAAAATATTTTGTTCTCACACTGTCATAAATTTCTAGAATTTGCTCACAATGGGAACACTAATTCCAACAAGCAAGGCTGTGTGTCTTCCTTCTTTTTTTTTCTTTTTATTTGCTCTTCTCTATCTTGTTGCTAAATACCCTTTGAATTATGGGAGAGGTCACTGAAAATATGATTAAAAGCATTTATGAAATCAGAACAGAAATGGCGGGCTGGGATTATAACTGTTTTGGATACTCCTCAGGTCTGGAGAATGTTGTGGTAAAGCTGCCCTGTTTTAGGCAGGATTTGTTTTATATACGTTACTTGCTGCAATGGGTTACACAAGACTTCCAGAAGCAGTCAGGCACAGTGTAGGTGAGTTTTTAATGCTGCCCTTCCCTTTTTATAGCTCTGTCTTGCAAGACAAGAGTATTGTGGTTTCCATTTAATCGTCTTTGAAATAATTGTCCAATTGCACAATAATACATTGCTAATCCTTCATAAGTGTCACATGTTTCAAAATAGATGAGGGAGTGGTGTTGAAGACACCTGCATGAGGACATGAGAGGAGAGCAAATGGAAGATACTTGTGGTGGTCAGTAGCAACTGCAGTGTTAAAAGCCCTCCTCTTCAGCTGACACAGTGTGAGATCTAAATGTCTTTTCTAATTAGGGGAAAAGATTTTCCTTGAGGTCTAAGGTCTAAATATTGATGGGGTAAAATGTATTAATCACAAGTTTCTGTTCTGTTTTTTCAGAAGAATGGTGTATCAAATGGAACTCTCTACAAAAAAACATTCATTGAGCACTTTGAACAGGCACCAATGTATGTTGCAGTTTTTACTTTCGTGGGGTTTGCAGTGGGAACAATATTTGGCTACCTGCGAGATTTTATGAGAGCCTGGGGACTAGAAAAACGTAACATTGCTGCGGAGAGAGAACAACAAAAAGTATGTATGAAAAAGGCATTATATACCCACAGCTGAGCTTTCTCCTCCTTGCAAGTGATTTACAGCAACCTGCAGAAGTAACAAGGCTGACGACTTTCATTTTAGAGAGCATTGTAGAGGGATGAGAGGAGTGACACACCCTGCAGTGGAGTTACACATGTGTGTGCTTATAGACTTACACTTATGTAAAATCATGGTTTTTACCCAGGAACATGTTCACCTGCTTCCAAGAATGCCATAAAAATCTCAGCAAAACAGAATCTCAGCATATTAGATCCATCCACAGAAAAAGAAAACACAGAAATGCCTTGTTGTTAAATATATCATCTTTCCAAATCTCTTAAACCCCGATTTTCCTTTGTCCCACCTGGCTGTCTTACCTTGTCCTTCCCAGCAAGGCAGGAGTAACTCTTTTATAATTGCTGGCTTACATTTGCTGAACTGCTGGTCACAGAGCACTAAGGAGTCATATCCCAGCACAAAGTGAATGTAGTCTGAATTCTTGTAACTCCCAAAATTTTTTCACCCCATGTAGTTCTAAGTGAAACTTGCACCTTAGTAAGATCAACTGCTGTCTAACTTCATTTAAAATTTTTGGCTACTCCTTCTCCGTGCAGTTTGGGTCATCATTTATGGTAATACCTGGCAAGGTGAAGGAAAAACATGAATGAAAAACATGAATGGTGCTACTGTTTCCCTTGCAAATAAAATTCCTGAAATTATTTCCTGTTTTAGCTTTCCAAAGATGCATGCATAACTTAATGAATATAATTGTCAATTCACTTCATGATTTGGCCATTTGTTGATTCCAGTTGTGCCAGTTAAATTTTTTGTCCTTGACTGGATTACATGTTCCTTTAATTCTCCCGCATATGTTATAACTGCATGACCTATTATTTTATCAGTTTATTGTATCCAGTGTCCTATGTGGATATATTGCTGTTTCATACAAAACTTAGTTTAAATTTAATTTCCCAGTAAAATGCATAGGCAGCCATTAATTCCCAACCAAACAAATTGTCTTAACTGGATGTTTGCATGTCCAGGTTAGGCCAGTAGTACCCAAATCACATATATTGAACTAGTTTTGTCTAATGTATGTAGCATTTCATGAAATGAGTTGTTTATCCTATTTTTGAAATCTGCTTCACACATAGAAAAATTTTCAATTTGAAGCAATTGGTTTCTTCAAGTCAAAGAATCTTGATTACTTTTTCATTTGCAACTTTCAATGGACCAACTTGTTGACCATTTAAAAAAAAACCCAAAAAACCACAAAATCCCAACCAACCAACCAACCAAAAAAACCCCAAAAAGCAACCAATCTTAAACCAGAAACAAGCAGAATACTCTACCCTCTAAGAAATCCAATACTGTGTTTTAAAAGAATTACAGTAAGATATTTGCTGTTTGGAGATGTGTGTGACACAGGAATGTGTGGCTGCTCTAACTCTCTGTTTACTGATGAATCCATTTTTCCTTGTTAATGGAAATAACTTAGGTGCAGAAGCAGATATTTTCCTAGCACCATAACCCTGTGCGTGTTTTCAAACCAGGATTTTGTGCCACTTTATCAAGATTTTGAGAACTTTTACACCAGAAACCTCTATATGAGAATACGGGATAACTGGAATCGTCCCATTTGCAGTGTCCCTGGGCCACAGTTTGACCTCATGGAGCGAGTCACAGATGATTACAACTGGACATTTAGGTGAGTCACCTCACACTCTGCTGCTGTCAGCTTCATAATACCTCCTGATACCTCTGCAAAGCACAGAAAGTTGTGTCTAGATCCTTGTCTAATATCCATCAGCACGTTTCTTTCTGCAATCAGCACCGTGCTGACAATCTGACCCTTTTCTTCTGAGCACTGTTTGGAAGTGCAGTATGGATTTCCAGCTCAATTGCAAATGGGTTTGTTTGGCTGTGTCAGCACAAGACTGATCACACTCCGTTTGTAACAATAGACCTTGACTCAATATTACAACAAAACTTGTTTTATCGCTTGGTTAGGTTTTAAATCAGAATTTCTTGCATTGCTGAATGTGGCTTCTTGCCTTCATAGTGAGCCTTTGGCAGTGGGTTTTAAGCAGATTACATCTTGAAGGTTTCGATGTATCACAGCTGAATTATGCAGCTATCCAAATTCACAGCACAGACAATGTGTAGGTTGGCTGTATTTGAGCTTATTGAGAGTGTATCACAGTGTTTCCCACATTTTCATCATGTTTAAGTTCTGTGTATGTGAGAACACTGATGACTTAAGGGAAGCAGTTGACAATTTCCTTGAAAAATTAATGTCTGTTAGTTGTTCCTTAAATAAAGTCATAGGTTTGTTTGTTTATTTAAATCCATAAAAGCAGCCACTCACCTCATACCAGTATGTTGCCATCTACAGCTTGGCTTCTAGAAAGCACTCTGAGCAAGAAGCAGTACTTGGTTAGGACAAGAAAAAAGCTGGAAAAACATTCGGGCTGTTAGAGTATGAGGAATGTACATTCCCAAGTAGGAATTTGGCAGTGGAACAAAATTTGGTGGGAAAATTTGGGGATTTTTTAAATTTTCATTTGGGATTGGAGGGAAAATTGCACTGTTGTTCAAAATTTGCTTTAATTGTAGGTTTACAGGAAGGACGATCAAGAATGTAATCAATATGGGTTCTTATAACTACCTCGGCTTTGCAGAAACAGATGTTAAAGCTTTGAAAACTGTGACAATAGAGTTAGAGAAATACGGGACAGGAGTCTGCAGCACCAGGCAAGAAATGGGTGAGTAAACAGTGAGATGCAACTACATGCTTTTTCTCACAGGTATCTTGAAGGAATCTGATAGAGAACTTTAATAACATCAGCAATTACTTGTTTCACAGTTAAAAGGAATGCTGTGTTTTATTTGTTCTTACATGAAGGGCTCTTTTCAAAAGGAAAAATAACACTGATTTTTTGAAAAGCAAAAGCAAATGTGTCATATACTGGCCTGGGATTTTCAGTGACGGAAGTAACAGGCTTATTTTTTAAGAGAAGTAAAAAACACTTTAAGATTTGAACAATTGTTCTAGGGAAATTTCAGTTGCATCACAGACTTATATCAGTTACCACACACAGAGGTTTCAGATTAGTAAAATGAGCTTTTACCTAATTTTTTTAAAATCCCATGTTCTAAGAATGTATTGGAATGTTTTATGAGATACTATTGGCACAAACCAGAAATTCCTAGTGTGCCTTTACGGAATAAATTCAGGGAGGCTCCATCTGACTTTTTTGGTTTATATGGCCTTTCTGATTTGTCTGCTTTGTTTGTTTGTCAGCTGCATTTACTGTTACCCTCAACTTTACACTTTTACACAAAGCCCTTGCATTTCTAATGGTACAATCATCTTACGTTTCAGAAGGAAAAAAATCCAGTTTCAAACCATAGAAATGCAAGGGAAGGTTTCTCTTCAGGCCTTATCTTTCTTGGGAGTTATTAAAAAAAAAAAAAAAAAGTTTCTTTTTTCTAATCCAGTGACCTGAAAAAATTACATTTTGTAATTTGCCAATATTAACTATGTCAGTGACACCACTCAGAGAAGGTTTACAGATTGACCCATCTGGTGAATGCAATATATTATTTAACCTGAATTGCATGCCTGAAAGTGGTCACCATTGCTAGTCCTTTAAGGTATTGAAGGAAGCGTTCCCTGTTTTTCTCTTGGATTCTGTTTTGTCTAAGAACATTTCGAGTTGTTTTCAGTACATCTAAGATTATGGTTGGTGTTCCTTATTCTGTAGCTTTTGCTGGATTTTTTTAAATTGGAGACTTATGTAACTTTGACTTATTCTAAAAAAAAACCCCACAAAAACAACCCAACTTACTAAAAGATTGATTCTGTGTACAAATATTAAAAATCTTATTAGGTAATTTTTTCTAGTCTATTTTGAGAGCTGATGTGTAGAAATTTCTAGGACTTCCTCTTCGCCTGAAGTCCTGTGCTGTACTCAAAGTTGTCTTGACCAATTGAGCAGGATTTTGGATTAATTGTAATTTCTCTCACAACAAACAGTCCCATGAGCTGCATCCAGGCTATTCACAATACAAGAATGGCCTACAGATACAGAACATCCTATAAGTGTTGTAAGCATCAGCCTTTTGGAAGTGAATTTCAGAGCAGAGCTTGGCCATTGACCTATTATGAAAAGAAATCAGGGTAACGGATTAATAGCTGATATAAAGGAGCAGTCACAGCATTTTGTCCTGGGCAGGTAACAGAGAGCTGTGCTTGTGTGCTCTGTGGAGAGAGGGCAGTTCTGAGCAGTGGCTCCTTCGTTGGTGCTGGATTTTTGGAGCCTGTCTGTCACCAAGATCTGTATAAACAACCTGAGAAAAATAGCCTCTGATTCATAGTGGATACCCTCTTTCCTTGTTCCTTTACATTCTTGTGCTCTCATCATAGTTGAACAGAAAAATTCTGGGTAAATAGATCAAAGAGAGGGATAGAGAAGGGTCTGAATGAAAGCTCTTACCTTTTTAATTATCATTCTCATCCTCATCTTAGATAAATACAAAGGAATGGGTTTGTCTCTGGGCAGATCACATTTCAAAACTTGTGTTGTTATTCTGCAGAGCTCAAGTGTTTTGAAGTAAAAGTGCAGTGAGCTGCAAAAGCCAAGGCTGTAAATTGCCTGTGGGTTTCTAATCCAAGAGAGCACTTCAACATATTTATATTTTCAAGCTAGTTGACTTTGAAAGTACTGTTCTGCTTGCGTGCATTTAAGTGTCTGGCACGCTCGTGTTTTACCAAGATCTCTCTCTGAGCAGTGCTAGCTCTCTTTTTGAGAAGGATCATTCCACTACTTTCAGAAGATTTCAGAGAGAGGGGAAAACAACACACAAACAAAAGTAATGTTAATGATGTTTGAAAGAATATATGATGGTAAAACTGTCCTTTGTGGTCTTCTGCCTACATTCCTCCTCTTGTAACTGTGAAGATTGTGGAGAGGGCATACAATGCTGTCATATCAGAATGTTGTTGCAGTTAGTCTCCTCTTAGAATAAGTTTATGTGTCTATTTTAATATGGTTAAAACTTATAAAAGCAGTGTCTGACCTTCTTAGATTTGTCCCCCATTAAAAGAGTTAAGGCTTTTCAGACCATTTTTAATTCCATGCTCTTTTTATATTACAATAATAATAAATTACTTTCTTAGTGTAACAGTGCAGTTTAAGACACATTCCTGAGGCTTTTGTTGGACTTTCAGTGTGAAAGAAAAATATTTTCCTTTTTTTTCAGACCAAGCTAGCTATTATCCCTTAGGAGCAAGATCTTGGGGTTATAAGTGGTACATCCGTGGAAGAATTAACTTACTCTTCTGTGGTCAGAAAACAAATCAAACACTAGAAATTACCAAGAAATACACAGAAAGCCAGCCATAGAGCCTCAGTGTGCTACTGTGTAAAGCTGCTGTCTGCTGTTGTCTTGAGTACTCTGTGCAGTTCTGATCAAAAATATTTAGCTGAAAAGTGCTCAGGTTTCACTGTACATTGCCTCTCCAATTACAGATGTGCAGGGCATTGTTGAAGCTGGTAAAAGGTTTTCATCCAGACCCTGGAGGCTGCCAGGACCAAGGAGCTCTAGCTGCAGATGCCAAAACTTCACACTCCCTTGTGTTCCAAGGGACACTGGCCAAGTGACATGCAGAGGAGAGTTCACTGACAGTCACTAGAAATACCCAAACTGTACCTGATTCAGGGTGTCCTTATTAACTGTGTGAGATGCATTTTTTTTTTATTTCTTTGGCTTGTTCATTATATGTCAAGAAACTAACTGGGATGTAAAAAAAAAAAAAAAAAAAAAGAAGGTTTTGGTTTTTAGCAATAAATGTTGGGTCTGAGAAAATAATTCTTCAATGCTGAAGGATTTAGGTAGCCATCCAGTATCTCAAGGTGGCTACAAGAGAGCTGGAGAGGGATATTTTACAAGGATAAGAGGTAATGGCTTCAAACTGACAGGGGGCAGGTCAGATTGGATATCAGGGAGAGATCCTTCCCTGGGAGAGTGGTGAGGCACTGGAACATGTTGCCCAGTGAAGCTGTGGATGTCCATTACTGGAAGTGTTCAAGGAAAGGCTGGATGGGTCTTGGAGTAACCTAGTCTAGTGCAAGATGTCTTTGTCCATGTCCTAGATGAGGGGGCTGGAATGAGATGATCTTAAAGCCCAAACCTTCCAGCACAAACCTCTCTGGGATTCATTCTATGATTCCATAAGTAACTAGGCACCAACTGTTCAACTAACTGGAATGTTGGGAACGTTTGGGCATTTTATGTAAACTGCCCCCCGCCCCCAAAATATACTGGTTTATGTATTTTTTTGCTCTCAAAAGTGTTACCTTTTAAATTAATAAAACTGTCAGCAAATAGGAACCTAAATATACTTGAAACAGCAGGAGTTCCCTCTATATAGTGAAAAATATGAAAGAATGACAACTTGAACATAAAGTCCACTTTTCCATGCAAATCAGTGTATTTTAATGGCTGGGGTGGGAGTTTGCTGCTGTTAGAGGCAGACTCCAAAGCCTTTTGTCTGAGCCCATTGTGTTGTTCGATGTTTATAGTCAGCCTTTTCTAAGCAATGTCACTGGGAATTACTGAGAAACATGCAAATCAGTTTCCTGCTTGCTGCTTGCAGGTGATAATAAAATCAGCAAAGTTACACTTTTTTTTTTTAAGATAAAGCAGATCATGGTGCTCTGAGTGCACCTAGGCTTAGGGCCAGTCTGGTGACAGGACTGTCACGTGGACAGCCAGTCCTCCCAATGCTCTGTTTATCTGAGTCACCATTATTCCTCACAGAGATGATACAGGTGAGTAACCGGAGCAAATGTATCATTAGTGTCAGCTAAGCTGCCAGGCAGGATTCCTGCCTTTTGAAATCCTTCTCCTGTGATTATGTCCTGCACCAAAAGACAAGATGGAGCCTGCACAGAGCACTTGCAGGGTGATTCACTCTGCAGGGCATGTTAGGAGATTACCCTTTGACACCTATCTTGCACTCTGTTTCAGGGCTTTTCCTTTGTTTCGGGATTCTTGGCACTTTATTTTGGTCTCGTTTCTAAAAAGCAGATCTGAAAATCTGTGCCAACATTTTAACTACAAAAGTAGCTCCATTCCATTCAACTGCTTCCATTGGGTTTTAAGGCCTAATATGAATTTCTAGCAGCATTTCAAGAAGATAAAAATTGACCATTCTTTCTTTTATACTATTTCAAAGCTTTAATTAGGGCCAGGACTCATTTTAATCTTAATACTGTACAAACATGAATAAATGTTTCATTTTTCTGTTAGGAGAAAGAGCTAAAGAACTGAATTTCCCATAATTTACACTTTCCAAGTAAAACCTTGAGGAAAAATAAAGCCACAAAATGAGAGTTTGGCTGCATGTGTGTGTATATATATATATATGTACACGCACACATTTCATAATCTTAGCTTCTTTCTGATAGGGTATGGCATAAATTGGGAAATAGTTCATAAAAGGAATTCTCTTTTATCATCTCCTACTAACATCCTTTTCCTTCTTATGCCTACCCTCTCATAACTAACTAATCCAACTTATGATCAACTTATGATCATTGGGTTAGGTTTGTTCCTGGTTTTTAACCATTGCAAAAGTATGCTTTGCAAAGCAAGATTAATAGTCTGGATAGTCCATCTTCTGGCAGATGGAATTGAAGGCATCTGTAGGAACTAGGGGTTGTGTGACTTGTTTGAAACCTAAAATATCTCCAATATATGATCTTATCTGCATGAAAATATTTAGATACTTAAGATACTGCCATCCAGGATTTGGCATGAAGAGGCTGGATTTAAACTGGAAATTTTAAGCTTGTGTTTTCTTAAAGGGAAAAAAAAAAAGAAAACGAAATGAGATCTGAATTAAACTGGAAGTTTTGTTAGAATTAATCTAATTTTTTTCTGAGAATCAGTAAATTCCACAGGTACATTATTAGATCTCTGATGGCATCTTTCTGATATGAAAGTCCTGTCAGCCAGTAACAATGTTAAGAAAACTTGAGCATTTCCTTTCTGTCAAAGGATTCTTTAAAACCCATTTATCTGGGGGCTCTTTTCTGCACATACAGTGTTAAATGAGGCAACTACACAACATTACTGTGTGCTTCTCTCTCTCTCCTGTCAATATGTCTCATTGTACAAGTTGAGGCTTTCCCCGGTAGTGGCTCTGTAGGACAGAAATATCATCTGCATCATGGACTCTGGTTACATGGTGTAAAGAAATACTACCATTTCTGCAGCTTCTGTTTCTTCATCCTTCTATTAATAACTTGTCCAATCTTGCTTTTTGTAAAAACATGTATGTATTTCAATAATACAGATTTTTTTTTTCATCTCTGACAAGCATCTTACCAGAGTGAGTTTGTGACCTTAAGTTTCAAATGTGACAAGGAAGTTCAAGGTATTTTGTTCTGTTCCCCACCCTCCTAAGGATGCTGCTGACAAACCCTCATTTTCATAGTGTAATGGTTCTTATTCACCTCGGTGAGTCACATTGGGGCTGCATAGGATTCCCAGCTGTTCTTTTTTTCTTTCAAGGACTTGTTGGTCATATCAGTTTATTCTTCCAGCTTTTTTTTAACTTGAGGCAAGCAGGTATTTTCCTGTCTTCTTTGGCTCTTGGAATTCCAAACATAAAATTCTATTGCAAGATACTGCTGCCAGTGTTGGCAGTTCAACCAGTCCGAGTCATTCATGTATGAGAACCTGGAAAACTCTTTTGGGCAGACTAACCAGTGGCATAAACCACCTTGTCCAAGCTGAAAATGTCAAAACTAAATAATGACTGTATGGATCGTGGGAAGTCCATTTCCCAGCTTTATCTGTTTAGTAGTCTGACAGTGACTTTCAGCCCAGCAGCATGGGTAAGTCTGTGAAAAAGCCTGACAAAACACAGTGTACTTCATCCTCCCTGTCACCAGAGTGCAGTGGCAAGGTAATGGAGGGAACTGGGTCATCAGATTTTGAAAAGGAGGGGATTTGCTTTGAGAAGTGTGGGAATCTGTGGAGGTGGTTCCCATTGTGAAAGTCCACTTTTGATAAGATCTTTGATCTTAATACCTATATAGTCTCAGATCACAGTAACTCCTGCTGTACTGTATTACATACAGCTGTTCAGCAGGGAAGAATAACTTTCAAAAGGATTTAATTTTGTCTCTTAAAGACGCAGGTACCTTTCCTTTTTTTGTCTTGAATTTTTTCTGGTGATTTGGTGTACATTATTTAGTTGTATCCTTATTTGACAGGTTAAGCCAAGCTGTAGTCACTCAGTGGGGGAAATGCTAATGTCTGTTTATAGGGGAAGCATAGAAGCGATCTGTGTATACAAAATGGATCTAGTATACCACTTTTCATTCATCAGATCATGACACTGGTCTTGAATCTAGCACAATGGAAAACAATCTAAGGGCCAGGATAACCTCACTTGACATCTCTAAGGTTGTATTTAATGAAAAGCTTTGTAATTACTGCCTTTCTTATGTAGTTCGAGATGTTGAGATGTTTCAGCTTGTGCCAGTTCCTTGGGATCAAATTTGCATCTGTCTGGTCATGCTGCTTATGTTTGTTGTGGTGGTGGCTGTGACCAGCTGGGAATGGTAGTGGATAAGCTTCATCCCAGCAGAACACACCTGACCCCTTGTTTCTTCCAGTGGAGAGAGGGGATGGAAGTGATGCCATTTACATAGTGTCCAAGGAGATGCTGTGTGGAGATGTCTTCTGATCCCATTAAATACTTGCATAATGATATGTCTTGTCAACTCGGTTCAATGCAGACAGCTGTCATGAACCTCCCACTGACAGTGCTGTGTGTTGTATTGCTTCTGCAACACCTTTCCCACCACCTACAATATTGCCACGATAATTAACATCATTCAAAATTAGGGCTCATCTTGCAAATACTTGTCATTCAGGTTTTTGTTTTGCAAACCAATTTCAATTGTATTCCAGGATTTGTAGGTCATAGTGATGTACAATATCATCTGCATTCACCCTTAGGAATGCAAGTAAAAAGTAAGTAGGAATCAGTCACTTTCAGAATGTCTCATTTTTCACCATGACAAAATCAGTACAAATAGGTCCAGAATGTGCTGCTCCTTTGTGGGTCATCTAATAGGAGCTTTAACAGAACAGTCTGTATCGAGTCAGGCTTTTCCTGTTTGTAAAAACAGAAAACATGTGATGCAACCCCAAAAAGCAATTTAACTCCACCCCAGTAGTGTCAGACTTATCCCTGGAAGAGTCAGGGACAATTGTGTCATGCCTTAAAATGCCTGCCTTGCAAAGAACACACTGCTTGTTTCTCATTTATTCAAGCTGTGATTGTAGTGTGCTTGTCTTCAAGCTTCCATTGCAGAATTCATCCTCTTTTTTTGTGCTGTAACCCTCAAGTGACAAAGTAACATCTGCAGGGAACACCAAGGCAGCTGATCATGCTGGAGCTCTGAGTTGTCGATGAGTGCTGGAACCAGTGCTGGGCCCAATTTGCAAAAAATACAGAACTAACCACAGAAATACATGCTGAGGCCTGCTGGGCTTACAAGTTAAGACAGATTCTCACCCACATTTCCAGAGAGCAGCTCAGCTCTGAAGCACTGGTTTGTGTTTCGTGGAGCTTGGCGATTAAACAGTGGCTGTGTGCAGAGCCAGCACGTCTCGTGTTGGGATGTACAAATTTAAAAAATAGCCATCCTCAAAGAGCTGCATGCAGAGTCAGCTCACATCTACGGGAGGTTCTGCAGAGCCACTGTTTCTGTGTCACATTGCTTAATTCTCAGAGCACAGAGACAACCCAGCTCCATGTACAAGCAGTGTATTACAAGGAGAGCAGAGACACTCTTGAAGCTCTGCTGCAGTAGGCTTAGGTCTAAAACAACCCAGGAAGGCTCTGTGCAAAATCACAGCCCTGCTGTTCTTTACTGCCCGTACAATCCAGGTTTTTCAAGAAGCCACATGATCCCTGCTTCTTCTCTCCCTGATTGTCCCCTGCATGATGGATATTCTTCACATTCTATTTCCAAATGGATGTCATTCTTACTTTAGATATTTAATGAGAAAAAGTAATGAAAATGCTACTTTACTGTAAGCAACTGACTTAGTGCTGTTGCTGAAACTGTTCTCCTGCTATTCATATTTGTTTTTTTTAATGAGCTCTGCTCCATGATGAAGGTAAGAGCATCTCCCTGACTCATCATTCTTGTTGAGGCACTCTAGCTAAGCTTCTGCGTTCCTCCATTCATCTGCCCTTTGTCCATCACAGTGAGCACAGCTTTCTTGTTCCATCCCTTGCAATTCACTTTATATTATTGTGACACCAGTTTGTACAGTGCAAGTCAGGTAACACATTCACTTGCCTAATGTTTTTCTTCCGTTCTCTGATTGCAGCCTTATTCATAGGGGAAATGCTGTCAGAATCCACAGACCACTCTCTTTTCTCCCCCACAGACCATCTTGTAAGAGTTCCTTCTGCCTTGGTCCCTGCAATGCACAACCAGGCAACCAAAGACTAGAGAGCTGGCAAGTTGAGATGATTCCTTACTGTTCAAAGCTATTTGTTATCTCAGTCTCTTAACACCACTCTTTTGTTCTTTTGCCTTTTGTATTTTGTCATCCTGCACTGTGAGTTGGGCAGGAAAGATACTGCTTTTGTTGGATAGTTAGAGCACCCTAGTCATTTGGAGACTTCAGGCACTAATATTAGATAATTAACATTCAATAAAGAAGGCTTTCTAGTGTGGCATTATCTTTTTTGTTTGCTGTTCAGAGGAAGGAAGATGGAGAGGTATCATCAGTTATGGGGAGTGGAATAGCTTTTACTTTGCAAAGCAGAAAAATACAGAGAATACTTTTGTTTGTCTATCCATGTAAAATCCTAATTAAGAATTTTGTACACATATATAGGCATGCAATAAAAAAAGGAAGAATTTTGTTGTCACCTGTTTTTGATTTCACATCTGGAGAGAACTCAAGGATGCCTAAAATGTTTGTCTCACATTTGCTGCAAAAAGGAGGTATTTTTGTCCTCATTGCGGGGGAAGGAAAAAGGAAAAAACTTAATCTTCAGAATAAACTATGTAAAAAGTTACTATGGGAAAAGGAAGCTTTTTCCCACAGCAACTGCTTCACGACCTTAACAGCAGCAGTATTTGTTAGCATTAGTCACAGCTGGTTTGCACCTCTTGCATTAGCCCACTTGCACAGGATACAAATGGAAAACCTTCATTAGAACTCAATGTCATATAGCTTAATGACACACTTGTAGCCTGTTCTTTTGTGTATTTTGTATCTTAATAACTTTCACAGTTTAATGAGATTTAATATTCCCTGTGCTTATTTCTGCAGGCACCCTAGACAAACATGTAGAACTAGAGAAACTTGTGGCCAAGTTCCTCGGTGTGGAGGATGCTATGGTGTTTGGCATGGGCTTTGCAACTAACTCGATGAATATTCCAGCCCTTGTTGGAAAGGTGAGTGTTTCCTTCAGGAAGGCACAGAGCAATCGTTTATCAATTGTTTTAACTGCTGCTGCAGTGTTCTGGGCACTCAGTAAGTGGAAAGGCTTGATTGAGGAACAAAGCTTGGTATCAGGAACGTGTGACTCACAAAGCTGATGACCTTTTGACTTTAAATGTGGCTCATATAATTGGTGCTAGCGTTGAGCATTGCTATCACACATGCCTAACATCTGTTTAGGGATCAGTGAGCTATTTAGCTCCTCTTCAGGAAGTTGCTTCTCCCAAAAAAGTAAGCAAATGTTGAATCCCAGGTCCAGGTGTTGTGGGATGAAGTATTTGGGCTACTTGCAGAGATTTTGCCCAGCTGCCTGTGATGAAAGATGATGATTAGCATGGTTTTTACAACACTTTGAGAAAAGAAAAGGCTTTTCTTTTGGCATTCAAGCTTGTGTCAGAGGTGGGATATTTAGCTATAAGTGACACAAATAAAGATATTTGACAATTCAGTATATATTATCGTACAGTGTTATTATATGTTATATATATTACAAATATTATTCAACTGCCCTATGGTTGAGAGATTTACTCCTATATTTTTCTCTATAATTAAGCCTAGCAACTACATTTTCTTGTCAAGATGCATCTACACTTACTGCTAGTTCTGCATACCAGTCTCTAAGGAGTTTGTGTGAGTATCTCTCAACCTGGGCCTAATCCATGATTCCAAAATAAGCATTCACTAATTGTTGTGTTGCCCTTTGGCTGAGGAAACACAGCACAACACATCTAATAGAAAGCAGAGCTAAACAGAGGTTCAAGCTTGAATTTCGACTTTGAGTCCCGTCCCCTGTTAATATAATACACAATTTTACTTCTCCCGCATTTCTATACTTGTTTCTAAAAAGAAAATGAGTTTTCTAGTGAGTTAACTAATAAAAAGTATACTACACAAACTCTGTATGCTTATATCAGACTCAGTCTGGTTCCCAAACTTCGCTCACGTCTTAATGGCAGTGGGACTTACAAGGCATCAGTGTCTCCTGATCTCATTTCTGCAGCTGGAAGTGCTGATGTCAGTCCAGCCTCAGTATTACTCCTCCTTACACAGCATCATACAGTCTTTATGTATGGGGTAGTGGCTGCGTTTTCCTGTCAACTCAAAATGGGCTGTAGACAGGTGATGGAGGAAACAACATCACCTGATTTTACTACAAAGTAGAGTGAATCTTTAACAGGGTTATTTGCTGCTTTCCAGTTACAGGAAATATTTGACCCCTGTGCACCACCTGGGGATGCCCGAGAATCTGATCCCACTATTTCTGCCTGCCTTTGCAGTGCACCTTCAGGAAAGAGGCAGAAAATCCATTTTGTGTTCAATCCTTCCAGTTTAATTGGTGCAATGCAGATTCTCACTGTACTCCTTCTCCACAGGGCTGCCTCATTTTAAGTGATGAGTTGAACCACACTTCTCTTGTTCTTGGTGCGAGGCTTTCTGGTGCCACTATTAGAATCTTCAAGCATAATAGTGAGTATTGAAGTTGGAATAACTTGGAAAAACTTAGAGACAGAGTTGTTCACACCTCAAAGGCAAGAGTGCTTCCCTTCATTTTGCTGTCAGTTCACAGATAATACTTTTTTTCCAGGCAGGAGGATCAACTGTTTAATGTTATGAGTGGTTTCTGGTGGGAAAAATTAATAGCGCAATTCTATAATTGCTATTGTGTCTTTTTGTCTTGCTGAATGACTGTGTGCTGTCATTAAGGTTTTGTTGTTATTGTCATTGTAGCTCAAACTCTAGAAATGTAGTTGCAAAAACATGCCTTTATTTCCAGCAGGTTCAGTGAAACCAGAAGTGCATTGACATGGCATTCCTTTGAAGAGGTTACTCTGAATTCATAGGGATTTAATACCAAAGATGCAGATGGTTATACCAAGAGCATCATCCCAAATATTCTTTGAAGTAGAATTTTATTATAGAAATCACACATTAACTTTGCAATTGTATAGTTATCTTCCAAAATGCTCATGCTCTTTAACTTTTATTTAGTAAATGTTGTTACTGACAGAGATATTGGGACTGCCTTTGATGACAAGAGCTTGTTCTTTTCCCTTATTCCCCATTGCAATTCTCCTTTCCATCCTCACTGCTGCCACCAGGCAGTGATTGCATGAGAGGTTTAGAAGCAAGAGAAGTGGTGAGGAATTAGAAGAGAGGTACCTTTCTTAATAGCTAATACAATACCTTCTCTTTATTAAGTGTTGTGTTCAGCCCCAAGGGGAGCAAAAATGAATTATGCATATGCTGTAAAAGGCCTAAGGATGAGTTGGAATGAAAAGCACACTATAATTATAATATAAGATGTTGTTACAATTAATATGTATTCATAATTTGGGCAAGAAGCAATTTCTGAGAATCATTCAAGAATTAAAGACCATCTGAACACGAATCTTTTTACAGAAATAATTATTTATAGATTAACCTTTAGCATCCCCCCGAGTTGGTTCACTTCCCCAAATCTGGATATACTAAGCATGGTTGTCATACCAGTCTCTTCTCAACTTTTCCTTAGTTGTTCAAAACCTTATCCCATTCAATAAGCTTTACATCACATCTTGCAGAATGACCTCTTACTACCCAAATCTAAATGTTCTCAGCCTCTCCACCCACCTGTGCTGCATGCAGTCCAGCTGGCTTGTGTCACTTCCCCGCATCATTTCAAATAACAATCCAGTCTGAGGAGTGGATTACTCTCAGCTGTGAAGACATCACCTGGAGCTGTCATGCTCACTTTAAGGAATTTGGTCTCTAACCATCCCTCAGTATTTCATTCCACTCCCCAGAATCTGATACCTAAACAGCTTCTGTTGCACTGATGATAAACTAAAGCTGATGCTCTTCTGAATAATGCGTGAACCTAAAAATAATAGTGAACTACCCAAACTGCACTAATCCAGCACTGGAAAATGCAGAGAGTTCCCTTAAGGATCTTGGCAAACCTCAGTGGCAGCCCATCCAAGCTGCTTTGGGAAAACCTCATTGGTTTCTGTATTAGAGATTTTATTTGCCAAAGACAGTCTTATGTGCCTTTGCTGAGACATCACCTTAACTTATTTCCAAAATTAAACTATGGAAGCTTCTGCAAATACTGTCAGGAATGAGTGACAGCTTTTGTTGTCACAATTTTGTAGTCTTGAGCCTAAGCTGCATTTAGAGAGCACTTCATGTGAAGGAGCTTCACGTGCTCATTCTTTCTCTTGGCCCACTGTAAGCCTCTCAGCTTATTTGTTCTATGGTTAGAAAGTTAGAAAGGTTAGTATTTCCTTAATCATACCCTTGAGTTACACATCACTAACAATTAAAATCACACATGCAGAGATGTATGTCTGTGCCTTTTGCTTAGGAGGAAATGGGATGTGTACTGGGGGAGATGGCAGTGAAAAGTGTAATCCAGCAGTCCTGCCTTTGTAGGATGCATGGTTTCACCCTAAATGAAGCAGACAGCCTTGTTCTCTCTGGATCCATCAGGGAACAGTGTAATGCAAGGCAGTGGAGTAAATTAATTAAGGACCAAAACTGTTAAGTAACCAAAACTTCCAGCTTGGGTTGGGAGGATTCTTTTCAGTTAGGCAGATGCTTGTTCTGTTAGATCAGAGTTGTGTTGCTTATGCTCCCAGATTCTTGCTAATGTGTGTTTATGTGACATGCACAGGCATCCCCAAATTATCAGTGTGCTAATGGTGTCAGTGTCCTGCTGAGGAACAGGGGAACTGAGCCATGCTCCATGTCGCAGTGTTTGATGTGAAAGCAAGGTTCCTTGGGCTGTATTGGCCCTGTGTATGGACAGGAAACTTTGCACTTTAAGTTGCTTCTTTAAGATCTTTAATAAGCTTTAATTCTGCCATCAGGTAGTGACGTGTTTTGCCTTGCTTTTGAAAGCCCTCCCCTGTGTTGTACTCAAAAAAGGCAATACCCTTCACTTCCTATTTGCAAGGACAGGGGGATGGATGGATGGATGGATGGATGGATGGATGGATGGATGGATGGATGTCACTTCATACACAAAAATCAATGACCCTTTAAAGAGCCTGGCCCTGGGCATCAGCTGGAGAATGTTACTGTGTCAAAGGCATGGTTGGGTCCTTTGAGGAGCAGTTGACACAATTCTCCAGCAAGGTGCAGAAACACTCACACTCCCTCTGTTTACCCTAAACTAAAGACAAAGGACGAGATGCCAGCTGGAACCACCACTAGTGCCTGAGATATGCTTTCTGTGCAGGAGAATCAAAGTAAATTCAAATCAGGCAGCAGATTTGGAAGTTCCCTTATGGCTTTTAGACCACCACTTGGGAAGTCAGACCTTATTGCATGCTCCCTGTTGCTTCCTGAAATGCTGTGTAATGTGCTTGATAAGACTGCCTGGCACGTATTTTCTTTGGCTTCCACATCCTTGGTTGTGTAGGTGTAGAAGAGACATTGGGAGAGGGTGAGGTGTGAATGTTTGATGCAGTTATTATAAATGGTTATCAAAACGAGGAGGAATAACTCTCTAGCAATTTAGTGAGGCAATGATAGATTTTCTGAACTAGCTGCTTCCTGAATATTACATCAAAACCACCTGCAAAGGTGTGTGCTTCACCCTGCTCTAACAAGCATGTAAATCTCTCTCCTCTTTCCTTTGCCCTCTCTGTTATGGAAAAACTATTCGTCAAAGAAAAATTGTACAGAACTTTGTTCTATGATAAAAATATTTCACAGAAAAGAGAGTAAAAACATTTCATTTCAAACTTGCTATGAAGCACCTTTTTCTTTCAAAGGCTGTGCTATAGCTAATTCTGTAAAACTGTGTTAATTTATTTCAAAGCGTGAAATCTGTAACATTGGATTGATTTTTCATCTTTCAAAAGTAAATAACTTCTATTATTGATAGAGAATTATTTCATTTGTAAGACAAGAAAGAATCTCTATTACCTTCATTATGAATCATGTAATTCTTATTCTAACAAAACTTAATGAAGTTCTATTTCAATAAGTGAGTAGCTCTCTTAGACATTACACTTTCCATAAAAAACTTCAATAGTTTTTCTAGAACAGAAAAAATTCTTAGACCTCTATGCTTTTCCTAGGTGAAAAAAAGGCATCTGGATGTCTTTCCTTTTTGACAAAAACATTGCACAGGTGTACGAGAAGGTTTTCAAGCCTTAAGGTGAATAATAGAACAAAAATGTGCTGTGGACCTATAAGTCTGTTTTTATTTGGACATAGGAATGTGCCCTGCATCCTGCCTGCCAGTGAACAATCCCTTCCTTGTAAACAGACGGGAATTAACAGGCCTGGGCTGAGAGAAATGCACAGGCACACACCTACAGATCATCTATACGAGAGAAATGTGAGAAAATATTCCATCCTAGGTCCATAACTAAAAACTACTGAGCAGGGCCTTCCCTTCCTGTGGGCTCTCATTAGCACTGTGACCTGCCAAGGTCACACCAGTATTGGCACAGGGCTTTTGGCCTTTAAGGGAGTTTTTTTTGGCAGGCATTTGTGACTTTTTGTGGGTGCAAGCAGCAGAGTTCAGCTCCCTGGAGCCCCTGCTCTGAGGAACAAATCTAGGGGATTTTAATTTTTTTTTTCAATTTTTTTTTAGGGTCTAAGCAGTCCTAAATGTAAGCAGTAGTGGTTTAGTGGTCTAAAATCATTCTGACCTGCCCATAAAGCACCTGCCTTTGTTTCCCCTGCTGTGGTGTGGATGTCATTCAGGTTGCGATTTCCGCAGAGTGATTTGTTTGGGAAGACAGGAAGGAGCTGCATTGCTGCACTGGGAATGCAGGCAGCGGCACAGTCCAAAAACCAGTGTGCTGTGCGAGAAGGTGGGAGGCTAAAACATCTCCCCACCTCTGGGGCAGTAGTGGCCTGGCCTTGCTTAGTTGTGCCAGGAGCTGTCTGATGTTCCTTCACCCACCTTGGGCTCCAGGGAGTTTCTCCCACCTTCCCCAAGTGACAGGCATGGGGGGTCCTTTGGCTATGTGGGAGCTAAACTCAGATGGTTTTAATTCCTGGCTCAGGGAGAGATTGACTTATCACCTTGGTGATTGACTTGATTGATTTATCACGTTGGGTTTTTGGCTTTTTTTAATTTCTAAGGCAATCTTTTAAGAATGCCATACATTTAAAAAGCCCTTTTTCAGGACCTCTGACCTTTATCTTGGTTAAATATTAGCCAAAATCCATTGACCCTTCCAATAAAACGTGAAAAGCAAAACCAAATATGTAACCATTTATCAGCCTGATTTTATCAGGGGGTTTCCTCTTACTGCAGTTCTGGGTCTTACACTGCTATCAGGTGCTCCCTCAGTGAACAGATGGGGTGTTACAGAATAATTCCATCCAAGTGAGTTCTGTTCTTATCAGCCTGTAAAAAAAGGCACCATAGAAGGCTTAGGATTTGTTTATTCTTTCTAATTCTACTACATTTTTCCCATATAGCAACAAGCAACTCGATTGGAGTCCCATTTTCAGTTTTGGATTTGCAATTGTGTGAACAGTCAGTGGGAAAGTTGTGACAAGGTACAGAAATCAGGACGTGGGGGGAAATTATTTCCAGTTCTCTTCATTGCAAGGGCACTTCACTGAGCAATCAGAGCAAGTGATCCTATGAGGAGGGCAGGCAATTGCAAAACATAACCAAGCACCTTGGTTTGGTGAAAATCCAGCCTCTAATCTGGTGCTTGAATCCACATCTGAAATGGGAATCGGCTCCTCCTAGCTCCTCCTTATGCACCTTTTCAGTGTTGTGAAAGAAGTAGGGGATTTTTTAGTTTCTCACAGATCAAGTGGTTGATGACAAGTGTGTGATGCAGGTGTGAGCTGTCCAGGTTTCCATATAAAATATAGTCTTCAACTTGGATAACAAATGTGAATTTATGTTAATACAGCTCTGGCATTTCTCAGTCTACTCAGTCAAATTACTACTTTGGAGTTCAGATGCAAGTGCTATGAGGACACCTTAAAGAGAAAGCACAGCTACCTGGAGGAGTTGGAGTTAACACTGAAGGAGCTTCTAGGTGGCAGAAAGTCTTCACCCTTTGGTGCAAATATATTCTCTAGCTAAAAAGAATGATAGAAAAGGAAAAGTGGAAAACTAAGTACATCTAATCAAGTTGGCAAATAAAATACGGGGGAAATGAAAGAGATAAATAAACGGGTAAAAATTAGAAAGAGATCTCTTTGGTTGCAAAACCCAAAGAGTTTGTGGTGCCTTAGTACAGGACAGTTCCTTAATTTTTAAATTTTTTTTCCCAGTGTGTGGGTAGCCCTTGAATTTCAGCAGGGAGGGCAGCATTGTAGCTATTACAGAGCAGGATGAAAGGCACATTACCCACGAAGGTTTTGTGCTCCTGGAAGCCTCTGGCCACTATCAGAGACAAGATGATTGCCCAGATAGGTGGACTGCAGCCTAATGCACTGGGTGTGTATCCCCTGTGACACATCCAGACGCTGCCACAGCGAGGAGACTGGTCTGGCCTGCTCCCTGCACGCTGCGTCTGCTGGGACACAGCCACAGCTGATCTGCCGGGTGGCAACAGGGAGCTTTCCTGAGCCAGATTTCTCTTTTCAGAGAGATCTGTATTTACTGAAGGCAGGGAGGGGAGTCTCAGGCTGTTCCTGTGGCTGCAGGGATCACCAGTGCGGCATTTCAAACAAAGATATTTGCGTGTAGCCACAGGATCTGCACGAACTTGATGAGAGAGCAAAAGGGGAGAAACCGAAAATCAGAGTTAGAAGCGCAAAGGGAAAAGAAAAACGTGACAGGAGTAGCAGCAGGCTGTTTATTTTGATTAGGCAGGATTCAGCTGACATGACACAGGAAGTTTCCAGCCCACGCAGAGCAGTGGTGATGACATGCCCAGCACTGCAGCGTGAGGGTGAGAGGTGGAGACGCTGTGTCTCCCTGAGCGTGCCGTGCTGCCTCAGGAGCCTGCTGTCCCACCTGCACTGCAGGCAGCATGACACACTGCCTGCCCACATCCAGACTCGCTCCAGCCCACTGGCACTTTGTGTTCTTCATAGTTCTCTTGAAGTAACTCTGAAAGGTCCCAAACAGGGATTATGCAAGTCCACTGACCCAGTGATAGATCCACTGTCCCCTCTTAGGACATTTTATCCTCCATATGTAGATGATGTGTTATAAGGAGAAGGTGGAAAGTGAAACATGGATGGATTTGAGTGTGCTTTGACTAATTAATCAAGTCAAATTTTTAACAGCACGTCCTGGGCTGCTGAGCAATTGTTGGCCACTGCCACTGAGAGTGATGATGGTCAAACAAGGAAGGACTGTAATTTTCCCTATAACTGGTTATTCAAGATGGAATAACTCATCATCTCAATGTCCTAATGTCTCTCAATCCAACTATATTTAATGGGAAAATAATCTGATATCTGAAAGTCAGCTGGGGTTGCATTGTTGTTTTACCTGCCATTCAGTATATCCCACTTCCTGAAAAGCCTGAGCACAAGCACATAGAGTACTTTGTCTTCACTTTGAGGAACAGAAGTGGCCTTTTATGGGGGAATATTAAAGGCTACAGATTTTTCTTCCTGCCTATTTCTCCTTTCCAAATGAGGCACTAAAAGCACATAGGTGATAGGTCAGTTAAATTCATTTGCACCTGACCAAATTATGTGTTCACTATTACAGGCTTCAGAAAGAGTCACACATACATATTTTTCAGAATGAGACATCAAAAAGAAAGCAAGATAGCCCTGATCCTGCAAACAGGCATGTTTTAACCTGTACTCCAGCAGGACTATATTATGTGTAAAATGAGGCAAGCTCACCCCTCAGAGAGGTTCTCCCCAGTCTGTGGTCTCATGTTCAACAGTAGTCTGGACAGAGGACCTATTCACAGACAGGTATTTTTTGAAACAGAATTATATACATTTCCCTTCATCTCCTCTTTTTCTTTTTCCATCTGAATGTGTGCTAAGACAGCTGAAACTTCAAGCCATGCTTGTAGCTCAGAGGCAAAATGACTTTCCTGAAGTCTAGAGCCAATCTGGACTGACATGAAGACAGAACACTGAATTGAAAAACCCTGTGTGATTGAGAAGAGGGTTTCAAAGGTCCCAGGAGGATTTAGATGACACTGACATCAGTAGAAAATAATTCAGTGGAGAAAAGGGGGTGTCCAAATTTTACTGTGAGCTTTCTGTCACCCTGAGGGAGTCCTTTAAGAGGAGTTCTAAATATTATCTACTTGAAACAAAAGAGAACGTGAGCTAATGCTCAGCTTGGCTGTAACTTTCCCTTACAAAGCACCAAAGAACTTTTATTTCCTTGATTGCCATCTAGTGGAAACTGGGCTGCCTGCATTGCATCATTCCCAGCAGCATTTCCATCTCAGAGCTCATCGAGCTGAGCAGGTGATTGCACCACTGAAATAAGGGGCAACTGATATTGATCATGTGTGTTTTGTGCTTTGTAAAGTACAGCAAGGACTTGCTAGGTCAGGTGCAGAGTGGCAGAGGTGTTGCTGAGAACTTTACCTTTCATCCACATCACAAAACATTGCTAGGAAGAGGTGAGGGCTCAGGACAGGGAAGGGTTTGGGTCACAACCTGGCCATCTCTCAGGGCACAGGTTACTCGTGATGGGCAGTTAATGTGCAAATGGCCCCATTCCCCCTGGGCAGAAACCAAACTCAATATTAATATTCTTTGCTTGGGACACGTTAGCTTTGTGCTGTTGTAGAAGGTTATATCAACTGTGTTGGGTTGCTGAAGCAAATGAGGTAATACTGTAAAAAAATACCACTGATTTTCCCAGCCCACAGTTTGAGCTGCTCTGCAGTGTTCCTTGGCGTATTATGAGACTCTGTAGGATGTTCTTGGAAATAATTTTGAAATGTCAATCCAGATTCCTGAAAAGTACCAGAGTAATTCATTTGGCAGAGTGTCTATTCATTGGAGATACCAGAATGCTTGTGCACTGAGAGCCACATGTGGTCTGACCCTGATTTCTGTGGCGCTTTTTCTTGCTTCTTCCATGTTTTTCAAAATGTCAATGGCTTTCCTACAGGAATTTTATTAGATTAGCCACCCTCAGCCCCTAAGAAAGCAGCTAAGGGTGCATAACATTGTTCCAGGCCTCTTCATACTGAAGTCCCACCAGCGCTAAGCATTTAGGCACCAAATTATTGTATCCATGCCGAGTGCTTGTATCCACTGTCTCTTCCTCTCTCATCAGCAACCTTCTGCTTGCTTTCCTTCTTGAGAAGGATAAGACTTCTCCTGCTGCCCTTCTGATGTGCTTGATGCAGCCTTGTCAAAACCTCTGCTGACACAATGCTTGTTTTTCATGAGCTTGTGATTGGAATGCGACCAAAAACTCACTACTGAAGCCTCGAGAAACTCCGAGTATCAACAACCCCTATAGAGAAGTGCTGGAAATTAGCCTCAGTACTTAAGTAAAGTGACTCCCTTTTGCCTTTAAATAAGAATGTATGCCAGGGATTTGTAGAAGTTTCCCAGATCAGGTGCATAACTGGAAGCTTTTTATAACTTTTTCATCACTAGACTGCATTCACACCAATTAAATGAATTGTAGGGTCTTGCCTACTAATAAAGGAAGTTTATCTTAAGGATACTTTTTTTTTTTAATGTTGTGTTTTTTCTGTATAGGAAAAATAGCACCCAGGAGAAAAAGCAAAAGTTTCTTTAGAAAAAGCTTTGTTAATGTTTTTCCTTCCTCCTTCTTCTTATTTTTAAATGAAGATATGCAGAGCCTCGAAAAATTGCTGAGGGATGCAATAATATATGGACAGCCTCGCACCCACAGAGCATGGAGAAAAATTATCATCCTTGTGGAGGGCATTTACAGGTATGTTTGTGTTTCAGAAAGATGAGTAGTCTGTCATTTCTGAGGACAGAATGATGAATTGAGTGGGGCAAACTTTGACTCTAGATATCTAGGGAAAATCTTAATGAGTGGAAGTTAACAGTTACATTCTGTGATCTCATCAATATGTTGATTTCCATTATGTCAGCCTGAAGCGTGGATGCTGTAGCTCCAATTAGATGCTGTACATTGTTCTGAATGTTGATTCAGCAAATCACAGCAGAGTGGGAGATGTGCTATGAAAGCAGGACAGATCAGCTGGTGTATGTTGTGACAGATGTGGTAAAATTCATGGAGCTGTAGTGAGCAAGCTGAGCTTTCTAGAGTTGTTTGTTGTACATGGGCAGATCAAAAGACTACTACACAGAATTAATTAAGCTCTGCATGCCCAGTTCTTGCCCAGCTGTTGGAATCTTAAATCTCAAGCTAAACTTAGGCTAGGTGATATCTTCACCTTTCTAGTAACTAGTGCTGTATCTAATAGACTCACACGTTAACCGGAAAATAATCAAAAGCCTGGCTTTCAAAGAATTATGTAGTGGTATTTACGTAGCCCTAGTCCCTGGAGGAATTCAAATGAGGGAAGTACCTTTGAGAATCCATCCAATAATATCAGCATCAATAATGCAGCGTAATTACAGAGCATCCCAGTCAGATAGCACAGTTCACTTGTGTGGTGCAGCTTACACCCAACCAGAAAGGCAAGCAGTCACTGCAATTGGGCAGCACAGCAGTGGCAGCAGCCAGGCTCACCATCCTGGGCTTCATCCTGGCAACTGCTCCAGTCTGGCAGTCTGGAGAAGGTCATTGGGAAGGCAGCCAGGGGGCCATGGAGAGGGAGCCACTGATGGATGGGAGATGGAGAAGGGAAAGGCAGGAAGGGCTGAAGAAGCAGGGGTTTGGACAGTAAGAGGGTTTGCAGGGATCTAGGCAAGGTGATGGCAGGAGATGGGGGAGCAGGACAAGGTAGTCTGGGGAGCAGCAACACCTGCCCCAACGAGAAGGGAACCAGAGCCACTCATTCACAGGACATGGCATGGTTTATAAAAGTGGCATTAAACTTTCTATGTAGGGATCATATCAAGTGTTGCTGAAATACAGCCAGTCTGGATGGGCAGTCACTCCTGCCATTTTACTGCAAAATGCTGGCACAGCTGAACCAATTAGCTTTTCTTTGTAAGGAATCTTTTATAATCTCATGTCATCAAAGCTTCACAGTTGTCAGTGCTTTCTTTTTGGCTAACATTTTCCATGTGCCAAGAGAGCAAATCGGTCCTTATCTAAACACCTGTCACTCAGAGGTGAAGCAGGACGGCAGCAGATCAGCTGATCCAAAGCAGGCTGAACGTGTCCTTTCAACCAGGATAAACAGAGCAAAACTGCAAATAAACATCGCTTGGCACTACTAAAAGAAAGCTCAGATGTAAGGACTTTGATCATGCAGATATTAAGTGGACCACCAACATTTTACTGACAAATGTTCCTGTTGGTCACATGGCTGGCAGAAAAGGCTCCAGCTGCTGAGCTTTGTGCACTTTTAAATCCTTTACCCTGAATATTGACCACTAGGGAGCAAGAAGGTAGACTGGTAACACAGAGGCATAGATCAGTCCAAGCAGTGGGACAAACCCTCTGTCAGCCATTGAGCTATATTCACTTATAACTGTATTTCCAGATTTATGTTTGATGTAGAGTTTTCTTTTCCTCTAGTTTTGCAGTTCATTCTCAAACGAGATTTAGTTTTCCGAAGTTCAAAGAACCTTCTGTTGGAATGCAAAATAAAAACATATTAAACCTCCGAGTACCTACTAAAAAGGAACCATAAAGTTCCTTCAGCTCCATAAAGGCTAAGTGATGCTAAGACCACTCATGCCCTGAGTGTCTATACTTCTGAAATGCATAAAGTAGAGGAAAAACAAAGCTCAGCTCTCCAATAGCTAAGAACATTTCATATGCAAAAAAAAAAAAAAGCTGGAGACGGACAGAGTAGAAATACTCTTACTCTTTTCATGTGCATGTTCTTTCCTTTCTTGGCCCAGGATTTTTGAAAGACTAGAACTTTCCAGCCCCATATTGGCTAACGTTAGTTTTCTTGATGGTTTGCCAAATGCCGAATGAACATTCATCAAGAAGGTTTAAGAGGGAGTGGAGTGTAGTTAATATATTCTTCTTACAATAGTTAATAATTATTTTTATTTTTTCTTTAAGTTATGCTTCAGGGACAGCTAATATAGAATTGAAATAACTTGGTCAGAGCCATTCTGCAAGTTAAAATATCTTGATTTGCAAGTTTGGCTTGGCAAATTTCTACAGAAATGCTTTTTCCAGAGACGTAAAAGAAAACACTAAGCTTTCCTCCTTTAAAAAATACTTGTATGGGACACCATCGTCTTAGTATGGTGAAGTTTATGGTATGGAAAGAAATTTGCCTTCTGTTTCCATTAGGAGTATCTTAAAGTGTTTACACTGTGCATAAGCCTGGACTTACCAGCTGGCAAAATCTGAAAAGGGTCATTGTTAACCAACAGGAGCATTTCTGGAAATCAGACTTGTGTTTGAAACCATAAACCACAGATTTTGCTTGGTTGCAACTGAAGGCAGAATTGGCCCCTCAACTTGGGAAGCAGTCAAGCTACATGTCAAATAAATAGCAATAAGTATATGGGTCTTTTGCTTTTTAATGTCTCTATTATCTTAAAAAGAAAAAAATCATCAAAGTAAATGTAACTACTAGTGACAGCTGGTTCTTAACTTGGACCAGCCTAGGAGCAAATATATTCCATTTGTGTTCCAAACTGAGGGAGACCATCTAGCCATCAATCTTGACTCCAAAAAGCTTGAACAAGTTTTGGCAGTGACCAGGGCACAAGTTAAACTGACTTGCTAAATCATATTTTTTATTATTTGAATTCCAGCTAATGTTTTCCTTGGCCCCTACCATTTCCAGTTCAGGATTAATCAGTTACTGTGTTCTTACATGGTTTGTGGGAGGCTTCTGCTCTTTTCCATGCATATTTATTTAGGAGTCTGATAGGCCAAGGCCCAGGGCAGGCGTTATGGAGCATCAGAAACGGATCGAAACAGATTGGTTTTCATTTGTTTTTTCCCCACTTTTAATTTAATTTGTGTATTTTCCCTTCTGGCTAAGAAAATAGCTCTGATCAGTTAGATATTGTTCAATGCCTTTTCATGTGCATTAGAAGTTCCTTGGGATTCAATGCCAACAGCATAGGAAATTTATCAGGGTTATTTTTTTATTTCCTGGGATTACATGACTGGACTTCCGGAAATAAATGAGGTAACATTCAATGTCTTTGGCCAAGGACCAGCATTAAAGATTGGCATTTCTATCATTTCAGTGTTGAAATGGAGTTGTATTTGAGGGCAGAGTTGGAAGATTTCCTTAAAATTATTGCTCTAAACTACAAAACAGAGCTTGTTGTATGAATGTACAAGGCTTATTTTGAGAAAACAATACCTAAAGTAACTGTTGAAGTGGAATGTATATATCTTGGGAGTAGCAGGCCAGGAAAGGAGGGATTTTCCCGATTATAAACTAGCCTGAAAGGGGAACAGATAAACTTTTCAAATGTTGAAAAGATAGTGGTACTCTAGAGCATGTTTAGAGATGCTGAGTGATGCAGTTATAAAGTAGATAACAGGTGGAATAACCTCTTTTCACAAGAAGTTTCAAAATAAACTGGGCAAAACCCATCAGTATCGTGTCAAGGGTGAGCCTGTGTTCCAAGTGAAGTGATCAGCACAAGCATACACCTCCTGCCTCTCAAAGCACCTGGGCCCACAGTTCATCATCTCCATCAGGAGGAATGTCAGTGGTTTGATTGGATCAAGTTTCCAGATTGAGTGTTCTCAAAACTTGGGATTATCTCCTCACGTCTGGAGGCAGCTCAAACTGAGGATGTACTAACCCAAGATTTTTTGACTGTCCACCGAACAAGGGAGGTGAGGGTCAGCTGCAATCTAGAAGCTTTCCATCCCTATCACCAAGCTAAGAATTTGTGCTACAAGATAGGATGTCAAACCACGGAATGAGAATGCCTGGCCTGAGCAGAACCAGCTTTAGTTCATCTGCATCTGGGGGTTTTTATATGCCCTGTGCACTTGAGCAGATCTGGAAACAGATCAATAGGTTTGTACACAATAGGTGTTTGTACACAAAGCTAAGTGGCACAGCCAGAGTGAGACAGAACCATTAGAGTTCACTTCTGGCTCTGGTTTAAGCTCACTTGACATCAATATTTACTGAAGGATTTGGTAAACTTTCCATTTGGGCTACCCAAGGGGGTTGTGTGAAGTGAGCTTTGTCTTGGAGCAATTCTAGCCAGAGTGGTGTATGTATTACTGACCATCTCCCGGTGTCAAAAGAGAGACCAAAACCAGAGCAGGCAGCAGCTCTCCTCTCTGCCATCAGGATGGCTGAGACCTGTGTGAGTGGCAGCACAGAATATGGATATGACTCCAGCAGAGCTTTATCTGTTCCATGGACACTTCAAGGCCATGTTAGGCCACCTCTGTCTACTATTAAAACATTTCTTACTGCTTTCAAGAGCAGTAAATCAAAACTGAAACGGAGTGCAAGTGCCTTGTTTTCCTAAACAGCCTAGAGTTCCAAGAGAAGTCTTCTTACTCATATGAGTAAGAAAAATTTTCATTAAATCTTCTAAATTGTTAAATCTTGCATCAGCCATGTACCAGCTCTGTGTATTCTGGGATACAGCACAACTTTCCTTCCATTACACAAATATGCAGCATTTTTAATTTACCATTTTTACTCCTGTCTTTTTGAAGTTGAATGCTGCCTCTCCTGCTCTAATCTCCATGAGCCACCAAGCCTGATGATGTCCATATAAATGTGGAAAAACTGTTATTGTCCTTCTCTGCCTAGCTGGTGTGGCCAAGCGTTGCTGGAAGGTGGAGGGTGAGATGGCACTTTGCTTCCCTGTGCAGAGGAGCTGCTTGGCTCTCCCTGCAGACACAGCAGACACAGCTGAGAGCTGCCAAGCCCAGCATGTAGGACCCTGCATGTCCAAGCACGCCCAGCAGCTCAGTGTCATTTTAGCTGACTAATGCTTCGACTCTGGGCTGTGTGAGGACTGTGGGATCTGCCCTTGTATTCACTAGGAAAATAGCTGTGGTGGTTCAAGTTGCTTGTCCCCCAGCTGCCAAGTGCCATTTGGGAAAAGTGACAAAGCCCAGCCCTCAGGAGCTTGCAGGACAAGCCCACCCTTCTTTGCTGCAAGGGCCGTGGTGCCAACATACAGTCCCACAGCTGTCTCTTTTATGGCTGGGCAAGACAGAAGGGCAAGATTTGCCAGCAGTCACCAACAGCCAAAAATATGCCTCCAGGCACACACAGCCAGGCTCTCTGAACCTCCCAGTGTGAGCAGCACAGACAACCCTTGTCCATGGCTACTCCACTGTGCTATTACACAAATGGAGACTTGCCTGCAGGCAAGTCTCCTTCAAAACTGGAGACCAAACAGTTTCCAAGCTTACTCAGAGAATGCAGGATGAAGGACTAAACTTGGCAGAAATTTCCCAAGTGCTGAAAGCACATCCTGCTCCTTTTGTGATGCCAAACTTCCAGCTGCACAGTGCAAGCAGAGTGTCAACAAAGCAGCCTGTGAAAGCCACTGGTGCAAGAGCTAAAAATTTCCAAGACACTATTGATTGCACTGCTCTTTTGTACTTGCTATTTGGGACCAAACTCCATGTTTCCACTCACCTGAAACTCATTGCATTTGCAAAAGGATACACCTTAGCCATGGGCCTTAACCACAGAGCCCTGCTTTTCCTGGCACGTGGCACACAGGCTTTGTGTTTGATAGAAAGTGTTTAGCTTTTAAAGACCTGCTTGCTAGAGCTAGTGGAAGAGAACACGCTTGACTCCTTAGGAAATGAGCATCTGAGCATGTCCAAGCATAGCTATAGTCATCTCACAAAGGTTTTCAAGACTCAAGTCCTCATGGCAATACTGTGGATGTGTCATATTGATGGGATCAGAGAACATTTCTTATTTATTTCCCTCGGCTTTCATTTTGCTGGACACCTTCTCTGTACCTTTTCATTTACTGACATGACTGCCAACAATGCAAAAGATTTACCATCTTTTCTCATGTCTATAAATGTTAATTCACCATTAATCACAGAATCATGGAATAGTTGGGTTGGAAGAGACGTGAAAGCTCATCTCATTCCAATCCCCAACGATGGGCAGGAACACCTTCCACCAGACCAGGCTGCTCAGAGCCCCATCCAACCTGGCCTAGAACTCTGCCAGGTATGGGACATCCACAGCTTCTCTGGGCAACCTGTGCCAGTTCAGAATATTTTCTTTTTCTGCATGGCTGTAACATAATGAAAAGGAATGGAAAGTTTTTTCCTTTTGATTACTAGGTAGTGGGCTAGATTTCCTAAAAAGTACATATCGAGAGCAAAAATCGGCAAGGCTGGATTTCAGCTGCCTGTTTTAATCCCTGATCCTCTGAAGACTGGGATTGCTTAGAGTATATAGCACCAGCTGTGGGTTTCACATGGCCTATCTCCTGTGTATGTTGGACCCAACTCCTCTGCACCAGATGAGTTTGCTCCAGAGCTGGTATGCCCAAATATTGCCACAGTAGCTGATGATGAAGTAAGCAAGGATCAGACTGAATTACAGCAGTTATTGATAATATTTGTTTTGTAGAGATTAACTGTAATGTGCTGCTTTGGGTAAGTATCTCCCCCTTGGTTTACAACCTGCCTTCTCTCCTCTGGCATGTTGACAATTTACAAAGGTTCAAAGACTTTTTGACTGGTTTTGGTTGTTTGAATTCTAAAGCTGCTTGACTGTTTTATACTCACCTGCAAGTGGGAAAGTGTTGCGAGTTTTCTTTGACTTGTAAGTAAAAACTGAGATTCCGCAAGGACTTTGGTGGAATAAGGCAACTAATTACTATATTTTCTGCTGGTATGGGAAAGAGTGAAGGGCTTGTTGCTCATCCCTGGTTGTCTCCATGTGCAGCATGGAAGGATCCATTGTGCGCCTGCCAGAGATCGTCTCCTTGAAAAAGAAATACAAAGCCTACCTCTACTTGGATGAAGCTCACAGCATCGGTGCCGTGGGAGCAACGGGCCGAGGAGTTGTGGAATACTTCGGGATGAGTCCCGACGATGTTGACGTATTAATGGGAACGTTCACAAAGAGCTTTGGAGCAGCTGGAGGATACATAGCTGGCAAAAAGGTAAAAGGAAATCATACGCAATTTCACATCAAGGATGTGGGAACAGCCTTTGTATAATGTATGATATATTTCAGTATTTTTTTTGCATGGACTGCCTAACATGACCACTATTCTAAAGTTAGCATCATTTTTGCCTGGATCCCAAATGCACATCAAACAGTCAGACTTCTTATTTTTGTCTCGTATTCATATTATGTAATTTGCTTGAGTTGGGTTATTTCTGTGCCACCCTGATGATTGTTGTTTGTCTTGGAAATGTTTGGACATGTTGTGGTTGGCTAAATATACTTCCCTACTTTAATTTGCATGTAGATTGCTTATTACTTTCTTTCGCATTTGTAAACAGTGTGTGGAGCAATACTGAGATATTAAAACCACAGTTTCATCCACTGATAATAAAATTCCTAAAGAGTTGTGGATTGACACAGTTGCATTTTTTAGGAGAATGGAGAAAGAGGTTACTGGGGGCCTTTTGCAATAGTAAATTCTGTGTCCTCAGTTGCTCCACATACATTAACAAAACAATCTCTTGGCAACAACAGATGTCAACAGAAAGTAGAGCTGAGCTTGCTTTAACTGGGGGTGTAGAAGAGAAAGCATAATCAGCACCATTGTGAAATGTCATTGGTTTTGTTGTTTGACAGAGAGATCAAATGGTTGCTGATTATTTGCTCTTTTCATACCCAGCTGAATGTATTTTTTAAGCAGTCTGCTGAATAAGTGAGAAGCCTGTTTAGACAGCCCATATGGTTGTTGTCAGGATAACATTAATAAGGGTAGCCCTACAGTAGAATAGAAGGGCTATAAGAAAGTATAAACTGTGTATTTCTTACTGTCTTTTTTGGGTTTGCCCCTGGAGATCTTAAAACCAAGTGTCATAATACATCAAGAGTAAATTTGCTTTGTTTCCTTGGCTTCCTGAATTTGTATCTGTACGTTTATTTCTTACCCAAGACAATGTGGCTAATGTAAAGTATAGAAAGATTAGACCTGTGAAAAGTAGTCTGATGTAATTTCTCCCCTAGTCCTTGGAAGTTTTTTAAGGTAAAAACAGGTCGCTCTTTTCATGCCTGTCTGTATCACTAAGCTTTGCCTCAGGCTTCTCAGCTTTGGAAGGCTGCTCACCCATTCACCCATTTACATTCATTTCTGCAGCCAAAAACTCCCAGTGGCTCTGTTTATTCTGCATCAGCTGGAGCCCAGAAGCTTTCTTGGCTTTTGACCTAACCCTTAGGAATACAATTGCAATAAAGCTATGCATAACCTGTGTAAGGCTGGGTAAATCTTTATCCTCAGCATTGGAGTTACTGCATAGACTCATACAGCATTTCAGTAGTAATGTGGGGTTTTTTTTCTGATCATATTGTTTTTTTATCAAAACCAGTTTTCAAGCAGGCTCATCCCTTTGTCACTAACATGCATTTAGCTTTTAGTGTGGTAACTGTTACTCTGATACTTTGTGCTGGGAGATGTAAGTTGTTGTAACAATGACGATCTTAATAAGATCTGAATTCTTACAGCATGCCTGGATTCAGGAGGGTTGCTGGTGCTTTAGACATGCCTACAGTGTAATGGTTTTTCTAAGAGCACGGATTGTGCTCTTAGTTATACCAGGAAATGTTAAAGCAATTATCCCAACTCTAATGTGACTGTCCCTGCCACACTGATTGAAAGTTTTGATTGAAAATTTATGTGCATATAGACAAAGATAGATACCAGTAAGGTTGCTTTTCCTGGGCTAGGTTGTGTGGCAGAGGAGCTATCCTGATCTCATGCAACCTTTGTTTCATTACCAGGGAGGAACTGAACAGCATTATTTTAAGGGCAGCTGTTCATTGGTCTTGAAATTATTTTGGCTCCTTTATAATAAGTCTTAGACAGAAGTAAACATTATTCTATTCCAGACTTTTGTTTCAGCTATAATTGCCCCACTTTTATGGTAAAGTATTTGCACCTGCCTGATGTTTCTTAAGGCCATATATTAACACTGGCAGCCAAAAAAAGCAAAAACCAGGAGCTGGTGAAATGTCCTCTTCCTTTTGCACATTCCCACTCCTGCAGTAGTTAAGAGGGAGATCTGCTCTGCTGTTTGGCCAGCTCCAAGCTCATTCATGCTTTGTTTTGCTTGTGTAAGGACCTTGTGGACTTTTTACGAACTCATTCTCACAGTGCTGTGTACGCCACATCCATGTGTCCCCCCGTGGCAGAGCAAATCATCAGGGCAATGAAATGTCTCATGGGACTGGACGGGACAGCCCAAGGTAAGCCCCTTTCCTTTCCTTTCCTTTCCTTTCCTTTCCTTTCCTTTCCTTTCCTTTCCTTTCCTTTCCTTTCCTTTCCTTTCCTTTCCTTTCCTTTCCTTTCCTTTCCTTTCCTTTCCTTTCCTTTCCTTTCCTTTCCTTTCCTTTCCTTTCCTTTCCTTTCCTTTCCTTTCCTTTCCTTTCCTTTCCTTTCCCTTCCCCTTCCCCTTCCCCTTCCCCTTCCCCTTCCCCTTCCCCTTCCCTTCCCCTTCCCCTTCCCCTTCCCCTTCCCCTTCCCCTTCCCCTTCCCCTTCCCCTTCCCCTTCCCCTTCCCCTTCCCCTTCCCCTTCCTTCCATCCGTCATCCAGCAGCAAACAAGTGTGGCAATGGCAGTACAAAAGAAATCCTTCTTATTATAAAATTAGTAGCCAAATTGTCATACTTCTAAGTGCTTTCAACTCTATTTCTTTCTCCATGCTCATCCACATGCAGCAGGGATGGAAATATTTTGGGGTTCTGTCTGTGTAGTTGCCAGCAAATCCTCTTTGCAGAAACAAATAGAAATACATGTATTTCCCTTGGAGTACATTGTCTGACTTTGTTGGAGGGTTCACAAGGACATGCCTTCATTAATGGGCTAGGTGCTGTCAGTTTAGGTCCTTTGTAAGTGTGAACCTTCAAAATGGCAAGCAACTCAAGCATGGTGCAGCATTTAAGAACACATATTGTATGTTAAGTATGAGAGGATGATTATAATAATTCCTAGCTTGCTCAGGCATCAATTATGATGTCCTGATCATAGTTTTGTACTGCATATTATCCCAGAAGAATTGACTACTTGGTGTCTTTATGGAAAATTAGGTGTATTTCTATTCCTCTCTTGAAGTTGCAGATGCAGCTACTGTCCAATCCTCTGGCATGTTTTATCCTCTGTGGGATGTTTTATCCTCTGTGTAAAATGCTTTCTATACAACAAGCAACAAAATAAATACGTGGCATATCTTATCTGTTACTGTTTCAAAGTGGTGCTGATATGCATTTGGTGTTCTAGGATTTAAATCCCAAGATGGAGAAAAACTGATTGAATTTCTGTAACTTTTTTTGGGAATGCCTGAAAGTCATGATACTCTTTAACATGCAAGTGAAGATACAGATTCTGCTCCAAATTGCAATCACTTATACTGGTCCAGCAGTGCCATTTTCTCTTACTTTGTCTAAGACTAACAGAAATAATTCTGTATTAGTCCTCCTTGATAGATATGACCAGGGTAAGGTGGGAATGGAAGAGAAAAAAGGTAGATGAGAGCAGGAAAGATACTGCTCTGCACTATTCTGTTGCAGTGCCCTAGAGGGCTGTTTCAAACCTTGATAGACACGGACCTATTTAGACATTTATCACAGCACTTCAGTGAGGCCAGAATTTACAAGACCTCAGAGTACAGAAGGAGGGACAGAGAATCCAGTGCCAGTGCCAGATTCTGCTGAGTGCAAGGACAAAGTTCAACCAAACTCCGTCGCAATGTGCAGACGGTGAGGAAGCAATGCTTTTGTCATTTTGGCAGGGAAGCCAGGGCGTAAAAACTGCTTCCAGCTTGAAATGTGGAAGGTCACGGTCCCATGTGCTGATGCCTACAAGCGTTCAGTATAAGAGAGCATCTCTGGCATGTTCCCCCTGCCCCAGCCCTTGCCGTGAGAGGGCAGTCTGACACTGAGCCTTCCCGGCACTCACAGATGCAAAACATGAAACACTCACAGCATTTCCAGGCCTTCAAAGCCTGCTAAAAATGCTCTTCAGCTAGCGTGAGCCTGCATGTAGTTTGGTGCAGGATAAGAGGAGAGCTGTGTTTGAGACAGAGCCTTTTAAGATGTGCGTGTTTGTCTTAGGGCTAAGAGCTTGAAGCATTTTCTCTTCCATCAGCGGTGCTGTTTAATGACACAATGTTTGTCTTTCTGCACAAAATCAGGGCTTATTAAGTCTTCTGCAAATCCGCTGTGAAATAAATTAGTGTTTTGTCAGTTTTTCAAAAAGTGCCATGTAATATGAAATGCAAATGAGTAGAAAAACAAATGAATAAATCATATATCACACCTTAGAGCATTGCACAAAGGCTAGCAAGCTGGCTATGATGTGTAAAAATGTTTCTTGTCCTTCTGAGCCAGACTCATTATTTTAGTCTTTTGGGTTTTCTTTCATGTGGGCCTCTCTTCATTAGGCTGTCTTGTGGACTACAAAAAAACCCCACAACACAAAATACAGGAAAAAAATGCTATGCTGGACCACACTACAATGTGTTGTTTTGGCATCAGAGAGAGGAAGGTGGTGGCATAGAAAGCAGCAGGGAACAGAAGGGAGAAAGCACTGTCCCTCCTTGGATATTTTTGATTCCGAGGACAACAATGACCTTGGCAGAGTTCTTTTGGTCCACTGTCATAGAAAATGGTGAATCTTGCACATGAGCCGTTCTTGTGAGAGCATGAGCTGTGGAGCAGGGAAGTTTCAAGTGAACCAAAGTTGCCACAGGGTTGTATTGACCATGTGTTCTCAGGAAGCCTCTGGGATCCATAGAATGAGTTTATTTTGCAGTTTATTTCAAATGGCATTCTCTTCCCGCTGGATGATTTGGGGAATCCTTTATAAGGAGATGTCCACCAATGGCTTGTCCTCCAGAGGTCATTTCTCTAAGGAGTGAGCCTTGCAAAAATTACTGGGAGTGTTTAAGAAAATAATGGAATTAGAGTTTGCTAGAAAGTTCCATGTGAACCAGAGGGTGCTTGTTGAAAAGAGGATGAAATAAGGGGACAACAAATGTGTTAACTCAGCATCTCCTTACATCTGAACTTCATGACTGACTCCTCAGCAGATTAACAGAAAACTAAGAGGATGAGTGATTTCGTCATTTAGGTTGCTGCTAGGAAAATCCATATTTTTAAATCTCTTTTATTTTCCCATATATAAGACTATTACATTCCCTTCAATTTCTTGCTTGTAATTCTCCACTAATTTATTATGCAGCTGATCTAGAAAAGAGTAACACAGATGAAATTATATAGTAGGTAATGCCAGAACCCAGAAATGCAGCAGTACTGCTTGTGTATCCATTTGATTGATCTTCCTCATTCCAGCATTTCTTGAGTGACTTATATCAAAAGAATCAGAAATCGGCTACCAAAAAAGCAAATCTGAAATCAAGTTTTTATTGGAGTAAGAGTCGTGTTTTTCTCAGCACCATGTTTTACAGAACTCTGAAAATGGATGTCTTATAGAACAAGACACATTTGTTCGTAGTACCATAACATCATAGATACTTTCATAGTTCCTGTGATAGAGCTGTTCAAAAGTGTATGAACTTCTTGCAGCTGTATTTCCCCTAGTAATGTCATAGGGCAGTAAGTTCTGCAGTTCAGCTCATGTAGTCTACTAAAAAAAAAAAAAAAAAAAAGGAATAGTTTTATCCCTCTTAAGCCTCTGTGGCCTTTTCATCTCAAATGTGTCTCTGCTCATTTATTAGGAAATATAGGAAGCAGACGTTCCCATGGCATTTACTCTTTATAATTCATAATATAGATATTCTTTATGTGTTCTCCTTGTGGCTTCTCATTACACCACTGGAGATACCTCAGGAAACTCAGCAGCTGCCTTAGTGGTTTTATCCCCACAATGAGACTGGAGTTGACTCAGAGTGTTTGGACCTTGCACAAATTTGCAAGCACACTCACTTGCATGCAACACAGCCCCCCCAGCTGTGACTTCAGACCTTTTCTTCCTCCCCCCTTTCTGCATGAGAATACCAAAAGCATATTTTTACACTTAAATTTGATTGGTATAAAATAGAACCAGTAGGCAGACGGAGTTAAGACTGCTGGGAAATCCAAAGCATTTTTTTTGATGACTAATAATAGATTATACTGGTGTAAAAAGCAAATTTTAGCATTTGCAAAGGCAACATGTTTCTGTTTAATGCATGGCAAACAGTAATTCACCAAGAGCACTGGGCATTTCTCATGTTTTTATGGGATGCTGAAATATTTAAAAGCCTGTCCTCTGTAATGTACTATTAAAAGATGTTTTGTCAAAAGATAATTCCTGAAGTTGTTTAGATCATAATTGTTTCTTTAAAATATTCATTTACTTTGTCATTTGTGCTGATCAGTTTATCTTTTTTTCAACTACTAGTTTTCATTTGTGTCTTTAGCAAACTCTTGAGTTCCTGCTTTTGAGCTCATTGAGATTGTGAGAAGTGGCAGAATGCTGCTTTCTGTTTTGGCTTGGTATTAAAGAGATTGTTTTTAAAAGGTTCCTTTTAAAGATATTTCCATCGGCCTCAGATTTTTTGTATAACTGGAGGAACAGCTCCTTAAAATCAATTTTCAACATTTTCCTCTGGTGTCCTCAACAGTCTTTTGAAAACTTTAGCTCTGCTTTGTCAGGATCCTCTGTAAATTCAGAAACCTTAGTTCCATATGGCTGCAACCTGGCATAAACCAGCAGTGGTGCAAGGTAAGGCAGTCTTGTCCTCCATTTCTCCTTCCCCCCTGCCTATCCCCTTTCTTGTGCCTTTTCTCCCTGCAGTGTGGGTGTTTGTGCAGCCATGCAATGAACTGAAGCGGAGCACTGATGCAGCTGAAGAATAACCAACCCTCCCACAAATGGTTAGCCTGCACCCAAACTGGTTCCCAGAGCCAATCTGCCATATGGCTCCATGAGTCCCAGTGCCAGGACTTGAGCAGCTGGAGCTGACAGGAACAATCCCTTTCACAGCAAAATAAATCTGTGCCCGACTGGACTGATCATGAAACTGTTGCTGGGAGCTTTAAATCTGCAAGTGACTTCGCGACGGAGCCCTTGGACCTGCTCAAAACAGCTTGCACAGTCAGTCAGGCTAAAGTCTATCTTTTTCAAATTCTCATTTTGCTGCTGGATTCTGAAGGGATTGCCTCTCTCAGGTCCTTAGCAAGCAGAATGCTTGAACCTTGGCTTAATTTTAATATTCCCAGTAAGTATGTGGTTACATTTCAAGCCCTCAGGCACATTTATTCCCTGTTTGCACATCACTGGCTCCATGACTAGGGGTCCCAGTCACGACAACAGTGAAGATATTAATGATGATAATATGCTGCCACAATTATTATTTGTCTAAGCTGAACATCACAGGTGTTCTCCCAGCAGTGGATGATGAAACAGCTAAATTCTGTCATCTTTACTCACAATGACTGAGATATGCTGTTCCAGTGGAACCACCTGCCATGTGGTCCACCTGCCACAGGACACCAGATGTATCCATGGAGGATCAGTTGATCTGAACAAGCAGGGCAATTGGACTAATGTGTTTGCAGCGATTTGCAAGATCTCTGAGGATTAATCGAAGTCCACCTCATTTGCAGTCACTTTTTTCATATTCAAAGTCAAACCAGTGCTGTAGTCCTCCAGCAGATCCTACCCACGGCTAGGTGTTCCCTGTATCCTGACACAAGCATCACCTGCAGGCAGAGGAGGGATGTCACACTTGGATGTGACCTGTAGCCTGCTGCCCAGGGACAATAGCAGGCAACCCAGTCCCCTTTTTGGTTGTCTTTGCTGCCAGGAGAGAGTGAGGATCCCTCCTCTGCTCCAGCTGCTGCTGGCTCTGTGGTGTACAAGGAGCCCAGCGCTGCTATAAGCACAAAGCAGGCAAGTGCCGTTTCCAGAGGCATTGGGATCACTGGCACTCCAGAAACACCTAATGGGATGCAGATGGAGCATGCTGTGCTCTGGCTGAGTTTCACCCTCTTCGTGATGAATCACCTGTGCTGTGAGCAAACAGGGCTCAGCCAAGGCTGCCTGCTCTGGCCCTGCACTGTGGATCTGAATTGAGATAAGGGGCTGGGTAGGCAGAGCTGACTCATTCGAGAAATAAGGTAAAAATGACCAAATCTTTACAATTGTTCTCCTTCCGGCTTCAAAGAAAATTGCCATTTTTCTTCCCTTAATCTGCTCTGGAAAGTGTTTTGCAGCAGTTTGCAGTTAAAATAAGTCCTTCAGGGCTTATTTAGCAGCTGAATTAAGTTGAAATTACTAGGTTTCTAGTTAGCATTAGATTGTAGAAGTAAATGTCTTCACTTCTCCCCAGTTCATAGCAAAGTTATTTTTTATTAAGATTGTTTTATCTGAAAACATATTTCCTTTAGGCACCCCAGTTTTATAGCATTCTATTTGTGATTTAATGCACATGGAGGTACATGTGTGTTACTCTTCTAATGGAGCCAGAGGGAAAAAATGAAAATCTGTCCATCTGCAATAGTTTAGTGGGAAAGAGCTATTGTTTTCTGAATTTTTTTTCAGCCCATGGAAGTTTGCTTTTTCCTATCTAGCTGTTAGTAGAGGAAGGCAGGGAGTTGAGCTCTCCATCCAAGGAACACTGACACTGGTATGTAAAAGTTCAATTGTGTAACTAATTATCTAGAAAGATGCTATGAAACAACAGCTGGAGAAGATTAAAGCAGGTGGATTTGTGTCTTGAAGAGTCTACTGCATGCCAAAAACCAGTACGGTGTGGAGTTATCTTTCCTGGAATGGGTTCAGGAGAAAGAGCTCTCCTTCACCTCCTACACCTGAGATCTTGATACGAAAGGCTACAGGTTGCTTGTTCCTGTTTTCAATAGACTGAGTCACAACTTCCAAGGGTAGAAGCCCACAGGAAGAGTTCAAGGGTGGAATGTTTGTGCAGGAATTGAATGCAGGCAGCTTCTCTGTTCATGAACACTTTGCGGGAGGCAAAAGCGGACATCTCTGGAAGGGGAAAACAAAGTTTTGTTTCAGAGAGCTGATGGTTTTACTGCCTCTCTCACTGCCAGGATGAGGTCCTCAGCTGGCATAAACAGCAAAGTGCTGTTGAAGTGCATGGAGATGTGCCAGGCAAAGCCAGCCTGAGATCAGCCCTCAGAGATGTAGTCAGGATGCCTTCCTGATGTCAGGTGCCCTGAAAGTGTGTGGCAAAGCTCCTACCAAGCCTGTGGCTCCACGTGAGTCTCTTAAAATCTTGTTGCTTCAAAGAAATTATGAGCAAGCGACTACATTTTATCATTTCCTTCTCTCTTGCCTTCTTTTTGTGTTTTTCTTTCAACTAAACCATATTTATTTTGAGCGGTAAAGCTTTCTAAAAGCCTGCAGAAATTAATGGGCTAAAGTCAGCAGTATGCAGTGATGTGTGTCAAATAAAAATATAATCAGCATTTTTCCCAGAATTGCCGACACCTTAGAACTTTGCAGTAAACCAAATATTTTTAAAGTGGTGCAACCAAATGAAAACTCTAAATTTGCAAGTAGAAGGTGGATTGCTGATGCAGTAAATCTGCTTTTCTTGTACCATCCAGGCAATTAATCCTGTATTTCAGAAAAATCCCCATAAACCGGCTGTGTATGTTCCCAGCAGCGTGAAGATAAATTGTGAAATTTGAGAATTGTTTATCTTTCACTGTTCTCTCTTTCTGTGCCTTAATTCAGCCAATAAGAAGATGCAGAGCACTTAATAAGGTTGTTCTCAGCCTCAGCTGAGAACTCCGGAGTACTAGTGGGCTTAGTTTTAAATAGAGGAGAGTTGGTTTTCCCTGTCCAGACTGTTTTCTCCAAACATATGCTGTGTTGTGGTTCACATATTTTATGGAATATAACTCTCTGGATATGCTGCATGCTGTGCTATAAGCTCTGTGCAGAGACCTTAAATCATCAAGGGTTTTGCAAAGTAAGAATTGTATAACACATACATTTACTGTCTAGGGACCCTGATCCTCTAATTAATGCCATACAGGTAAATTCTTACACCTACATAGATGCAGCTGTATTCTTTTAGCTCAAGGGTCTGCTTTGCAGATTTTCACTCAATAAATACTAAAGGATGCAAGATCACAGCCTCAGGAGTCAAAGAAAATACTTTTTAAATGTGGTGGTTTTGGTTAAACATACCACAGTGAATTTGGACTAAGACCTGATTCTAAACCGAATTCATCACTCTTAATCTGCAGTGTAGGGGCAAAATCAGTCCAATGAGACAAAAATAAACATTTTGCTCAGATCTGCCTCCTTATCTGATGTTGGAAGGTCCCATAAAGGAATGAGAAACAGTGTTGAAATACAGCTACAAACTTGAAGGTTTTTATTGCTCTTACTGGGACAGCATATAAGCAGACCGTGTATATGATGTGTGTCTGTGGTCTTTTACCACAAAACTTAACATGAGAAAGGAAAGTGTTGACACTTGGTAAAGAAATAGGTTCCTGCCAGCCATCCACCCAGAAATACAGTGTGTGTAGCAATCGTCTCCTAATGTGCTTTTTTTCCCTCCAGATATATGTGAGTGCTCTGATCTTTTATTTGGCTCTTTAATGCATCCCTGCAAATGAAATTAGTATTCTGGGATGTTGCTAAAACATTCAAGTGGCTCTTTTGCATCAGCACTGGCTGCCTTGAAATGAGCTCCACAGGGAGCCCTGAAAGGAGATCTCTCACATCACAAACTGGTTGAGGATATAGAATCAGGAGGGAAAAAATAGAAAAGGAAGAGTGTTTGACTTTTGGGGGGGTTGCCTGAACCTCCTCTTTGAGCTCCGAAGTTTCCTCAGCTGGATCCCCACTCTTTGGAGTCTAAATTTCCAGCACCAAAACTAAGTAGAGACAAACTGATGGACTCTGGGCCCTCCACATATGGTTTGATAAATAGTGAGCAGAACAGCCTGGAATCTTGCATGGCTCACACTGTTTCCAGATCTGTGGTAAACACACGAATAGAAAGGAGAAGGCAGCAAGTCTTAACTGCACTCGCCAAGAGCATCTGCATTTATGAGAACTTTCCCTAATTGAAAATCTAGTAGTTTCAAATGCTCTCCAACTGAGAGGCTGGAAACTAGCTCAGGGGCTGCTAAGATAGCAAGAAACAGCAGTGGCTTTGAGTCCCCAGTTCAGGTTACTCCCCACGCTCCTCCTTGTAACTTGGACATTGAGGAGGTGTTAATAACATCTTTACAAATTCTGACAAGGGGAAAAGTCTCTCTTTAGACTTTAGCCAGATTATTCTTCAGTTCTCTAACTCCCTTTCCTTACCATCATCTCCCCTCCCCTCCTCCTCCTCAATATTTCCTCCTGTTTCTTTGAGATCTACTACACCAAAAATATTTTTGGAAATACCACAGACTATTGTTTTTATTAGTGACTGGAAAGCTTTGTAGTAGGATGCTTTTGTGTTTCATTTGTTTTTCTTGCTCTGGCACAGCTGTTTTTGCTTTAGTAGCATTAGAGAGATGGTTAAACTATTTGTGGCCTTTTCTAACCCAGCAGATCTCTTCCACTGAGTGTTTTAAACTCAGTGACTGAGACCGTAAGTAACAGGTTGTCTGCGTGGGCAGTTTTGTGCATAAAGTTACAAATATACTGTTTTTATGAGATCTTTTCATTTGTTCAAGCAAAACACTGATCACTGTGAAGGGAGTCCCAGTTTCCCTATAAATTTCCCAGCCAGAACACTGACAGAACCTTGACTCAGGAGGATACAGGACAGATGAAGTAGCAGATCTTGTTCAAACCTACACGTGTTCAGAAATACTGGTGGAAAAGAGGTTCATGTAGGTGCGGTATTCCCTCCCACTTCAGCCAGGAGGGAAAAGGAAGAAAAGCCAGAGCAGATGGTGGGGCAGAATGTTGTCTGAGGACAAGTCTGCCAAAGGCACCGTGTAGCAGCTACAAATGCCTTGCTGGCCACTGTGGTTACACAGAGCAAGATGGGGAATTAGGGAACAGGAGCCCAGTCAGAGAATGGCGACAGCAGAAAGCAGCAAATGAAGAATGAAGCGAACGAAATATAAACTAAAATGAAAACGTACATGGAGAGTGAAAACATAACACATCTGTGGAAAGGCAAAGGGAGAAGAGGAAATTAGTTGTACTGGAGGTTTCAGTGTTCATGTCTGGTGACATGATATTGAAAGTATGGGCTGATGAACAGCAGGAAAATGAAAGCTAAGCGTGTAACTGTGTCCTGCTGAAGCCCAGTGTTACCACACGTTCTCACCACCTCTGCTGGGCAGACATGAGCTGCTGAACAGCAATTAACTTTAGAGACTCGATCTGTGTCTTGGCAGCTTTGTTTCTGGCCAGGTCAGGCAGATGACAGACCTGGCTCCATTTGCTGTGGGAGCTTGGACTGGCACTGGGCATGGGGGTGTGGAGGAGGTGGCACCATCCTTGTCAGCACCTCACAGTGGTGCAAAAGCAGCACATAGATCAGCTCACTGATTAAATATAGTGCAGGTGGAGTGGTGAAAGGACATCTTATATCTCCTTGTACAGTAATGTAGAGCATGGCTCTTTCCTCTTTATGCAGTGGGTTGGGAGGCAATTGCAGTTGTCAGAAACCACTGCAAAAGAAGTGGGTGAAATGTCTTTTCAAGTACATTTTTTCTCTGCTGTTTTTTGTCTTTTTCCTTCATTAAAAATAATTGTTTTCAACTCTCCTGTCAGTTTTCTTGGGGGTCATTCCGTGGATCCATGGCTGATTGAGGTCAGGGACAATGATGTTGAGAAAGAGCATGTTCTATTTACATGTCCTGTCTGCACGACTTCTCTATAGGTGTGTGTCATCTAGGAGGCTTTGTTCAGCACAACAAAGTCCAAGGAATTGTCCACATGTCTATCCCCAGGCAGGACAGGGAAACAGGGAGTGTTTCTGCCAGTGGGAAGGCACCTCACAAGTACAGGAATATCAGTCCTGTACTTCCGTCCTGTACTTCCATCCCGCAATGTCATAATAACTAATGTAGTTACATTTCGCTCATTCCATGTTTTCCTTCTCAATTAAATAGCAACACTTACATTTCAGCCAAACTGTTACCCCCAGCCCTGGTTCCTGCCTGTGACCAGACTCTAGTTATGATCTTTGCACTGACTGTTCTCCTGCTTGGCTCATTTCAGGGCTCCAAAGAGTGCGTCAGCTGGAGAAAAACACAAGATACTTCAGGCGAAAATTGCATGAAATGGGCTTCATCATTTATGGCAATGATGATTCTCCTGTTGTGCCCTTGCTCCTTTATATGCCTGGTAAGATAGGGTAAGTACTGAAAAAAAACCTGCTGGCAAAACAAACATTATTCAAATTCATAGGTTATTTGGTATACACTGCAGATGTTCTGTGTGGTAGACGCTTCCGAGGAGAAACATACATGTTAGCTGAATTCATAATTTCACTCTGTTTCTCTTAAAATTGCCCCTAGATTTAACTTTAAGTTGTTCCAGAATTCAGAATGTTAAAATTTTTCTCTTTTCCTTTTTTAACAGGGTCTGCAATAATACTTTTGATAACATTTTGAATTTGATTTTTTTTTAATTTGTAATCATTAAAAGAGGTACATTGCCTTTAATGTATTAATTGATTTAGATGGATGCCTTTTCTTCCCCATCTGATCTTTGAATGGTCTTTGCATGTGTTACCATTCAGTTCCTCTCAGGCAGCTCCTGTGCACTGACTTGGACACACAGACCAGAAGTCAGACGTAGGGTTGAGCTGTAGGGAGTATTTGCAGGTAGCTTGGGGTGGCTGCCTGCAAATACTGCAGGTATACCTGCAATACCTGCAAATACTGGTGTGCTCTAGGGCTCATACACACCACAGAAACCTTTCCAGCTGGCAGAGTGATTGTGAGAGGAAATAAACCCTCACACAGATTGGTTTATTCCTGTTGGTGTTCAGGACCCAAGCATTCATGCCTTCCACAAGCCCAACCTCTTCCATGCTTGTGAATGTGACTGTGGATGCCCATGTGTTCTGATTTGTACTCAAAGACTTCCATTGACATAAACAAATCCTGTCTATGCTGCTGTGCTCCCTCTGCCATCACATTTCTAGTATTTGACACCCACTTGGCTTTGTGAGCCACTAAGCAGCAAAGAATCTCAGTCCTGCCGGTAAAATTCTGGCTTTTATGGAAAGTAGTGGGATTATTCAATCAATTGAATACAGGATTTTATCTATTGTTGCATTATATGTGAATTTTCTCTCTGCGCTCAGTTTGAGATAATTTATTTTGATTTTTTTTTCTTCTTCTATTTCTTCTCTCCTTAGGGCTTTTGCAAGACGCATGTTAGAAAGAAATATCGGGGTGGTTGTGGTTGGGTTTCCAGCTACTCCTATCACAGAATCCAGGGCTCGGTTTTGTGTGTCAGCTGCACATACACGGGAGATGTTAGACAAGGTAAGCTCAGCAGATGTCCTGCCCAAATTAACTTTGTTAACAGAAGCTGTGCCTCTGTTGCTTTGAATCTCAATAGATCATTTTTACTTTTGTTTCTCTGGCCTTATCACTTTATCTTTAAAGGCATTCAAGCCTTACACATTTTAATTTTTAAAATAAATTATGGGACAGTTAACTTCTTATGTTCTTCTGTTTCTAACAGTGACCAAATCTGTCATCACTAATTGAAACCTACATGAAGAGCACAGCAAAAAAAAAGTTAAATGCTAGGTCAAAACTATCAGAGTAGGAAATCTGAAATGGATATGGAAATAATTGAAAATCAAGTTTTCCATACCAATATTTCCATTCCATATTTCCACATGTTCCTTGAATTGCAGAAGTATATGGGACAGCCTTGGGGGTACAGGTGGAAATTGCAAACAGCATTTGGAACTGTTTGAACCTAATTAAGTTTAATTGGTGCTGTCTGGCCAATCTTAGTTCTGTATCTTTCTCTGATATCAGAAATACCATTAAGAATATGTTGAGACTTCCATCATAAACCTCCGTTCCAACTCAGTCAGAAATGTGTTTAACATAAACTCCTTGAAACTTTCCATCTCCCTGTCTTGCCGAAGGTGTTTTTGGCCTGGCTTGAGATGTGTTTTTTCATTCTCAGAATGAACCAACATAGAGGCATGAAACACAGAGGCTTAAGAATAAATCTCAAGCTGTGTTTTTCCTCTCTTTACACAAGTGTAATGGTCAAAGCAAAAAATCCATGAACGTGGGAAGGTGTTTGAGGTAAATATGCCTCTGGTTCAGGTAGACAACCCCTTGTGGCTGCAGAGGGCTCCTGGCTCTCTCTCCCTTTGCCCCCTGAGATGCACACGGGTGTGGAGGCCAGAGCCCTGCCATGCTGACCAGCTCCCACAGCAGTGCAGATCGCTTTCAAACAACAGCAAAAACCTGCTTTGGGTGTGCGCAGAGTCAAACTTCTGCTTCTTTTAAAGGTGCAGTAGTTATTAACAAGGTACAATACCATAAAGATAGTGTTTTGTAGCACAGGGCAGAGCTGAGTTCTTGTGTTTACCATTGCCAGCTCTTGCTGTTGCTGTGGATTTTGGCTCATTCGGTAACAGGCAATGCAGTTGATCTGAAGATTAATCTCCTGAGGTTGCTGCTTTGATTTCCTCCCTTTCCCCCTGGCCCCAAATGTCAAGAGCACCACATTTTTGGGCCATCATTGTATGTTCACTCCCTGCACACTGCAGCTTCCAGGGAAGGTCTGACACGCTCTGCAGTCATCACTGAACGTGCTGTGCTTTTGCCACAGTGCTCATGGCTCTCTGAGCTGTGGGGGAATGGAAATGCCCTGAGTTTAATTACTTGCAGATGGAAAGCTTTTAGGACAAAACGCTTGGTGACTGTGCCTAAACCCAGGGTAACAACAGGTAACAAGCACAATGAAAAGGTTTCCCTTTGGCAAAATTTGTTTTGTATCTCAGCCTGGAACTAAAGTGAATAGATCCATGAAAGGGCAAGCTCCCAAGAACAACTTCCTTAATGACCTGGAAGCTATCTCTCTGCATAAACCATTACTAAATTACTTCTTTTTGTTCTAATTTACTTCATTCTGTTCACGAGTTTGTTTTAGTGGTTGAACAGAAATAGGCTCAAAATCAAAATTGCTGTTTTCTTCTTTGATGCCAAAAAGTTGGCTGCCCTTGCATGTGGGTCAGATGCTGCAAAACACTGAGCTGCTTCTCTGTGGTACAGAGTTCCCTGGCTACTTTTTGAATCTACTGAGAGCTGGGTGCTCAGCTCAGCAAATTGCATTACAGTAGTAATGAACAAAAATTATTTGTCCCTGTGATATTAATGTAAGATAATGGCATTCACTAAAATTACCTTAAATTATTCAGATTATTCATGCTGGCTGCTCAGCACTGTGGGCTGAGTCCTACCTAAGAAAATGCATTGGCAACTCCAGTCTTTGGGAGCTATGGAGAAATACTGAAGTTTAGCCTTACATGTTTCTTTTGCACAAGCAAAGATAACGTTTTATGGGGATTGTTATCTCCCTGTGCTTTTAGAAAATGTAATTCTTTTCATCTGTGCTCAATTAATGTATTTACTAATAAACCATAACCTGCTGAAGGAGTATGTTCCTTTCTCATAGATGCTATTGTACATCTACGACTGCATTGGTGTTCACTATAGTAAAATGACTGCAAAATGTTCCCATTTGTCCTTTAAACTTCCTTCCATTGATATCTTTTATAATCTTCTTGTTCTGTGGTAAAGTTGAAGTTACTAGAACTGCATTTCTTTCCCCAGAAAATTGACAAAGTATAATGGTCTTACAGGTTTTGAATGCTCTGGATGAATTGGGTGATTTTCTACATCTGAAATATTCCCGGTATTCCAAGTCATCCCATCCTGAACTGTATGAAGAATCTAGGCTTGAACTTGAAGATTAAGTTTTCCACCCATGAAGAGAACATTATGATGCTATGAAAGGGCGGAAAACCCAAAAACTAAACACTACAAATGCATTTCTTCCCTTCTAAGGACAATTTTTATTTCTCAGTTAATTGAAAGGAGGGGAAGCTCGGGTGTTGCATCACGTTGTATCAAATTTCTGTATTCAAGAGACTGAAATATTGATACAGATTTGCCTCCCCATGAGATCTGTCCTTCTTATGGTATTTTTGATGCAGAATGACTGCATCCATTGATTCAGTTGCTAACGTACAGCTTTTGATATGGCCCCTTCTTATGAAGAGGCTTCAGATAGTCTTAATTGTGACTGAAATAATAAAGTTCAAAAAGTTAATAGATTCCAGTGTAATATAGCTGAGCTTCATCAGTGAGCCTGACTTTTTAACTGTTAAAGAGTATAAATCAAGACACTGGTGTGGATTGCTACAAAGGAATGAGCAGAGAGTGACCTCTTTAAGTAAGTTGCACTATCATGCATTTCTCCAAGGACAGAAAATGTTAGAAAAGGGCTAATGCTGAGAACAAGAAAAGTAGCCTGATGAGATTGTGTATTTCTGGCAGCAGTTTACGGGAAAGGGAAAATTCCTTCTCCCTCCACAGACCTTTTCTCAGCCATTTAAATGCACTCTAAGCTTCGAATTGTACAAAAATTTTGGGCTTAGACATAAACAGAAATGCTTTTCTGCCAATGCATTTGACCTACAACCTGTCACATCTTATCACTACCTAAGTTCTCCAGCAGGCTTGCTCCCTTTTTGTGGAGCAGCAGTAAATAATTTTAATAACCGTTTAACTTTCCTGTAAAAACCTTGATCAAAACAGTCAGATACTCGCAGTTCAGAAACTGCAGATGACATTTATGGTCCCATTCCTAAGTTTCTTGAACTACTTATGGGTCTAATAAATTCACTAACAAGTACATAATGCTGAAGCTGTTAGTTATACAGAATGTGAAGTTCAAGATACCACAAGCAGTTCTGCCACCTGTTAAATAGAAAACTCTCTATACATGCTACAGTCATCCATGTAATAACATTTCTTGAAATATTTTTGTCTGTTTTATGCATGTCAGGGTTTGTTCTGTCCAGGGTTTTGGGTTTTTTTTAAAGTCATTTGTTTTTCAAATAATTATTTTATCATCTGAAGAGGAAGATGTCCTTATCCCCTTGTCCACTGCCTGAGTGACAAATGCTCAAAGCTACCTAAAGGAATTGTTCCAGCCAGCAGATTTTCCGCAATGCCAGCGGCATTACCGTCAGGCTTGTGTGGGCTGAGTTGCTGAAAGGAGATTGGAGGCTTTTTTCCCTTTTTTTTTTTTTCAGTGTTGAAAAGCAGTTCTGCAGCTTTAAGAATGAGCTCCAAACAATTCCACGCTATCAAATGTCATTGTAAACACATCAGATGAGAGATGTTTAGCTTTCTGTTGCACAGATGTACCACACTTTCATGTTGTCTTGAAAGCTGTGGCATAAACTTGACCCACAGCTGCAATATTAGATTTAAGAACAGAACAATTAAATTGCGGAGTACCAATTACACTATATTACTCCCTGCTTGTTAAAGCAGCTTTCAAGATATAACAAGGCTGACTGATTATGAGGGCCCATTTTTTGTTGGATTTTTTTTGTTGTTGTTGTGCAAGTTAATAAAAATCCAGTGGTGCTATAACTTTAAGAATTGATTACAAAACATTCCATAATATCAAATGTCGGCTTTAGGAAACATATATCAAGGGCTGGGGGAGGACTTAGGGGTGTGCCATGTGATTCTTCACTGTGCTAGATGGACTTGAAAAGCACTGCAGAGACTCAAAGGAGCTGTGTTTGTGGATAAGAGCAAACTCACTGTATAAATACTTGAGTACTCAAGCACAGGACAAGGAGAAATTAGGAAACATGAACTTTGTCTTTGAGTAACCTGGCAGTTTGTGGTGCATGGCTTTGTTACACGCAGGGTGAGTGCCCTTGCTGTGAAGGGAGATGGGTTGAGACATTTCTGCAACCTGTTCCTTGAGGAAAAGTACTGCATTTGATGCATTGCTTTTTGATCTCTGCTGCTGAACATCTGCGGCCAGATCCTCAGTTGACTTCTGACCTTCCATCTTAGGGTACACAGCCGTAGTTTATATTCAGCAAACATTATTACACGTGCTGGTGCAGGCAACACGCTATTTCTCTCAAAGTGAGGCCTGAGATTGATTAAACTACAGAGTGATCACTTTCTGTACCCCGATAGGGGAATGTTTTCAGTCTAAAGCCAAATTCTTCCTGCCCTCAGAACATTACTCTCACTCATAGTAAGGAGACAGGACAGCTATTTTTTTTAGAGACTGTCAGTTGATTTATTATGTGCTCTCTTCTGATTTCTTCCATCCCTTACACACTGGAGAAAGTACAGACTAACTACCCCTGGGCTTGGGGAACAGTTAGGGAGAAATCCCTGCTCCACTGCTGCAATAATAAAACTCCCAGGAACTTCAGTCTTTAAGATTTTCCCCGTGAGGCTTAGTTACAGTCTGGCACTTGCTTTTCCACCAGTGTGTTTTTCGTGGTTTACATCAATTTTAATAGATTTAGAGCTGATCAGCTTTTGAAGACTCTGTTTTAGCTAGTGTAAGAAAAAAGCTGATAGAGTACTTATTAAGGAATTTGGAGCTCTAGCATGGGATCACATATTTCCTAGAATGTGCTCCATCTTCAGGCATGCATGTTCTTGGGAAATATAGTTCTCTGTAAATGCTTTAGAAGGTTTTGAATAATTCCTTCAATAAATTAAAGAAATGCTCAAGTTGTCATATTTTAATCCAGTGGAAATGTAAGTATAACTACACTAACCTTTCATGGGGAAGCTGCATCCTGTTATCTTGCATAAAATCTTGACTGACCTTTATCCTATGGGAAGACTCAAGAGTTTCTGTTTGACAGAGAATCTGAATTGTTTGCCCTTTCCTGCCCCTTTATCCCACATTATCTTTTAGATAGCTTTAAATTTCCTGAGCTTATCAAACTTGTCAAGGTGGTTTCCCCCTCCACTTATCCTGTCTTTTTCTATTGTTCTCTCTGTTCTGCTGTTTTCTCTTGGGGGAAAGCACACAGGAAGCTGCAGTGGACCTGCGTGCAACAGTTGGCTTTTTGGGCATTGCCTCACTGCCTGCTTCGCCTGGTATCCTCATCAGCCCCTGCAGACTTTAATCTTTCCTTTTCAAATAAATTTTTCTGCGGATGGTGCTAAATTTCTGTGCTGAAGCAAATCGGAACTGCCCAAGCTGTTGAACCAGGAATGGGCTTGTTCTGTTATTTGTGCAAATGTAGATCAGGTTAAGTCTTGCTTTGAAGTCAATACCATTGGTTTGAAACAAGTTCAACTGTGAGAGGAACCTGTCAACGTGAGATGAGCTGCCTGCATTTATTTCAGAGGCATTTGAGCACTGCTGTCTCTGGACTGTTTCACAGCAGCTGCTCTTCACAGGGGACCAAGATATGGAATGGATCTATTTAAGGTAGTATTTCTGCTGGGTTTTAATTTCTTTTTTTTCTAAAATGTGTTTGGTTGAAGGTGCATTGCATATTTCCCTGTCCTGCTGAGACAGGGAATAAAGTACTGATGTAAGAAAAGCAGTGTGTACTAAAGGTGTTTATGTACTTTCTAGCCTGCTTCGAAATCCAATAGAGATTCTCTAATATATGATCTGCTTTTTATTTGTGCATAAAGTTTAATTGTTCTTCAATTTAAAACACAGATCAGGAACACATTTTAAAGAAACCACACCACCAGCTGAGGAATGGCAGATGTCATGCCATTATTGGCAGCTGAACATTCGAGCCTCCAGATGCCTTCAACAGCAGCATCTAGGTGTTTCCCTCATTTACTCACACATCCAGGGTGGTTTATGCTCCCTGCAGATCAGTCACAAGATAATGAGTCCTCACATTATCTGTTTGGGAGGCAGGGCTTCAGACCTGTCAGGATGATCCCAAAACCACCACTCACTTGACCACAGAAAATAATAGTTCAGCACCATTGGAACTGGAGTCAGGCCGGTTGCTCAGCACTTACTGAAGAGGGGAGTGAGTGTGTTTCCACATATGTAACATGTCACTGACAAGTGACATAAGGAAGCACGGATAAATCCATTTAGATCACGTGCTAATCAAATGAAAAGCATAATTGTAGTGGCACAGGATCTGGAGAGATGTGGTAGACCTGGAGACTTGGTCTGATCCAGCTGTGTACAGAGACTTTTTGTGCAAGAGTTACAGGAGTTGTTAAATCTTTTTAACCAGCTAAGCGGAAAAGTGGCAGATGTGCTCTTTAATGTCAAAACAGTGACTTCGAAGGAGGCAGAGAGAGACATCACACCCCCGTATTACTCCAGTTTGTTTATGAAGAGAAGGATGGGTAGAGAGGGTGACACAGCAGGTGACCCTGATGTGTGGTACTCTTTTCATAGAACCTTTTTGGAGAGTCACTTCTGCCAGATGCTGTGCTGAGGCCCAAAACTGTTGTTATCAATATACCAGAATTCCACAGCTTGCTTGAGCCTCCAGCTGTAGTGAGTTGTGCTGATGCTGGAAATTACTCAGAGATTGCTTTAACAACAAGAGCACACAGAATCACTGATGGTTGGGATGACTTTATTGGGCATCACTGCTGGGATTCCACTGCTGGGGCTGGCTGTGCTGCTCTGCCAGGCATACCTGATGTGGCTCCAGGACAGTCATGAAAGTCTGTCCTCTTCTTTGCAGCTCCAGAAGGACTCTGGCTGCAGGTCAGTCCAGCAGATGAGCTTCTTTCTGACAATTCAGCTCAGCCAGAAGATGTAGCCAGGTCTGTAGGAAGTCTAGAAAATCAATTGTCACAAGTAAGTCAAGTACTTGCTGTAACAGACAGAAAAATGCTGATGTGTGTGACCTGGAGCAATGGTGCTCTCCTATCACTTCCATTGAGCTTGTCTCAAGGAATTTGCTAGACACATGAGCCCAGAGTGGCCTGCTGAGCCTGCTGGGGTCCAGCATGACCCCACATGGTCTGTGACACAGCAGTGAGTAAGTGTTTCTTGGCACTGGCTGGCTTTGGTGTGCTGAGATAGCTCCATCTGAAGTGGGTTCCTTGTCTGTTTACCTCTCAAGCAGCTGTTCTGGAGCGCACAGAAGTGATGAAATCAGTGGGGACATTTCAAAAGCAGAGCTTCTCCTGAGTGTTTCCTGGAGCCTGCTCTGACACAAGGATTGTGTCCTCTCGTGTCCTACTCTCCCCTTGCTCTTACCACACAAACCTCGTGATGTCTTGGCTCTTTGCTCTGTGCAGAAGCTGTTCCATGCATTGCTGGGGTTCCTACTTTCATGTGGGAGCTGCTTTTCCAACAACCCGGAGTGGCCAGAAGAGGCAGGATATTTTTTACAGTTCCAGGACAATCTATTTACACTTTTTGGCATTCCCTGGTGTGCTGAACATCCTGATACAAACTCTCTGACTCCCACTGCACACTCCAATGCCCATATTTTAAAAACTGCCCAGTAAACCACTGTAACCTAAGGATTAGAGCTCTAAACTGGATACAGGAGACCCAGTTCTGATCTGCCTCTGTTCTGCTAAGCAATTGCAGATGAGACTCATTAGTGTTCCTTGCCTCATTTTGATCTCCCTGTAGAACTTCTGATAGCAGTCCTAATTTGTTTGTAAAACAATAAGTTGAACTGATGAGAAGAGCTACAAGAGTGAAGTGTTGCTATTATCTGAGTGATCTTTTAATTTCTACATCTCACAATGTGTCCATTAATCCTGTAAAAGTCACGAGTACACTGTTTACCAGACCTTGTGTATGAGACAGTACAATGATGAAGACTAATTATAAATCATAGAAAAAAATTTCTGGAAAACAGATTCCTTTAACATTTCAGTTCTGTGCACTTTGTCAGTGTTTTACTACAATGATGCCAGTTGGACTAGAAAGATTTTTAAAATGGGAATCTATCTTTTCAAAGGTTTGTAGCCAAGCCTTTCCAGTTTGTTAAAATGTAATTAGTGTCTGCTTGTTAATATAATGTTCATTGATTTTTAAAGTACACAGACTTCAAAGCTAGAAATAAATAAATAAAAAGAGAGATAATTCAAACCAGAGTGGAACAGCTTGGACAGTTTTACTCTTTTGCCAGGATCCCAAAGCTGTTGTGTTCAAACAATGCCCCAGTTTGAGTGGAAATGTGAAGATTAAATCCAAACCCTGCGTGTCAGCTTTTTTTGCAAATGACTATCCAGGATTTCAATAAAATGTCCAACCACAACAGATTATGTTGCAGGGATTTTTATTGCTTACCAGCTTGTGATAGTCTCCTGTTTCTCTAATATGTATTATAAACCAATGCACCTAGCAAGATTGCGTGGAATTTCAGTGCCTAATTCAGTTAGACTCTTCTGAAGAATACTTTGAAAGGAACAAAGGAGGAAAGGGTTCATGAGATGATGGATGGTTGCAGAATCTCCCAGCTGCGCATCAGTGTGGTGTGGCACAGGATGGAAAGTACATAAGAATAAAACATAATTTTACCACACTCATGGACTAAATGATGCCAGTGCTAAAGAGACAAGTGGAGATAACTTGAAATTCATACAGGAATTCAAAGATGTGATCGAGGAACACCCTGAGGAGAGAGCAGGAGCAACACTAGTGCACAACTCGTCAAGAAGAAGGTGGCCTAGAGAACAGTAAGATGGAAAGGGATATCCATGGGACAGCCCTACCCAAGGGCAGGAGAGAGGATGAAACGAGCCAATGCGGGAGAGATGAAGCTGAGCAAAAAATTTATTCAACTGGAGAAGGAAGACAAAGAAGAAAGGCAAAGAAGAAAGGAAGGGAAACTACCCCCCAAAGACCAAATGACAAGACAGTGGAGACAGCCAGGACTTAGGCTCCATGGGGGAGTATGCAGGGGGAAATAAAAGACAGACTAATTTTCACACAAGAAGGAGAGGACATCCCACCACACCAGTGTGACAGGGCTGCCCATGGCAGCAGACAGGTTCCTTGATGATTTAGAGCAAGGGAGGAACAATGTGAAGCCAAAAAGCAGAGAGATGCCTTGTTCTTTCACAAGTAGGAATGTTAGATGTGAACCAAGGGCAAAGAAAATAAGGAAAACTGGTGGAATCAAGGATTGTCTTCTATTCAGGACAAGCAATGTTGTGGAAACAGATGAGGAACAACCCCAACAGAGAGAGGACAATGCTTTAAGTTACAGATACTCTGTGTTTTTTTCTCCACAGAACTCTTCCAGTCCCAATGCATAATGATAAGCTAATAAAAATGATATATTTCCTCCAAACCAACGCTGTGAAGGGAGCTGCTGAGAGGCCAGCAGCTAAAGCAGATTCTTCTCTGAGGGCTGTCTGCATTTGGCCACTTGTGACACTTGCCTTCCAGGACTGAAAACTGCAGTGACTGAAGCCAGCTTTCAAGTGTAAAACAGTCAGAAATGGGCATTATAGCCCTGTCTGATTTTCATGCTGGGTTTTAACAGATGGGAAAAGGAATAGCCTAGTGGTGAATATAACAAAGGACAATGGACCCCAAAAGAAGAAAGGAACACTGACAACGAAGTATTCATTCTGTGCTGGTCCCAATACGTGAAGAGGTTTTTGGGTTTTTTCTCTAGGTTTTGGAACTGCCGTTCACTTTATAATTGCAGATTGGCTGTGTGATGCCATCCATGGTGAGCACAGAAGGAGGTCAGCTGTGTGATAACATCTGAATACAATGTATGTGTTCTCGTCTCTGTATGATCTTTAAAAATTAAGAGGCCACATAAGTCTTGAAATGGCTGCATAGTAAAGCCAGACAGTACTGAACAGGAGATGGAGTCAGTGAAAAGACTTTACCAAGTGGTAAAAAAGAAAGTACAAAGGGAGGAAGGGGAATCACTGAGTTCAGGATTGCTTCAAAAAATGCTGTTTGTTACAGTCTCCGGGTCTGAGTCTCGTGGAGTCATCCCATGGGGCTGCAGACATGGTTTGGCTTAAGCCATTTCAATAGTAAGTCTCAATTACCTTGGTTTGTTTGACTAAACCAAGCTATAGATACAAGCATCTTTGTAGGCAGACAGGAGAGAGAAGGTCGTTAAATTGCTGCAAAGTTTAGGTGATGATAACTTTCAAAACAGGGATGATGCTGATGACCACGAGGGAGCAGCAACTGCTTTCTCTGATCCTTCTGAAGCCAGCAGGAATATTTTTCCATAGAGTTGCCCATGGATGCAGCACACTGAGTACGTTTCTCATCTAAGTTTAAATCACCAGCAGCCAAACCACCAGTCACTGAAGAGTGGAGAGCTCAGGAGTTTTGAATGTGGAGTCAGGGTCTTCTGTAAGTAAAATTTTGTTTTAAAGATCATCTTATGGATTTGCATCTTGGTGATGTCACTGCAGGGAGTCCTGAGGAAGAGGAGTGGACAGGGAGAATCCTCTTGACCCCATGAGTCACATCATCCTCCCAGTCTGGGATAAGAAGTAAGCTCAGATCTTGTAGTCACAGGACAAGTGGCAAAGGAAAGCAATGATATGGTAAGAAAGCACCTAGTGAGAGCTCTGAAACATCAGCCTGAGAGAAACGGTGCAAATGAAATGAAAGAAAATTGCAATGCATCTGCTAGCTGTAAAAAGAGAAGCCGAGAATTGAGTCATGGTTTAGTGAAGCTGGGGATTTACTGTGTAGGGCAGCAGCAAAATAAAGATTTATTTGACCATGAATGTGCCCTGAGGAACCCAACAGGGTGGCAGAGGTGTGATGAAACAGAACCTGCAGCACTGAGATGCACAGAGCTAATGGGCAAGAAACCAAGGAAAGCAAAAGAACTAAAAATAATCAGGGGAGGGGAGACAGCCTGGATCCAAACACCCTAAAACTTAATTGATACAGGGGAACTGAAGACCTGGAGGAGCAATCAAGAGCTTGCTGAGGCAACACACAATGGAAATTTGCCTGTGGAAGAGAAGTTATAGGGTGGGTCACAATCAGTCAGCAGAGGATTAGATAACGCACTCTGGGGAACGAGGCAGGGATAAAGTGATGCTAGGTGTGCAGGGTTGGATTTGAGGACCCACAAGGCCCTGTCCAGCTTAATTATCTACGATTCCATGGAGACAGCAATGAAAGACCTGCATTGTCTCCCTGAGAACTAATTTCGCCAGGTATGGGCTTAGGTCACGTATTACAAATAGGTCTCTTTTATGTAGGATTCTAGTTTGGAGTTTGCAGTGATGGATGGATTCATTAAAACGTCATCATTGCAAGGGACAAGAATTTTCTGTTTAAAAATAAATAAATGACGACAGAAGCAGCAAAAGAGCCTTCTGCTTTTTTTCTGATTCTCCCTGCAGCTTAACATGCTTCAGGAGGCTACTTGGTGGGAGAGAGGAGACAGGATAAGAAAGGATTAGCAAAGGATATCAGCATTTCACTTAGATCTTGGGTTACCTGGTCTCTCTTCAATTCTACCTCCCAGTATCTTTGTTGTTATGAATATCACATAAGCATTGTTTTGGTGCTGAATAATACCTTATACTGTGGTCTCCCATTTGGTCTGGAAAAGGCACTTGGCCAAATTCTCAGGTGGTTATAACTGAACTTCATTGTACAAATGTGAGCAGAGTTGCATTTGAAGATCCAGCCCAATGGATTACTGCTTGTAGAGCTGTGCTGTCTGTCTTAAGCCCAATTAATCGGTATAGAAAGATTTTCTCCACAGAATCTGGCTGTCGTCCTTGTGACAGTATGTTATATTTTCAAGTAGATCCCATGGGCCAAATTAATTGTGGTGCTCTACTGATGTCAGTCATGTTACCCCAAGTGTGAATTTGGCCCCATTGTTCTAAGGCTAATAGAGATTTTTTATTTCCTTTTTTTTTTTTTTAATGAAAGTGGATCATAAAATATTCTCAGATTTTCATCTGGTTTTGCTTATAATAATTATCCTTTCCCGGAGCTGAGTAGTAAAGAAAATATTCATACTCTCCAATGTCTGGTATAAATTGCAGTTCTTGTTTGCTGCAGCCCAAGACATGGGCTAAAGACAGAAATTCATGCATTTGCCCATGTCTGCATGGTGAGGCCTTTTAAAGTTCTCTGGGCTATGTCAGAGAAACACACTGATTTTTAGTGGCTTTTTATACTTTAGAAGAAACTCTTCTGGCAGCAAATGCAACAAGATAACATTGAATTCTGCCCTTTGTTATTAATGGAGACAAAAGACATGTTCTTTTTAACAGGTTTCCATCTTTTTGAAATAATATCTGCATGGCTTACAGAGTTAATACTGCGGTGGAGAGCCAGCATAGTTTTGCTCACAGCTTGCACCCAGTTAGGTCAGAGAAGATGTGGGGTGTGATTCCAGTAAAATTAGCTGAACCAGACAGTGATTACAGGTGGTTCCTACTGCTGATCTACTAGCATACCTGAGGGAAAGTGCTGTTGGAACTCCACTGTTGTCATTGTGGAGAGAGAGGCTGGCTATCCCTGCCTGGCCACTGCTGGATTGCACTTGCTCTGTGTCATTCCTGGTGCTCCCAAATCCCTGTTCCGTGAAGTCTTTGCTGAAATGTCAAGAATCAGAGTGGTCTGGTTGAATTATTGCATCACTGTTCAGTCCAGTTCTGAGGAACATCCATGAAAAAGTTTAAGTGGATATAGGATATGTCCTGAAATGCCATATAAGGATTAGAAGGAACTTATAAATTTATTTCTAGCAAATCTGAACAGCTGGAGCACTCCATCCGTCTCTGAACCCCTGGGATGCCTCACAAACTCTTGTTCACCAAAGCTTTTGGTCAATTCAATATTGCAATGGATAATTACTAAACAGGAGTGCTCCTGATTTACAGAAAAGCATCAGTCAAAGACCTTGACCTCCTGAATATATCTTTAAAGGAATAGGTGTGAAAATGAAGCATGTGGGGCTGGCACTGCCTCTCAAGCTTAGGAATCTGTCTCTGTAGGTCCATTTGGAGCTTCACCTGGGGCAAGCAACCTTCAGAGTCCACAAGAACTGCAAGTTCAAAAGGAGCTCTTTCTCTCTGAGCTCAGCTTCCTCTACCCTAACACTCTCCTGCAGGGCATCTGGCCCTCTGGATGTTTAATGAAGAATCAAGACCAGTTCTACCTCTGTGGTGCTGAGAGTGGGAGTTATTATTGAAAGAGCATTGCTGATATTGGATCAGCCCTAAAAGTAGTGGTGAAAGCTCTTCTGTGATTACGCAATTTTCTTTTCTTTCTGTTGTGAGTAGTAGTGGAAAAAAATGCACAGAGATTGACCCTGTGCCCATGTAAACAGTGTATCTGTGAAAACCATACTTCTTGATGAAAGGAAAATAATATCCTGAGCAAACAGATAGGAGGTACCCCAACAAAAAGAAAACAGAAAAAAAGACAAGAGGGATACCTAACTCTTAGAGAAGTATTTTTTCACCCCCCCTCAACCCCAAGAATGAGCTAAAGCAGCTGAATCTATATATTTTCTGAAAGTCTATGGGGAGTCTCTTAAAGATGGATCATAAGCCAAAAAGTTCTCTCCTGCTGGATTTGTCCTAATTTGACATAAATGTTTAAGTACCCCTTTTCCTACAGAGTTTAGGATTTTATTTCAGATGATTTTAATGTCAATGACAGGCTCCATTTTCAGTGGAATAAATCTCTCTCTGACGTTTATGGAAGAAATATCAACTGGGCATAGCTGCATGTATTGCAGGGAAGGCTTCATGCTGTTCCTCAGAGCTGTAGCTACTGACTGCTGCTCCTCACTGCCCAGGAACTCACTTTTTTGCCATCTGCATATCAGCCAGGCCTTCAGAGGCACTCTGGGACTTCAGTGTCACTCTACTGTCCCATTAAAATCGTTCCATGTATGCACAGCCTTAAAATACACAAGTGTGAAACAGGAGACAACAACTTTTCTGTGGTAGGGAAAAGACTTTGCTGAGCCTTTGAGACTAGGTTGGCAAGAAGTTAGAAAAACATGTCTGCTGTCAAAGACTGTCTCCTAGTGACATCTCCATGCAGTGGTGTTCTCCTGAAGGATGGATCATTGTCTCCATTTTTAACAGGTACTCTTAAAAATGCTTGAAGCTGGAGCAAAGCTTCCCTCATGAAACTCAAAACCAGGTAGAACTGCCTGCTTTAGGAGGTCTCATAAAATCCTGCAATTCAGGTCAGTCATGCTGCTGTTTGCAAGCTGGGGCACAGTTTAGTGGAAATGCAGGAAATTTACTGTAACAGGTGGAAACCGGGCAGTGCTTGGCAATCCAGCCACATCATGCTGCTGCTGGAGCCAGCAGCACTCACTAATTTGACACTGGATGTTTGAGATGGACATAAATTGCAGAAAGTGAGTGAACCTTTAAGGCAGCTGAATATATCAGAATCCAAACCAGGACAGATTACTAATCCCCAGAAACAAATATCATCCATTTCCAACCTGATCTGGTTGAAGCTAAGTGTTGCAACATGGTGTCCAAGCCTCAAGGGTGAGATTTTTGTCTCTTGTTTATGGCACTCTCTAATTTATATCAATGTCTCTTGGGGACCTTCTTACCTCATAAGGTATCAGGGAAATTCCAGAGAACTAGAGCTGAGCAAATGTTTCATTATTTTAGGAGGATGAAGGAGGATTCTCCCAGCCTCCCCAAGGAAATACAAGCCAGTGAACCTGATGTCAGTTCTGAAACAGCTGTGAGAAAATCAGGTGCACAAAGGAGCTTGTCGCTGTTGAGCCGCTAGCAGAGAGAAAAACCCGGGTTCTCAGGCAAGAAAAGAGAAAAGTGCATTTATTATTTTGATTTCCATATATATAGAGTTTTCAGAGGTCACCCAGATTGGTCAGCCAGAAACCTCCCCCTAGGCCTAATTGGCCAGGCCTGAACTGCCCGAATCTCGAGACGCTGTTTGCAAAACATCCAAACTTTATCTTTGTTTATGAAACGTAGCAAAAATGTTCTCACGAGAAAGACCTGTGCTAGCCACAGGAGCTAACATAAAGTTCAAGAGATGGTGACATAAATGACACCAGTGAGTATAGTTTTGATGACAAAAGTGGTGGTACAAAATAATTTTTAAATGTCACTGCCCAAGATGTAGCGCGTATCAAGTGAGTAAATTTTTGTAATGGAAAGGTATCAGGAGGTTATTTTTATCAAGATCCTGCAATGATTTGTTCCTGCCCCTAGGCTATTCATTATTGTTATCAAGGATTTGAAAGAAAAAAAATTGGCTGCTGGAAAAGCTGCAGACATGCCATAGCAGTAAATAAACAAAACGGGCCAAGCCTGAGAGGCAAACTGCAACACTTGGCAAAGTGAACTCCTCTGAAATGTGTTTAAAATGTGTTTAAACCAGAAGAATGCAAGGTCACACATTTGAGAACAAAGAGTGCAGTTTACATCCTGGATGCAGGGACTGTGAATGTCTTGGCCCAGATACAGTCTTAGGGGTTTGTCAATGCATACACAAGAGCAGATTAAACCCAATCTCAGACATCCAAAAATCTGTTGGTATGAAATCTCTATAATCAGTTGTTCTCATTAGCCAGACCACTCTGTTCTCGGCCACTGTGTAGACTTCAGTGAAAATCTGCCTCCTTAGGAAAATTTCTTCCCATTTTCCCTCAAGCTGGAAAAAGGCAGAAGTATCTGATTTTGAACTTGAAACTTAGTTGTTTCTTCTCCCTCTGCAATGCCTTATCACCTGTAGCAAATATCCTGAACATTGCCAGTTATCACACCAACTACCTGACAAGGGACCAAGTTTTAGGGCAGCTCTGCCAATTTTAAGAGAAGAAACAAGGCCCTTTGGAAATCAGAGTTCAAAACATGCTAAAGATCTGCTGGATAAATGGCGATGTTTGATTGGAAAGGGTCACTCTTGCATTCTTGAAGCTCATAAACACTTTGAGACTGAGCAGTTCTTATCAGTCCTCCTTTTAGGTAAGAAAGTTTTGTCAGGTATTCAAATGGTAAGAAATGCCAGGATTAAGTTATCTGTGCAAACTAACGTAATTTTCATTAAGATAACTTCTCATCGCATGGTTGCTTTTGATTTTTCCACAGGTTCTCTACCTTAATGACTTGCTATTTGCATTACTAGTTAATACAGGCTCCCAAGTTCTATGTGACTTCTGAAAATGCAACACAAGCTGTAAATCACTGGGGTGCTCTTGGAAAACATCCCACTGAGTCATCACTGAGCAGGTAAGCTGCCAAAAATGAGCATCAGCCAGCCCCACAGGTGGGGATATAGGACAGTCGGGGTCAGGGGGATTTCCTTACTCTCTTGGACTTCTCCAGAAGCACATTAACTGCAGGAGAAACTGCAACACTGTACTAATGACAATCCAGCCATCTCTATGGAGGTTCTTTCTTGCTGGTACAAATACTGGAAAGAGGTATTGTTAAGCTCTAGAAAGAGGTAGTGTGCGCTTCCACACTTGCCCATGTTCCTCTTGCTAGGAACACTCCAAGATTGTTTTCATGGGAATGTTCGGATGATGGATGGTAAAGCAGACAGCCCCATACTGACAGCAGGGCTGCAGTCTTTGCATTAATCACTGGAAGTGGCATCTTTTCCTCTCTGGAAAAGGCTTGTGGTTGGTGATTTACAGCCTTTGCCAGACCATCCTTGTTAAAGGCTCCTGTCTTTCCAGCCCTGGTGAATAGCACCCCTTTTCTGAGCTTTTTGGTGAAGCTGGGATCCCCCTGTAACCCTAATGCTCCACATTCCTTGATTCTGTGAGCTACAGCCTGGCCTTCCTTCTGGCCTGATCAGCACAGGTCAGCTCAGACCTGAATAAAGGCACTGTGTTTCTACTGAAGGGACCTCCAAGATCAACCAAACCTCTCCTAGCTCCTGTGGGTGACAGCAAAGTGAAAACAGAGGCACAAGCTGGCAGAACAGTATTGGTTATAAAGCTCTGCACCAGAGCGCAGTGCTCAGAGTTTGTGGTGGTGACACATCCTTTTTGGTTGGTTGGTTGGTTGGTTGGTTGGTTTTCTTTCTGTTTTGGTGTGTTTGGATTAACTGCAGGGCCAGAGACTCTGACAGAATGGGGAATGTCACAGAGCCTGACTGCTCCTGCCTCTTCCCTATTCTTCCAGTTGCAACTTTCTAGGAGATCCAAGCTGTCCTGTTCTAAGCAGGGTCCAAGGGTTAGAAGTGAATGGGTTTTTTAAACCAAAATTCCTCAATGTCTTCATTTCCCAAGCAAGTGGATTTGGCTTTCTAACGAAAGATTGTGATTGTGAGAGCCCTCCCTGTAAGGACATTTTTCTTTTCCTGTCTTCCAAGCTGCTTTGCCCTGCTAGGATTCTTGTCTTGCAAAGGCAGGAAGGCTCCTGGATTTCCTGTCTTTACTCAATGAACATCACTTAGCATCCAGCCAGAAGGCTTGGTCTGGATGAAAACAATATTGAATTTTTCAGGTCTCATTTATTTAAGAGAGTAAAACGTCTTTCTTCTCAAAGTGCTTCTCTTTAGCTTTCATTTCCTGTGCACAGAGTAGCTTTGTCTCGAGTACAATAATTAAGTTGTTGACCTTCCTTAGAGGTCAAACATAGCTTCCCTTTAGAGAAAGATAAAAACAAGCAATAATAGATACTTTGACTGGTTTAAGATACTTGGTCTATATATCTGTGATGTTGCTGTAATTCTGGTGGATATTTTTCTCAAGACAATTCAGGGTGACATGCTGTTGATCCATTTATTTTGGTAGGAACATAGTATTTACTGGAGTTGCATTTTCTCCATTCTTTAGGGGAAAAAAATTCTATTGTAACTTCAAAGAGCATGAGGTAGCATGCACATGGTCTAATGAGAATGTTTAATGGGATTTTAAAATGGCATTTTTACTCTATATTTATAATTTTTCCCCCCTAATCATCTGAGAATGTTTTTTCAAGATCAAAAATAAGAATGGAGAAGCCCAGACATCCTCATGCGTTATACAAGGCAAATTGCCATTCTTTTCATACTGGTCCTTTTTTTTGTATTTATATTCTTCTCCTTTTAAAATTGCACATTTCTATTTTTTATGGTTTCCTTTCATTCTTGTTTACGTGTTTTTAAATATGACTGCCAGTTTATATTAATGTTCCTAATGGTCTGATGTTACATTCCACATGGGATATGAGGTGATGCCAGCAATTCAATTCCCAGGAGCTGAGCCTGTGTGCCTAAGTGAGGCACTGGGATCATCTGATCGATCTGAATAAGTATTATTAGCATCAAGTTTGACTTCTTTTGTACAGAAATGTGAGATTTTGTCCATGGCATGGAAACTGGGGGGTTGGATTATGCTTTACAAGCTGGGCAAGAAACAGAAATGACCGCAGGTGGAAGAAATGGGTGAATTCCAGTGATAGGAGGTTCTGTTGTTCATTTGTGCAAATGGCAATAGATGCTGGAATTGTATCGCATGTGGGAGGAAGGAAAAGCAAACAGGCATCAACCCCCACTGCTGGAGCAGGATGGGGCAGCTTTCATACTTCTGAATTATGAAACCTTCTATTCTAAACCCTCATATTCTAAACGTTCTTATTCCTTCCAGAAGCCTTCTTTGGACTTCTAGATTTCTTTTTCTTGCACAGGCAGTAGAATGAAGTCTGAAAGTGCAAGGTATGGAGCCCAAATGTACATCTTGGAAGCAAGAGAACTAAGTCCCATCACAGCCGAGACAGAAATTCACTCCATTTCTTGCTCTTGATCCACTTCATAGCCATTAATACATGATCAATCCCCTCCTCATTCACCAAAACCCTTAAGCTCGTCACACTGTCCCATCGTGGTAAATTAAAGTCAAATATGCCTTAATGACAGGGGGATGAAGTGGAAAAAAAGTCAGGCCTAAGCAAAGCATCGTTTTTGTTTCAGAAGCAAAAGAGCAATGCTGGTATCTAATTTTGGGCCCCAGGGAAATGCCTTGGTACTGAAGTGGTCAGCACCACGTAGACACTGAGTGAGAGTATTCCCCAGTGCCAGCAGTCCTTCAGACGTGTGTGGGCACCCCTAAAAGCCCTAAGTAGAAGCTATGGTTGCAGCTCTTTCAGCTGTTTTAGGGCTTTGTAGGTATATGTGGTCCAGCAGCATCCAAAGGCAGCTCTGTTTCTAATAAAGATTAAAAAATATTTTTGAATGACCTTCCTTGTTCCTTACTATTATACGGTATTAAAATATAAGAGCGCTGCCAAAGAGAATAGAAAACAAAGAGAAAAGCCTTTAAAAAAAAATCCACATTTTTATGTCCTTTCCCTACTAACCCACCACAGAATTCAAGGGTGGGGGATTCAAGGGCTGAAAGAATCTTCATATGGTGCCAAAAATTCCCCACAGATCTCTCTGGTCCCTCATCATTTGGCTATTTAAAGCAAACACATTGTGTTTTAGATGCTAGTTTAGATCCATTTTCCATATGAGGAGGTGGGATGTAATTAATTAGCTGTTCTTTTGATTTCTAAGTATCACATGTACATTTCATAAGGGCATGTACTTTTGACAGAGGCTGGAAAAAGGAAATAAAATACAAGTTGCACCAGCTAAGTATTCTGGGTACAAATGATGGATCAGCAGGGGATTATCATGTGTATTTTATTGCTACCAATGCTGATTGAGTCACATGAGTGTTAATACAAACCTAGGGAAAAAAATCTGGATGAAATCACGGAGTTTAAAGTGTTTATTTTAGTCATAATTGCACTGTTTTTACATAATGTCTTTGATCTGTAGGTTGAAAAGAGACAAAGCCAGTAGTCCACAGTAGAAGGAACCAAAGATAAACTTCTCTGTACAGTTTAAGAGAAGGAAGTCCCTAGTCAGAGATACATGCACGAATATATAGAGCAGGGAGGTGAAACCCAGGTTCAGCATGCCAAAAACTACAATTCATTGCCATTTCAGCTAATGGGGTCCCTTTTTCTGGATTTCTGCATTTACTTTAACCTGTATGGGGATCATGTACCAGAAGCAATCCAACGTCACAATGCAGTCATGAAAAAATGAGGGAAAAACCTTTACACCTCCTCCCCAGCATGACAAAAATAGAGCCACAAAACTGGATCAGACAGCTAAGTCCTCCAGGCTCCATCAGCACAGAGGTCCAGCTGCTCTTGCTCCATGACCCTGCTGGCCATGGATGGTCCTGGAGCCCCCTCAGAGTGTCACCTCTGGACTGGGAGCCAAATTCACCATGACAACAGCAATTTAGTGTCTATGGGGACTTAACAAAACAACCAAAATGCCTCTTTCTTGCAGAAGCAGCCAAGTCCTGTGTGTCTGCTCTCCTAGCAGGACTGAATTTGCTCATCAACCTTCAGACCTAGGGAGCTGCAGCACCAAAGCAACTGGCCTGTGACCTCTTGGGTCAGGGGATGAACCAGAATAAACAAGCCTCTTAGTCCCATTTATCCCTCTCTTTTATTTTTTGCTTCTTTATTTTGTTTTCTAAAGCTAAGGAGCATCCCCTGACTGAAATGCTTGCAGACTGAGGACATAATGATACTCTTTAATTGCGCAAGTCCTTTGTCATCTTTATCTCTACCCAGAGGAGAGGAGCTTTGTCGAGGAGCTATGGCCTTTATGTGAGATCTGCTGATGTAGCTGGGAAAAAAGACAAGATCCCTGTTGCACAAGTCCTTTCTCTTGGAACTGCTCTCTTCTGCTGAAAGACCAAAAGTGTCTAGGGCATTCAGTGAGTCCCTCCCTGTATATTTGGTGAAAATGTCTGGGCATTACTTTGTGACTGTTGTCTTCTTCACTTTTTTTGCTTGTGTGCAGTTTTCCAAAGCGACGCCTGGAGGGTTTCAAGCAGGCTGACTCTCCCAAATCCCTCTCTGCAAGAGCAGAGGAAAAGGCAGGTTCCCTTTGGAGCCAGAGCCTACCACAGCTGCACCAAAATTCAAACCCTCCCATGCACTGCTGGTTTGTGAACGCATGTTATTGCAGAAGTGAATCAGCCTTTAATGACAAATGCTTCAAAAACAAAGCTATAAAATTCTTGACTCAGTCATTAAACTTTAAATGAATTGTTTAGGTTGTTTCCTTCCACACACCCCACCCCCATTAACTTATTCTTGAGGAGAATGTATTTATGGAGCCATGTGCTTCTCACATGGTTGAGGCTAAAAATAGCTTTAGAAACTCATTCCAGCTAAAACTTAATTTAAAATCCAGTTTGTCAGCCTAACACATTGGTCTCTCAGCCTGGTTTCTTTATTTGTAATGATAGCCTTGACCAGTCTTCGAGTGCTGATTATTTCCGGATTTCCTATACTGTTCCTCTATTTAATAATATATAAATAAACACATTCTTGAACCAAAGGAAACCCCCAGATTACATGCAGAATTTATTTTCTTGGTATGGCCTGGACTTCAACTTGGGCAACAAGCAAACTTGCTCCCATACACATGTAGGCTGTGGAGACAGGCAGAATCAGCCCAGGTTTCTTGCCTGGTTTGGGTTTTGTGGGGGAGAGAGAGGCTTATCAATCATTGCAAGTATATTGTCTAAGTACTGAACTGCTTTTCCCATGGTTTTTTTGTCAGTGATCAGCAAATTAGATGCTTCAAAATGTCTGAACCCTCATGGGTCAAATCCTTCTCCTGTTTATTTCAATATGAGATTTGTCACTCATTTTAAAGCAGAGGCTGTAGCCCATAATAGACAATTATGCAATTCCTGGATGAAAGGGATGTTTTCTCCTTGCCCTAGATAATTAAGTCCAATGCAGAATCTTTCCATTCCCATTACCAGTTGGTTTTTTTAATTGGTCTTGAGATGACCGTGCCCTGAGCTCCAAGGGTTGAAATGCTTTGGAAAGGAGATTTTCAGTTTATGAATCTGTGGGGCAGCAATAGGCAGCTGAGGAAAGCAGAAGTAATGTCAGGAGGCTCAGGAACTGCACAGGGATCCATGTGAAACAAATGCAGCATTCCACATTAAAAACCAGATGGAACACCACCGATTTTGCTAATATGATGCTGTACAGGGGAGAAATTTTGGTCTCATAAGAATGCTTAGATTTGCAGAGAAATTTTTTGTTCTTCTGGTTTCAGCAGTTTTCTGTCTGAATCCCACTACTCATTTCTACAGTGCTAGGTGTTATTTATTTAAAAGTATGGTCCTTTTTGCTTCCAGAAGTCATGTCAATTAATGATGCTGCATTCTCTCTGTCCAGTAGGATGGAAGAGGTCATTTCCCTTTGTGCAAACCAGTTGCTGTTTCACTAGACCTTTTTCAGGCCACTTGTATGTCTGCTCCCTTCCTTCATTTTGGTCTTTCCCTCCTCCCATGGGAAAGATCCTGCTTGGCTTCAGCTTTGTTTAGCTTTATCAGTTTGGGGTTACCTGCTAAATGTAGCAATCACTTCTCAGCTTCATCTGCATATGTGTGTGAATTTTTCTAATTAATCTACTTTTTTAATATTTATTGTTTAAATAACTTTCAGTCAGTAGCCGAATTTTACTCTTGCAGCCCTAATTGTTCAGTTCATTTCATCAGCTCTAGCAGGAGTCTTTCTGCAAGGCCAGGTAAGCTTTTTCTGGTATTTTGCTGAAATAATCCAAGAATGTCAGTGGACTGGAGAGGTATCAAATCTCTTTTCATATTACTCTTGCAAGTCCTCTATTTCTTTAAGGATTGTGTCACCTATTTGACTTGGTTCTGGTTTGTGCAGTGAGTAGATGCCATTGCAGAGATAACCACTGCACTACTCAAACCCAAACTGGTTGTAGTCCTACTGCTTCCAAGAGGATTACTAGAGACAGAATTCAAGTTGCCATACTTAACTCATTTGTAAAGATACTATAGGCTTGATAATCCTAAGAAGGAGACAGACCAGAGCAATTTAAACATCTACAGATTCATTTTCCCCCCAAGATGGTGTCCAGTTTAAAGCAGTTTATCAGGCAGTCATCTAACATAAGTGAGTTTGGTTGGGATTCTTGGGGCAAACTTTGGGTTCAGCACCTTGAACCATTGCTATTTTTTAATCTAATGAATCTACAATCAGCAGCTTGAATTTCACACACATGCAACTGATATCTTCAGACCTAATGTCTCTAATTGCATTATTAAGCAGTAACGACCATGCCTTCCAGTCCTTTCATATCCTATACCTGGTTTACACATACATTTCCTACCTATTTCAGTCAGGACGTGTGGTTTATTTTAGTTGAAACTGTTAAATTAGTGAAAGCCCTAACGAAGGTGAGGTTAATAGTAAAAGTTGCTTTATACTGATATAGATTATTCCTGCAGATCGGAACACACTTTGTTTTTATCATCTGCACCTGTAGAGAGGCGCAGGGAGGTATAACATGCAGTATTTAAGTTATACCAGTTTCAAACTGGAAGAGTCAAACTGATGTAAAACCCCAGTGTCTCTCAGGCTCGAGGAACAATCGGGAGTCAAAAGGGCAGAAATCAGATTTCAAGCTTGTAAGTAAATGCATGCTAAAAGCTAGCATTTAACACAAAATTATTTCTTAATGGCATTTTAGCATGGTTGGAAGGGGCACAATACCCGCTACAAAAGGCAGGAAATTCAGAGTTAGCACCTGTGCACCTGTATCACCTTGTGTGTGCTGCAGCTGCTGCACTGTGACACCACAAGCCATGGGTTTGGCTGCTCTTCAGCTGTCTTCACAGTCCGGTTTCTTCATCTTCCCCTGATGGCCTCCAAGCTCTGGGTGCTCTGCAGCAGCAAATGCCACCATGGGTGAGACTCCCAAATTCACCTTTCAGGCCTCTTTGGGGATAGAGAGCTCAGAGCTCAGGAGATGCGAGTTAAAATCTGCAGCTACCAGTGTTTGCCTTCTGCTTTCGAGCCCCTTTGACTCCATTTTTTCCTCTCTACATGTCATCATTAGCAGTGCCAGTTTAAAAAATATCCCACTAATTCAGTACACTTGAGTAGCTTGACATTCGAAGGCTTTAAGGAAATAAAAGTGCTGGTGAGATTCACAGTGAGGGCAGAACAGCAGGTAACAGCCCAGGCTCTAACCACCACAGCGATTAAATACTGGATCTAATAGCCTCCCAGTGATTAAATACACAGCCAAAAGCTCGAGGGTGAACCACACTCGGCGCAGCTCCAGGGGATTAGAGGCAGGTAGGTATGTGAGGACAAACTCCACTTGGCAGGGATGGGGATTTGGAAACCCAGGCCACTGCCACATGCATGAAAATCAAAGGACAGCGAGTGAGAGACAGAGTTCTGTTCTCTTTGAAACAAGGAGTTGCCAAAATGTTAATACCAGGGATTTTTTTTTCTTGCTTTGGGCAGACAGAGCTGCTCAGGAGCTCAGCCACACCCAGGGACCGAAACAGAAAGTGCAGAGACAGGCACAAGTTTAGGGGAGCTCTGTAAACACAACCCCTGCACACAAACTGTTAAGTGTGCTCATGATTTGGAGTTTTTCCTTTGGCATCTCATTATGTCCTTGAATGAAACTACTGGCAATGAGGTAGTCATTTTTTTTTCCTTTGGTTTGAATTTCTAAAAAGCATAATTTCAGCAATTTTTCTCTGTTCTTACACACACACACGGATTGCTTTAGACAGGAAGAAATTGCTTTAGACAGGAAGAATTTTCTAAATTGAGTTAGACTTGAATCAAATAATTGAAAACCTATTTTTAAAAAGCACTGTGGTACTTCGCATTCTTTAAAAAAAATTCTTGTATTCCCAATTGTTTTTCAGTAAACTTTCATCAGTCTGTTTAAAGTTCTGCAAGTGTGAATATTCATATTTCAAACATCTGGCTTGAAAATTGAGCGTTTCAGAAGTACTATATCCCTGCTTACTAGAGAATTTCACTAAAACTTCAGCAACAACCATTTCGTTTCTTCGCCAAGGGCCTGGCTCTGCATTATTCACACAAATAGGCTTTTTTTTTTCCCATTGACTGGAATGGGAGCAGAATCCACCCTGAAATAGTGGCCGCCCTAGTTTAATCCATGACAAGAGACAAACAAATAGACCCTTTGAAATGAGTTTCATCTTTTGTGTCCCATTTGTTCTCTGAAGCAGGTGTCAATTGGATCTTTTCCTGTCTGTCTGCGGTTGAAAAGCAACATGTTGTAGTTAAACCCACTTGTAAATTGTCGGATTTTACAGAAGAACCCCCCTGGGGATCTACTAAAAAGCTACTTGAGGTTAAGAATCAGAAGTCAGAAAAGGGTTAACTTGCTTTCCCATCCCCCTTCTCTCCATTTCTCATTCTGTTTCAAGTTGTTTCTTGTTTGAAAAAGATCTCTCTACTGTCTCCAAATACAGTAAAAAGATTCTTCATACACAGAGTCTGATCCTGCCTGCACTGACGTTCATTTATTTGTAAATCATGGAAAAGAATTTCCTTTTATAGTGGGCCCAGCCACAAATTTCCTATTTTCTTGAGCCAACAATCTTATCAACCACCTGCTTTGTGAACCTAGGGCTAGAAACTGCCTCAGAGTTTTTAATCTTGTGAAAAGGCGACTCTGGAACTAAAACTGCAAGAAGCTGGCCCAACTGCCCTGCCAGGTGGTCAGATTGGTTGGCTACCCAGAAAAAAACCACCAGCAGCTTCAATAGCAACAATAAGCCCACACATCTGACATTTTGAAAGAATGATGCTGTGTATAAGAAAATGCACTGGAAATGTATAAACTGTAATGTGATGGAACTGCATAGAACAGTGACGTGTGCCCCTTTTTTGGACCTTTTTTGGACCTTCTTTCTAAACCCTCCCATGAGGACCTGTGTAGGATTGCACCCCCTCCTGAAGCCAACTCCAACTGCACAGGGATGTTACGAATAAATAGAGAAGAAAAGTCTTAGTTGTTCATCATCAGCAAGTAACTGTCTGGGGCAGCAAGGTGGAACTGCAGGTATCGCCTTTTCCATGCTGTTGTGTTTCACACTTGCTGTTGTCTTCGGGCTTGTAGAGGAGGGAAAATCTTCTACAGACAGGCCAGCTGCCTTGAATAAACACATGCTGTGATCCTTAGTGATTTCCTCAGTCGCAGTTACCAAAGTGCTGCACATTGGAACACTTCTCCCTCCTCCTTCCCTCTCTCCCGAGTGCTGAGCACGGCTCTGAAGCCACCACAGCCATGCAGAGGGGAGCCTCCAGCAGCCCAGACCTCTGTCTCCAGCCAACCACAGCACTTTGCCCAAAACGTCGGCTTCTGGCAGGACCAGGAGAGGTGTTTGTGGGATTTCCCCGGAGGCTGGTGGGTGTCTGTGCTCCCTCCCTGCTATTCACTGGCAGGCACAGGTCAGGTTTCTGCTAAGGCTCTCTGGAGACCTCACTGGAGCTTCTCTCTGTGCTCTGACCATCTCATTCAGACCTGCTCAGACTTCCACCATCCCACCATGGACAGTAGGTGAAGCTGTTGCTATCCAAACTGGGCCTGAGAGCACCAGCAATGTGCACATTTGTTTGCCAGAAAGCACACTGGAAGCTGGGTAGCAGAGAGCAGTTTTCTTAGAATTAAATACTCTAGATGAGAGGTCCCAGATTCTCTGTTTTCTTTCTCCTCTGTCTTAATTGACATAAAGTCATCCTCCTTTAAAGGCACATTTCAGGTTATTCCTGTCCTCTCCCAGCTGAGGCATTGCCCAGGGAGTCCCTCAATCCTTGGTGTTGTGATTATTATTGTAGGCACCGCAGTGTCACAGACATGGGCACTGCTCCGAGAAACACAGCAGTAAGGGGGTACAGAAAAAACAGCCTGCACTTCAACAACAGCTGGAAGGAGCATCTAATCCAACTGCCTATCCTTAGGCCAGGAGAAATTCATCTGACACCTCAGCAACTTAATAAAAAGCATTAAACATATTTGCTAGTTAAAATTATTTCTTCACTTGCTGTGGTAACTCCCAGCCTATTCGTGCTGCTTCCTTGCAGAAAAATGCCTTTGCTGAGCACATTGTCACAATCCCTACAGAACAAAGATTTGCTTCCCATAAGAGCTTTCTCCCTGCATCTCAGAAAAACGTATGTTTTAAAAGACCTGTTAGAGATCCTTCAGGTGTCTCTGCAGGAAATGCAGCATTTGTTCAGATTTGGGGTACCAGTGGCACTCAGAGAAAGAGGCAAATGGCAGGGAAAGAATCTGCCCTCAGTCTTCATGTTACTGCCACCTTTGTTGAGCAAAGGCCTTCTTTAGGGACAGGATTGTGGCATTTTTCCTCTTACATCAGCTTGTGGTGTCCAGTGTTTATCTAGAAACATTTGCTTTATAGGAGAGAATGCTTATCATTAGTACTATTTGGTTCCTAAAGCACTGGCACAAAACTGAGCTGAGAAACTTTAGTGTAAATTCAGCAGTTGAGTATTCACTTACTGGAGTATTATAATATGCAGGTTTCAAAACCAAATGTTTCACTGATGAGGCATAATTTTGACTTGACAAAGCACTGCACAAATATATTAGGAAATACAAAGAGTCAGCTATTGAGCAGAGGAACTGACTGAGCAAAACCAATAAAATAAAGCCCCTTAATCCCCTTTCCAGGAGGTATAACTAGACTAGGCAGATCCTTACCTGTGCCAGTGCAGCAACTGACTAACAGGAGTTCAAGTCACTTTGCAGAGGCTGTGCTACCGCTGTGTTAAATCACCCAAGTGAAGCCAGGTGACACCTAAAACCTGAAGCCATCAAGAAATGAGCTCTACTTTATTCACCTCTGGGAATGAAGGCCTCCCTGCAATGGAGACAGTTGAACTTTTCTTTTTGGAGACAGGCCTTCATCTCACCCACCATCACAGGATTTGCTGTGAAATCCTCCTTTCCCTTTCCTGCTGCACAACTGTCCTTCAGCCTCAATGAGCCTTCTAGCTCCTTTTTTATTAGTATTATTACTATTCATTTAAGTTTCTGATCTCCAAAGTCCCAGAATCAGTCTTAAAAAAAAAGCCTGTTGCAAGCCAATAATGTGATATTTTCCCAAGAGAAGTGAAGAGTTGGAAACCATAGGTGCAGAAGGTGTAAACTGCTCTCTTTATTTCTTTTCTTTTTTTAACTCTCAAAAATGCTGGCTGCTACACTGCTGAACATAGGACAAGACCTGTCAGAAGTGATCAGGAAATTCAAGCCTCAGTCAAACAATGCCTTAGGGTAATTTACAGCTTTTTCAGCCATCAGCTGTGTCAGGATCACCTCCTTCCTGTGCTCTTAGCACCTGTTCAGGTACAGCCCTGCACCTGCAGACAGCCTGTGTATACATATCTGTGTGAGCTGCCATGTTGTTATCACACGTAATAATTTAAATTTAGTGATAAATTCGGCTGAGTCACTTGGGGGATGAGCCAATCTAATGGCTCACTGCTGCCAAAACAGCAGAGGGGGACAGCTCTGCCACATGGCTGCCACCACTGCCAGAAAACCATCTGGAACCAAGGGAACTCAGTCAGGAGCTTTTACTCCGTTTGTAGCACTCAGCTCCACTGCACCGACTCAGGCACTTCTGCAGTGCTAAAACTCTCTACAGAGAAAAGGCATCTTCTGGTTTCACTGTATTTCTCCAAAGAGGCAAAAATTGCCTTGTGGCAAGTTCTTGTGAAAGTCAGCAGAATTTAGAGTCTTTGGGCACTACTGAAAAGCCTTGCCCAGCATGCTGGTTGCCACAGTCCCGCACTGCCACGGCTCAGCAAATGCTCCACTGCAGTTGCACATCACCAGAACAAAAATGTGCAGCATATTGAAAAGTGAAAATGTGGCAGAGTGTCAAATAAACAGAATTTGGGATTAAAAAACCCAACCTAACATCTGGGAAACTGGGCTGTTTTCTCCATTTCCATATTCCATAATTCAGACTCGTTATACATTTCTGGTTTGGCTTCAAGTTTAAAAAAAGTGGCTGCTGAATTTCCAGCCTGCTACACAGCCACTGCAGAATTCAGAAATCTTGACCCTAGCTGCTAGCAAAATATGTAGATGGGAATTAAAACAGCAGTCTGGGAGAAGTAGGAAAATGGAGAACTCTAAGCTAATCAGTTCTTTCAAAAAGAGGGTGGTTAGCTATTCAAGTTGTAATTTATTGAGATAAAGGAACCATATGTCACAGAAAGACTTAGGTTGCCTGCAGGGGAATGTTATTATTTTTTCCCTTTTTTTTTTTTTTTTTTTTTTTTATTAAGAGAAGACCCTTGTGTGTGCATTTGCAGCTTATAGCTAAGAGTTTGGAGCTAGAAGCTTATCAGCCATTCTGTCTCCTATCTGCTGATCTGCTGGCTTTGGGGGAAGGGGAATGTGGGCAAACAGGCATTAAATTCCACTGACAGGCGACGGGAAGGTATTCCTTGATAAGCAGCATCCAAGATGATGAGCCGTAAAGCAAAGCCCCTGTGAGGGAGCAGGGGAAGAGGTAGGGAAAGCTTTAACCATCTGTCTCAACCCAGCCTTGCTCAATGCTTGCCAGAGCAGAGGTCACCACCAACAATAATAACCCTCGAGAAGCCAGACGTATGCTTTCCATTCACCAATAATCTACAAAGAGTCTTAGGGTGAAATCCTGGCTTCTCTGAAGTCAACGGGAGCTTTGCCAATGACTTCAGTGGAGCCAGGTTTTCATCCCTGATAAATTTAAAGCAACCCCCAGGCTTAAAGATGAAATGACAGCATCCTGGGAGTGGGTGCAGGCTGAGAACCAGCAATGCTTCTCTGAAAAGCTGTCAGACCTTACAGACAGGATGCCTCCACAGCCCTGGAGCAATACCAGCATGGACAGTAAAAGGGTAAAGTGGACAATCAGACAAACACCAATAATTTTTAACTGCTGGGACTACTTCAGCATAGGACCCCAGTGAGTCAGGATATTGTGACATAAAACCCAGTGGTCCTTCTCACTTCTGAGATAAAGCATATAAAGTGAGTTATGCTATTTCATTTTATATCATACTGATTTTTTTTTCACCTCTCCCCTCCTTACCCAGCTATTCTCATGCTGGCCTTGAAGGTTGTCACCTGGTGGCACTCTTCCAAAATGAGGACTTTTCACACTAGACAAGGTGCAATCGTCTACTGCAATCTTTCATTTCAATCACTAGGACCACCCAGCCTCCTCAATGTGCTGTGTCTCAGTTAGGCAATACTTTGTTTTTCAGGACTCAACACCAAGTGCAGGTGCCTGCACAGTGATGGAGAGGGGCTGGCCCTGGGCAGTGTGGTGGACACTACGTGGGGTGATCAGCTGTGATGGCCACAGCAGGAGACAGAAGCACCACTGGCAGGACACGCCAGCAAGGACACCACAAATTCAGCCCTGCACAGTTTCCTGGCCTGGAGCACTGAAGGTAGCATTTTTGTTGGCAGGCTGATCAAAGGGAGACCATGGGGCAATGGTCACAGTTGTAGCCAACAGGCTCGCCAAACACCTCCCTGGGACAGATCCCTCACCATGCAGTGGAGGCCCAACACGGACAGCCCTAACCCCCTCTTGAGGCCGTGCAATGAGGCACAGGGGATCTGAGAGGCATGGGAGAGGCAGCACATCACAGGAGCTCCCACAGCTTACTGTCTGCTCTCATGTGAGCTGAGCTACACCAGCTGACCGGGCGCTGAGCTTGGGCTCGGGGATATTCCCTGGCACTGGTGAGGAGCTGGGAGTGCACTGGAGCTGAGTCTGCCTTTATTACTGAAGGGAAGAGAAATGGAAGGTAAAAGCTAGGTGGAGGGGTGAGGTGTGAGCTGTGAACCTTCACAGGGAAGAAGCTATTAAAGGAACACAACTCCCTTACCCCAGCACCACTGTCAGACCCACTTGCTGATCCACCTCCCTTGCTGAGTGCCTATAACCCATATCCCAGGAACAGCATCCCCCTCAGGCTAGCATTGGATGTCCTCCTCCTCGTGAGCCCTGGCTTCATTTTCCAGGGACTAAATGGTAGCTGCTGGAGCAAGCGCCCACCCAGCCAGGAGAAGAGCACTTTCCCCTTTGCTTTTAAACCCATCTCCCCTCCAGGTCGTGATTCAGCCATCTGGATTCATCGATTAAGTCAACTGCTGCTTGAACAGTGTTTGTGAACATAAATGGGCACCTCCAGGGCAGGGGTGTGCCCCCTCTCCTGCCTGACCCCCCAGACAGCCACACAGGCAGCAGTGCCATACCCAAGAGCCACTTTTACACCAACTTTTTCCGGTGGGAGGAGGCTCTGGTTCCTCTCTGCCACCACTCACAGCTGAGAGCAGCACGGCTCTGTCCCTCCCTAGCTTTGCACAACAGCCCAAGGCATTAATGTGCCACGAGGAGATGTGCACCAGTACAGGCTCATCTCATCTGGATTAAAGATGTCTTTGGTTCAGTTTCATAAGGCAAGGGAGAACTTGCATTACCCAGAGCTCGGCAGCAGATCCATGTGTGTGTTTTTCACCAGACTGTCACTCAGACTGTTTCGCATTACGGGCCTTCAGTCTTGCTCTGGCTGTCGAATTGTACCATTAAGCTCTGAAATACAGAACTCATGAGCCAAGTTTCCACGTTTCTTCAACAGCCAGGATCCACTGACAGCCACTAGGTATGGTCAGACTTTGGCAAAGCCGGAGGACAGTTGTGCCTCTTGGCTGCCAAGCCTGCCTGCTGCAGCTGCCCCGCTCCTGCCCACTGCCATGTCTGGCACCAGGATCACAGCAATGGTGGCAGCAGGACAGCCCAGGCCGAGTGACGACAGCAAGAGTACATCAGTGTTTTTATCTTCTCAATATTTTGATTAGCCCAAGGAATGTTTGGGTTAAAAAAAAAAAAAAAAAAAGGCACCACATTTTTTAAAAGCCACGTGACAGTCCCACAGGCTGTTATGACTTTATGCAGCATCAAATAGCTCTGTATGATCAGCCGCATCACCGAGAGCGTCGGTGCCACACCGGGGATTTACCAACAAGTGATTTCACGGGGTGGGAGCTGCACCTCTGACGCACTCAGGGCAGACCCATGGGAGTCCCTACCCTGCACAATCATCTGTGCTGATCGTTCTTACCGCACTGCTATCATGGAACATGTTTGTGGCTTTAAAAAGCCTTAAATGTGAAGGTTTGGGGTTTGTGGCTTTTGGTCGGATCTTTAATGATACCCCAGTGCAATTATTTTAACCATATTCTTGCCTGATTCCTGCGCAGTCATTGACAGTGGTTATCACTGGAAGGGTACGAGACATCATTGTGACTCACTCATGACCACAGCCTTCAGATGCACCAAGACCTGCAAGAAACCTCCCACGAGCTCTGATTCTCCTCATGCCCCAAATGGGCACACTGGGCTGAGGCTCCCATGATGTGCCTCAGTCCTAGCTGGCACTGCATGCTAGAACATCTCACTCTTACTTTGCAGGAACCCTGAGGAGGTCACTGGTCTCCGGGTAAAAATGTTTTGGATTGGGGGATGCTTTTAGTCCAGTTTGCCCATTTAGACAGTTTGGAACCAATTCTACCTTCCAGCTGTAACACACTCACAGAGGCCCCGATTGTTAGTAACCTTACTTTTACACAGAACATTCCCAACTGTGTAAGAACGACAACAAAGATTCCAAAACTCCCTTTTTTTTTTTTTTTTTTATTTTTGTTAGGTGGCTTCATTTATGCTTCAAGTTGATGAGAGCTGTGTTTGCTCTTGCTACACTGAGCTGCACCTTGAGCACTCACAAAGAGGTCCAGCTCCCTCAGACCGGATGCTGAGATATTGACTTAGAGCAAGTGATAATCCAACCCTCATTTTCACATATTTTCAAGTCCACATTACTTTTAAATTTGAGGGCCTCCCATCTGAGAGAGAGAAAGCTTTTCCCACTGTACTGACACAGTCAGCAACCAGGAGGAAGAGTAAGGAGTGTCAAACCCCAGTGAAGTCCCACGAGGGACGCACAGGCCAGCTGAAAGGGACGTGTCACGCCAGTGCAGATCCATCGCGGCTGGGCAGAGGTGACAGTCGGGACGCAAGGTGCAGCCATGTGTGGGATGGGGTGAGGGTGCAGCACTGGGGTGTCCGGGCAAAGCAGGGCTTGCAGAGGAGCAGGAGGCAGGAGGGGAGCAGGCTGGGGGGGACACGCTAGACTGGAGCAGGAGCTGCGGAGAGGGCGAAGGAAAAGGGAGGGAGCAGGGAGGGAGGACAGCAGGGGAGGGAGGTAGGGCAGTATAAAAGCATCCGACACGTACCTCTCCCGACAGAGCGAGGGGGCGAGAAAGTGGGTCTGGAAGCAGAAGCCAGCAGCAGCAGCAGCAGCAGCAGCAGCAGCAGCAGCAGCAGCAGCAGCAGCAGCAGCAGCAGCAGCAGCAGCAGCCAGGAGGAGCGGCAGCCGCTTGCAAACACGCACGCACGGTGGCAGGAGAGAGTGCGGCGCTGCCCCTGCCAGCCCTAGGGCACTGGAGGGAAGAGAGAGGAGAGATGCAGCCAGGTATCCAGCTCCCCGGGAGGGCAGCGGGCAGTTGAAGCTTTTTGCAGCCCCTCGTCCTCCGCCCCCCATCCGATTTCCCACGGCTGAGCCAGCGGGTAGAGAGAAGGAGGAAGAAGAGGAAGGGGCTCGGGGGAAGAAAGCCGCGATCTGCCCCTCTTTTCCTCCGGGGAGCTCTCGGCCGCCCCGTCGAGGGCCGGGAGGCGGCGGGGGTGGCGGCGCGCCCCGCTCGGTGTCCCCCGCACGGCCAGGGGCAGCGGCGGCGCGGGGCGGGCAGGGCAGGGCGACGCCTCGACGGGCGGCGGGAGGGGAGGGGGAGCGGCGGGGCGGGCGAGGACACGACGGCGGCGGCGGGGGAAGCTGGTCCAGGGGCCACCCCCATCCCCGCGCGCGGAGGGAGGCGATAGCCCCGAGCTCTCTCCTCCCCTCGGAGCGTCCCGGCTTCCCCGCCATGTGAGACTCGTCCCCGGCCCCCCCGCCTCGCTCTGCCTCCCTCCTCCCTCTCCCTCGCGCACACGCTCCCGGCTCCCCCCGTCCTGCCGGCGTCTCCCCGCCGGCCGCCGAGCCCCGCCGCTCTCCGCCGGCCGCGGCTCCCCGAGGCGGCGGGAGTTCTGCCGCCCGCTCCCTCCCTCCGACGGCTCGCGGTGCCTCTGGCTTGCAGGGCCGCCCGCGGAGACGCCGCCGGCCGCGGGTACCTGCCGCCCGCCGCCGGGCAGCGCCGGGACTCTGGCCGCCGCCGCGGCATCCCGCCCCGACGTGGCTCCGCCGTGGTGCGGCGGCCCCCGCTGCTGCTGCTGCTGCTGCCGCCGCTGCCCCGCGCCCGCCGCCCGCCCCAACGACGTCGAGAGCGTCGCGCTCCCCGCTGCCCGTCCTGCGGCTCCCGGGGCCGGGGCCGGGGCCGGGGCCGGGGCCGGGGCCGGGGCCGCTCCGGCGACGGCCCCGGCTGCGGCGGCGGCGGCCGCCGCGGCTCCTCCTCCTCCTCCGCCTCCTCCGCGGCCGCCGCCGCCGCCGCGGGGCCTTAAAGCCGCCCGGCTCAAGAGGATGGTGCGGCTGGCGGCCGAGCTACTGCTGCTGCTGGGGCTGCTTCTGCTCACCCTGCACATCACCGTGCTGCGCGGCGGCGGCGGAGGGGAGCCCCACGCCCCCACGGGCGCCGGCAACCACAGCCAGCGGCAGGTGAGTGCCGCCCCGCCTCCCCCGGCACCCTCCCGCTCCCCCGGGGCCGTCGGGGCCGGCCGGGCTGACGGGAGCGGCGTGCTGCACCTGCCCCGACCGCCTCCCGCTTTTCTCGCCGCCCGCGCCGGTCCCGACCCCGAGGGTTCTCCGCCTCAGGGCTGTCCCCGGGTGCGCACGGGGTGTCCCTTGCTCCCCCTGGGCTGTACGCTGTCGGGGGCGGCGGTGGCGAAGGCAGGTGCGGGGGGCGCGTGTTCCTGCAGCGCACCTGGGCAGCCTGTGGGCAGGTGAGAGATGGAAGCAGCCGTGTCAGGCGGAGCATGTCCCACCCTGGGCACAGCGTTCCCCAGAGTGAAAGGGAAACAGATAGGTGTATGGTCTCGGGAAATACTGGAACGAAATATATGGCTTTCCTTGAAAAGTGTCGAGAAACAGGCTGGCATTCGGTCCTGAAATAGGCAAGAAACTTAGGGTGATAAAGGCTTGTGATGTGAAGGACAGCGCTTGTGACCCAGCCAGCCCGTTCCAGTCTTTTGAAAGACTTCTCCTGCAAAAACAAGCTGTGTATTATGTCCGACAGATGTAAAGGACTTTTTTTGTTCTGTTTCGGTATTTTTGCAGGTGATTCTTTTTATTCAGTATCACATATTGCCATTCATTTATAATGGTGGGACAATGATCAAAGCTGCAGAATCAACATCCCAGACAAAGCTTGTAAATCTCTGGTTAGTTGCATGTGCCCTTACCAGCTCTTTTCCCCTGTATTGAAGTGGTAAAAGGAAAATCAGCTGCCAAGTCACGCAGTGAACTGGCAGAAAAGTGTATAATTATTATCACCATAAATTTATATAAACCTTTCATTGTGTCGGTAAGAATCATAGTACCAACAGAGTGCAAAAGCAGGAGGAAAAGCAAGGCAAGTACGGGCTGTAGTGATCACTGTATGAAGGGCATCCCTGGCTGGTGGTCCACAAAATGAGCCGCAGGAGGGAACCCAGAGCTGCAGGCTCAACATCCCAGTCACAACCCAGAGTCAGGTCCCCCTGACTCACAAACCCTCCTGCTGAACTTGGTGGGAGTCCTGCTTGGGAGTGCTGAGCTGTGCACTTCAGTAAGGCCCCACCGTGCTGTCTCTGTTTTGAGCTGCAGTTTTATCACCGGCTTGACATTCCAGGATTTTATTTATTTTTTTTAATATCTATAAGATTTCTGGTAATAATGTTTTATAAATGATGCTTTCTTTCCTCATGGGCACTGGAAATGCCTTTTAAAATGATGTTCCTCAGAAAAGTAAATTTGGAGAGGATTTTTATGAGGTGTTTGCTATCATTAGAATAACCCTGAATTTGCCTTTTCTTGACAGGCTTGTAACATAATGAGAGAAACATCTGGGTAAGTGGGAACTCTGGGTGATGCCATTTCCCTGAGGAGCTCCTTTCAGAGCACTGTTGTAAGGTTAGGGTGAAACAAGAAGACAAGCATCTTCAGATAATTATCCTGGATTGTTATCATTGTAGTTGGCTGTCTCGTGAAAATCTTTAGATTGTTGACTTCAAGAATTCTTTCTGTCCAATGATTTTTTACAGATTACCTTAATAAACTCTGTGCCTTTAAGCACCATGATAGCTTTAGCAGTTCATATTTTCATAATGGTTTGCCATTTGTAGAATTGAAATTTTTATATACTTCCCAACTGAATTGATTCTGCAGTTATGTATTTGAGAGGCTGTGTCTGTACAAAACATTATGGAGGGAAAGGATATTGATTAGAGCAATTGGTTAAACAGATGGAAGTCTATCAATTTTTTCATTTGATAACTTCCAGAGATTCTATTGCTAGCTGGAAAATCAGAAGTAACCTGCTTTAGAAAGTTGCACTGCAGATGCTTCCATTCAGAGCACCCCAGTATAGATCTCGATGGCAAGTTTGCACTGGGATCTTCTGATTTGAGCAGGTTTTGGGCTCTATCATGGCACGTGCTGAAGGGAAATGCAAAATCCTAGTGCACTGCACTCCCAGGGAGAGAATCAATGTGGGAAACAAAACTGCACAAACTCACACTTGTTGATACAAGCACTCAGAAATCTCTCAGGGTTTTTCTGCCTTGGTAGGTCTCTGGAGAAGAGTGATTGCGAGGAGTAGATCAGTGTTTCATCGTATCACATTTGATTTGAAAAAGTGTGGCAAATCCAGGAAAGAGTAATCTTTGCAGCAACTGTTTATAGACGTCTTTTGACATGGCAAATTTGTACCGAAAGCCCCTGGCAATTATCAAACGCAGGATATGGTATTTTAAGACTGTCTGTTTGGACAAATGAAGTGCTCAGAATTAGGACCTTTTTACATAAAACAGATTCAGGAAGAATCCTTAGTAATCCTACAATATTGTTAGAGATTTAAATAGTCTAAAACACTTGTAAGCATTTGAAGTCTGATTCATTAAGGGAGGAAGAGCTTCTCTTTCTCCCATGCCTTGGTCCTTCCTGTAAAAGAAGGATTTTGTAGGATAGTTTTGATTTATTTTGGTCTTTCAGTTGCATTAACCCCTGCAATTAATTAGACTGAGGGATGAAAGAAATAAAGAAAAAACCCCTTCCATCCCAAAATTCAACAGGTCATTTTTCCCTCCCTCTCATTTTTCCCTTCGATGCCCTTCCCCATGCTGTGTGTGTCTCCAGAGATTCCAGATGTCTGGGGTTGTCTTGTGCTGCTGTGACTGGCTGTGGTGGAGCAGCGGTGAGGAGAAAATCCCAATGTACTCCTGTGGTCCTCTTTGGGATGAGTGAGATACAAGCAAGGCTGCCTTGGTTCAGTGCTGCAGCAATGGTTGCTGGACCTCCGCGGGGCTGCGGTTTCATGCTGCTCTTAGAACTGGGTTGTGGCAGGGTAAACTAACACAGAGTGGGAAATCCACATTGGAGCTGTAAAATACCTCGCAGACTTGAGTTACGAGACGGAATCAGGCTTGTGTTTCTGAATCAGATTTTATTCCCCTCCTTCCATCACTTCCAATGGGGGAAAAAAAAGGAGAATTGGGGAGGGGAGGGATTTTGGTTTTTTCTGGTGAGAACTCTATGAGGTGTAATTTAATTAACATCCAGAAGCTGTTGAGGAGTATATTTAGGAAATAAAGAAGTACAAACTTTCTTTTCTGAAGAAGAGCAAATGAAGCCGTATTAAGAGATGGAAAAATACAGCTTGGATATGTTTTTATCTTTTTACATAGTTCCAAAATGAAGGGAAGGCTTGAACATAAATTTTGGAAGACATTTTTAATGCTTTATGATGCTCTAAAATCTGTGCTTTCATTCTGAGAGAAAATATTTAATCTCAATGTTTATCCCCATCACTTCTAATTTTTCCATAGCAGGCCTTGCACACCAAGAAAAACAGTGCTCCCACACCAAGAAAAATGACCTTGTAAAATGCAGTAACAGAGCCACCAACAATATATGCCATAGAACATGAAGTCAGATTCTCCACTGCAGTACTTGCAGCAGTATTACATTAGCCTGAAACTCAGTAGTTGTGCTTAAAACTGGAGCCATATAAGAATACATAATTTGAAAAGCAGCACAGTGCTGTAAACAGATTTTTTTTCTTTTAATCACCCTGCTGCTGCCCTTGCCCCCCTCTTCGATAAGCGTGCAAGAAATTACAGCGTGTCGGAAATGCTCTCTGAGCCCTACCAGAAGAAACACATTCTGCTGCTTATAAATGCTTGCGCAAGAGTCACTCTCCAAGCTGTGTGAGGAGCCCTTTACAGGGCTGAGCTGGGCAATTTTCGCCCAACATCCCCAGCTCAGCACCATGGGAAGTTTAGCAATGGTTTGCTGTCTGCTACCTTTCCTGGAGTGCATTTCAATCTTTTCAGGACTTGTGCGTTCTTGCTGACCCTAGTACTGCATTCAGGCAATTTGCAAAATGATCTCCAGTCGAATACAGTGGCATATTTCAGCTTTCTGGCTTCCTCAGTTAAGTAGGAATGAAGCTGTTTACTTTGGGAGAGTTTTAGAGTGAGTTTTTTTTAAAGCTTATTTGAGCTCTGGAGCTTTACATTTGGTTAGCTCTAATAGGAGCTGATCGTCTCAGTCTTCATTGAAAACCTGTCGATTCCACGTTCTGCCTTCATGCTTTCCAGACTGCCCTTAGCCTCTCATAAGGTGCCAGTAAGTGGATGTATATCATATATTTAATATGAACATTAAATCCTTCTCTGCCTGAAGAGAAGTTTAAGTGTAACCTGGATAGCTTTCAGAGCAGGTGGCCTGTGAATTGGGCAGGCTGATTCTCTTGAACCCAAAGTCTTTTTTGGTGAGGTGGTTCCTCATCGTAGAGGATGGTGTTTTGTGCTTTTTTTGACCATGACAGTGAAACCTGCCTGCTCTCAGCAGGCTTTGGTGTGTAGGTTCTTAACCACCCTCTGGCGTATGATCCTCCGGTTATGCACTGAGATTTAGCAATGGCTTATGCCATGTGCAGTTCATTGTCTTGTCTCCCAAGGGAGAGAATTATGTGTGCTCTTTAGTGGTTTTGCTAGTGGGCTGTGGCTTGTTCCAGGGTCGAGGGGGAAGGAAGGGTGATTAGCTTTAAGTGTGCTGCTGCTGCATGCGTGAAAGCAAAGGGATGAAATGGGAAACAAGGGTGAAGGACTGAGACTGCTGCACTGAGCACAGGACCATTTTCTGGCATCCATTGCTCCCAGGAGAGATTCTTCCACCTTTCAAACCCGTCTCCCGGAAATCTCCAGAAACTATTAATTAAACTTCTCTTCATACTTATCATTTTGGGAAATTTCCTAGCAAACTAAAGTATCCTTGGTGGAAAAGAGCTACTACACCTTCAGGATAGGATGTGACAAGATTTTTAGTATCTTAGCCTACTGCAATAATTCAGGACAGCTATCCAAGGATATTTCATTTAGTTATGGCTACAAGGAGGAATGTTAGGCAGGTATGAATGTAACTTCCTGTGTTAAATTTTACCTAGACAGAGGCATATTTTGCTAAACATCTCTTCAGCTCAACAGGCAACAGTTACTGTAGTGCTTATCTTGGATCATCACTGATAAGTACCTGGCATTAAATCACAAGGTGCCTCTCCAATTTTTCTCTGTAACTACAGATCAGAGCAGTTTTTTCCTAGTGCTTCATGTGGAAGAGTCTCTTTGAGTTACCTATTTCTGTTTTGAGCAAGATTTAGGATCATTCTCCAGCTCATTATAGTATTGGGCTATTTGTAAGAAAAAAGGAGAGTGTGTGTTGTTCTGAATTCATTCTGGGCCATCACAGCGTGTTCACGTCCATTCCCATGGTCCTGGAGCTGGACGCAAAATACAGTGGCTACCATATGGAGAGGTCCAGTGACATTCCTTTTGCCTTTGTCTTCTCTCAGCTGACCCTTACCTGTGCTCTGGGGCTGTGTGTGAGGGCAGAGGGGTTAAAGGGAAACCTGCTAGCCAGGGCTTGAGCCCTATGGCTGGACGGATGACTTACAGCAATGCAAGGTTTGAGACTCACTCCTGGGAAAGTGTAGAGCTGTGGTGATTGCCCTTGGTGAGAGTAGAGAGGCCAGGAGTGGGTGCACAGAGATCCTGGATGGAGCTGCATTGCTACTTTCCACTTCGGTTCATCTAACTCAGACTGCTAGCACTAGTTGTGGAGTAGATTTTATTTTTAACTCTCTTCGTTGATCATGTAGAGAAGTCTGTTCTACACAGGAAGAATGCAGTTGGTCCATGGCAGCTCTAACAGTGACACAACCACACTGCTACTGACCCCCTGCTCTCACCTGACTGGCACAGAACTTTCTCCTTTGTTTCTGCTCTGGTTGACAATCCTTAGGTTCAATCCCATTTCCTTGTTCTGTCCTTTCCCAATGCCAGCTGTGCACAAAAACAGGAGGCCTACAGCTGAAGCTGTGCTGGTGGCCCCAACAATGTCATCATTGTGCTGTGTGGTGCTGGTCCCTGTGCACTCCCCTGTGGTTTGTAACATAGCTCTTGTGACCTGCAGGTAGGTAACTGAGCTCCAGCACTGAGAGGTTCAGCATACTGAGCTGTTCCACACCTTGTGGAATTCCTTGGCTGGAAAGACATCTGTTTAACCAATCCAGGTTATGCTGAATGTAAATTGGGAAATGTGGTTTGAATTCAGCATTGTTCTTTTGCCTCTGTTCATATCTACTACATCTCTATATTGGTAGTCAAGGTTGAATTGTTCCAGAATGGTGGAAAACACCATCAAAGAAAACAAAGAACAATGAAAGAATTGTCAATGAGGTGGAAACTCTGGCTGTGTTATGTCACAGCATCTGGAAACTTCATAGAAAGTGAAGTGCAGAAAGCAGTAGTATTGATAATGATACAGACGATGCAGGCTTTGCCTGCCAGCCAAATATGTATGTTAGAAAAGCTTTCTGAAATCCCATGTGATAAAGAGAACTTCTGAAAACCCTGTCACTGGCATGTATTGTGGCGGGAAGGAAAAATCAGTTTGAAAACTCATTGTTTTTTAAGATGCACAGAATTGTGAACATTCATGCTTTAGAATTTCTCCTTTGTTTTTGTTTATTATGTAAAAGTGCACAGAGTGCAAGTAATACTAGGAAATTATTTTCCATACTTTTCTTACGCTTACATTCTTCTGCATCACTTTAAGATCTTAAAACACACTCATATTTCAGATAAATAGACAGACAATTGGGATGTTTCCTTACACAAGCATAAACCTAAAAAACTGAAGCAATGTCATTTTGCTTTGGGCTTACATCCTGATTCAGCAGCTTTGGCAGGTTTAGCTGTCAGAGTTGGTTGCTTTATGCTCTTCTGTCTGTTTTGCCAGCCTTCCTCGCGAACAGATGTGGCAGTGCCCAGTTGTGCCTCATTTCTTCTCTTCACCATGTTGGTTACTGCTTATTTGGTCTTTTTGTTATGACTTGCTGTCTGCTTCAAGACCACCCTACAAAAAGTCCTTTGAATTGACTGAATAATGTTCAGTTCTCAGAAAGATGGCTTTTTCAAAGTATTCTTTTTCAGTGGCATAATTTCCACCCCCCACCTTATTTTACTTTTAAAATCTCAACCCAAGCTTATGGAGGTTGAGGTTCCAGTACTGTGGTGTAGCTCATGGGCAATGTGCAGCACAAAGGTCTCCAGCCTGAATGGAGGCATTGTCACAAATGAATCATGAAGTGTATTTTTGTATTATAATTATATAATATAAATTATTATAATCATAATAAATAATTTTGTATTTTTCCTTTTAAACTGAGAAATAAAAGGCAGAAGGAAGCACTCGATGCAGTGGTTACTGTTGCACTTTAAGACCATTGTGCCTATTTTGCAAGTTTTAAAGACAGTAAATGCCAGGCTAAATTCATAGTCCAAAGCACAGAGATGAATAACATTTCCAAGAAATAGCGTAGTGAGCTCATTGGTACATCACCAAGAGCAGAATGTTTCCAGTGTTGGTATTTCCATGTACTTTCGATTTGAAATGTTAGAAAAAGAAAGAAAACAGAGTAAAATGTAACTTATTATTGTAATAAGGGATGGCTCGCCACAGTGGTCACTTGTGTGGCACCGTAATGCTTGGTTAGAGGAGCTGGTGTGGGCGGTACTGGTAAGCAGTTCCTGTATCCTTTTGTCCTTGTTTTTCAAGTGCTTGGAGAACTCTTAGCTATGGGTCATATCTTTGTTATTCCTCTCTTTCTAGCAGCCTAGCAGGACGAAAGCAAGCTAGTTCTTCACCTCTAAGCCTTTAAAGTATGCAGGTGCTCCTGAGGATGAGAGAGGAAAATCAGAGAGGAAATCTTTCTCTCACGCTCTTGGTGGAGTCAGTGCGCATTGAAAGGCAGGAGGAGTTCAAACATCCCTTGGCTTCTATGCCTCCATGCTAAACCTGCATTCTCAGTGTGTTTAAATTGACCTTGCTCCACTGAGTTCCACAAAGCAAGACAAGTCAATGATTTGTGTCAGCTGCAGAGCCAAGATCCTATTGAGTATGAATCTTTCACAGCTCAGTTTTTCTGCAGAGCCGATAAGCACATAGCACACATCATTGGGACCTCTGTCCGCAAAGATGAGCTGGGCCTTGGTGCATGGCTTTCTTCACATTTCATGAATTAATTTCCATCTGTTATGTTTCATTGCACTGAAAAACACTGGACTGTTTGTTCCACAGTAGCTCTTCGTCCTTAGGAGGATTAACATTTCCTCTTTGCCAGCAGGGCTGTTGAGATCGGTTCTCATGACAAAACCAGTGAGTTCTGTGTAAGTTATCTATAAAAACCAAATAGTGCCCCATCAGTTTCTGCCACTGGGGCCGCTCTTAAGAAAAGTGGATTCCCCCCTTTCTAAGGAGCAGTTACTGAGTCCATGCTTTCCATGGGCCAAGTTTAACTTCCAGAATTATCCCTTCAGGCATCTTGCCTTTACACTCCCACTGAGCTGGGCGCTCAGGTACTGAGGTTGGGCACTCAATTGAAACACTTTTCTCTAGCAGAGGAATGCCCAGGAATGCTGAGTAGGAGGTGAGGTCCTTGCACTGGAAGAGCTGTGCTGCAGGCTGTGATGGAAAGAGGAGTTGGCTGGCAGCAGAGAAATTGTAACAAATAACAGGGAAGAGGACCTAGTGATAAGACAACTGGTTTTTTTAAGCTAGTGCTTCGAAAATTAGTTACACAGCCTTGGTATCTTTATTGCCTTAGAAGTAACCCAGCAGCAGCAGCACTGGGTTTCTTCTTTGCCTGAAGAAACCACAATTACTCCACTGGGAGCAGCTGCCCAAGTTTACTACAGATGAAACATAAATTTGCCTGGTCTTACCTGCCATGTATGTCAGTGTGGGATTGGTCTCAATGTGCAACCAGATATTTACTAATGCCTGTTTACACAAGCTACCCAAAGAAACAAAAAGGATTAATGGTTTAAAACAAAAAATAAAAACCATAGCTGCCCAGCGTAGATTCTGTGACATCCCTCTGTATTCACCTTCTACATCATGTGAATTGTTTATGCACTATTTAATTTCATAGCCAGAAATTATTTAGCTTCTGTTTAGCAACATGGGAGCAATAAAACTGCCCATGTCTTTAATGTCTACAGATACAACTCTCATGTGAAACTGTCTCTGGAAGTTACCTCAGTAATCAGACTGGAGTTGTTTAGGATGCAGTGTGTATGCTGGCATTTTGTGCTCCTGATTTTAAGATTCTCTGGACTGAAAAAGTCTGCAAAGACTTGCTGCACAGGGCAGGCTTTAACAAAGCAATTGATGATTCTCATTATATGAATGCTGCCATTTCAGTTTACTTGAATCACACTGGCATTCTGTCTTAAATATATCACTTTTTATTTGTTGGTTGGGGTGGGTTTTTTGGTTTTTTTGAAACCAGCTCAATATTAGGCATGGGTATGCATCTTAGCTAAACTGTAACCTAGCCAGTCCATGCCTCTTGCCCTGTGGAGTGCCCGGAGTATTTCAAAACATGTAACCACAGTGATATTTTTATAAAGGAATGTTCACCTCATGGGATTTTTTTTAAGGTGTTCTATTTTTTTTTCCAAGTTACAGCTTGACTTTATTGTACATGATGTCCAATAAAAAAGATATATGTCTGCAATTGGACTTTGAAAAAGGGACATGGTGCCTATTCCATTTAAAGGGAATGAAGTCAAGCATTAAATTTGCTGGTCACCCTTTTCATATTGACTGTATCTTGGCCAGCAGTTGGTCTTTGATGTTGTAACAATAGAGCAAAGGCAGAGGAGGAGGAGGAGGATTAGGACCTCCATAATATAAAAACAAGCCTGCATTTATCATGATTTTTATAGAGCACAGTCCCTGTCTATTGGAGGTTTGCAGTATAGACTTAATGCTCTGCAGAAGAGTATGGCAACTTTAACATTTGCAGGTGGCTTACAATTCATCCATCATTGCTCCTACCATCTCCTCTTAATTCTGTTTGTTTAGGTGTTCAGCATTTAACTTTTCCTATCTTGTTATTCCTTCCTACAATTGGAAAACAGATGTTTGTCAGGAGAGAGCTTCTGGAGTATCATTTTCCATTATGGGGGTTGATCATAGCATTATTTATGAAAGGCTCTCTGCAGCTGGCCAATAGCAAATCTATTCCTCACCTTGTGCTTTGGAGTCCAGGCTTTGACTGGGAAAGAAAAGAGGGCTTAATAAGTGTATGTCTAACATTGGTGAATATATATCTCACACGGGACCCAGGGCAGCCACGCTGTGCCTGTGTCTTCAGGCATGTCGGAACAATAGTGCCAAAGGTTTCAAATGAGCTGTTTAGCCTGATAGAGCCCTGGAGATTTTGATATGCATTGAAGTGGGAGCAGCACTGGCCCTCGAGCCAAACTTGCAGGAGGAAAAGGGTCATCCATTTCCTGAAAATGTTTAAGGCACCAAGTTGTGCTGAGAGCTGGGAGCAGATGGGCTTCAAAATGTGAGCAGAGCTTGGAAAGAGACAAATAATCCATACTGTGCTGTTGCAGCCATGTGTGTAGCACAGCAAATGTGGAAGGCAGCGTGAAGGGAGTGGTGTTCCCAGGGATGCAGTGATGGCAGCAGGAGTGAGCCTGCTGCAAGGATCCACATCAGAAGCCCAAAGGCAGCTCTTAGAAAACCATCTGGGGCTGTGTCAGGTTAAAAAATTGCTTTACTGCACCCAATTCCAGTGGCTCTTGCTTAAGGCACGATCCCCAAGTCTGCTGACAAGGCAAAACACCTGGAAGCTTGTCTGCCAGACTCCAGAGACACCTGACCCAAGGAAGGGAATGGGTGGGGGGAAGATGCCAATCTGTGGTGCATTTGACAGTTCAGCACTTGATTTAGGATTTGGATCCTGTGCCTTCTAGGTGTTCAGATTAGACCCATGAATAAGTCACTGCCTGCTAGCTGAGCTGCAGTAGCTCCTTGGATGTCTTATTCCACCTTCATCCCACAGAAAATACGGGGTGACTTTATGTTGATTCATAAGTCAGCAGTGAGCAAGTAAACCCTGTCCAGAGCTCTCACCAGGGTGACAGCACTCTGTCCTCAGAGCAAGCACTCCACAGTCACCAAACGCTGAATCTGGCTTTTAGTTAATCTCCATCATGATGGCCATTAGAGAGGCAACATCCGGTGCAGAAAATGCACTTCTGTGCTCTGCTGTGTGTCCTTCATCGAACCTGATACAGAGGCGTCTTGGCTGTTTCTGCTTTCCCCAGCTGATGGAGGCAAACCATGTGAGGCTCAGCCAGTCTAAGGTGGGGGTTCTGGCTGGTTAGAGGCATCACCTAGTGTTTTAAAAGGGTTTGCCCTTGAGAGATCAATAGCTCTGGAAAAGCTGCTGAAATCCTTCAGTGGATGTGCATTTGATTCCTGCTCTTCTTTGATCTGGCATTCATGGCATTTTGAATAATCTAAATCAAAGCTGCCTTTCTCACCTACCCATCCCTCTTTCTTCTTGTGTCTCCTAAGAGGATCATTTTTTCATGTTCTTAAGAATATAGCTCTGGCTGTCTTAACATCAAGATAAAATGAACTCATTATTTGCATAACATCAGAGTAAGGGCCAGATTAATACCACCTCTCTGATTTTTTTCTCCTTTATCCTATTCCTACAATAAAATACAAGAGGAGCATGCAGCTGAAACCATGTGTTTGCACACATATGGACTAAGTGGAGGAAAAGAGCTGCATGTCCTGGTTCCCCGATATGCATGGCTGCCATTGATAAAAGGAGCCACAATTACATTGTTATATTGGGTTATAAACCCCACAGTACTCCCACGACAATGATTGCAGTTGGCTTGTAAGAGCTGTATGAGGAGGAAATACATATTTATCTCTTCAGCAGAGTTAAGTGGGTGGAAGTGAGTTCTGAGCCATAGCCTTTGGTGCCTCTGCTGTATCTGCTTTGGGATCTCTCTTTGTATAGAGCTGCTCTCCCTCCCTGGGATCAGGCTTATCCACGAGGGTCCCATCTTTGTTCCTCACTGGAGGAGGTGAGGATACACAAAACTGAGCTGCTTATCTTTCCTCTCCTACCTTGCTGCTGTGTTGGGCTGCTGGGGCTAATTTAAAGATGTCTTTGGCCTGCTCCCATACGCTTTATTGTCAGTGGCGTCTGGGTGGCTTCAGGCACATGCTAAGATTATAACGAGTTTGAAAAATAAATCCATTTATCCTAAAAATAGCTCAGAACTAACTAGTGATCGTGGGGTGGAGGGGAGACAGAAATGAAGATATTTTCATTTCACGTAAGTGTCAGATTCAAAAGCATCTGCCTTGTTCAGTGCATGTATGGTATTAATTTCCTGTCTGTAGTCGATTGGAATGCCCCCGAGTCGTTTGAAATTGAAAATCGAGTCATGCTTCTTTAATCAGCTCTAGGAAATAGCCCCCTCCCTTACTGTTCTAAGAAAATTTATATATACATGCACAGAATTCATATACAGAAAGCCCGTGCTTCTCTCCGGGGCAAATCCGTTCTCCCCTCTCAGACAGAGAAGTCTTCACAGTGTCTTGCCATGGTGTGCTGCCTCTCCACTCACTTGCTCTTCTTCCTCATCATGTCACTGGAGGGAGGCCTTTCTCCTGTGAATCCACGTCCTCTGGTTTCTTGATCTGTCACTCGGCAGATGGACAGAGGGGCAGGATGTCCAGTGCTGATGGCTTGATATGAAACCACAGCAAGTACTGCCTGGGTGTGCAGATGCCATTTACGCTAATTACTTCCAGTTGCTCCTGTATCAGCCTCCAAGGTTTTCTGAGTGAAGAGGGTAAAAGTGTGGACTTGAAAGAGTATTTCCCTGCAGGAGCTGAGCTGCGTGGTCCTGAGGCAGCCGCTCAGATTTTGGCTGCTGTAAACTCCTGGGTGCAGTAAGCCCTTCCAGCCAGCGCTGTGGGGCACACAGATATTGAAGGTAAACAACCACTGCCTTTCCTCTGCCTTCACCCTCTCACTCCCATCCAGAGGAAAGTGAGTACTGGTGGGGAAGGCAGCTAAGGGAGAGTCACATAAATTATCTTGCAGCGATTCCATGGTGTGTGTGTTTTGAGCACCAAGACTCGAGTTGCCTTTTTTCAGGCACAGGAGTAGCTTTGCCAGAAGCACAGGAAACATGTTTTTGGAATATAACGCTTGTCTGCTTTCTTGCTTTCCCGTTATTAGCTTTTGCTTATGTGATGAAGTCATCATGTAACTTTTAGTCCACAGGGACTAAACACTTTCTAGTCTCTAAAAACATCTGCCAGTTAAGGCAGCCAGAGTCTGAGACACTTCTGAAAGCATAGGGTGGATATTCAGTGGCATATGAGAGGGAGACACAGAGGCTGGGAATAACTGTTTCTTGGAAACTAACAGCTGAAGGCAGCTTTGGAAATTGAAAAAGCTTCAAGTAAGGTTACTCTTTTAGCCAGGGAGAGATGAAAACTTCACTTATTAAAGCTGGTTCACCTAGTGAAATCCTAGCCATAGTGATTTAGTGGAATAAACTTGCAAAAGGACATAGTTTAAAAACTAGGAAAATAACTTAAGATGTATGTTTGTTCTCTTTCATTTACCTGGACATTGTATCTGCTGACCTGCAAAGCCTGACCAGAGAGTTGTATACAAAAAGTATTAATATTCTGCATTTCCTTTGCAGTTTTGATTTCAGCTTAAGGTAGATTTTCCCATTCTGTTGGAACTTAATGTGTAAATTATGATGCAGATTTCAGATGATGGGTGAGATTAAGCTAGTGTAATTAAATTTAGCCAGGGTATAAGTGACTTCTGTTTAAAGGTTTATTTTACTACTGATTTTATGCAAGTCTTTAATAAAGCCTGAAAAGAATTAGAACTCTCAAAGAATTTGCATTTTGGCGCCACAGGCTATTGGAGTGGAATATCTGGGCTACTCTTCAGTTGTACCTTTGCCTGTTCAGCCACTAAGTCAATATGTCCTGTGTGGAGAGCTCCAGCCAGGCAGTGATTGCAGGGGAGATCTTCAGAGTCATGAACAACAATTAAATGTTTACCAGCAGCTTAGGCAACTGAAAATATCTGTTAACTACAAGCAAAACTTGGCACTGAGCATCTGTCAAAGCCCTACACAATTTAATTCTGTGTGCTTGGCCATTCTCTGGATGGCTGAGTATCTGCTGAAGAACAAAGCACCAGTGTTGTACTACGTTAGAAAATTTGCTAAAGGGCCTCTGTTTTTCTCCAGCAGACATTGAGCTGTAATCACCACTAAGTTTCTATTATCAAAGTGTTTATACAAACTGGCAGTTCTTCACCTCCAAGCCGAACCATACTGTTTGTGTTTTCCAGCTGAATGCAAACATGAAATACAAGCAAACAACAGAGCATAAAAAATAGCTGCGATGTGAAATGCATGTCCACAACATGTAACAAAAGGTTGCCAGACCTGAGTATAATATGGTTGTTTTCTCGTTCAGCTGAGAGTTAAAAATATTGTCTGCCAGAGCCATTCAGATGTGGACTCACTGTTTACCAAGGGTGTGGAGGAGACAGGGAGCTTGGTGAGCAAAACTCCCAAGCAGAATGTGAATGAAGGACGGACCAGAGCTTGACGAGTGCAAGTGAACAAAGTGGCTCAGCAGGGGCAGAATGGTGTTAGAGCTGCTCTGGCATGCAGGACAGATCAGTTCATGAGGTTCAGCAAGGCAGCAGCCTTTTCCTCCACCCTGGAAGGTCCTGACACAGTGCTGGCCATGTGCCTCCAAAGAGCTGGCTGGGACTCCCTAAATGTGAAGGAGCCCTCATCTCTACAGCCTGAGCATCTCAGCAGTCACAAAGTGTCCTGGCTACACACTCAGCTCCCAAGGTTTCCTGGGTAGCCATGAGGGCTACCATAGAAGTTTTCAGTGTAGAAACCCTGGGACTCAAAAGCTGTGACTCTGTGATAAATGTGCCCAGATGCTTTAGGATCCTGCCTCTGCTGTGTGCAGCTCCTGAGAGCTGTTTCAGCATCAGGCAGAAAACCAGCTGTGATGGGCTGGGTGTGCACTGGGGCATCCCAAGCACCTCACTGTGCTGCCACTGGCACCCAGAATCTCCTGCAGACACCCTTAATCCAACAGTTGCTGAGAATCCACATCTACCCCAAACTTTTTACTTGCAACAGCATTTGTGACTCCATCTGTTCTCCACAGAGGCAAAATCACTTTAAGAGCCACACAGCCCCTGAAGCTCGTGTGTCCCATGGCAGTACACTGTGGGATGACTGGATTTGGTCTTTCCATGGCCGCTTAGTCCCACAGGCAGATGTACTGCAGGTTAGAACTGGATACGCTATCATTTTACCAGTTTTGCTGGAGAATTGGAGAATAATAGAGAACTATTAAAACATAGACCATGACTAACAAAACTTTATTATTATAATAATAATAACAATTATTATTACCACTATCATTGTTATTACCAACTGTAATCAGTGATTCATCTTTTATTTGCACAATGTTTAAAGAGGATGCTCTATTTTGGAGCTGCTTAGTGAAAGCAATTGTGTACATGCAAGCCAATGTCGTCTGTTTTAAATTATTTATTAGCAGCGATTACCTAAAATGCACTATTTAGTATTGAAACAATTAGTTTGTGCAGTTTTCTAAAGATAAATAAGGTCTTTCTCTTCACTGCTATACGTGAGTGAGGGGCAAGATCATTTTAAGCTCATTTAAGAAAAAATGAGAATCTTAGTAGGGTAGTGGTTGATGTGACACCCCTTCAGTCTGACTTTCTGTCTGACTGCCTGGACTGTATGCGGCAATAATCATAAAAGAAATCTTTCTCTGTTTACCTCTGATAATGTTTCTCAGCTGTTTCCCTCACTGTCTGTTTCTCTAACACTGTCCTCATACCTCACCCTGATAGGTCCCGCGCTGCTTATATTCCTGACAGACAAAAGAAATAAAGTAAACCCCAGGAATTAGATCACCCAAGTTCATTACACATCTTGGATCTGTGGAGGTGAGAGTCTCATGTAGTATCCTGGTGTGTTACTCAGCCTCCCCAGACCGCTTAATTTTAAAGTGATCATTGAGCACTAACCTGAAAACCCACGACAGCCTTCAAAATGAAAACAATCTGTTTGGGCAGGTGGGAAATGAAACCAGTCCTAATGGCTGTAATGGTTTTCTGTGAAGGCCCCAGGCCTCATTTTGTCTCTGACAGCAATATAATCTTTTATAGTGTCTATGAAGTTTCCTAATAAATAAAAATTCCTTGTTGCTGGTGGTTGAAGATGCTGTACAGGTGCATCATGAAAGTGCAGTGACAGTCTGTCAGTTTTCATTTCAAGACCTCTTGTCAAGATCATTTTACAAGATATTTCAAAGGAGTATACAAGAAATAAGAAAGCAATGTAGCTGCAGCAGTGATTTAGTAATAGATTCCCTTGCTGCCTGGGAGCTGTTAGAATATAAGTTGCATCAGTTTTCCAAAATCCTCTCAGCTCCATAATTAGCAAATGCGCCCTTAGTTTGGCAAGTGGGAAGTGACTGAAGGAAAGTAACAAATATGAAGGACAGGGAAAGAGCAACTGCTTCAGAATATTTTCTGTAACTACAGTCATTCCTCACTTATGCTCTGCCTTGGTTGTTTTTCCAGAACTGGAAATGGTATTAAAATAATGAAGAGAGGAGGGAGATGGACTCCTTGCTTGCCAAAATTGCAGAGAAATTCCCTTTTCCCCCAGTTTGGTATTTTTGCAAGTTCCTATTTCTGTTTAACTTCTCTGTGGGGAAGACAAACAGTGCATTTCCCTGCAGCTCATGTCTACCATGACAGAGGGAGAAACATCATGGGAAAGCCAAGGAGGGCATTAAGATATCCATCTGATTTTTGAAGAGTTAAGCTGCAATATCAGGCAGAACATTTCTCCTGCATGCAGGATTGTCTCTTGGTACCTTAAATCCTGCCATAGTGCAAGTCCCCCCTGGATCACCAGCACTGAAAATTATCCTCATAAAATGCCTGTGAGTTGCTCCTTTTTTGTGGTTTGTAGATGTACATTCATAAGTACTGACCTGTTGCCCTCCCTTTTTCAGAGATGGGTGTTGCAAGGTGTGTTGTTCTGTGATGCAAGCAGTATGTCAGATTCTCTCTCAAGGGTTTATTTTGTTGCCTTGTCACACAACTGTGAGTTATCTGTTCCTGCCCTTATACACTGTCCATGCTTGGAACACTCAAAAATCCTAAGCTGTTTGTGTATTGGGAACTTCCATAATTATCTGATCCCATTGGGCTGCAGAACCGTAGCTTACAGCCAGTATGAGTAACCTCTTAAAACCATCTTAATGGAAAGTTTAAACATTGTGAATAATCCTGTTACACGAAGGGGAAAAAAGTGCTTTATCTTAAAATATTTAGAGTAGATGCATCATTTGAGTAAGAAACCAGTGTGCCTGAATTAGAAATGTCATAACTTCAAAGAAACTGAGTCAGTAGTTCTGAATGAAGTGACATAGCTTTTAAAAGAAGGCAAGCAACACTGCTTTCCCAAAAGCATCAGGCATGAAATCGTGTACACCTAAAAATAAATAGTGTGAAATATAAACAAGGGAAATAACGTAAAAATAAGAAGAGGAGAATATCCCCCCTGAAAAAAAATAAATTAAATTTCATTTATTAGCTTTGGAACACAAACCTTGTTTTCTCCAGAAAGGATGCTGGCATTGTAATAAGGATGCACTTTTTCCTGCTGGATGGGTCTTGGAAGAGCCTTTGCAGAGCTAATGCAGTAGCACAGGGTGAGGATAGTCTTCTTCTCACATGCACTTCAAGCTCCCTTTGATTTGTGGCAGCCTCTTTAATCCTTTCACCAGAAATACACACTTCTAATAATACTGCAGATCAGCTTAGACATGACACCAAGCAGTATCTTCCTTAAAAATGGGCATTCTGTTCATTTTATTAACTGGAAATGAACGTCCTTTCACTTGTGGCAGCACAAGCAGGTTACTGGAATGATGACACACACTGAACATTCCTGTTTGCCTGTGTTGCAGTAGGACACAAAGCCCTAAGGAGGCCTATTTTGGGTTTGTCCTGGTGTGAAAGGGACTGTGAGAGATAGCAGTGCCTCCAGGCAGAGCCCACACTGCTCAGCTTGCCTCACTGCTGCCAGCCAGTAGCCAACCCTGCTCTTGAAGTCAAGCTCTGTGTCCCACTCAGTGTCTGCTCTGGGGCTCAGCACTTGCTGCCGTCAGAAATGTGTACCCAAGTGTGTCACTGGGGTCTCTGGGTCCTGTCCACCCTGAGCGAGCGGAGTGCTCCATCTTCCCTCCCCTGCAGCAGGATTTGGGATGGAGTAGTTATGCTGTCCTCCCTCCGTGTCTCTTCCCGATGTCAAGCAGCCCCATCTCGCTCGCGCTGTAATTAATGACAGTCCCTGCCCCAAGCAGCTTGGTCGTGGGCCTGATCAGTCTGATGTCATTACTTCACCATGACAATTCCCTAACTAACTCCATGTGATATCCCATCTGTTTGACACTATTAAAAACTTTTTATGTAGCCCTTGTGATTGTAGTCGCTGAGCTCCCCGCAAACATCCCAGTGAGGGAGGGAAGTGCTGTTATCCCCACTGACAGACCGTGACCTGTCAGGATCACACACCGAGTCTTGTCAGGGAGCTACATGTGGGGCTCCAAAGGCCTTGGCCAGCTCTAGCTGCATGGTATGGTAATGGGGAGAATCAGGATGTTCCTGAAGGGGCAAGCAGATAGGGAAAGTATGAAATTGTATGTGAGAATTTTGTTAGTTTTTAATAAAATCTTACTTTATTTTTAATAAAGGTAAGATTATGGGCATGATACCCCAGTAAAAGCAGTTAAGTACCATAGGGGTTTTTTTTGTTCGTGACTGAAGTAATTGGATCTCAGCACTATTACACCCAGTTGTTAGTCAGACGTAACTGAAAAGCCATTTAATCCTTATGCACCAAGAAGTTTACAGTTAAATTCTGTCCGAAAATTTTTAAGTTAAAGCACTTGCATATGAGTAAGGAACCCCAAGTTAGCAAAGTAGCCCTCAGTTTCATTTCCCAGAGCTTGCTGCTGTGTGATCTGCTTTCTACTTTATATTTAACAATGGGTGGGCCACCAAAGGCATCTGAAAGTCCTTCCTGGTCTCCAACAAAGAGAAAAGCCTATGTTTTAGCCTTCAAGCAGATCAGACTGTCAGGAGCACACACATTTTTAGCACCACACACATACACTAATTCGGAATTTGTATCTGTGCTGTAGATATAAAACTGCCTTTTTGGCACTTACAGAGTGTAACCATTCTGGGCATGACCAAATGAAGACAATATTAATTCTGCTAAATTTGATTTTGCTCTTCACAAATAGGAGTGAAGAGCACTCACTCCTCTTCACAGTGAGGAGGGTATGGGAGAACCTTCTTTTTTACTTGAGACAATTTCACGTAGTCCCAGATTAACTCTTCAATCTTAGTTTATTTTTACTCACTGAATATTTTCCTGTAATGTGCACAGGTTATATTGTAAAATCTCTTTAAAGGTCAATTTAGAACTTTCTAAGCAAACAAACACAAAATAAAAGAAAAGGTATTGGAGCTGTTATCTGTCTGGGAGCTTAGCTAAAGGTATGCTATGGCTTAATTTGAACCAGGGGAGCTGGATGGAGATTGTGTTTAACCAGAAATGCTGGCAAAAATATCCTTCAGTAGAGCCAGAACCACATGTGGCCATTCCACTTTAATTGTGCTTGTTTTAAAAGATAGGTCTTTAACATTTACCCTCTCCATGCTTGCTGTCTCTTTATGAACTGAAAATAAAAACTCCCCAGGCAGTCATACTAAGACCTCAAGCTAAAGTTTTTCAGCTGAGTCAAACCCAAAACCTGCGCTGAATCTGCCCCATGCTTTTTTTTTGTTTTCCTTTTTTTCTTCGTAGCCATGAAAAGATTGGACTTCTCTGCTGGTTTCCCCCCTCCCCCCAAGTCCCCAGGCCAGTCCTAACCCAGGGAGCCAGTGTTTTCATACTAAATGTGTCTCCTTGGTGAGGTCAAGGGTAGTGGCAGCAGTGCTACTGGTTCAGAGGCAGCCTGCTGTAATGCACTACAAAACCCAAAAGTACGCTCAACAATAACAAAAGCATTAACCGCTGACCCACAGCTTGGTGAAATTCAATCCCACCATTAGGCAAACATGAAAATGAGATCCCAGAGGAAGGAAGGTTCAGATGTTCAAGACCAGAGAAACTGGGTGAGGAACGCAGAGACGAGATGGAAGTTATTGCAGACTGAGGGGAGAGAAGGAAAGGTTGCCAGCTCAGCGGTAGGATCTTTTAATGCCATAAATTTCAACATGGCCTTAACGGTCAGTGTTTTTGCTTCACTTTGGAACAAAGCAAACTGAAGCAATTTATAAGAAGGATGCCTTTCAGCATTTTTAGGGACATGTTTAATGTGGTACCGTTCGACTTCCCAGGGCTCTAGGTTTTGCTTTAATGTTTCTAGGTTAAAGCCTAATGCTTGTGTCCATGTGTAGGTGCTCAGCACAAGGCTGGAATGGTTCAGGAGCCTGGAGGAGCTAAGTGCCCAAGACTGGCTGAGTATCATTCTGTGCCAGCTGGGTACAGATTTGTGTTTCAGCAGTGAGCCCTGGCACTGTATGGCTGCAGCAGTAGGGGGGACAGGGCAGTGGCAGGGCTGCACGCCCTCAGGTGTCATTATTGTGCCTTGCTCTTCTTCCCCAGAGCACACTGGCTGCAGAAGACCATTCTGTTGGAGACAGCTTCACCCTGAAGCCTGAGGAGTGGCGAGAATACCCTGATCTCCAGGCTGCCCACCGGCCATTCCCAAAGGAGCGGTTTCGGCAGGAGAACAGCCACACATCCTTGCAAAGAGATGGACCCAGGTCTTTCCTCCTGGATCTCCCAAACTTCCCTGACCTGTCAAAAGCAGATATCAATGGGCAGAATCCCAACATTCAGGTACAAATTTATGCTAACATCTGACTTTTTGATAATTTACACAAAGTTGCTTTACTGAACCAGGACAACTTTCAGCCTGGTTTCCATGGCACTAGCCAGAACAATCTGTCTCTACCAACAGAGAATGGATATGGTACAATATAATGCAATGTAGCATAGTATTATAGATAAAATATATATGATGCATACATTTTGCTCTTTAAGTTAATGCAGATATTGCAATTTTTTTCTGAATTTCTCCTTGGATAGTGTTGATTGCATAAGTGTGGGGATCAGCATAAACCTGTTTCTGGTACTAAATCCATCTTTGTGATTGCCATTTTGGAGCATATTATCTTCCTTGATAATAAATGGGTATTTTCATTTCTGCCTTCAATTTACTGTTGTAAAATTTGTTTGTGAACAGATTTGCTTTTGGTATGCTATTATAAAATGCAACCATCCCCAAAGGTTGTCAGTGAACAAGTCTTTCATTTTCAGCTCAAAATGCATTCCTCTGTAAGGAAGTGAGACTTAATTTCTGCAGCAGCTGCTTGGAGTAAAAAAAAGTTGTCTGCAAGAAGCTTTGTTATATGTTATTCCTCAAACTGTTCTTGGGTTTGGAACAGCCTCTTACAAGCCACTTGCATCTTGAAACTTCAAGGATTGGAAAGAGGAAAAAATGAGTGATTTGTTTTTAATTCAGAGCCTTAAAGCAAAATTGGCATTTATAAGCAGTCTTTTTTAACCAAAACAATAAATTCAAATATTGTGCTGCCTAAGATGTGCTTATAAAAACAATGCACTAATAGATCTGGTTTTCTGGTTAAATTAGTTCCTGGCTTCTTATAGTCCCCCAGGCCACAAAATTACCATCCTTTTGATATGTCTAAGAAGTATGTATGTAAAGATGTAATAGATCTGCTGGGGAGAGGCCAACATGCTCTGAGGGCTGGAGCACCTCTGCTCCAGCAGAGCACAGGCTGAAAGGACTAAAAGGGCTGGGGCTGTTCAGCCTGGAGAAAGAAAGGCTCAGGGGGGACCTTAGAGCCCCTTCCAGTGCTAAAGGGGCTCCAATGGAGCTGGAGAGGGACTTGGGACAAGACCGTGGAGTGATGGGACAAGAGAGAATGGCTTTAAACACACAGATGAGGAGTTTAGATTAGTTTTAGGAAGAAATACTTCACTGTCAGGGTGGTGAGGCCCTGGCACAGGTTGCCCAGAGAAGCTGTGGATGCCCCTGGATCCCTGGAAGTGTTCAAGGCCAGGCTGGACTGGGGCTCTGAGCAACCTGGTCTGGTGGAAAGTGTCCCTGCCATGGCAGGGGAGATGGAATGAGATCATCTTTAAGAGCTCTTCCAACCCCAATCAGTGCACAATTCCATGCCTGGGTGGGAACAAGCTGCCTCCACAGTGTCTCTCCCTTGCCTTCACCGTGGGGGAGTTGGAACATTAAGAAGTCTCACAGATTTGGGTCAAGGGCAGGTCTGATTCTTGATGGGCCAAGGCAGTAAACACGTTTAGCATGTGACTGAACACATCTCTTGTGGTGGGAGAACCATTCCAGAAGGCTTTAGGAAGGGAGGATTGGGAAGCTGTAGGGGCCTCAGGTTGTGGCATGAGGCAAATAGCGTAACATCACTGTTTGAACAGTGTGTAAACCACAGAGGAGGACAGGAGGAAACAAAAACCTTCTCAGACTGGTAACAGCATACAATGTTTAGACACAGGAAACAGATAAAAGAGATGGAAACAGTTCCCTGGCCTGTCTTCATAGTAACTGCTGCTGCCATGACCTCTTTTTCCACCACCTGATCTTGGAAATGTGTCAGCAACTATGTCAGCAGTTTTGCTGAACCCTGAGAAATGGGAGGACTAGTCCTGTAAACTGGAAAGCATTGGGCAATGTCAATCCCAGAGCTCTTGTGCACAAGGATGAGCCCTTTCAGAAACAAACTCCCAAAGTCCTGCATTTTTTTTCACTCTGCATTTACTCTGCTTGCTAAGGTGCATAAATAGGGATGTACAAAGCTTCTTTAGATTCCTGGTTGACAGTCTTGCAGCTGGTCAATCCTCACGGAGATAAAAGTCTCAGTAATTCCCTACAGAGTTAGGGAAAGTTTATTTCTTTGCCTAAAGGTTGTAAAAGTTGGCCTGCTGTTTTAGGAAAAACAGGATTATAGTGAATTTTTGCTTGTTAAACAGTACTATGGTGATCTGAACAGAAAAGTGACACTTGTTGACTTGCAAATTTCTCATCAGCTATTTGGCAGGTGAAAACAGAATTGATGCTTATTTTTCTTTTTTTGCAATGACTCTCGGCTCTGTAAGTTACAATCCCGGGAATGTTGATTTAAAAAGTCCTCCTAGGACTGAGAGGTTAGAAATGAGAAAACAGCCGTTATGTTAAGATAGCACAGTGGCCACATTTTCTTCTCAAAGACTCAAAACCTCCTTTTCCTTCTCTTGCATACACCAAAAATAAGTTTTTTTAATGGAAATTTTACCTGGGAATAAAAATCTAAGAGGCATAAAATTCTTCTGAAAAAACAGGTGGAAAAGACACTCCAGTGAGCTCTCTTTAGGGCCATTCCTTCTCTGGTTCCTGTGAGATGGTACTTGCTGTATCACACCCTGGTGTGTGCTCTCTCAGTGATAAACTGGTGAACATCAGAACACCATCAGGAGAATTCAGAAGATTACTCCAGGTACTGCCATATTGATCAGATGATAATCTAAGTACCGCAGACTGTCTCTAGAAAACCCTCAGAAACAGCAGTCAGAGCCTCAGTAAACCAAATGCAACATGACTCTTCACATACAAGACCAGGACAACACTTACTGGCCTTGCTGTGGTGTTCTAGCCTTGTAAAATCTCGCATCATTTCATGTGGCGTTTTGTGCTTCAGCTCTGCTTCCACACTGGTTGTTGAGAGTTAAATTCTCCACAGTAGCTGCTGTGGAGCAAAGACTGGCTGCTTGGTTTGAGGTATTTTGAGTTCTTCTTTTTTGTCATTTTAACAATTCTCTCAATGCCTGGAAGACTTCTAGGTGAGAAGGTGATTACAAAAACCAATCACACCTTTTCTTTGGATTGCCTTTCACGAGTGGAAAATTCCTGTTGTCTAGGTTTGACAAATTAACCATCACTGTTTGTCGAGGTTTGGAAAGGACATTCAAGATCATCTAGTTCAAGCTCCCCTTCCATGGGCAGGGACACCATCTGTTACATCAGGTTACTCAGAGCCCTGTCCAGCCTGGTCACACCTCCAGGGACGGGGAGTTCACAATCCCTCTTGGCAACAAGGATATTTTTTTGATAATAATCCTTCTCATGGAACTTAAACCTTGGTCAAGTTTCATGACCAAAAGAGCTGAAACACAGCTGGATGAGATCCATTTGCAATGGATGCGTTAAACATCCTGATGAGCTGATGTGTTCTAAGTGAAAACTGCACAGAAACAGGTAGGATTCCTGCCTAAAACTGGCTTCATGTGCTCTGGAAAACTGAAGTACATCAGTGTATGATTAGCTGTGTTTGGATTATTATCCTTGCTTTGAGTTGCAGGATTGGTGGTAATTAATGGGAGTGGTTTTAAAGCAGAAGTTCATGCCTTAATGTCTATCATTTGCCATGAGGCCTATAGCCACCAGTCACACCACTGGAGTGCTGCTGTGTTAGCTTTGTTACCTATTTGTTATCTATTTTGTCTCTTTGATACCTGCTGGGTTGCTACCTTCTCTTAAAACATCTACACAAAGCCACCCACTCCAGGAACATACACAGCCACAGAGAAACAAGGCTGTGGGATCTGCTTTTAAAAAATAACTGCAGACTTCAGCTCTTGCCCAGGTTCATCCACGGCCATTTCCCTCCACCTCCACCAAAGTTTGAGGGTTCTTCACTTTTCGTCAAGTCCAGAAGACTGTTCTAAGTGATGTGACACAACCAGAAGTGAATTGGTGTCACTACTGATAGCATTTTAATCAGAATTATGTGGTGTAAAGCCAAATTTACCATTTTAATGTCTTATAATGAACTTGTTTCTGTTCTCCTGTTGTAGTTACCCCATTGCTGACTTGCACATCCATCTTACCGGAATGGCAAGTTCTGTATTGAAAATTTGCATCGATTGCATGAAAGAAACAGGATAGAAATGTTGTCGGATCTGCTGATTGCACAATATTGCAAACATAGTTCTTCCTGAAATATTATCTTCCAGTTGCTTAGGGCAATGTTTACACCAGTAAAGTGAAATCAGAAACATTGTCTCAGTAAACAGGACGAAGAGCACAGAACTTTTTGTGCACTCCAGCAGGCTGGGATAATATTTATCTTCTGTATATTTTTGGCCAGGAGAAAATTGGACGTTGGTGGCTGGAGACATCTGTGCCTGATACACTTGTTTCATTAGAAATTGACCGCAAATCTGTTGTTTTAATGTACCTAGGCCAATTGTATTTAACAGTTTTCAGAGGAACGTTCTTATTCATAGCTCATACAAACATAAAAAGAAGTGGCTTTATTTTAGGTTTGAATACTTCTGGGGATGATGTGGATTTGTACAAGAGCCACAGACATTTTGGGAAGCTTGAGAAAGAAAAAATCTTCGCAGTTTTGATAAGCACTGGGAGAAGAAATCAGCCTTTAAAATGGTCTCCAAGATAGAAATGCTACACCAGACCTACTTTTTAATTTTTAACAGAACATGTTTTTGTTGGAATACTTAAACAGCATGAAAGCTTTTCCAGAGCTTCTCTAATTGCCTGTTTTTTATGACCCTAGCTCTTGATCTTTATTCTCTAGTTCTTGATTTCTTTATTCCTTTTCATAAACAGCCCCCTGAAATGATCAAACAAGTTACATATTTCAGTGCCGTGTACATGTACAAGTACATGTGTATGTATAGTCATGGACTAACACTGCAAGTCTATCTGTAAGAATTCAGGGAAAGCTAATTTTTCAAAACTTTAGGCCAGGATAAGGGAGCAGTTCCTCACCTGGAACAGCAGCCTCTTCTTGCACCTCTGCCCTGACTTTTGGGTGGTAGAGTGGAGGAGGGATTACTAGGGTTATGCACTGATTTCCTCCCTGCCTCTGGAAGGTCCATGAAGTCAAATAGAGCTGGACAGAGCACAGCCAAGTCCCTGAAAACACCAGAGTCAATTGAAGTTGGCTTCTAATTTCTGAGAGTGGCAGTTAGAAAATCCCAGGATTCTTTAAAGAATCTCTCTCATTCTATGGTTTTTATGCCACAATAAACACCTTGGTAATCAAAGCTTTAAGCAGTGGAGAGAGGAGCATAGGTATGTGCCAGACTACCACACTGGATTTTGCTTCTGCTGGTTTTGGTTTCTAAATTGTCTGTGTGTTGGAAAACTCATTGTAGAGGCCTTTGTAATAAGCTTCCTCAGTGATAAAACCAGGCTGAAGTGGAGATCTAATTGCACGGATACATCTTGAAAGTAAGTTAGTGGCAGTGCTGCTGGAGGTCTGGTGAGGTCTGACATCACAGAAAGCATGTGTGTTCCACCTGCCTTTCCTCACCACTGGAAATCACTTTCCTCACCAAGCTCAGCAGAAGTTTCTCTGTCCCTGAAAACCCTCTTTCTCTTAAACTGTCTTGGCATCATCAGTCATTATTTAAAATCAAGTTCCTGTGGTTCTTCAAATTATACCTGGCTGAAATAATGCAAGTTCCTGCTGATTGGCTGTCACACAGGTACAGATTATCAAAGCAAATGGAGCAATCATCATTACTTCTTTATCAGAGGGTTTGGCTTTTTCATTTTGCTGAGTCATTGCTCAGAGAGTTACTGTGGTCCTAAAACTACTTGCTACTAGAGTTGTACTAACTCTCAGGTGGGGAGTACTAAAGCCCTACCACTGGCAGTGCTTGCTGCTCAGTAACACGATTTCCTTTCCTTTATTGTGAAAACTCTGTTTTGCTTGGATAGCTGCAAGAATTTTGAATCCCTGAATTGACCCTGATGCTTTCAAGCTTATGAAATCCATTTTAATTCTTGGTCTGTAGAAACTGAGGTTTAATGAAGTAATCATTCCAATTCCATATATAGCCTGGGAGTGAAATATCCCTTGGTTAAAAATGCTATTAGGCTGAAAACTGCACTTTCCCTTGCTCTTGTTCTTTCTCCCAGTGGAGCTTCAGAGCAGCCTGAAAGTTTTTTAATTTCAGTGGCTTGGTCTATGGTCAAATGCAAAGCATGGAATAGGTTTAAATTCTCCTTTCTTCAAAGAAAGGATGTGCAGCTGTGTCTGCAGCTCTGAAGATATGACAGTTCTGCTTTGCCTCCTGTGTCACACTCTATGGATCACAGGTAGCTGTGACCTTTTCTTTCTTCTTCTTGTGTGTGCCTTGCGATTTTACTAATAACAATTGTATAAAACTAATCTTTTATGCACAATGCACATCCACAGAGCTGTGTAAATGACTTTTAGCATAATAGCACATTATTTCTGTTTTATACAACCAGATTTTCATGGCATACCATCTTGAAAGGCTGAGAATGCCTCCGTATCTATTAAACATTGTAGATATATCTGATAGTCACTTCTGGTTGTTTAGCCAGTCCAGTGTAATCACTGAACCACATTAGCATGAAACATCAGAGCAGTTTATGACTTATCTGTGGCCAAGCAATGCTTGCATGACTCACAGAGCCAAGGTTTCTGATGGCTAGTCTCTGCTTCTACCTAAATAGCCACCTCTATGCACAGACAGTATTTATCCAAGAATTTTACAATTACACATTGTTCAGCACAGAAAGCAATAATCAAGGGTTGCTCCTATGCAGAATGATATTGACATTTGTGATGTCTGTGAGGGAATTGGGCAGCAAACTCTAAATTTTGGCTCTGGGCTTCTGTAGGAACCATAAACAGGTTGACCATAACAGGTCATTATACTCTTCCAGCAGGACAGAAGGACCTATTTTAGAGGGCTTTGCAGCAAGTGACTTACTCAGCGATGGTCAGAGGAGCTGCTGGCTCCCAGCACTGCCACAAAGTGTGGTTTCATGTAGCAATAACAGCTGGGCTGCTGCCAGAGGGCAAGGCAGATGCAAACCTGGATACCTGGGCTCTGCATCTTCACCTTCACTCTCACAGGGCCTTGCTTAGCCCCATCTTGAGTCAGCCCAAGTCCTTGGAACAGGCTCTGCACACTGGTGTGCTTCATGCTTGCTGCAAATTCAGCCTCAGCACAGAGTTCAGATTTGGTTTCCTTTCTCTTGGTCATATATGTTCGGCTCTAAACATGTTTCCCCCATAAGGCAGAAAATTCTGCTGCAAAGGTTTTAAGGCACAGCATGGGTTATTATTTTGTGCAGGATTTTTCCTAGCCTTTGTTCCAAGGTCTGATTCAGCAGAGGTAGCAGAAGGAATTACTCAGCCTCTGCATATGTCTGGGCTCAGTAATCCCCATGTGGTTTACAACATGTGAACTCAGTGGTATTGCACAGCCCAGGCAGCACCTTGTCTGTGCCTCTGGAAAGTTTCCCCCTGCCTGGGAGGAGGCACTGACAGCCAGGCTGGTGTGTTTGGAATCCCACAGGTCACCATCGAGGTGGTGGACGGCCCTGACCCCGAGACAGACAAGGATGTGCAGAAGGAGGGCAGCAAGCCCAGCTGGCCAGCCCCACAGCCCGACTGGAGGAGCTGGTGGCAGAGATCCTCCACCCTGCCTCGCATGAGCAGCGGCGACCAGGACTACAAGTACGACAGCACGACTGAGGACAGCAACTTCCTGAGCCCTCTCGGTGGGTGGGATAGCCGTGCACCCAGTCACCGCACATTTGAGCCCCAGGAGCAGCCAGAGTATGGTAGGTTTGCGTTCCAGGCCTCGGATGGGCATCTTGGGACTGTGAAAACAAGCGTGGGGGAAACGAGAATGGTGAGGCATCGCTGAGAGCTTGCCAAGCAAAATAGAATTTTTCAACATGTGGCTTTTGTTCATCAGCTTTTAAATACAAATCTGTGCAGATGCACAGGCTGTACTGTGGTAGCTGCATTCCACTAGTAAGTCTATAATCTTGAAAATCATACCAGTTATCCCAGAAGAGGGCCTTTTTCTAGTCCAAAGTGTGCTTTTTTTAAAAGTAGAGGAAACAAGGTTTCACATTTATTTTTAGAGTAAGGATAAGTACAATTTTAGAATCATGCGGTGGTTTGGGAACCAAAATATAACTATTGGATAAATAAGCAAGGTCTGAAACGTGGTAGTATTTGGTGGATACACAAATAAGATGAACTATGTTGGTGCATGTGTGGGGAGTGGCATGTGCAGCAGGAACATTGTGTATTTGCGTGTGTAGTACTCTTCCAGATGTGATGGCGAAAACAATTGTTTTCAGCTTGTTGTGTGGAAGAGTTGCAGAAACTAGAAACAGGAAGTTCAGAGACCCTTGATTTTAAGTTGTGTGCAAATACAGACAACTTCTAGTCAGAACAAGGTGTCAAAGCCACAGTACTTTTACCCTGGCATTTCTGTTGTTATTCCCCAGATGCTGCAGAGTGCCTGTCATGCACTGATTTGGCCTTATTTTTCCTATGATTTGGTTAATTTGAAGCTCTAGAGACTTAAAAATCAAGGGAGAGTTTCTGCAGAATGGCGGATTTAAGCCCATACATATGTATTAAATTTTGTGGCCAGAAGATTAAAGTCTATCCCTTCTTTTTGCACCTACATTTATTTGCGGGCAGGGTTTATGGCTAAGTGTTCATACCTTAGGTGGTTTTTCATTTAAGTTAAATAAAATTGCTTTCACAAATAATTGCAGTAGAAAAAAACATAGTAAGAATTACAAATATAAAAGTAGGTAGAACAGATTGAGCTCCAGCTGAATATTCAACATGGTGTATTCAATAGTGTGCTTCACAGTGCAGTGTTACCACTGGGTAGGTAGGTCTCAAAATTATCCTAGAGCTCTGCTGCACACCAGAGCATCCAGCTGGTTGGAAACAACTCCTGGCCTTCTGTCTGACCTGAAATGCTGTATGCCATTGGCCTTGTCCAGGAGGATGTAGCAGCAGATCCTGCCCGTGTGGGGCTGAGATGTTCCACCCACTGACATGTTAACACCTTTCCCATGTGGCACTCTCTCCTCCTGCCCTTCCTGGGCCTCCTGGGCTGGGCTGTTTGGAAGGCATTGTGCCTGCTCACCTGCCCTCCTCCTTGCCAACCACATGGAGAAAAAAGAATTGGAAAAGAGCTGGGAAGAGGAGCAGGGCCAGGCATAGAGGGCAGATCACATTTTCCTGAGATATCCGATGCCTTTTTGGACCATTGTGGTGCCTGCCTGCTGGCAGATCTCAGAGCCATGGTCCTGCATGCTGACATTAGCCATATTCCCACCCACATCCCACCACGGGCTCCTGATTCCAGTGCAGTGGCTTCCCCATCAGCAGCCGTGTCAGAAAAGGAGGAGAAACACATGAGGTCCTTGCCATGAGGAGCTCCCATCTAGGCAGCGTGCTCTGAGTGAGATATATAACCTTGCCATAGTCGTGACAATAAATATTTAATAGCACCCCGTGGAGTTGTCATCAGTCATTACATATGGTACAAATCAGGTTACGTGTTCCACTTACCAGCTCAGGAAGCCCACAGACAGCACGGCCCTGAGGGAATCACGGGTAGCACAGAGGCCAGGGAAGGCAGGGACCCTCCCTGGCTCTGTCTGTAGCTTAGCGATTCTTACCTAAACCTGTGGAGCAGGGCTGGCACAGAGCCACTAAACCAGATTTTCCTTTGCCACCAGTGCTGATGTAACCCAAAGGAGCTCTGGCTGCAAGTTATGATCACAGGGTCGGTAAAATGCTTCCTGTAGGTTGTACGGAAAACCATTAAGTCAAATGTTCCCTCGGCTGGGCAGGCCAGTGGGAAGACAAGAAAACTGGGATGGGTTCACGGGCTTTGTTTGGTGGCCTTTGCATGGTGGGATGTGGAATAGTTTATGCAGCACACAAAGGAGGGTGGTTCGAAGAGTTTAGATACTCACAGCAGCACCGACTTCTGTGCTGCAGACGTGGTGTGCAGTGCCTTTGGCTGTCTACCAGAAGAGAATAAACTCATGTTTCTTTTTCAGAAGGTTCCTTCTAGTAAATAGTTAGATTTGATGTTATTTAATAACTCACATGAAAAAGTAAAAATTGCGTGTTGGTCTCGGTGCAAGAGGAGCATGCAGTTCCCTGTTCTCCTAGCAATATTCCTGAAATGCCTCTTCCCTGTTCAAGGGACTGAAAAACAAAATCACGATTTTCACTCATGACCTTCAGCTTCCCATAGCCCAGCAACACGTGTCTTGCCCTAAAAATTGAGTATTGTTTTGCTATTGCTATGTGTTTTGAAACAATGAAAAAGAAACCCTAATTTATCCTGTGCCTGATTAGTCTGTGGTCCACAAACATATTCCTATATGCAGGGAAATTATGTGAATAGATGTGTACTGTTAGTTCATGACCCAGCTTTGCAGCTGAGGATTCTCAGCTGCCAAAAGGTCAAAAGAGAAAGGAAATATTTTTTCAAATAATGTTGCATGCATTTCCCTGAGGAGCATCAAGTGTGAAAACCTTTTAAACAGCAGGCTTGCGGCTGGCATTCGGCCCAACCTTCAGGTAGAGACATCTGGATTCCATTCTTGTTTTGCCTTGCTAATAAAAAACACCACACAGTAGTTTTGGGGCAGCAGGAGTTTTGTTTCTTCATTTCCTCCCTGCTGTTTGTCCTCTCCCAGATTACCTGGACGGTGAGGGTGACTGGAGCCCGTGGTCGCTGTGCAGTGTCACCTGCGGCGGCGGCAGCCAGAAGCGCACGAGGTCCTGCGGCTACGCCTGCACGGCCACCGAGTCCCGCACCTGTGACAGGCCCAACTGCCCAGGTGGGAATTGCTCATGGAAATACTCCATGAGCTCCCCCACTCCAGGGGAGTGGGGAGATGTGGGGACAGGGCAGGGAGAGCTCTCCTGCACACACAGCCTGTGTGCTCCGTGGAGAGGTAGGGGCTCCACTGGGAAAAGACATGCTGATTTTCAGCAACCTTTTCTTACGGTAATAATACACTGCTAGATGCACTCCCTGGGACTTATAAGACAAGAGCAGGCTTGCTTTAGGTCATGGCACTCGTTTTTGTGCGCAGGCGTTTTGTGTTCCAGGGGGTGTAATCTACTCAGTTGAAACAAATTTGGAGTTGTTTTAGAATTTCAAACCAGCTGTGCTGCTACCTTCAGCAAGCTCCTGCTTCGCTGTGCAGTAAATGGCAATGGGGAACAGGGATGAAGGAATGTACAGTTTTGGCTTGAATAGATTCAGAAAATATGGCCAAGGAGCCTTGCCGTAGCTGCGACCCATCCAGGATTTGACATTTGAAGTGTCCTTACCACCACACAGTCTTCACTTTGGCAAGAGCAGGGCTGAGTGCTCAAGCCTACATTATGAAAATTTGAAGCTGCTGTGGAAAACTGTTTTTTAAATGCTGCTGTGTGTTCGAATTTAGACCTATTTGTCATGCAGTAGCTACCACAATGCAGGGGATAGGTGCAAGTTCATTACTTCCCAAGATCAGAGAGAAGTGAAAACACAAGTCGCAGTGGAATGCATTACTCTGAGTTTACTTAATGACTCAGAAAGGCAGAAATTCTTAAACTGGAGGTCAGGCTTTTTTTAATGGGAAGGGAAATGTCAGCAGTGCTGGAGAGGAGACTTAGAACACTTGGTGAGAGAGTTGGAGAGAAGTTTTTCACTCACAGATTTGCCATTTGCAATTTGCCATTGCAAGGCAACAACTGCTAGGCAGTTAAGGGGAAAAAGGTTTATGCATGCTTTCATACATTCTAAAACCTCAATAATAAGGGATTAATTCCAGAAGAAAGCATGTAACCCCCAGTTATATTCTCCAGTATTTATTACCAGCTAGTATCAAACAGTGGCAAACTTGAAAGAATATATTATGTCATATAACAGACCTCCAACGATCAGCAAGCAAAATATATTCACTCTTTGAGGCTGCGCTGACATTTTTAAAATTACAAGGGCAAAGCTCAGCTTCTGCTGTTTATAATTCCAGCAGTGAATTACTGCCTTGTAATGGGTTCTTGGGTACCTATTATTCTACATCTAGTGCTGGAGTTAAGGCAAAACCCTATGATAATTTTATTGAAAATTGGCCTGAGGCTGTTTTGAAGCTTTTGCAAGCCACTATTATGCCCCAGTTCAGGAGATCAGGAGAAAGTTCATTGGCAAGAAGATTGATGGTGAATAGGCTTCATTATTAACCGTATACTTATCACATATTAAAGATCTTTCTGCTCTCTCTAGAGGTCTTTAATTCAGTGGAGAGGAAAGAAAAAAGAAATAAACCTTTTTGGGTTTTTGTGAAGAGATATTTTTGTTAAACCGACATGGCACGGAAACATTGTGCTGGTCAATAGGCTGAACTAAAGCAGCAATGAAAGGATGTTTACTTTGGCAAGATCATTTTTCTGGCAATCTCCATGTCTCTCTCTCTACTGATAGCAAACAATTAACTGGAGATTGCTGGTAGATGCAGATATGGCGAGCTCCTGGTTTTTTATTTGATAGCTATAAGTGGTGAGGATGGAATTGCTTGGAGAGGTTAGCTATCTGTCACCTGCTCATACCTTTTAACTCCCCTGCACTGGGAGAGACCAGCAAGCACCAGTCTGCTTGTAACAGCATCATTCTTCCTTGTAATCCCTGAAAAATGGTTGTCCACATACAAAGATGAAGACACTCACCTGTCTTCAGGCCTGTCACTCTGTTTTAGCTTCCCAACAGCACAGGTTTTTTGGTCATTATGCTTTTCAAGGAACACTCCAGCAGCAACTTCAGACTGCTTCCCTGCCAAACCAAAGCACCTTGCAGAGCCTGGGGAAGGAAGGGGTAGCAAGGAGGTAGCTGATTGCATTGTGTTTCAGTGTTTCAGTGTTTCAGTGGGAAAACTAACACCTGTTTGTCTTAGGGATCGAAGATACCTTCCGGACAGCTGCCACTGAAGTGAGTTTGCTTGCAGGGAGTGAAGACTTCAACGCAACCAAGCTGTTTGAAGTTGGTAAGGAGCCTACTCAGTCCTTCAGGAGCAGATAAGAGACTGCCTTGGGGTTTTCTTGATCCTGGGGGATCAAGATACTGAGTTTAGCGTTTAAAATGTCAGTAATAACGGCCATTTATTATCTTGCCTACATTTATGATGTGAACCTTTGCTTCAGTCATAGAATCTTTCTCCCCTTAAATCCTGAGCTTGTTTCATCATAAAATGGTTATTTGCTGTGCTAATTCAGAAAAGAGCTGTAAGACTCCACACTAATGGAGGCAGAAAAAAACCCAAACATTCTTTATTATTTTGCTGAAATGGCCTCAAATGGAAGACACTATAAAAGCATTTTAAATACAGCTGTCACATCAAAAAAATAAAAAAAGGCAATGACTTTTATGAGCATGAATTGCTTTTATCGCTCTGTGTGCTGCAGTGGGGGTAGCCAAAGCAATTTTTTTATAGGGCATGCCTTGATTCTGAACTATTTGAAACTCAATCCAACATCTGCAATGTTCTGATTTCATCCCTCCAATGAAACCATAGTGTGGCCACTCAGAGGCACTGGATGTTGGATTAATTGGATAAATAGTGTAACCCAGCACCTCCCTCCTATGGCAGCAGAGCACAATAGTTAATGACAGCCAGGATGGGACTCTTTAAGGAGATAGAGAAACAGGACACAGATCACTAAGTAAATATTTTGCAAGAATGTTTGCTGTAAGAGTTTTAGGTTCCAGTTAGTTACTCTCCTGCAGAGTCCTCTTAAGTAAGTGTGGAGTAAGATGTGCAGGGATTTTTTGACAGCCTGTAGCATGATATAGACGCCTTAAATAATGTTTTAGATAGGAGATGTTTAACTGGATTCTCCCAAGAGTCTTGCAAAATAATAAAGTGCTGGTATTAAATAGGCTACTGGTCTATAAATCCCTTTAGTCCCAGCTATACCTCATGGCTCTGGTGCCATTAACTCCTCCTGATGTACTCTGATATTATGTCATAGGTGCCCTTTTAGAACCTGGATTACTTTTGGCTGAATTTGCCAGCTAAGATGTCAGTTTGAACTACAGGTGCTTGAAATACCCTTTGGAAAGTGGAGACCAAATAGAAAAAGTATTTGTTTTTCAAAAAGAAAGACTGAATTAGGGCCTAAAATGAACTTCAGAAAGCGTAATCGAGGCCTTGCTTGCCATCTTGGAATCTCTAGCATCATCTGAAACTTAATCCTTCAACATTTGACTGCTATTTGTCCTGGTGAGTGTGTTCTGACTGAGGGTTCCAACTGGAGACTGGCACCAAATCACTGTGATTTCCCTATTTCTGTCACTTACCAACCTGTGGTAGGGGCTTTTGTGCTGTGTGGGGATATCAGTAGCTTAATTAGGATTTGCCACGTAGAAGAAGTGTCACAGATTCCTGCTGGGCTGGTTCTGCACGGTAACTCAGACTAGCACTGCCTGAGGCCCTGAAGTCAGTCGCACATGTGATTTCCTTATCTGACAAGACAGCACAGCAATACTCTGTGGGAAGGGCAGCAAGCTGTGACTGCCCTTCCTTTCTAAAGCAGAGCACTGGTGCTGAACAGCTACACTTCACTCATTTGTTATCACTGATCACACGACCTGGGATGCTGCTTAATATATCTTGAGTTTCCATTTCCTGCCCTGAAACAGATACTGACAGCTGTGAGAGATGGATGAGCTGCAAGAGCGAGTTCCTGAAGAAATACATGCACAAAGTGCTCAACGATCTCCCCAGCTGCCCCTGCTCCTACCCCAGGGAAGTTGCCTACAGCACTGCAGAGATCTACGATCGGCTCAAGAGGAAGAACTTCCGCTGGAAAGACGCAAGTGGCCCGAAGGAGAAGCTGGAGATCTACAAGCCCACGGCGCGGTACTGCATCCGCTCCATGCTGTCTCTGGAGAGCACCACGCTGGCAGCACAGCACTGCTGCTACGATGAGAACATGCAGCTGATCACCAGGGGCAAGGGGGCAGGAACGCCCAACCTGATCAGCATCGAGTTCTCAGCAGAGCTCCATTACAAAGTGGACATCCTGCCCTGGATCATATGCAAAGGTGACTGGAGCCGCTACAACGAAGCCAGGCCTCCCAACAACGGGCAGAAGTGTACGGAAAACCCGTCAGACGAAGACTACTACAAGCAGTTTCAAGAAGCAAGGGAATACTAAGAAGATTTGCCTCTTCTTCAGACATAAAATAGCATTCATTTCCTGGATGCCAAAGAACTGGTGATGGCTGCTGCATTACCTCCTTGACAGGGGTCGATCAGTTCCTTTCTAATGAATGTATATAGTTGTAATATAATACATAAGTATTTTTCATAGTGTGTGTAATTTATAAACACGTATCTCTCTGTCTCACACACACCTATTTTTGCATACATAAATCTTGTCCTGATAGGATTTTATACTGCAATTATGCTCATGTAATAATGTGCATTTAATTTTATTTCCCATCTGTAACATAATGGAGGGGTTGGGGGGTAGCTGCCATCACCATCAGGCCCCAAGGCCCCAGCTGAGGAGGCACATATTTAAAAGTTGTTATAAACAATAGGATTGAAGAATGTACTCTTCCATATGGGAATGGTTTACAAGATTAATGCACCTACAGCATCAATTTTCTCTAGAATTGATTTCATGACTAGTCATATCTAAGAAGGGAAGAATTTTTTTTGGAAGGGTGATAGTCAAAAATGAATATAGAGGACCCCTAGCAATTTTTTTCTCTCATGGAATTCTCCCTTTTGCCTTCCAGCTCAGGTCTTTGCAGTCTGCCTGGGTTAGGCTTGCAGGGAGATGTAACTGTCGTTTTCCTGCGGGCCAAAAAAATTCCCAATACAGTGGTTTTGCAAGAGTTACAACCAGCCCACTCCTGGAGACATCTCAGATACGGAGCTGCAGCTGTTGGGGCGTTTGTCTTCTGCTGGGGAGCAGAGCTCCAGGGCAGCTACCTGTGAACAGAGCATGCTGCAAGTCTTTGGAGGAGGGAGGGCCAAGAAGGAATCCATGTCAAGGGACAAAAAAAAGAAAAATCACAGTTCCTCCCCAGTTTTTAAAATGAAGAATGTTTGGATCTGCTTGTTTCTTTCTTTTCAGAAATGAGAGAAGTTTATTTTTTTAGGGAATAGTACAAGTTCCTTGGGATAAAAGACGCAACCAGCCCTTTTCCCACCATTTTTCTCATGCTGAGTGCACAGTGTCCTACAGAAGTAGCTATTCTTTAAGGGAAGCTTTCTGGGAGGAACAATCAGTGACTTAAAATGTCTTAATTTTTTTAAAAAGCTAGCATTATTTTTGTAAAGTATTTATTGAATTATAACAATGACTCACATGTGGAATATGTCTCTAACATGAAAGGCTTCTGTAGATGGAACTTGATTTCCAAGAACGCAACTGTTGTTAGGGAAAGGTTTTATTTCCAGATTTCTATAAAGTGCAAGTTTAAATACATAATCCTGTCATTAAGCAGCTCATACCTGAATTCTGATGAAAGGTAAAAGTTACACCCTAGGTAAATAAATACTTTCAGTTCCATCCTGCGAAAGACTGCCTTGCTGCAAGTCAGTGTCTTCATTTGGAAAACTGAGGCTAAATGTCACCTATTTAGGTGAAGTGTCTATTTTGGGGTTGTGAGGTCTGACACACACGTGTGGAACCTCACACAGCAGTGAAGCCGACCTGCGTTGCAGTCAGTCGGAGCTCAAGGATTCAGGATCTCCCGGATCTGCCGTGCTGCAGAGCCCCAGCACTGCCCTAGGGCTCCAGGTCTGCAGAAGCGCAGCGCTCCAGGCAAAGCCGCTGCACATCTGCCATGGCAATTGCTCTGCTGAGGTCACCTCGGCAGCTGGGAAACTTGGCCAAGCCATTGGAGCATCCTAGAGCCAGACTTGAGTTGGTCAGGAAGGTGTGGATGTGTTCTAGCGCGAGCTGGAAGTGACAAAACATGGTTAGTTGAGCAAGAGGGTAAAGGTGGGGATCACCCCTTATTTTTTATGGGAACCAGATTTTGTTAATTCTTGCAAGGTCATAAGAAGGCACCACTAGCTCGTGGAGCCAGTTAAATTGACAGCAGATGGATGAATGGCACAAGGAGCTCCAGGATCAGTCACTTCATAGGGAAGACAGGTATTTTCAGGGAGAAAGCTCTGCTTCTTACTTAACGGTATGGGGGGGAAGAACATTCTCAGGTTTCTCTGGGAGAGAAATGAGAGGGCAGTCGGTCACAATTTTTGAAATGTCAAACATGTCCCTGCCCTTTGTGCATTAGTAAATTATGGTGCTATTGAGAAATGCTACTACACTATTAATACAGAACATAACACATAAAGTGTCAGGGAAGAGGGAAAATTATTCTAATAAATGAAATGATGCACAAAGTTTCAAGTCTTACCACTTGCAATTTGCCAAGGCTGGAAACTCTGAGGGAGCTGAATCACTTCTGATAGGACCTACCAGGTGTTTCATAGGATGAGTCCTGGTACACAGATTGGGACCTTCTGCTGTCCTAAGCAACAGTCTTTATTGAAAACAAAGTCTGTCCTACTTAATAATAAATTATGATCCATTCAGGGCTGGGCTGCTTATTTTATTTCCTGTTTTCTTTATCTCCTTGCCAATGACCAAAATTGTACGTGAAATGACTTTGTGTAGTAGACTTTAGCAAGGTGCTGGAGTTTATCATGGCCAAATTTTGCTAAGTCTTTTAAATATAGAGGTCTTCATATTAGAACAAGCCCCGAGGAAGGGTTTGTGGGTTACATTCCCAGGCACAGGTCTGTGGTTAGGAGAAGCTGCTGTTAGGTTTCTTACATTACCACAGAATGGGCACCTTGGAACACACAGCCAAAGATATGGGGGGGATTGAAACGAGAATAACTGAACAGCAGAACTGAAACAAGGAGCCAGTCAAGTTCCCCAGCTTATTTTTAACCCCCAATCAATCAGCAGATACAGATGGCAGCACGGCTTTCGAGTGAAGTTGGTGGGAATGCATTAAGCTGGTGCAGCTGCTGTGAAAGATGTGTGGAGCAGTGCCCTGAGGCAGCCATAAATGGATTGAATTGTACCTTTGATGGTTAAAAGGATGAGTGGGCCTGGCTTCACATTGCCCAGACAGCTGCTGAGCAGCAAAATTCCACTAGCACAACCCGCAGTGATGCATATGGGTTTTAGGACAATATAGCGAAAACCAGAACCCTACACACACCCACGAATCCCCACAGCCCTGCATTAGTTACCAGCTGCTCTTCCCCCCTCCCGCTGTGCACACTGGTTAGCACTGTCAACACAAGGCATTCTTTGGAAAAATGCTGGTGAGCTTGTGAGGCTGTTCCACATACAGTGCTCGCCGTGAGGTTGTGGGGCTGCTTGCAATGAGCTGCTGATGCACCTGACACTGACAGCTCAATGGGGCCAGGCCAGCTGAAGGCAGGAAGGGGGAAAGTTACCTTTTCTGCTCGGCCAGAATGGCAGGGCCTTAATGCCACGGTGTCTAACTGGTGGTGTGTCCCTGGCTGGCAGCAGGAAGGCAGTGAGGGAGTGCTGAGGGATGGCCCAGGGAGCTCTGCCTCCGCTGAGGAGCCACCAATGCTCTCCCAGCCCTTCCCTTGCTCCCTTTCCCTCATTCTCCATCAGGACACCCCTGGAACTGCCCAGCAGCCAGTGTGGCTTGCAGCAGTTTGGCTTTGGCTTACGCTTACCAGCAGAGTCACACATTCATCCATCCCTGGAGAAAGTCACCTTGAGGCTGGACAGACCGCAGGAAAACCTGGCACGTGCCATTCCTAGCAGGGCCAGGAGGCTGTCAGGGCAGGGAGTCTGTTCAGAACCCACCCAGGCACAGCTACTCTGCAGCACTATCAGCACATGGCAAGGCTCCTTCTCACCCAAAAGAGGAAACCTGCAAAACAGATTTGGGAAACTCGGATTTCCATTCGCCGCATCCTCCTGCACAGGCCACATCCCTCCCCTCCAAACACACAGAACCCACCGTGCTGAGGAGGGAGGCCATCAGCAGGAAGACCACCAGAATAAAGATGACACTTTTCCTAGTACGCTGGAATGAGTGAGGGAGTGAGTGAGTGAGTGAGTGAGTGAGTGAGTGTTGCTGCCTGGCTCCATGGCATTTCTGTGCCAGCAGAGAGAGCATGTGTTTTTCTATCACCAATTCTCCACTTCTTTCCCTTTGTAACTTTTAATGGAAAAATGTGTGGGCAGTTTCCATTATGCCTGTGCTGTTTCAGCAAATTAAGGGGTTGGCTAAGAAATCACTGGTTTCATATTTCATACAGAAAACACACACATGCATATATTTATATGTCTATGTAAATTAATTTAGGAAATCCTCCAGTCAGGCACTGTACAGTGGTGTCTGCAGAAAGGTCCCACTGCAGAACCCTTCCTTGTCTCCTGCACAGGGCATGAGGCTATTTTTGTACTTGCACAGGGGGGAGAAGGGCCAGGAGGCTAAAATGGCAGCAGTCATTCTTCAGCTCTGCCTCTTACTTTCTGAGTGGCAGGTTTATTAATTTTTCCTTTTCAGCCGCACTGCTAGAGCCACAGATGCCTTTTACGGCTGTGCTAATTTTCTATCAGTTTAGGGAGTTATAAATTTTTTCCTTGTTTATTCTCTATCACAAGAAGGATTTGGGAATGGGGGTTGGATTTCTAAACATTCAGAGAAACTTTTCATTCAGTACATTGCACAATTTATAAGAGGGTGAGAATGTTATATTCTGGAAGTGATAGCAATATTGCACAGGTCAAACTGGCCAAACCTAACACAGCTAAGTGTGGGGGGCTCTAGTTTTCAGAGGGGTGCTTAGATAATATTTCCTTTTTAAAACTGGGTAAACAGTATTACATGTGTTAAATGTCAGAGCTTGCTGTTTATTACAGGCCTGACCAATGCTTCACTTAAAGTGGAACAGTGCTTCACTTATGGATTTCAGGAGGACTCTGGTATGACTCTGAGCTATGCCTGAAGCAAGGGACAGCATCTGCACATCATGGTGGTACATACAGGATGTGAGTCTGAAGGTTCAGGGAGCAGGAAGGCTTGGGAACCAGCTTCCTCTCCAGGCACCATATTCCAGGCTGGTTCCTGCATCTGCACAGCTGTGCTTAACCCATTTGCTGTGCTTAGCCCACTCCTTTGTCCCCAAATCCAAGCCACAGCCATTCCCCTTTCCTCACTTCCAGGGGCAGCTCTTGAGGGGTTGTTGCTCAGCCATGAAACACAGGGCAAGGACACAGCTAGCCTTGGGAAAGCCCTATCTGCCTGAGCTGGGCTCCCTGAGCCAGGTAACGAAATGGAAAAGGTGCAAATGTTCTGGGCTATATGCCTCCTCCCTGCCAAAAAATCATGACGGCAAATCTTAAGCAGCACTTCAGCACTGCTGTGGTTCCTGTTACCCCAAAAAGGACAGAGCATCCAGCCTGGCATGATATCTCCATGCAGTAGCCAGCTCCCACGAGGAGGCAAAAGTACAGCTCCATCTCATGTGCAAATGTCCCAGGTCTTCCAGCACCTGCAGCAAGTGACAGCTTAGAGAAACGGCAAGGTCTGCCACTACCTCTGCAGCACTTACCATGTCTGAACACCCTGAATTCCGTGCATCAGCTCTCCTACACATCCCTCGTCTTACAGCCTGCCTAGGAAACACATAAAAAGAGTGTGGAATCAGGAGGAGTCTCTTTGGGATGAGAGGATGCAGTAACAGGAATGGAAAGAACTTCTGGCCAGTGTGGGGAGGAAAGAACAGTGCATTGAATTACAAAGTGCCCTCATTAAGGGTAATCCCAATTTAAATCAGTGTGTGGATTAATATATCCTGAAAGGGCATAGTCTCAGAGAGGGGCAAGTCAGAAGAAACAAAGCAAATCTTGAAAAGGAACTGAGCAAAGAAAATACAGTGCCTACATCCAAAGCAGGCTAAGGACTTCCCTTGCCTGTCCATCCACTCCCAGAGCCATTCCCCAAACATTTCACCACATGTTAAATCACCACTAGGTACACAGTCCCAGGAAAGCCAAATTAAAAGGGCAGGAAGCATTCCTGAGCCGTTTTCCTGAATACCAACACCCCTGGCCTTGTGTTCAGAGAGGCAGTGGCAGTGGTGGTGGTGGTGGTGGTTAACCTTGACAAATAACTGTGTGTGCCCTTTGCGCATAGCGGCACAGCCCCCTGAACTCCTGTAATTTGATGTGGCTCCTGCTCAACCCCTTCCCCTCAGCCCCGTATCAGCCACCCAGGACAGTGGGATTGCCCCTCTCCCAGCACCTCCCTTTCCTTGGGTCTCTTTTCTCACGAGGAAAGGGAGACCTAGCCTCTTCTTCCCAGCACACAGGAGGCACAGAGCCACCAGAGCGGAATGGCACAGGCTGGAGGTGGGGAAGGAAGCTGACTCAGCCTCAAACACAACTGCATCCATCATTGCTGGATCAGCTGGCCTCGTTGGAAAGGCAGGGATGTTTGTGCAGCCAGTGGGATTGCCCCATGGCTTCAGTCTGGGAGCCACAGGGAAGGCAGTGGTGCTCCATGTCTGACTGCTCAGCACCGATGGGGAGGAGCAAGGTGGGGCTTTTAGATCCACTGCCAACCGGAATCTCAGTCTGGGGTGGAAGCAGCACCCAGGCAGCCACACAGGGAGCTGGAGCTCTCCCACACCAGAGGAACACATGGAAGGACAGCCCAGCTTGGATGTCTAAGAGGTGAGACCAGATAATTCCAGCTTTAGAAGAGGAGATCTGCAAGGCTGAGAATCCAACAGGACTATCTGCTCCATCTGACATCTCCAGGCTGGCAATCCCACCATGAGCTGCAGAAGTATCTTTAAAAGGCTAGAGCAAATTTAATAGAAACAGAGAGGTTTTTTCTTCCCAAGAATATCCACCTATTTCTTCCACAGATTGCCTTCTGCAAAACCTCCCACTGTTTTCAGCAGCTGTAGAGTTGCTCTCCAAAATCTTCAAATCCACCAGAGAGAATCATGGTTTGGGTTGGAAGGGAGTTTAAAGCTCATCTAATTCCACACCCTTCCATGGGCAGGGACACCTTCCACTGGAGCAGGCTGCTCAGAGCTCCACCCACCCTGGCCTTGAGGGGTTCACTGGCAGCCAAACCTGGAAGGGAAAGAGCAGCAATATGTCTCCCCCCCAGCTCAGTCACCATCATGGCATTGCACCCCCAAAAATGCCACGAGCTTCCAGGCCCTTCTTTGGACCTGCACTCCCAGCTTTCCTACCTACCGGCTGAGATTTCCAGGTCAAGCCAGGTGTGGACTTCAGTGAAAAGACTTGAAAGCCTTCTCTGAGAGACACTAATCCAACATGTTTGCTGCTCACCCTGGGGTGCAGGGGACAAGTGACACCCCATCTCCTACCAGATCTTGCCCTGAGTTGGCTTTGCAAAGGCCTCACAGCATCCCTGAGCTCTCGGGTCTGGCAGCACAGCTCAGCACCACTCAATGGCCACTGCATTACCCTGACCTATCCCAAGACACTTCTCATGCCAGATTTTTCTTTTCTTAATGGATGAGACACAAATGCAGACCTCCTGTATGAAGACAATTTGTCTCTTCTGGTTAAGTTCCAGCATGAGGAGGGTACTTTCTACATATGGGCTCTCTTTCATGTTTGATTGCTGGACTAAGACCACATTGTTGTCCAGCTCAAGGGAGGGAGAAAAAAGAGCAAAAAACCACACAAATCAGGAAAGCATTAGGTAAACTTAGCTCAGAATACATCTTCTGACCAAATGGAGAGTGATGGTCTCTCATATAATTAGACAGTCAGCAGGAAGTCAAATAGAACAAATTGTGATGCTTTCAATGCTCTGGGAGCTGTGCAGTCTCCAGGAGATGATCACATCTTCCCCACAGCATTAGCTGTCATCCCCAAACAGGTTGTGAAGGCAGACTGTGGTTTAGAAAGCCCTCAGAAACTCTGTCATTGGATTGCTTTTCCTAATGCCATTCCTCAGTCACAGAATCACAGAATGGTTTGGATGGGAAAGGACTTCAGAGATGATCCAGTTGCACTCCTCCTGCCGTGGGCAGGGATGTCACCCCCAGACCAGGCTGCTCAGTCATGAAAGTTCTGGCCAGTCAGTGAAGACACATGCACACAGGAAGATAAGGTGTGACAACAAACCCTGACCGGTCACAGAGTGCTTGAACATTGTCTTCACATTTGCACAAGGTGAGCAAAATGCTGGCTCTGGCAGCAAAGTGATAATGGCACAGCCAGTGGGAGAGCAGATCCAGTGAGTGGGACTGCACCAAACACTGCGAGGAAAATACTCTGGAGCAACACACTGTACCAAAGAGTAAATGATCTCATATCCTTCAGATAATTTTTCTTTCCACAGTAACCTTTTCTTGAATGGGAATGGCACAAATGAGCATTGAAACACGCAGGCACAGCAATGGGAACTTGGGCCTGACACCCACATTTCTGCTCCTGGCAGGTAGTGGGGATGCAAAGGGCCAGAGCCTTGATCCCCCAAAGCCAACAGCGAGGCTCAAATAATCTGTAGCTCAATCTGTTGTTTCAGGAATCAGCTCTTACCAAGAAGAAACAAGTAAACATTTTCCATCCTCTTCTCTTCCTAGACATTAAGCAAGAGTAACTTGCAAATTGCTTCCAGCAACTTCGAGACAACAAGGGAACAAACAACTATCAACAGGCATTACACTCATTGCTTCACACGAAAACAGTTATGAGGCTGAAGGGATCCTGACAGACAAGCAGTCCTTTTTATGCTAAATTTACTGTACTTTAGTCCAATTTTCCATGATTTAAAATGTGCGATGCAATAAAGAACTGGAATTCCTTCTTTTGTCACAATATTTCACAGCCAAGGCCTCAGAGCACTTTTGTGAATCAAGCTCTGCAATAGTTTTGCAAAGCAAATGGTTTAGGAAGCAATGAACTGGAAATAGAGGGCAGTTTCCAGAGCTGTTGGTGGTCACAGAGGAGCCTGTAACAAAACTGAAACAGCATCCCAATATCTGGCTTCCCTGATCCCGTGCTCTCCTTGGGCAGGGGTCTGCTGACCATCCACTGATCCTCTTCACCTGGAGCTGGAGCTCCTCCCCTGCACACCCTGGCTGCTCTGTGCCCCAGCAGTGAGAGACATGCAGGAAGATCTATGAGATGGGCTCATTAAGGGAGGAAAACATGGGCAGTGGCCAGTGAAACACTGCACATTTTGCAGTATTCCAGATTCTCCCTGGGAAGGAAACAATGGCAGCTGTCTTGGCACCACTGCTAAGCAGACCATAGCTAACTGGGACCATTTGAGGGTCCCAGTTCAATTCTCATGGACAAGCAGCCCCACTGCCAAAGCCAGTTGTAACCAGCACTGCAGACAAAGGGCTCAGAGCCCGAGCAGCCAGGAGGCTGAGCTGGTTTTGGGGATCCCACACAAACACGGATGGGTGAGGATTTTAGTACTGCCATGCAGAGGAACTTGCCTATAACCACCGGCAATGGTAACTCATATTCCTTGGGTTATTGGCACATAACCAGATGGCTTCGGGGTTAAACTGTTAGTTTAACTGTTGCCCCTCCTGAGAACATTCATAGAATCCTAGAATCATTAAGGTTGGAAAAGACTTCCAAGATCATCAAGTCAAATCTTCAACCAAATACCTCCATGTCCACTAAACCGTATCCTCCACCACGGGCAGGATTTCCAGTATACAGGGAAGGAGCTGAGGCCTTTCTACTAACACAGCCTTTCTCATTACGTTAAAACCAAAGTCAGTGATCAACCAAATCTTCTTATGAGCCAAAGTCAGCCCCTGCACAGTGGGACAGGACAGGCTTAGGCAGCAGGATCACAGCCATACCCTGGTGTGGTTCTCCTTACTCAGAACTTACAAAACATCTCTAAGTCCCTCTCGGAGATCTCAGCTCAACAAGTATTCATTACCTAATTTCCCTGTAGCTTTAAAACATCATAGTAATATTAGGGAAATTCGTGGTGTCAAGAGAGTGAACCTGGCTAAAGTCAGAGAGGAAGGGCTGTGGCAAAACTGGGACCTGATTGCCAATCCCTTTTCCCAGAGGGCACCACCTTACTTTTAAAGGCATAAGCAGCACTGTGAAAAACCACTGAAACACAAGTGGGTTTAATGCTGATATTTCTGAAGATTCCTGTAATTGTGTCTCATATCCGCGGGTGGTTTAGACAGAAACTGAGTAGCTGCCAGGTTGTGTGAGGTAAAAACAAGTCTGTGCCCATGTTGAACACTGCCCACACCTCAGAACAGCACACAGACAAATCTTACAAAGAACAGGGAATGCTTGGATGCAGACAGAGCACATGGTGCAGGATTTGTTCTCTGGAATGTGGCACTCACAGATACCTTGTCCTGCATCCAGGAGGGCTTTGTTCTCTGTGGGGTGAAACCTCAGCCTTTAGTTTATTAAATGCAATTGCAGAAGCCAGAAGGGTGAGTCACAAAGCCAGTTGTGTAAGCACACATCTGATGGAAGCTCACAGGACATGCATTCCCCTCACGGAGGGCTGCTTGGCTCCGGCAAAGCTCCTTGGATGGGCACAGGTTGGGCCACAGCAACATCCATCACCTACCACCACACAGGGCTCAGGCAGACAGTCTGTCCCCCAGCCTCTTTCAGAAGATGAATTAGGAAATAGGAAAGGGAAGAGGGATGAGTGCTCCCAAAGCTCCCCCACCAGAAGCTGCTGGTGCAGGACAGCTCTGCAGTGCACAGCCTGCAAACAGTGCTGACCCACAGTGGGGTGCACAGCCCACAGAAGCAAGGGCTGCGGCATGTCCTGCCTCCAGCTGGGCACTGCTCTCCTGACCCCTCATTCCCTGGGATGGAACACCTGCCAGAGCCCAGGAGCCACAGCGGGACAGGGGGCTGCTGGCCAGGATGCATTCCTGCCTCTCCTCTGTGCTGGGCTGACCGACTGGCTCAGGCTTGGGAAAAGCAGGGATGCCCATGGAGCAGCACCAGGGGACAGGGAAGGGGGAGCAAACACCTGCGGGTGCTGCTGCTGCTGCTGCTGCTGCTGTGGCAGAGACGTCTTTACCTCAGAGAGGAACCTGCTGTATCCTCACAGGGGCTGGAACGAAAACAAAAGCTACAACTCAAAATCAGCTCCAGGGCCAGCTGTGCCTTTACATCACCAGGGCTCACATGTTCCCATCCCACGGCTCTGACCACTTTGGTGGTGTAGGTAGACCCTCAGAAAAGCAACCAGGGGTCGGATCCCCTTTGTTCTCCTGACTCAGACTGTCTCTTTTCCTTACGCCCTGACTCCAGCCAGATGTGCTCACTGCCTCTCTCCTGCCAGCCTTTGCTTTCACCCTGGTGTTCATTCAGCAATTCAATTCAGGAAGCTGATCCAGCTGAAATCCTCAGCAAGAAAAAAAAGAAGTTTCCAACCGGAATATAAGCACTGTCTTTGAACACACATACAAAACCCCCTTCCTAATTTGTTTGAAAAAAAACATAGAGGAAAGAAAGTGATTGAAGTGTCTTCATGAAAATCTAAGTTGAAGAGCCATGAAAATACTGACCTTCTAACAGCGTAAATTGAGTTGTAGAGGTGATGGTGCTTTTACCAAAAGAGGCTGTATGGAATTCATCACTGGTTTACTCTTTTAAAATAAATGAGCCGGCAAAGTTGTGATGTGACCTACTTAATTTGTTGTCTTGAAACTTAATGAGCATTTAAGATTTGCTCTCAAAGCCTGGAAAATGAAAGAAGGGGGAAAAATACAGGCACCATATCCAAATCCCTGTGTTGAGATGCTGCCTTCTTTCAGACACTCTGAGAGTCAGTAGCTGCAACAGTGCTGCTGGTGAGAGGCAAACTGGGCTCCAGTGGCCCTCACAAGGAGCTCCAGTCCATCATCCTGCCTTAAAGAAGACCAGATACTCTATCAAGCAGACATTTGCTCCATGTATTTTGAGAAGTTTCAGTTTTACTCCACACCTGAGCAAGCCATCTTCCTCACCACTAAGTTTTTGCAGAAGTCTCCTCCTTTTCTGCTTCCAAGGGACCCTTTTCTACAGATGACACACACAGTGAGCTGCACCTTCCCCCTCTCCTTGCAGCCATCCCTGATGGAGCTGGAGGTTGTCACTATTCCAAGACCTTCATCCTGTAGCTCCTTGCACTTTCTCTCTTGCTCGCTTCTCACTTCCTCATTTCTCCTCGCTTTCCACAAAATGTGGAGCCCAAGCCCATGGGGCTTTCTCTGCCAGGATACACTCTTGTGGGCATGTTTAGGTCCCAGTGCACCATAGCTCCAGCACACTCCTGCACCTGTTTCAGGTTCAGTGCACACCCTTTGGAAAACCACCCACAATTCCCTCAGAATCCATTTTCCTCTATTATTTTTTATTCTTTTCATAACTTAAGACTATCTAGACTGTCATATCCAAACCAGAAAAACATTATCAAAACCCTATACAGCTCCCTCAAAAATCCCAAATCTCCTCACTCTTTCCCAGGTGAGACAATGAAAAACTCCCCTGACACCACCAGAAGCACAGCACTGCACCAAAAATGTGGTTCAAGGGCTCCAGAAAACCAAAAGGTTTGGCAGTAGATCTCAAAGACCTTCTCCTAAAGAGGTTTTAAAGTGTTTGGGTGTTTGGAGATTTTATTTGTAGGGAGAGAAATCAATTCTATCTACCTGAGTGTATTTATAGCAGCTTAATCTTCTTTGAGATTTCATATCTTCTCTGATTTGATAAGATCATAACCCTTTAATAAGCTGAAGTATTCATATCCTCATGACAATCTGGCACTGGAATTGTTTGCTTTAGCACTGCAGATTGCACAAGAGACACGAAAAGTTTCAGCGTAGCTGGAAAGTCACTTTTGATGAAATCACCCATCGCTTCAGGGGCTGCATTCTTTACAATTTGTGCATACTGATGATATGTGTCTTCAGATGCATTTTGGCAACCTCGTGCCGTTTTCAGAAATCCATCTGGGGCTCAGGAACAAAGCAAACGCACACAAACGTGAGGAAGACAGAGCTGGCACAGCTACTGGGTAGAATTTCTTTAAGGAAGCTAAATCGCTTGTTCATTTTGCTGGCAGGAAAAGATAGGAAAATGAGTGTTCCTGTTCTCGATGAACTTTGTGATATTGTTAAATCCCTCAGACAACATATAATTCATGGCAAAGCTGTGGCAGAATTCCTTTGCACTTATCCACAGTGTGGCTCTCCCCCAAAACACAGATCTCTGCGTTACTTTCATACGCAAAAATTGCACAGATAAACAATAGTGCTAACTTTAGAGAAAAATCAGAACACTTGCCTCTATTTTTTTGCTTCAACACGGCCAAAATTTATTATTATTATTATTATTCCATCAGTGCATCATTTATTGGACTAAAAGAAAAAGAACACAGAAGCAGCCTCCATGCTGTGACATGGATTGGCAAGTGACTTTCAAAAAGAGTTGTCCAGGGAATGGCTTGAGATTTGCTGTGGAAACCCTAAAGGGGAAGGAAACCCTAAAAACAATGCCCCATAGCTGTCTGTGCCCCTAAGCACCAACAGCATCCAGCAGCACTCCTGAGGCAGCATGAGGGCAAATCCCTGAGCCTGGAGCAGAATGAGGAGGTGGTGCTTATGTGAGCTCTGATCACCAATCCGGCCTAAATCTCCTCTGTAGGTGAAGGTGGATATTTGTGTTACTCCAGCCAAGGGTTTAGCCCAGGACGGCAAATTGTAATTCATACCCATCCCAGCTTTGCATTTCTTTTGGAGAAGAGCCGTGAATCACTGAAGTGGAGCCTTGCAGAGGAAATCCTCAGCCACAACAAAAAGATTTTATGCTTTATCTCCCCCTCTCAAGTATTTTAGCAGACAGACGGAGGATTTTCCTCCCAGTGACAACAATAACTACGCTCATTGAAGAAAAATATGTGGAACAGGAAGACCTGCATTCCTTGTGTGAAAAATAAGAGTGGTCTGTGCCAACTGCATTTTTCAGGAACAACTCATCCACATGAAAACATGGCTGCTGTGATAGTGTCCTGAAGAGCAAGGCAGTGGTAACATGCTATATAATTGACAGGTGGGAAAAGCAGAGGGAAAAACAAGGCTTGGTCTTTGTTTATTCCTAAGATTCCATTATTAATATGCTCCTTTTGACTCATATTTGAATGACTTGACTTGCATCTTCCCTGCTCCTGCTGCTTTGTGTAACAACTGCACCTAATTCTTAACTACACCATTCTCAAAAGTTTTATTATTTTGTGTTTAGGAGTCATCTTGAGATAGATCCTGATAACTTGGGCTCTTCAGGACATGGATTTGGAAAGCTTGTCCTTCAGTCATTTAGGTGTAAACTCAACTTAACCTGTATGTCCCTAAATTAATTCAGTTTACCCAAGGGGTGTGGCTTAAGTGCAGCCTGGCAGTCCAGACAACTCTATTGTATTTGATGATGATGATGATGACTTTTTTGGTTTTGGTTTGTTTTTTTTGATTTTTTAAAAGAAAACTCCAGAAGGGGAATAAAGAGTGAGGGAAGATTTCCTAACCCAAGATTAGCTCAGTTGGTTGAATCATGGTGCTCATAACACCAGGGCTGTGGGTTCAATCCCCCTGAACAGTTGGACTCAATGATCCTGAGGATCTCTTCCAACTCAGGATATTTTGTGAATCTGTGAATCTCTTCTAAACGGGAAAGGAATGAAGCATGGATGTTTCCCACTTTCTACATGACCACTGCCATCTCCAGAGCAGGAGCCCATGGGTGTGTCTCAATTCCAGAATCCCTGCTGGCCCCAGCAAGTGCTTCTCCCCCATCTGGTGGGTTTGCCCAGGTGACCCATGGCCGTGACAGCAAACAGCAGTGTCTGCTTTAAACAGCAGTGCTGTGACTCATTCCCATTGTGCCAGATCTGTAGGAGACAGGACAGAACCAAAGGCAGAGAAGAGCCTTTGCCAATGTGTGAAGCACTGGGATGCAAAGGAGCCCTGGCAGCACAGGGGCTGTGCCATCCCTGGGCTCACAGGAGGGCACCCAGTGCCAGCTGAAGGAGCAGAGGCTGAGCCATGCCAGTCTCACCGAGCAAAAACACTCAGCTCCCTTTCAGCCATTAAAATGAATGAAGAGCAAGACTGTTTGGATAAACATCAGCCAAAAGAAACCTTGGAGGCTGTTAGAAGGCTACTGCTTCATACAATATAGACCATATTTCCAAATACAAATATTACACTTGGCAGAGACACTCCTTTGCTTCATGAGTTATGTTGCACTTTTTGTTATGTTTAAGTTTGTGTAAGAGGTATAAATAGCTGGACTGGTATTAAATGAGCTTTTCTTTTTTTTTTTTTTCCCTTGAAAAATATCAAAATGGTCCCAGCTCTTCATGGAACAAACACACACTATATTCCTGTGCCTGAATTTTTGTTGCTAATTACAGAAAATACCATATAACCGAAAAACAATGTTCAAGAGCCAGACGTGAAAAACACATCTTTCCTATATGAAGTAATTTTTTTCAGAAAGCTGTCTGGAGGAGGGCATCTGGATCACCATGGAATTGACATCTGTGCATAGATGCTCAGTGGCCTCACAGAACAGCAGTTTCTGCTCACACTGCGGCGTGGAAAGCCCCATGTCCCACTGAAGACTGTACCTATTTCCATTTTTAAAAAACAGCTTACTAAATACTCCCAAGTTTTTTCAAAGTGTTACAAGACCACCATACCAACAGAGCAGACATCAGCTGAAAATCTGAGGTTAGTGACTAATGATCACACCTTCTGCAGTGCACAGGAAATGCATAATGCATACTGTCCAGGGGTGCTAAAGGGAATTGCACACAAAATCCTTTGTTAAACGAAAGGTATTTTGCTTGTGAGTGGACAAGATGAATGTGATTATTCAATGTGTCACGCAGGACATCTCCATCCATTCATCCCACCTCAGCAGCCAGGTGAGAGCAACCAAGGGGAGTCTCACCTACACAGACACTCCAAGGATCAGCTGTTGGAACAGCATCAGATCAAATGCTGTAGATTAACCACAAAAAAGTGTAAGATGAAACACAAAGCCATTTTCTCCTCCGATCCCTCATGGTTTTGCAGATGGCCAGACCCACTCATCATAAGCAGATGAGTGTGTATTGCATTACATCTTTATAAATAGCTCATTGACTATTCTTCTGGTTATTTCCCCTTGTGCCAATGTAGGGAAAAATACTGGTCACCCCTGATACAGTGGCTGATGGAACAGAACAAGAATTACTTTTAAAACCTCACAGAAATGTTGGTAATTTTAGCTTCTGACACCACAGTATTTCAGGAATACTGCCCAGTAATAGTCATACTATGGCACTGTGGCCAATCTCAGTTGAAAGGCTTCTGCTTATCTCTCAATCAATGGCTCTTGAGCTCATTTTCAGATTTTCAGAAGTAGCTTGTTTTTCAGCCAGCATGATGATCCCCAGAAAACATACTTAGAAAGAGCTGAGTTAGACTTCCCCAGCTCTGAACTCATTTTTTACAAAAACAGTGTCTCCCAAAACAAAGGTGTGGGACAAAGCAAACATGCTGTGAACTAGAGAAGAGCCATTCCCTGCAATTGCTTGCTGCCATTTCTCATTTGGAAAAACGTGTATTTTTAACAACACAGAATTAGTGCAGTGTGGTGAGCCTGAAGCTGTCATTAGAGGCTGCCAAGTGAGCCAGTGTCCCTTGTGCTGGTGAGTAAATAGGGGTGTCCAGGGCTGAACAAACAAATAAACAGAGCAGGAGCAGGCAGGGGTGGCTTTTGGACTCCAGCACAGGTCAGTGGTGTAGGAGTGAAGAGAAACCCTGAGCTATTTTCTCTCTGCTTTCACACCAGACATTGGTACAGCTGCCTGGGGTCCCTACCTGGACTGGCAAGATCAGCTCAGTTTCCTGTTTCCCTGTGGTTAAACCCTCAAAACATCATTCCAGTCATCCATTGCAATAAAATTGAAGAAGCACAACATGAAGGAAATTCAGCCAGTGGATAAATTAATCTGGTCAGTGATATATCTTCACAATCCAGGCTGATGCCAGCCTATGAGAGCTGCAAAATATATGAGCAGAGTTTCGTACTGCTTAACAGGTATTGCTTGCAGTGCCACATCACAGCAGGAGCTGGGCCTGGGAGCTCTCCTGAGCAACCACTGCATGGTTAGACCAACCTGGGTGAACTGTGCCACAGTAAAATTCACATGCAGAGCACTCTGTACGAATGGTTTGAGTTCTGTGCCTGCCCATTCATGGTAACTTTGAATATTCTCGAATATTCTCTTCTCAGTAACTTCTCTGGGAAGCTAAAGGCTAACCAGACTTGTGACACCTCTCTGACAGTGGCCTTGCCAGCTGAGCTCAGACAAACCTCCCTGCATTCGTATGAAGAAATAAAAATATCATCCTTCAGTTCCTTTCCCTAACCTATCCACAGAAGCCTACCAGAATTTCTGCTAAAATTAAAATCTTACTCATGCATAAAGGAGGGGAAAAAAGGAGAATGAGGAAAACACAATGTACATAGACGTGGAAAACACCAGTCTTGGTTTCTGCGTGGGGATTAGGGCAGCCCAGCCAGGGTAAGTCCCTCTCTGGGCAATCTTGCAGCTATATTTATGGTAGTTGTGATGCTGCTGCAGATTTTGTTTTCCCATTCACACAATATTCCACACCTTCTTGCTCCATCTTCACTGGGAAACCAAAATTGTCCATTTCGTTTGAAGCTTCCTCCTCTTGGATAAGATAGTTCTGTTAAGAAAGAGCAATGCCTTAAACATGCTTTGACTTTGCTTTTTATACTTACTATGGACAGAAGAGATTAAAGTTTTCTTCTCATTTTTTAAAGTGTGAAAGGACCACTGCATTAAAAATATCCATCAGTAGCAATAACTGCTTTCACTTTTATATTGTTACCATTAAATGTCTCTCAATGACTTACAGAACTGACATTTTCACACAGGCAAAAAGGACAAAGAGTATGCCAAGTATTTTTCTTTTTTTAGGTCATGATGTTAATGTCGGAAAAAAGCAGCGAGCTACCAATTGTCTGTTGCCATCCTGAGGTTTCTCTCCCTCACTGCTCTGTGTAAAATGAACAGGTGAAAGCAGCCTGTAGCGTCCTTCCAGCACCAAGTGTATCCACTGCCAAGAAAGAGATGTGGGACTCACATTCCCTTGTGTTTGCAGTGGTTTTGCCTTTCAGAGGCGCAATGTCATTTTTCCAAGGTGAGGGAGTTTTCCCCCCAGGCACACACATTCCTTTTGGGCTGCCTCTCCTGCACCTCTGAGTGATGCAGATTGTGCCTGACCTTAGCAGTTCTGCCTGAGGTGGCTCCATTGGGAAGCTCTGCTGACTGGCCCAGGTGGCCATGAGGTTATCACAAGTTTGAAAGAAATTTCCCTGCATAACTCACAGGCATCATTCAGCCAAAGCCCAACACTTGCCTTCTTTGTCCTCCTGAACACTGTCCCTGCTTTCATTTAGGTTCATTTAGGTTACTTGGGTTTAGTGACCTGTCCAACAGCTCCCAAAGATCCTGCATTTTGGGGAGGGGGGACAGTGCTGTGGAAACCTGGGAGCTGCACAGCCAAGCCAGGGATGGGCATCCCCCAACAGCCCCTCAGGTTTTCTGTGTTTCTTTCCATCCCTCGGCACCATGTGGCTCCAACCTCCAGCATGTTCCCAAGTCAGTGACATTTCTAGGGGAGAGCACACAGAGCATGGACGCAGCCGTGATTTAGCTGGTGAGGAAGTCGTGATTTATATTAACATTTGAAGCAGGTCATTAAATATGACCTCCTCACTGCAAACCCCATGCTGAGCAAGATATTTTCTTGTAAATTATTTACCAGCAAGCTTTTCATACTTTTGCTGAGCAGGTTTTCCATAACCAAAGTCAGGCTCACTCACATTTCCCAAGCTCTGGTAGCAGCTTTGCTTCAAACTGCGAAGACATCTGAAAGCTGCTGCAAATTGGTTGGGACAGCTCAGCAAAGAAGCAGAATTTGGGGCTGTTTGTGGCTTTCTCTGTTCCAGATCTGTGATAAGGGGTATGAGAAACCCAGGAGGTTGCTCTCAGGGCACCCAGGTAACCTCTGGTTGACTTTCTCTGTCTGACATTGCTGGATCTCAATGGATGGACTTCCCATGTGCCAAAAAGCAGCTGCTGCTCTTCTCTGAGCTCTCAGCTCCATGGCCAGCATGATGTTGAACCTGCAGGTGACTCCTGCCTGCACACAGTCCCTGTGTCTGCTACATCCCAGTGCCTGCAAGAGTGCAGGGAGCATTTCTGCCAAGGGCTGCTGCTCCTCCCAGCATGGTGGTACCTACCTGCACTCCAGCCAGGGAAACTCAGACCATGCCAGAGGGCAGCAGGTCAAGGCAGGTGATTGTGCCCCTCTGGTCTTCTTTGGAGAATTCCCACCTCCAGGGCTGCATCCAGGTCTGGGTTCCTCAGCACAGGAAGGATATGAAGTTGTTGCACCAGGTCCAGATGAGGGCTGTGAAAACAGGCTGAGAGAACTGGGATTCTTCAGCCTGGAGAAGAGAAGGCTCCAGGAGGCCTTCAAGCACCTCCCAGTACCTAAAGGGGGCTTTTAAGAAAGATGGGGACAAACTTTGTAGCAGGGCCTGTTGCAATAGGAGAAAGCATAATGGTTTAAAACTGAAGGAGAGTTGATTTAGATTAAGTATTGGGAAGAAATTTGTTACTATGAGGATGGTGAAACACATGCATAGGTTGCCCAGAGAAGCTGTGGATGCTCCTGAAAACATTTAAGATCAGGTTGGATGGGGCTTTGAGCAACCTGATCTAGAGGATGGTGTGCCTACTCACGGCAGAGGGGACCAACTGGCCTTTAAATGCCTTTAAAGGTCCCTTCCAACCCAAAACAATCTATGATTCTGTGGTAATAGAGCACCCAGAGCTGTTCTTCTGGGTGGGAAAATCCCAAATTCTGCTTGCCCACCCTCCTCTGGGAGTGGCCATCTTCAACACGAATCTGCAGAAACACCTTTTCAAGGCAGAGAAATTTGGGAAACCAAAGAAATTTGGTTTCAGTGTTCATATCCCGTTTTTTCCATCATGCCTAAGTTATGCTCATGTCCTTCTGAGAGGCATTTATAGTTTTGCAACCTCACATCATCCAACCCAAACTCCCACTGAAGTCCACAGAAGCAATCTATCTTGTGTTATGTCAGCTCCAGGCCAGGCTTCAGTCTCCAAAGGACAGCTGAAGATAAACAAACAAGCTACACAGCTCTGTTTGATTTTGTCTTTTAAGTATAATTTTTCATCTGTGTAACTAGAACTGTTCCTTCACAAATGAGGCTGGATCACATTGCATGCTGCATTTCAGAGCATGAGAAACAAAATGTTTGCATTTATTTAGCTGGTAGTTTGCTCTCACCTTTTATAGAGGGGGAAAAAGCCTTTATCAAAAAATCAGAATATTTACTCTCTTCATGAAGAATACTGATTTTGGATATTCTGAACATCTGATGCACCTTAAAGAAGAAGAACCTTAAAAAACCAAGTAATAAGCATGATTTAAGGATAAATGAACATTTGGATAAAATATATAGGGAATATATATAGAAAACATACATAATATATATATAAAATGTAAAGAATAAAATTAATATAGCCCATTCTTTCTTTAGAACCAGCCACATATGAGGTACCAATATGGAAAACATCCAGTACTTGATGCCAAGCACTGCATGCTCTGTAAGCCTTTTCATACCTACACCACAAGCAGCTGGAAGAAGACAACACTTTCAGGAAGGCAGATAATTTTTTGAAGGGTTTTCTTGTTTGTTTTTTTTAAGCAGAGACTCACATAAACCATACAAGGGGAAACTATTTGCCTGTGAAATGTCTGTAACCTTCATGTTTTCAGTTGCTCCCACCTTGGCTCTGCGGGCAGCAGAGGGGAGGCACAGCACGGTGTGATGTTAATCTCTCGGTGTGAGAGCTGCGCTGCTGTCGCCGTGTCCCCGTCTGTGGTACCCTCCTGTGGCCAGGTCGCACATCGCAGCCCCTGCCACAGCACCCTCCGTGCGCCTGGAACTGGGGAATCGTGGAACGGCTCGGGCTGGAAGGAGCCAACACGCCATCTGCTCCAACCCCCTGCAAGGAGCAGGGACATCTCCCCACCGGAGCAGGCTGCTCAGAGCCCAGCCAGCCTCGCCTTGGGTGTTTCCAGGGAATCCACCAGCTGTCTGGGCAACCTGTGCCAGCGTTCCACCACAAACTTTCATCCGCACCGCTGTCCTGCCCCGCAGTGCTCCACCCTCACTGATCTCCATCCCTCGTGTTCATCCACAGCACCCTCCAAGGCACCCCAGCGCTGCTGCCTCCACGGCGATGCCCAGAGCAGCCCTGGCCCCAGGTTTTGGAGCACAGCCCCTGTGGCAGGGAGCTCCTGAGGCCCTGCAGCTGCCCCGGCACAGAGCTCAGCAGCTGCTGCCTCTGCTGCTCACTGCAGGCTGCCCGGAGAAGGGGAGCCACCCTTTCCATGGCTCCCGGCTGGGCGCTGGCTGGGAATAGAATGGCTCCTGCCTCTCTTCTCTTCTGACCCAGCTGCTGCTGCAGCTCCCTTCCAGCTGTCTGTGTGCATGGACACAACTCGGAGCTCCCACAGCCATTGCCACCTTCTCTGCAGTTCCAGCAGCTCCCGCAAGCGCAGCTCGGCTCAGCCCTCGGCAGGCTGCTGCTGCTGCACCTGGTGTGGCGAGTGTGGGCTGGAAACCCAAGGAAATGGTGTGGAGACACCGGGTCTGTGTCGCTGCCCACATCTGCAGCATGCTCAGCAGGCACGGGGCACTCCTGGCTTTGGAGGATGCTGAAGATGCAGGGCAGCCCAGGCATCCCCAGTGGTTTCAGAGCCCAGCAAATGGTGCCCCATGCCCATCATCTCCTTCACATTCCGAGCAAAAAGGCTATTCTTGTTGCTGGGCGGGGGGGAAGGATTGTTACTTGTTTTGCCTTTTCCCGACATGGCAAAGCGGTACCAACAGATGGAGCTGCGCAGAGCAGAGATCGTGGAGGAAGTGGCAGCCGAGCACGGAATTCTAATTATTAAGTATAATGAGAGATGAATCATCTCCAAGCATGAGACAAACTCCACTTACTATGCTCAAGTGAAAAATAAGTCTGTCAACAAAGCTATAGCCCAGAATGGGGGAATCCCAGGATTTCTCCATCCCTGCGTGTGAGGATGTTCTGCCCCAGAGAGAGGAAGGGCTCATCACAGCCCTTCAGCACAGGCTGGAAACTCACAGTCCTGAGCTGCACTCACTCACATCATCACTCACCAAAGCTTCACATCAAAAACATACATCGTGCAGGACTTCTTCCTTCCCCCAGCCTAACCCCAGACTTCAAAGCCTGGACACAATGGCATGTCACAGAGCTTCCAGCCATCATCTCCTTGGATTTGGAACAAAATCCTCAACCCTCTTCCATAACCCGAGGCCACAAGCACACTGTGAAGACTCCATAGCTCACCGGCAACCAGGGAAGAAGGGATGCAGGAGCAGCTGGCTATCAGGAGAACAGAAAGAGGAAACAAACAGCAACAGGTGACCCTTTTTGGATGTGTGTGCATGGACAGGGAATTTGAGAGCTGCACTGTTTCACCAGTGAATAAACTGAGAGGAAAAGTCCACTATCAAAAGTTGTGCATTTTTTTCCTCGTGAGATGGACTGAAACAAAATGTGCTTGGTATTCTCACTGGCATGTGATTGACAAGAACAAGGTCTTGCAACTTAACTGCATAGAGCGAGATAGAAATAATTAGAATATTTAAGATGAGGAGGAGATGTCAGCTGTCATTTGAAAAAATTTTGCCTTCTTGCTATTTTCAGGTGAGTAAAATTATTTACCAGGAAGGGAAAAGGGCTTATATCTTGTTTCCAGCCACATGAAATGTCTCAGCAAAAACAAAGCAAAGGCTCATGTGGCCTTTCTGTTACAAGCCCTGTTCAAAGAAAAGTCACTGCATCTACTTTGATATCATGGATATAGGATTTCTTATGGCAAAATTACATGTATGGTAATGATCTTTGCAAAAGGACTGCCTGGAGCAACATTTTTGATGAAGAATTTGAAGGACAGAAAAAATAATCTCACCAGAAAGTACAAAACTCAGAGATGGCTCCTTTGCCCCCTTCACCAGCTCCCCTGTTGCCAGCAGGGATGCACTGCCTTCTTCAGGTGATATTCAGTGTAAGACTGGCACTACATTATTGTGCAGGTGATTTTTACCAGTTGTGAAAAATCTGAGAAGTGAAAAATCTGAGAAATTAAAAAGGCAGATAAACTTTAAAATAAATAGAAATAAATAGAAAAATGAAATAGAAATAAATTTCAAAACTTTTGCACCGACCTCAAAGGTTCTCATCTGTGAATGAAGCTGTTCTGTAATCACTGGATCAAACAATGTCTGGTTTCTTCCACATTTGTGCCACCAGAGCTCACAGCAAGCTACTTTTGAGCCCTAACTGGGAAAAAAATCCTGTACAAAGGCTTCTTTGGGCATGGATCCTCAAGGGACTCATCAGCCTCCTTTCAATTCAGGAACATATTTCCTTGTTCTTTCTAGCCACACACATTCATTTCGCAGAGAGAATTTAATTATTTACTCTCTGTTAATAGTATTAAACTGAGTGATGGCGCTGGAGGAAGAGAAAATAAAGGTGAAATGAGTAGAGTGGAGAAACAGGACGTAAAGATGGACAGTTCCATTTGGGAGGAAAACAAAACCAACAGGTCTTGTTTCCTTCACTACCTCTCCAGGAGAGGCAAAAGGAAGACTTTTACCATTTCATGTGTGCCATTTGTGAGACCACCTAACACTGGTTCACTCCATTGCAGTGAAATAGATGCAGGATTGGAATTTAAACTAGTTTGAGGACAAAGAACAGGGGAGTGTTGAAATCCTCCCCATTTCTTCAGACACCTGAATGCATTTGAGTGCCATTCTCTGCAGGGTTAGGTCCTATTGACCACCTGACCTGGGCCTGGCACTACCCCAGAAGTAAAAGCATCTTTGTTTTATATTAATTCATGTGACTTTAGAGATAACTAAAGTGAAAATATGTTAGCAAGGCAAAAGCAAAGGCATCTCAGTTTCAAAATTAAAAACAAGTAAAATAGAAAAGCACCAAAAGAAGAAAACAGCATTAGCTCATACCTGGACTTAAAACTCTGTCCAAGTCACATTTTGGACAACAGGATAATTCAGCTGCCTTCTGCCCCTTGTGTATTGTTTTTAACAGTGACCTTTATGCTGGGTTTCTGTTCATCATTTTTAGTTGTATGTTTCCTTATTTTTGAGCTCTCTTCTAATTCAGGTGCCTCCTTCATGCTGGTCAAGATTCCTGAAACTTATCTGGGAGTTTTGAAGTGCAAAGAAGATACTCAAAATCATGGTTTTTCCTATCCATTAATCCTTTTCCCTGAGGAATGAATGGAATTGCAATCCTCTAACTGCAACAGTTTGCAAATCATCTCTCATACAGCATTCTCTGCTGTGCCAGGGCATCGCCTTTTGGTTGGATAAATTTTCTTTCATGGACATTACGTGACACATTGATACAATAAAATCGGGTTTGAAACAATCTCCCTCCCCTCCACAGACATGCAATTAGTCTCCAAGGCCATCATGGCACAACACTGACCAACAATTACCTCAAGCCTCAGCCTGCTCTTACCTCCCCAGAGGAGTTCACTGCCTCCAGACTTTAGAAACTGTTTCTTCATGGGATCAAGCATTGCACTTCACTAAGATTGATTCCCATAAAATCACCCCAAATGCAACTTTATAAACACAGTGATATTTTCCCAGTAAGATCCATGGTGCACTGTAGCAGTTACTTCCAGGGATGGATGGGAAGCAGTGAAAGCAACATCCAACACGATAAAGAATCACAGTGAGGGGGATGATGGGGCAGTTTTATTTTATAGAACATCAATTGAACATCAGCTAGAAGTGAGTTATTGTCTTCCCCATCCTTCTTCCAGCCATGCACACCTGTGTTTCCTTTATATAATAACATAGTTCCAGGGCACAAAAAAACCCAGTCCCCTGGCCCAAGAGAAAATTAACCTACCAAAAGAATATCTCCTGCAAAGTTTTACTCTTTGGATTTAGTCCTGAAGGGAATCATGGCTGCAGTTGTAATTGATACTGGTACCATCAGGGGGAAACTTGGGGAAAAATAATTTAATGCGTGGCCAATTAAAATAGGTTTGGATAGTGAAAGACAAAGGCAAATTAAAACACCACCTTCCCCCATATCCTGCTTCCCAGGCTCAACACTAACCTCTCATCCATAAATCCTGCACCCTCTCCTGCAAGAAGGGCTCATGGGGCTGTTTCTCACATTATTTTGTCACTTCTTGCTGCCCATCCTGCTCCTCACAGCCTGTACCTTGACACTTATCCACAGTACAACACCAGAGAAAACAGAGTTTAACTCTTAGCTGCAACAAGCAGCAACATTTTAAAGTATGGACAATTTGATCTCTACTTTAAACCAAATCTCCTCAAGCTAACAGGGAGCAGGACTGGGAGATCTCCAGCACAGAACTGCTTTCTATGGCCGTTACCAATTTTTAAGGACTTCTTTTTTCTCCCCTCACATATTCAGGGAAAAATTCTAAAAGCTATGTTCAATAGGATTCCCATCTGAGATCCAGTACACAGAGATGGTACAATCCAGGCTGGTATCGTGGCTTATTGGCACTTATCAGGGACACAGGGGTTTTGCCCCAGCTAAGTTGCACCACAGGTCATGCTCTGGTGGTATGTTGTTGATACCATCCACACACATGTACCTGAAGTGAAACCAAAGCTGCAGAAATTATCGCCTTTACGAAAACTTGTAAATTATAAAACAGTGCTGAAAGCCCTTTAGCTCCTTTTAGCTTGGCTACAGTAGATTATGTGCCCAGAGGAGTCTGTGGTTCAGTTCTTCAACTTGCTTTGAGCCCTACACACCCAGCAGATATTCCCAGATAATCCAAAAAATAAGTATGATTCATCAAAACAGCTCACACCACCTCATTTCTGAAGGCTCCAGGACTGGCATTAAGGGACTCATAAAGCTTGAGTCCTCTGAAATAAATACCTCCAAGGGTGACTTCCTGGCTCCACTGAAGCTGATGGCTGAGCCCCAAGTGACCTCACTGGGGACAGCATCTCACCTCAGACACTTGCCTTCATGCAATGCTTGCTGAAAATGGCATTGCACTTTGAAAAAAGCCTTTGAAAGGCTTTTTGTCTCAGAAAGATGAGCTCAGTTAGTCTCTATCTGTATGCCTCGGTGGATTTACAGCAACACAACATAGCCCTGAGAGCTCTGAGGTAAGGGAGGCACGATGGATAAGGCACAAGGCCACAGGAAAGCAGGTCTCGCTGTCCCCAGCTGCTCATGTGCTTCCTAACACACTTCATTTGGCTCATGAGGCAGATAGGAGAGGGTAACAACACACAATTGTGTTCAAATCACCACCAAGTGATGCTAATGGTCTTAATGGGGATTTATCCCCAAGGTGATGTGGAAGATAAATGCTGTGTCACTGTAGAATCAAAAGCAATAAAGGTCAGGGCACAAGTCCTCCTCCTCTCTGTGTTATGTCCCAACGAAGGGAATAATCAAGCACTGGGCTACTAGAGCGCTAGAGTGGCAAAACTGCCCACAAGCTTTCCTGTAAAAACTGAGGGAAGGGAAAGGGAAAAAAAAAAAAAGGAAAAGGAAAAAAAAAGCAAGTTTTATTAATCAATACTGCTGTCCCTGCAAGTTCCAGGTTCTCAGCATTTCTTGGCACATCTGGCCTCTGACACGAGGCAGTGGCCCTTTCCCAACCCTCCTGCAAGGCATTTACAAAACCTCTGCTGACACTCCATGGAGGCTAAAAGCCACTGAAATTCTGTGTTTGTCTTTACTCTGCTGTCAACCAAAACAAGTCTTTCATGTGAAAACCAAGTCTAAGGGAGCAGTTCATATTGTGTCTCTTCAAAGATCCCTTGGAAGATGAGTTCCTAACAACATGTAAAGGATGTATCAATTCTTAGCCAGGTTTCCTTCTCTTATTTTTCCTTCAAAATAGTTTTGTTTTCCCTCTACCCACTTTCCACTGATTTCTGTTCTCCCCTGTTGGCAAACGTATTTTGTATACTCTACTAACAAGAGCCTTTATTTCCCTACCCAGCCACAGAATAAACTTTTCCTTCAATGCTTAAATTCTCTCCTAAACCTTATCAGCCAAGCTGACCTGAAAACCAGGTTCTCTTCCTAAGCCATATTTTGATATGAAAAGGTGACACTCTACCTGCAATGCCATAACCACCAATTCTTTGGGGTTTTTTTTCTATACTCCACTTTTAATTCGCATTTTAAGTAACAACAGCAATTACCCAACCTTGCTAGTAACCCTAGATTTATTACCAGCTTTGTTTTCTTTTAGGTTTTCTTCTCCTTTTCCCAGCATCTTCATACTGTCCTTTACAGGTGAATGGTTGCAGTTCCCCTAAATCAGGCCCCCTCCTCCTCCACCTCAGTCCAATTTCTCATATCTCAACATTTCCACCAGCAGAGAAGCATAGTCTTCATATTTACAGAATATAAAAACTGCAAATATTTCTTTTCATTAAAGAAATCCTAAACCAACCAAAAAACCCCAAACACCCAAAAACCAAACCAAACAAACAAAAAAACCCCCACCAAACAAAAAATAAAACCACAACTGGAATTCAAATCACCTCTAAAATTATTTTAGTGTAACAATCCTCTCCTCCATGACTTGCTCAATTGGAGCCCTTCAAAATCACTCATTGCAGGGCCATGCTGTTAAGGCACAGGAGCAAAGGAGGACAAAAAATGGGTCATGTCAGGTTTGGTTTAGGCTATTATAAGCTTTAAGCAACAAAATTTATTATGGCTGAAGACTGAACTAGGACTACTGTGGCACCAACCTGTCTGCTACAAAATCCTCTAGGACACATAATTGTGTGTTTGAGTATAAAATCGACAGCATTCAAATTGTATGTCTGTGTATTCCACCTGCTCACCCTTCCTTTATAATTTCAGCAGCTATTGCTGTCAAATGTGTCATTTCCCCTTGGGCTGTACCTGCTTAGGCCAGTGGCAGTGGTTACTCATCACACACAAGGGTTTACAGACCACGTCATTGCAGTGTCAATCCTCACCACTTATACTTCATAAGCCTCTTTTAAGCTCAAAACAGAACTAGTAGCACAATTAGACCCATAATTAGTGTAAGATCTTTCATTGGTTTAAGTTGGAGTTTGATAGGAAATTCTGCTCCTGTCAGTCTTCAAAATTACTGATAACAAAATTCATATGTACTAAAGCAGTTTTCTTCTCATATATACCTTAGGCAGAAAGTCAGCTCTGCACCAAAAACACCAAGAAAATTGACTGTATGGACACAAAAGTAAAGTAAAAACAAACCACAAAAATCCTATGCTTGATCCAAACCTCCAAAAAGAGATATTAAACAAGTAAGGGGAAGAAACGATTCATCAATTTACATTTTATGAGGAATTCTGCCACGCTTAATGCATGAAGGAGTGAATTGACACCAAGATTTCCATGATGTCCATGCGAAAAAGCACTTTTAGAATAAAAGCAAGCTAACACTGTTCCTTTAGCTTTTCTAATAACAAGACCACTTTCAAATATATGTACAAACCCATATACATCATCTTCAATTTTCCAATCGCTACACAGTGAAGCATCCACAATCAACTAATCATTAGCCATGTCAGAGCAGTTCTAAGGGCTCTGTGACAGTTCTAAGAGCTGTGACAACACAGCTGCTGCTGTATCATTTCTGGAGTGCTGCGAGACAGTCCTTCATTTCCTCACCTGGCAACCTGGAAAGCCACTGTTCTATATTATTTACAGAACTGTATTGAAATATCTTCACCTATAGGGATACACTGGTGTCACAATTAAAAAAAACCCCCACACAGATGACAGTATCTCGATGTATGCTGTAGTATAATAGTCCAAATGAACTCAGGCTATTAAAAAAATTTTATTCTTTTTCATGAAAGATTGATACTACAATCAATATAACCATTTCATCAGTCAAGTATGTCTGTTATAGGCAGGCACAACATTACAAAACAGGCAAGTACAATGCCCGATTAAGCGAATACAGTCTGAGTATCTATTCATCCACTATTTCTGAAAACAGAATTATCAAATATCCACCAGGGAAAAAGATCAACTATTTTAGTTTCTCTTTGGCATACTTATCAGGACAATGAATTAATTACAAGTCTTCTATTGCTGCCAGTGCTGTGAAGGCAAAAGGACTGAGTGGAAGGTTGTAGGTCAGAAGTCACTTTTAAGACTTGGGCAACCTGACTCACATATCCAAACTGGTGACAAAGGACAGTTCAGCTGCCAATGCTTCACGAGGCAGACAAGGATTACATTGTTTTACACTGCAGTTGTGTTGAAGGTATCAAAAGAGTTACAGTGAATTTATGCACAGTACATACATATTACACATAGTTATATAAATACCCATGCTGTGGCTGGACTTGAGGAAGCAGCTTTACTAACTAAAGCTCAGTATCAAACCCTCACCAGCCACTTAATACACATTGCACTTCTCATCCAGTAATATGTTCATTTCTGTACCTCTCTTAAAAATAAATTTAAAGCAGAAGTGAAGAATAATATCGAATCTTTCCATAAACTTTGTTTTCTTATTTACACTGTAATATTCCATTATACATAAAGACTGCATTAGGATACATTATCTTCATATAGCTTTTTGCAATACATACAGCTTGGAGCTATTAACATCTTAGATTAGGAAGAGAGATATGACCTATTAGACTATTTAAAAACAAGTTGAGCCTTAATTTTGCTCTAGTTTGTTTCACTGAAACCATTCTTTGAACAAAAAAAATCCTCCATATTGGAGAGGAAAAAAACAACTCATGTTTAAACCACCTCTGGATTTCCTTAAACCACTGAGAAACTTAAAAACCATAATCATTTTTTGCATAATTATAAAGCCACTTCAAAGGCCTGTTACTTTTAAATTTAGAATATGAATGACAATTGTGACCATATCTTTAAAATTTTTTTTTTTTTTAACCGTCGGCTGTTTTTCAACACAAAAAAATGAAAACGCAATCATTAATCATCCATGATCTCTGCACAACTGGGCAGACTTCCTATTTTATTTGGGGACAAAATGAACATGCACACAACCCCCATTCACAGAGTGAGAACAAAAACTACAGCAGCACTTGTCTCAAGTTATGGTGCACATGGTTGCAATACGGAGTATAAAACAAAAGCAGAATTTCCAACATCTGTTAAAACACAAAAAAACCCTTATTGTACAAAAAGTCATTCACATTCTTTGCAATGAAGTGAAGAATCAGCTGCTTTCTGGACTCTCCAGCCTGCAAACTCCTCCTTCTATCGCCACGGACTGTCCTGCCACAGCTCCAGGAGGAAGCCTTGAAATGTGAGTCTGTGGAAAAGGCAAGAGGCAATGGACTGAGAAGAGGCAAAATTATGCAGGACAAAGTAAGCCTGTAAATACAATTAAGCTGTTCCCCCGCTGAAGTCTAAGAACAAACTACAAAGGGAGATTCTTTTTCTATTTTGTTTGCATTTATGTTTAACACGTGAAAAGAGAGGCCATGACAAATGCATAGAAAAGGTAAACTGGATGACTCTGTGCACCTAAAGCAGAAGGGAATATGCAGAGTGAAGACAAAAGAAAATAATTCTGGCATTTCGTGGTTTATAGGCCTATTTCTTAGGGAGATTCAGAAGCATTTAGTACTACAAACAGAAATATACCTTACAGGAACTTTGGACACAATGAACTATTTGACAGAGATAAACTAACACTTCAGAGCATAAGGCAACTGCAACGATCAGGATGGAAAGAAGTAATTTCTCTGCATAAAATACCTATTCATCCACCTAAAAAACTCCAAAGACTTCCTGTTGCCAGCCATCAAACAAATCAACCCAAACAACAATTGTATTTCTGCCAATAGGCATCTTTTCCACAGAAAGTTTTAAAAGCCTTTGAGGAGGCACTGGAATATTTCAGCCAGAAAGTGGGCACTTGTGTCTGTGTACACAAAACTTCAGTTTATAACTGCATTGTAACTTACTGACCCTAAAAATCTGTCAATGGTCCCTTATATACTGAGTTTTATTACTGATGGGCAAAAGCATCCACTTAGGAAAAGGTAGCTTGACTTCTTGTTGAAAGTAATGACTTTTATCCCCTTTGCACATGTTTTTACACTGTGAAAATTGCTCATGTTATATTAAATTAGGAACCAGAAATGATTCCTAGTATGGTAGAAAGCTCACAACATAAAGTTGTTGGCATTTAGAAGCTACAGCTTCCTCCAAGTGCAGCCCACCACATATTTGTTTGTATATATATTACCCCTCTTAAAATGTTTAATTGTTGCAAAATGTGTAACTTGCAATGAGGCAATGGGTTGTGCAAAAAAGAACAGATGTAAAAGTTCAGTAGGAATAACTTCATCAGTTGAGCGGAAAATTATTTGAGACTCTAAATTCAGTTCCTTGCAATGAGAAGACATTTTGTGTGTCAGGCAGCTTCTTTTCTTTCCTTTCTTGATAAGGGTATACTTAGGTGGTTTTGTTTTCAGTTAAATTACAGAATAAGATCTAATTAAAAACATTTAAATGTTTTAATTTTACTGCTCAAATTTGATATCTGGCTTTCTTCCTTGATATATGAACATCTTCCTACTTTCAGAACAATTTAATTTACAACTGTGATTTACCACTCAAAAAAGAAAATACTCTTTTCAAATCTGTTACAATTTCCTCCAAAATGTAACGGGCAATTTTTCTGTAAATGTCGTTTCATTAATTAAAAGAAAAAAGCAAGAAAATCAAGTGGAAGAAGGGTATTTTTAATTCTATGACTGCCAGATCCATGGTATTTTTCCAGTTCTGTGAAATTTTCTAAATGAAAACTGGGGTAGGATGACAGTATAAAAGCAGCACTGTTTGATGGGAAGCAAGTTTCCTCAGAGGAAGAATGCCACCGGTTGTTTAGCGAGATACTGCAATCAGAGCAAACCAGTAAGTTAATCCTAGTAAGTTTTTGAGCAAGGAAAGGAAAATGTCCAAGAGGGGATAAGCAGGCAGCCACTATCTATTCATACATTAGCAAGTAGCTATCTTTAGCTGCCCAAAACATATTTCCTATAGAAAACCTCATTTCCTATAAAAGGAAAAACACATTTTCCATACACAACACCCCAAACCACTATACACCAGCATCTGAAGACTTCCATTTACAAGAATACCCAAACCGCATATAACAAAACATTTCTTAAAGACTTTACTTGCATCCTGTTTGTTTGCATACTTTACATGATGGAGTAAAGAAAGATCTGGTTTACACTGACTACTTTTTATTACTTTCACCAATGGCTGCCTTATGGAGAACAAAAACAAGAGAGATCTAAGGTGATAGTGTTTGAAATGTTACTTAATAAATAATTTGAAAGGATAATATTGCCATGTCAAGACAACTTCAGAAAACTCCTAAGTGAATTCTTAAAATTATATCTCCCTTGTTCTTAAACATTAGAACAAACCCCAGTAAATAAAAAGAAACATCAAAGAACACTTAATATTTTTAAATTAACCACAGAACTTACTTGTTCAGTTTGTTACATTTTTATATCCCAACATCATATTTTACATTAAGTCCAGATTGTATAGTCAATTAGGTTTAGATTTTAAAAACATAAAAATGAAAAAGCAAACAAAAAAAGAATGACAGTGGAAAGGTTTTAACTGAACTCAATTAGTCTTTCAGCTTTACAATTTGAATGAGCCCACACCTGGAAGAAATTGTGCCTAGGACCACAAAAAAAAGGAAAATAAATAGTTTTCCTGAATTAATCCTCCACTCAGCTTCATGGAAGCCTCTCTTTGAGGAAAGCACATGTCAAAGAATGGTAGATTGAGAATGATGGAGTTATCCATATCTTCAGCTTCATATATAGACACTGCAGCATTACTCTCTCCCAGTGCTTTTTGGTGCACACTGCAAACTTTCCCATTACTCACTGTCGGGGGTTGAGAATTTCTTCCCATTCCTGTTACTAAGCAACAAATAGTTAGATGTTTAGAGCAATCAAGTCTTTTGTAAGACAAAAGGTCTGCTTGGGCAGGGCAGGGTATGGGAACACTCGGCCCTTGGAACGGGTCTCTCATGGTTCGGATGCTGAGAGGAAAGGCTGCTCTTTTTGCTTTTCGGCTGTGACCAGAGGAAATCCAACTGAGCCCTGTTTTTCTCTTCTCCTGGCTGGGTGAGCTTTGATTCAACCTTTCTCCCCACTGGGAAGGGCACATTTCCCCGGGCTGCGTTTTCCCGCAGCTGCTGCCGGGAGAGTCCGGCTGCTGGGAGAGCCTGGCTGCCTCTGCCGCCCGCCCCTGCCCTCTGCCGCACGAGACCGCGGCGTCTGCTGTGACTGCAGAAAATCCTCGCTAGCTGGCCGGGGAGAAAGCCAGCTCCTGCCCCTGCCGCTCCGCTCGCCGCTCCGAGCTGCTTTGCTGCCTGCTTTCTCAGCTCTCCGCCATTATCGGCTGCAATTACCAGACCTGACCCTGCGCCACAGCGCCACCTGCAGCCGCTCGGGAGTCATCGCGCCTGCCCTGCCTGGCCGGGAGCTCAACAGCGCCCCTGCTGCCTGCTACTGTGATTGCGCCACACGGGAAAAGGCTCAGCAGCTCACAGATCATCTGCTGTTGGTCTTCTGGTTCTAGTTCTGGTTGCTATTATTGTTATTGCTTGTTTATAGGTACTAGTAAAGAACTGATATTCCTTTTTTCCCATACCTTTGCCTGAAAGCCCTTGATTTACAAAATTGAGTAATTCAGAGGGAGGGAGGAAAGGAAATCACATTCTCTGTCCTGGGGGAGGGTTCAACCTCTCTTGGCAGACGCCTGTCTTTCAAACCAAGACACTCACAAAACTAATGGGTCTTTCTGCTCTGGAACATGTATTAACTGCGACAGGAACAAGATATGGTTTCATCTTTTTGACTTACATGATTGCATATCTCACAGACAAGGATTCTGAAACAACCTTGAGACCAAGGAATACAAAAAAGATTTTCTTTTAAAGAGCTAGTCTCCTCTTTTTTTCACATAAAAGTATCAGCTTGTCACAACAAACAACAATCTGGGTGTTTTGCTTTCATTAAAAGCATAAATACAATGTAAAATGAATAGATAAAATTTAAGCCAAAAGACAGACAGTGCTGCATGAGAAAGCTGAAGTCAATCAAACGCTGCCAAGAGGACAGAGTACAACTACCAGATGGCATTCTTAAGCAAATCTAGGGAGTACTTAATGTGTTTAGCACTCTTATTACACACTCAGGATGTGCTTTAGACAGAAAAATTTATAAAACAAACCTTTTCCATTTATTACACCATAGAGATGAAATATAATGAAAGACCAAGGACACCATATCCTTAAGGAAATTGCTTTCTACAACTCTGCTCCTTAAAAGAAAGAATACCACCAAACCCATAAATTCTTTAGAAATGTGAAGCTTTCTAGCTGGATACAACAGTTGCACCACCAGAACCATCTGACCACACATTCTGAATTCATTTTCTAAGCAGTAATAGCCCATTTTGGCATCAACTGCTGGTCTGTCTCCTGGTAATCTCTTTGCCAACATGGTTTGTATGTTTGTATGTGGTACAGCAGGAGAAGGTGCCCCACAAAATACTGGCAACTGCTGCTATCAGAAAATGCCATGTGCAACTTATTTGGTGAAACCTTAATAAAGGAAAAAAAAATGGGGAAAAAGTTAAAAAAAAAAAAAAAAAAAAAAAAAAGAGAGGCTCTAGAATATTGTCCTTGTTGGGAAACAACAGAAAGACAGACAGACATGCTGATGGGGTCCTTCTGGCTCCTACTGCACTGAAAATACTGATTCTGCATACAGGTTACTTAGGAAGTTAAAAGTTCTCCAAGCTCAAATTAATTCTGTAGGTTAAGTATATTACTATAAACTATTTATCTATCTAACTACATCACTCATACATGTTTTAGGACAGCCTAAAGCCACATCATCTATCAAGCTCAGTATCCCAGGGTTTTGTAGAGGTATCTAAAACCCTGTCATGTATCTCCAAATGGGATTGGTATCATTGTGAACTGCAGGTGCTAAGTCAGGTTATTGCATTTATATTTGCATACCTGGATACATAACCCCATCTTGCCTGATCTGTCCCAAAATATGTCAGCCAAATACGAGGAGAGTTCCAGAACTCCTGGCTCTATGCAAGAACCCAACCCAAAAAGTGAACTTATTATCTCATCTCATTGCCCATTAATTTCCATGAAGGTCTGTGAGCCAAACATTTTAACTGGTATCTTAGCACTGAAGGTTATTTCCAAAAAATAGAAAAAGCTTATTTTTATGAGAGAACTGGATGCTCCACTGTATCCACAGAGTCCTTTTCAAATGAAAATTTCTGACTGATTCCCCAGTCTCCAGACAAGAGTGAAGATTAAAGAAAATAAGTAGAACAGTGACATATACTTTTCCTGTCTCATGAAATTAAAAGACTGTCTCTGTAGTCTGAAATGAATGACTGAATTATTTGACTTCGTATTTCTGCTCACTAAACAGGCTCAGTAAATTTTTCCACTAATTTTCAAATTAGAATTGGGATTCTTCCAAGATGTGTTTCTTCACCCAAAGAGCACTGGAAAACTGCCCTTCTCCTGACAAAGGGCTTTCACAGACCTTCCACTCACAAAGTCAAATACAGAAGCTCATCCTCAGAAAACCAAAAACAATCACTACAACCAGTGTTTGTCACATGTATCACTTCAAACACAGAGGGAAGGACTTTTGCTGAATTTTACAGCATCAGTAAAGGCAAATAAATCTGATGATGACAGCTTACATCTCCACAGGAAAAGTGAACGGGAGATGGTCCCCCTGTCCACCATGTTTGCTCATACTGGAAAATGAAATTAACTGTCAAAGATAAAAGTTTCTGTTTGCACATTGCAACCACAACATTTGGTGTGGACAGCAGTTGCTGCTGATGGATGTTTTCAAACACAGCAATATGCAACACTCTCCACTACTGCTACACCATGTCTTGCAAAGCAACATGAATTTGGTTCATTAGAAAATGGAAGGAATGGCTTAGGTAGCTTCGCATTATTAAAATCTGCCGTAACATAAGGCTTAGCAGTTTGTGTTGTAAGAACTGAAAAGCTGCCAAAAAGGAGATTTAAACTGGCAACTGAATTGGATTACATTCAGGGTTGCAACTAGGCTTTTTAAATTTGCTGTCTAAGTCATCCAGTTGTTAGAAAAACTAAAACTTGTGAGGCTGGTATACAAGGATATCCCAAAAGTATTGCAATGTTTACAATAATTGCCAAAGCTTGCAATGTTTATAAAAATCATATAGCAGATTTATAAATACTATAAAATATAGTAAGCTAACAAATTATTTCAAATACCTATCTTCAAGTAGAAACTTCAGCCACCACCAACTACTCTCAATCACCATGACAAGACACTTGTCAGATCCAGGAAAAAGTAAGTATTTTGGCTACTTACACTTTCTGCATACAGAATACTGCAGGACTTGAGTAAACAAATACCCTGCAGACCCTGCCTGAGATAAAAAGGCTCCTGCCTGATTATGCACAGATACACAACATTAAATCAAAGAAAGGCTGCCACCCCATAGCCAGAACCTTCAAGAGATGCCACTGCTATGTGAACTCATGTTGCAGGCACACGTCATTTGAGATTGAAGAATTTATTTTTCTTTGAAACATCCTCCACTGGGAAGGCAGACAAAGGACAAGAAGATATAAAGCAAAAGAAGATACATAGACAAGAAGTCTATGTAACTAAGAAGAGTCAATTAACTTGTGCAACCAACCCACCCACCCACTAACACCCCTTCCTTCCCATTCCTCATTTAAATCTAAAATCACCTTATGGGTGAATTCAAGGAATTACTTCTTCCCATCCCAAATTGCATGGGAGAAGCCCTTTGTGCAAATTGACACCGAAATTGCTCCACCAAATGCTACATGAACTGTTAAGACCTGAAGTATGGCACTTCATCCACAGCAGTATGGACAGAGCTACTTCCCCAGTGGTGACAAGAATAATGCTTAAGCTTTCTGTGAACGTAACCAGATCAGTTCAGGAAAATAGGAAATGATAACTGAACCCTGCCAGAGTAACTTTAAAGAAGTCAGAGCCCCTGTAACAGGGTGACTTTTTTAGCTGATGCTATGATCAGTTGTTAGCTCCATTACAGATCCATAAAAAACCCCAAACATCTGGAAGCTTATTCTGAAGATTAACTTGTATCTCAGAAGGAGAAGAAAGTTTGGACTGGAAAAAGAAATAATTGCTTATCAAAGATTTAAAATTCATGTCAAGTAATTCATGAGTCAACAACAAAAAAACCCTCCTCAGTTCATGCAGTTATTTAATCTCCCAGTCCTTCAATCTAAAAGTCATAACCTTTGCTGATGCAGCAGTTACTGCTACAAAAGGAGCTGTGTGAGTGCAGAGGGAATCCATAAACTAATACATTCTATCTGTTTCCGTGTATTCTCCCAGAAACTTCCACTGCAGCCCAGAATATTCCAAAAGACTCACAAACAGATAGAAAGAGTTGAGCATCAGCTACAATCAGTGCCAATTCTACCATCACAGAGGTGGCAACACAAGATGTTGCATCAGATCTTGGGAAGCCCATTCATCTTCCCAAAGAATAGGTCTGATATTGAAACCATCTGTCACAGTACCACTTCAGAAAGGAAGCTTGGCTCCAGCAACTCCTAAACCAGAGTATATCTGCCCCTTAAGCTCATGATAACAGAGGCTCCCAAGCATCAGCCTCAGTTAGGTGCAGTAACAGGTGGTGTAGGTTAGTTCAAGAAGCATAAGAAAGAGCTACAATGTTCAGATGAAAAGCTTGTGTCCTTCCACATCCAATTTGTGACAAACACACACCCCGAGTGATTATGAAGCTGCTTGTGTTGAGAAGGATGACAAGAGAAAAAGAAAAGCAGTTAACCAGCTAAGATATGCCTTGGTTAGCTGTTTGTGGCACAAGAATCTGAGGGAAAACACTGGGACATCCATTACGCAGGTGCTGGAGATAGCGTTGCCAGAGCTATGACTGGTGGAGGAGCTGAAATAGTTCCAGCATTGAAAAAGAGCTGACAGGACACACAACCAGAGGTGACTGTGTCAGCAATGAGGTGTCAACGTAGCTCATCTGGCAAGGCTATGCAGAACTTTTAAAGTAACATTCAACCGAGCTTTTCAGTCCAATAGGAAATGGAGACTTTTCCAGGCAACTGGTTTTACAAAAAAAGACTGAACACCTCTCCAGAAAGTATGCTTCAAATCAAACCACTATTAGTCCCAGGGCAAAACTGGTGCACAGCTCTTGCAGGCTCAGCCACGTGGTGCTGGTGAGCTAACGTTCAGGCAGTCTGATCTGAAGGTGAGTGGCCAGCTGCAGAACCCAGACTTCCCTAAACTGGGAGCAAACAAACCCCTGGTGCAAGGGTACTTCCAAATCAGTACTTGAAGAGCTAAAAGCCTGAGCTAAAAGAGCTAGAAACCTCTGCTAAAAGCCAGAACCACCAGCAGGTCAGGGTGTACAAACCACTGCAAATCTCTGATTCCACTTTCCTGTCCCACTGTTCTTTAAGGAGTTGCTGAGAGTGAAGTGGTTGCCTCCATGACTTGAGCACATCAGTGTCTGCAGGTGAGCTGAATCCACCTTGTAAGTGTTTGCCTTGCAAGAAAGGCATCCTGTACCCCCACAGTTTCCATCTGGGGTTCAGAACCACCATTTGCTAGGTCCTATTATGAATTGCATTAACCTCCCATGCCCAAAGAATCACACTAAGACTGTAAAGCAGGCTCCTTTTTTGCTTTTCCTCTTTTCCTTAGCATGTACCCCTTTATATGATTCTAATATTAGTCTAGTTCATAACAGTAGACTCTTAAAAACCTTCTCATTAAGCCTTACTTTTGTTTCATGTTCATTAAATTGTTGATGAAGTTGAACCAGTCCAAAATCAGCCACTGTGACAACTCCTCAGTTTAAGAACAAAATTCAAGTCCTAGACTGATGAAAGAAATAAAACCTGAAGCTCTTCACCACCCTAGAAAAACAGGAAAGCAAATGTTTCCTTACAAGCTGCTGCCTAATTGTTTTGCTATGGTCCTCATAAACAAGTGATATTTTATACTTTCATGAACTCTTATCCCATTATTCTTTCATGGCAAGCACTCAAAATTAACTGCAGCAAAACAGTCACTCTATTAAAGACCAGAGATTTTTTTTCACTTGCGATACATTGTGTTCTGTTTCAAGTCCGGTTTTCCATCTATAACTTAGTCCTAGTTGTAGCAGAACAAAATTCCAGCTTTTATGACGGAAGACGTTTTTGATCAATAGAAGTCAGCAGCAAAAGCGTTTGTGGTTTTTCTCTGGAAAGCATTTATGGCTACAGACTCAAAGGAGGAAGAAAGGGAGGGGGATTAACTCTTCAATGAAGGTCAAAAACATAATTTAAAAGTGAACCAAGAAGAGCAGCTGTGTCTGTCAGCACAATCAGGATTACCAGCCGGAAAATTTACCAGCAGTATGAAAACAATGCACACCAGATGTCAAATGTTGCAATTGTGAGTAGGAAAGCAACTCTGGGCATGGCACTGTCATGTTAATACTCATTACCAGACAGATTTCATATTTAGCATTTATTTATTAATTAGACACTAGCAGGAAGAAACAATAATATTTTGAGCCTTGCAGTGTAAGTCAGAGGCAGGTGTGCACACTGGAAACATTTAACATCCTTTACTGTCATATTTATTTCTTTCACTGCAAACACAAGACAATTATTTTAAAGCTAATTAGCAAATACTAGAACATCTGCAGCTGAGCTTGCTTTAGTTTCACTCAGTTCAATCTGAGCTTTTAACTTCAGTTTGGACTTTTTTCAACTAAATCTGAAATAAATACTAAGAAGAGAAGTAAAACCACACTGTCTTCCATGAATAGTTATCTGGAAAGAATTGTACCTAAGTTATGAAAGCAAATACTTCACTTACACCTCTACCAGCATACATGAAGAAGGCATCAGCTGCTTGTTATCTTCCTGGGGCATTCTTGTTTTCTTTTTCCTGCACATTTTATGCCTTGAGGATGAACTCATCCATTCCCAGTCCTTGAAACTGTTACAAGCGTGTTACACCAGTTTTGCTATGTAAAATACCTGATGTTGATTTTCTTCTTTTGTATATTCCTTTATTACCTTGGTCCCATCCCCCTTTGCACAAATGCCTACAGAAATTATGACTCTGTCTCTGCTTGCAGCTTCTCCCATGTTCATCCCTGTTCTCCAAACACCTCTCCTAAATGCTCTAGCTGCTACACTGCAATACCCTCCTTTTCCTCCCTTCCACGCTCTCCTCCTAAGAATAGATGGCTTGGTTAATCCCTTCTCCCTGATCATGATGTGAAGGAATTTTCTAGTTTTCGTTGCTAAATTCAATTTTAACTTAATATTTCTCTCATTAAAAATAAACTATAAGGCTCCACGAAACTGCAAATATGAATGATAATATTGGAATTATTTATCACAGAAGCTATTCTGGGAACCTGTTTGAAGTTTGTTTTATATCTTCCTTGATGGTGCAATTTTATCTGAAGGAAGACATGCCCACAGAAAAATATGGTACCACCCCAAATGGCCAGCATAACTGAATCAAGCTGGATAAAGTTATTCCAATACAATTACTGTCAGCAGAGGGAATGGACGTGTTTGTAGCACCTTACCCTGACATGAAACATCTGTTAGCATAGGGTTGTTAACTACTGCAATTAAAATGAGAAACTAGAATGCCTAACCAACTGACACACTTAACTGCTTATGCACCCATTACTTTTTCTGTTGTCTTAAAGACAGAAATTTCTTCTATATTTCATTATTATTTATTCAAGTTCTCCTTAGCTTCTGCACTCATTCTACTGTATTACAACCTATTCCTCATGGCTTACCTTAGCTTTGCCATCCTGTGCAGACATGTATCCTACACACATGCTCTCTGTTGTATGGCTCCACAGAAATTCCACTAAAAAGGAAAATGCAGGAAGTCACAAAAATGCCTCGGTTTAAAATACAAGATGTAATTTAACAAGGCTGGTATCTAGAGGAACAAATATAGCAAGGATAGAAAACAAACTTAAAGAATTAAAACTACTTACCAGAGTAATTAAATCTCAAAAGAAACAGCTATCAAACAAACAAAATTTTCCTGACTATTCGCAGTCACACACTGCAGAATTAATACACAGAATGAGAATGTTACCTCAATGATATGGAGCCTCCAAGATGAAAAATACATCAACTGCAACTGCAGTTTAAAGACCCAACCAACTTCTAAAGCAGAGGCCTGTTCCACCCATGAAGTAAAAGCTGAAAGAACTTGCATTTGCCTGCCTTGAACACAGACAAACGCACTCTACAATAGCATAAAGCCAGGTGGCCTGCAAAGATTCTGCAGAATTGCCACACTATCAACTGAATAACCAGCAACAAGCATGGTTTTTTCACAGAACTGAGCACGAGTATACAAATAGGGTGTAACTATCAATAGGTAAATGGGGATTTGTGGCTTAGCTGCCTGAGGATGATACAGGCAAACATGCAGAAATAGTCAAGTCTGCAATATGGGCATTGAACATATAGAGCAGGCAGTAAAGACATTTGGTAAAAGCAAAATTATCCTGCAGAAAAGCAAGGAGAGGTGTCTGATGGAATCAGAGTGATACTGCACAAGAAGAAAGAAAGATTTCTGGCAAAATTAGAGCAAGTCCTGGATTCAAAAGTATGCTGAATTACAACAGCAGAAGCAATCACCCCCTTTCTTTTGTGGAGAGTGTGAAGAGCACCAAAGGCAAGAGAGGAAAGGAAGATGGAAAAGAAAGCCCTATCAAAGCACTCTCAGGTCTGATTACCTTGCTGATTATCCAGCACAAGGTATACAACATCAGCTCACAGCTAATTCAGGATATCAGTGTTAAAGACCAACTGTCGTGCTCGCAGTGATAATGACTAAGAAAATGAATCACTGCTCACACGTATTGTTAATGCCTGTTAATCCAGCAAGGTGCTGTCCTGAAGTCTGAAAGTGTCCCAGTTTATCAACTGATTAACAGCCTGTTCCCATGATCTTATATTGCCTGATAGATATGCAGGTATCTTTAGGTACATAAACACACTCCTACTCGGCTGCAACACAAAATTCAGACAAAGAGCACATTATTCATGTGTTTAGCTCTCAAGTCGGTGGAGCTTTATAAATTGCCACACTGTTATCTTCCTGATCTCTGTCATGGTCATTTTTCGTTGTGTTTATTAAGTCCATAATTTGGAAGAGGGGAAAGAAAATGAACAGCTGATCAGAATTCAGGGCATTTCACAGATTTCTGTAAAAGGTTTCAAAAAATGCATTCAAGCACAAATTCTTCCTCTGGATTACAGAAGGTGCTTTATATGAATTACAAAAGATGCCATGAAAAAAAATTTCTACATATTTCTTTTGAGAGTGACCTCCACATATTGTAAATAACATGATTAGATGGGTTTAAAACTCTAACTCATTCCTATTTCTCACATTCCTTTAACATGGCTGATGAAGGTCACAGCATGCTGAGCACACTTATCCTTTGAACCACTTCTCCTTGCATAGCAATTAACGGAGAGCACAAGATGAAAGCTTAGATGATCCCAGCAAAACTTGAAGATTCTGACAGATAGGCAGATATCATCATAAAAGAAAAATGAACTTCATCAAGGTGTGTGCTTTGCTCCCCCATAACAGATTCATGCTTGATACCACCAAAGCGGAGTCAACAGCTTGTCAGTGAAAGCTTTTTTTTCTTTTTTTGAGACAAATTTAACCACATCTTTCAATTTTGAGAAGTTGGTAAACAGTTCAAGTCAAATACCCTCAAAATATTATATCTTTGCCTTTGTTAACTCCATCGTCCATCAAAAGTAGCCTTCAAGTAGCTGAACTTGAATGTTCAATGAAAAGTCTAAATTACACGTGAAACATCTTCAGGTAAGTATATTTTCAACCATTTAATAAATCCCTTCCATGCCATTTCTTCGAACATTAAAAAAAATAAAGATGATCCCTGTAAAAAGACATGACATTTCCTTACTCTATACACAACCTTTTCAGTATTAACCAATTTATTTGCAGTCCAAACAACACAAATACTACATATGTTTAATTATATGTTATCTCACCATACACTATAAGGCAGGAAATTTCCATGGTAAAGAAAAAAATACTGTGCTACAGTTGATCTCAATCTTATCTCAGTGGAAAGAAAACCAAAAATCAATGGACAAACAGCCTTTGCTTATGATGTACAATATATAGGGATTTTATAAATTAGTTTTTGAGGGAAAAATGCCAAACCTTCATTAATACAATATGTTCTCTTACATGAATGACAAACATTAAATGAACAGAAAAAATTCTCTCACATCCAAACCTCAGGAATTGAAGGTTAAGTTGATCTTGTTTGTTCTTACTTAATTAGACTTGCATTTTCATTTCCTTAACTCTTTTTTTAAGGCTAGAATTTGTGCTGTAGGATGCTGTTGCACTAGATAATGTCACAACTGGGTAAACAATAATAGAGCAGAGTATTATACAAAGCAAAACCACTTTAATTCTGGTAATGTAACCCTAATTTATACTAGACAGGTTGATGTGACCCAATAAATAAGCACATAGCTCCACATCTGAGGAGCACCACAGGAAAGGAGATGGCACAAGCATCATCCTGAAGTCATTCATATGCTCCCAATCCCAAATTCCTTCCCTTAACGAGGCTTTACTGTCTCAGGGCTGTATTCCCACCCAGCTCTGTTTCAGTGTTCCATCTGTTTCTCCCAGACAAACCCCGTGACAGTTCTCCATGACACACTTGCTCTGCTGTAAAGCAGCAAGATAGGCATTGTGTTTCCAGGACAGAAGCAGGACTGAAGGGATATAAAGCCACTACTGGTGGAGGCAAAGCCCAGATTCCTGCTGATCCTACTAAGAGCAGCAGAAACTCCTCTTGGGTGCAAATGCCAACAGTAACTGTGAGTTATCTATGCAGATTTTCCTGGGAATTACCAAGAATTCCTAACCTTAAACAACTTCCCTTACACATTTTAAGCATATCCCTCAAATTTACACATTTTCTTGTGCAAACACAAGGGAAAAAGAACTTTTTAGAAAGCGTTTTTCCAGTGCATGACACTGAGAAGCAGTGAACAGCTACATGCATTATCCCCGGCTAAAAAGGCAATTTTTTCCTATGAGGAACACATCTCGCCTTGCCACAAACAACTATTACATCTATACCACAGATTTAGAAGGATCCCACACAGCCCTCTGAATGACAATTCTGCTTACAAATAATGAGTCAAAGAATGCTCTTTTCCAGAGTTTTAATAATATTAGCCTGGTTTGTTCCCTATTTCACTTTCTAGATTTTTATCATATTAATTTCAATTCCTTTTTGTTTCCTCTATGGCTTTCAAACATGCACAGAGATTTTATTTTACCCTTCATTTTGAGTCAGCACCCAGCTGAAGTAAAAATGAGTAACAATTTCTTACCTAGTAAAGTTGGCTTTTCCTGTGAGGATTCAGGCTCTGCTGAACACCTGCAAGAGCGGAGAACTATCACACCTCCAAGTACACCATCTTCATTGGCTAGAAAAGGTGAACCTGGACAAAATCGTTGGGGAGAATTATTTGCAAACAATCCAAATTTCTTGGGCACTTTTTTCATTTGACTTTCTGCCTTCCCCCTTTAATCTTGCCACTAAGGGTTGAAAAGGCTGACAGATCCAACAGTGCTTTTACAAAAGCATCAGTTCTATTTTTCCTAGTGTTTGAAAGAATAATCTTCTAAAGTGTTAATCTGCTAATCCATCAGTAATAAAAAAAATAGTTACATGGAATAAAACAAACATATTGAAAATTACATTCGTGAGTGCAAACCTATTTGTTCATGGATCAAGAAAAACATAATAATGAAAAATGGAGTGTCAAGCTGGAAAAAAAAGGTGACTCAATATTTAGTTCTTTCCATCCCATAATTAATATAAACACATTAAAAAATCAAGCAAATTTAGGTCATTTTTACAGTTTATTCATTTTTGCCAAACTAAAGTCCTTCATACAGAGACATCATCAAACTGCTATACTGTCTGCCTAGCTGTTTGATGAGTATGAGCAGAAAAGCCTAAGCACATCCTACTTTTTACAGTGGCATTTCTGTTGTTAATTTAAGACATATGATATAAAAGTCTTATATCAGAAGCTGGAAAAGCTTTAAAGTTAGCTGAACCAAGCTTAAGTATTCTTTCTCTGGTCTTCAATTGAAATAAGATTCCTATAGTTTTAAATGTGGAAACAATGGTGTAATTTACATACAATTTAAAATGTCTTGAGCCACAAAATTAATCAAGTTCTTGCACGTAGGCCCATGGAAATCCCAGCTACACGTCTGCATTACACTGCCATTTCAAACTGAATATACAATTTCAATAGGCATTTCATGTAATTATTTTCAATTCTTTCTTTTAAATAAATTAGTGTACAGACAGTGTAATCTGCCAGCCACAAGAACTTTAGAGCAGATCTATTCATCAGACTCTTTTAACTTGCCCACAGCTATTGGTATGATTAAAATTGCTGCTTTAATGCAAATAACAACAACAAAACAGTCCAATAAAATCCGACTTAAAGCTTTACCATAAGGAAAACTAAAAGCTTTATTGTGTTTTTGCTAAACATTAGAGCAGCCACTTTTGAAAGTGATACAAGGAGGTCACTGCAACAGAAACCCACATTGCAGGGAAATAATAAATGCAGTATGCTTATTAAACTGTAATATCTTATTGACTCTAATGCAAACATATTATCTTTAAAGTGCCACTGGCTTTGTACAAGAACTATTATTAGTTACAGTTACACCTCCTGTATTACTCACTGACTGCGACCAAATCCCTGTGAAGCAAGATTCCAGCCCATGATAAGGTAACAGATAACAGGAAAATATGTTTGGTTAAAATAGAAACACAAGGCCTGGAAAGCTGTGAAGAGTTTTACCACCCAAATCAAAATCAGGCACTTCAAAGACAATGTCTCAACCTGAACTTAGTCTGCAGACCTAATCTTCCACTAAACTGCACAAACAACTTAGGCTCTAAGCCATGCTGTGGGGAAAAGTCATTGCAAAAAGATAGAAAAAGTTTTGGTTTCTTTTTTAATGAGCAGTTTCTCCTCCCCATTCAAGGGCTATGAAAGGGTTCCTGCAAGGTTCTAGTGAAAAACACTAATTAACTCTTTAATTAGAATGGTTACAACTGCTCTACTTCAGCAGAACACAGCCAAGCAAACAGTACTCACAGCAGACAGTGTGTCTGAGGCCACAGTAAAACACTAGGACTCTATGAATGTACAAAATACCAGACAGCAACAACTGATTATAGGTCATGAAGTTGGTGCTGGTGAAGTCTTGTTCTAGAAATGCTTACATTAGTTTAATCATTTTTAGGGGTTTTGTTTCTTCCACACTCTGGAAAAAATAGATGAAAGAAAAGTCTGTAAATAAGCTAATTACATCTTTCTTCATTTTGTCAATATTTTTGTCAACTATGCCGTCATGACTGATCAAATTTCCAGTAATCTGAATAACTTCCAAATGGTAGTTTTAAAAAGGCTTAGCAGTGTATTTCTTTCCATGTAGAGTCTGAAGCAAAACATGTAACAGTACATGTTCATCAAAATTCTTCCATTTTTACAGGGATTTCTTTGCAAGAACAAAATATTCATCCTCAGTGAAACACAGAATGATAAAAACAAGCACTCAAAGCAAGTGTTTTGTGAGACTTATTTTGAAAGAGCGTTTAAATAAGTAATTTAAAACTTGAGCTTCAAGCACATGAGACAAAGCCTTCAGCTTACAACTTCATCCAAAGAGATGCTCGTCCTCTACATGCACGACCGAGAGCCCCAAATTCTGTCAGCATAAATAGCATTTACTTACTGACATTAAACATGGTGTCCATTACAGTGCCCTAAATATGTACGCAAGTGTTTTCTGAATAAATTACTTCCTTCAGTGATTATGCGCCATGGAAGTTTTATTACCAGTCCACAAAACTCAAAAGGCTTTGAAGACCATGCTGAACACTCAAAAAGCTGGAAAACTGACTGCATTAATTCAGCCTTTGCTGAAGTACGTTGCCACCCTACTGTAACCAGAAAACTCCAAAAGAGGATTAACTGAATAGCACTGCACCTGGAAAGTGTGATAAAAATCTTAACTTCAGCACTCATAGAACACAACAGATGGGTAACACACTGAGCTCTTTAGGAATGACACAAGTTGGGCCCTTTGGAGTAAGGACAAATGCTGATTATGTCACAGGAAACCAGGTCACACTGCACTAACTTTGTCAGAATTAACCTTAAGAGTAGTATCAGGGTGAGACAAATAAAATGGCTTAAGGTAATTTGAGTGGATTACTGAACAAAATGTCTTAAAAATTTGCGCTATGCAAACAAAGCAAAGGTGAGGGGAGACGTTATCTCTCCTACAGACAAAACCACAGCCTTGCTTGCCCTTTATGATCTTCTACACCATTTCATCAGCACCTGCAGAATGAACATTACCCTGGAATGGTGGGAAAAGTCTCGAGGAACATACATACCCCTTGTTTCCATCCACAGCACTTCCAAGGGCCACCCTGCTTGCCCATTTCTGCTGAAGGCTGCCATTCCCAGAGACATCAGAAGCAAACTGTGTGACTACACCCTCACCCATCCCAAATGCCTTCACCAGCAACTTCAGCTAAATCATCTCAGTGCAAAATCAGCAACAATAGAGTGTGCGTCTCCAATTCACTGCCTAAGTTGTGGGGAACCAACCTCTAAAAAGTGTCAGTAAAAACCAGTTGCCTACAATCGTAATATTACAGTACTCTATGTTACAGTAATTCACGGTTTCTCTGCTCTTAAAAATCAGACTTGAAGCCAAATTAAATACATGCTGAACAGCACATTCTTTAGAAGTTACTCATTTTCCAATTAAAGCAATTTTTCAAAAATGTTAGAAGAGGGATTCAAATATATTACCTTTTTTAACACAGATCTTTCTAGATCTGCAAACATTGCTGACGATTACAATTATGCTAAAGGGTATTTTTTAACACAGCAATACAGTGCAAATGAGTAGGTCTATGGTAAGCAAAATTCCAGACAGCTGAACACTACGCATCCATCATTAAATCTGTAAAAATAATGGTACAAAAGCAGTATTATTTTTAATTTCTAAAGAGAATCCATGCGTTGTACACAGAAATTAATTTGAGTGTTCTCAAAACGCTGTGAATTCAAACATTAGGAATATATTTCATTAATTTAGGTCTAAAACTCATTTTGCTACAGCCAACCCACTGAGCAAAAGAAATAATAGCGCAGACTTCTGTAAAATGTAACAATGTAGGTGGTAACTTTTTTTATATACATTTTATTTAACTAGTATTGCAAGAGGAAGAGAAAAGGTGGAACTGAAATACTGCCACGCATATTAAAGGCAGAATGGTTTCTCTTTAGAAGGAAAAAGCTATCTGGGTCCCACCTCCTACACCATTTCTGCTGTCTCTGTACTCTTCAGAAGAACAGATTTTCCTGTACAAATTCAAAATTTAGTAAAAATAAAACTAAAATATGCCCACTAGCCAAACTTAATGTTTTCCACTGCAATAAAATAGAATTGCTAGATAAGTCTTTGATCTAATAGCTTGCTAATGACAAAATTACAAAAACCTGGGGCTTTAAATATCATTTTAAGTCTCATGAAGCTCAGTGTTCCTTTCCCAGTTACACTGGCATACCACCAACATGGTGGCATGAAAAATCCAAAGTAAAACTTCAACTGCAGCATTAACTAATAACTTTAGCACTGACTGGCCACACCAGAGAGAAGGGATAGAAAACAAACAAACCCCGTATTTCATTAGTTCTGGTCTAATCCTCACCTCGCCCAGTCACAAAACTACATTTTAGAAAACTCATTTCCTTCCTCCAAAACTCCACTATTCTGTTATTGTTATCTGACATAAAGAAAGCATCATCACATTTTTATCTATGTATCTTGTGTGTTATTAATTTGCAGTAATGGTCTCTGAAAAACAAGCAAACAGTTCTTCACAGCAACTCCACATTCCCTGATGCCATCAAGTTCTGTAAGAGCAACCAGAACTGAACACCCAGACCCAGGTTCAGCCACTGCCCAGGGACAGAATTTAGAGATTTCACAAGAGTTAAGGCAAATAATGGCCTCAACATTCAGCCTTGCTCTGGAGGAGCTACGGCTACAAGTGCAGAACACTTTTTCTTCAGCATCTCTGGTGAATTCAAGCTCTCCTGTGATGAAGATTGCTTCCCTCTGGTCATGGGATCGATAGGAGTTGTTCACTTCTGATCCTGTGCCTTTTTCCCCACTTGTAGCTACTGCACAGAACCATTCTAGCACAGAATGGACAGTAACCCGCAAAAGAAGTGTTTCATTTACACTTACCCAGCTGAAGGATGAACCAGCTGTTCATCCAATGTTTTACATTCACACTCTTCCACAGCAGAGAAACCATTACCAGCTTCAATTATATATATCAGCTTTGAAAGGCTTAAAACTTGGGTCTAAACACTGACTGTGGGGTGGAGTAGCCAATTAAGTGCTTCAGCATCCCCAGTTTTAACAGAGGGCAGTCAAACAGCTCTAAACCCTTTCATGCACTGTTTGAGTGAAATTCTGAGTGTTTCAGGTCAACAACCACTGGACTGTCAGCTTGCGTCCAGAATGGGATGAAAGTGAAGCTATTTGCCACCCTGCTTCTGCTGTGTATCCCACTAAACTCCCAGGTAACAACTGAAACAAACATTAGAGGAATATAATAAGCATTAAATGAAGCCTGCTTTTAATTTCATGCACCATTATTTGCTAAATGTTTAAGCACAAGCCATCTGAAATCAGAGGCCTTTATATTTCATGATACATTAAGTTTCAACATCTATATTGAATTTTTAAAGAAGCTTCAAGGGAAAACACCTGGTCTTTAAAACTTTACAGGGAAGATTTTAATAAAGTAAATAACTGAGGATAGCACAGACCAATAAAATCCCAATGCTTTTGACATGGAGTAGCACAGGCAGGACCTAGACAAACCTTTGTGGAACATCACCATGCTGTGTTAGTTTTCCAGCTGGGTTTGTTGTACAGATAATAGAGGCCTATTCAATGCTGTCTACCATCAAATACAAACTCGTGAAATCATAAACTTGCAGCAGATAAAATGGATCATAGGAAACTTCAGGATCACGTCATCCTCTTCTGAAATCTTTTTCTGTGTGTCATGGAGAAGCGTAACAACCTTCCATAGTTTGTTTCCTCTGCTAGAAAACCAAAAAGATACTAAAAAGCTAAAGTGATGTGGCACCACAGTAAACTGTAATCTACTATAAACTGTAACACTGAGCAATGACAGTCACAGTCTTGTTACTGTTAAAGTATGAGGCTTTTTCCTCCCTAACAAGCACACCCAATAATCAGGAAAGTCATATTCTATGCATAACCAATAATAAGGAAATTCACATTCTATGATTCCTAACTGTTTGAACTCCTGCTCAGAAGACAGGATTTTGACACTAAACTTCTAGAAGAGAAAGTGTCAGCATTATCCTTCTGCTATTACCTTTCTGCAGACTTCACTCAACTGAAGCACATTTTAAAAATACAAGAATAGAGAAACGCATTTCCGCTAAGGAAAGAACAAATATCAGATTCCAGCTACGTCTTTGAGCTCATTATTTGCTAATACTTCATAAGAAGTTTTAAAGTACCACTGGTAATGCTGCCAGTTAAAAGCCTAGATTTCCCGCCAGTGAGATGACACAAACATTTACTCTAAGTCTACATTCCACAAACTTGGCTGCATTTGAAAGGAATGATGAGTAACAAAATCCTCTGTTCTTCTGTTTGAAAGGTATTTGTGTTTACAGAACACCATTCTTCAACTATGAACCAAGCCTTCTGTGCTCTTTGACTAAAGATACGGAGCCCATTCCGCTTTTAAAAAGTCTAAACTTAATTTCTCTCACCTCTGATTCAACCATCAGTTGTGCATTCTCCACAGTAAGCTGGCTCTGAGAAAGGACAAGAGAAGCACATCTGACATGAGTTTGCTCATCACCTGCTGTTTAAACAGCACTCACTGTCTAAGCCAGGCATTCCCTAGCTGGAAAGATTCACAGGGCTCTGCAGAGACTTGGAGAATAATCCTGTAAACAGGAAGCACCAACCTGATGGCAACGGCCAAGATCAGCTGTTCATCCCTCGGATACAAGTAACACACATTTTGACTTCTGATAAAACATTTTAACTCAGCTTTCTTAAAGGCTGGGGGTTTTTTGGCCTTGGTCCACTACAATTCTGGTGACAGTTTGACAAGACCACAAAACAAGGCGTTGAGGAAGGCAAGGGAAGCATCCATGCCATCAGCAAGGAGTCTCTTAGCCCATTTTATCCTGTTGTTTCACGATAAGAAATCCTGCACCATAGCACACATCCTGTGCTACCAACTAGCACATCACTCACGAAAAGTCACAGCAAAAAACCTGATAGTATAAACCTATAAAGTATAATGCATGTTTTTAACAATTACACTGTATTTGCCACACATAACTTTTGTATTTCTTCTACAGAATTGCCAAGACTCCCAAAAAGTCACTACTGGCTACAAACTCAATATTATGTCATATGTAACCAGCAAGATGTTGGTTGAGGACTGCTGTTGGATGAGGATTTTGATTATTTTCCTCAATCAGTCTTCATTCACAGGACAGTGGAGTGCAAACTAGATTTTATGTTTTCTAATCCAAGCACTTCATCTACACAAAAAACAAAAGTGGCTGTGTCTTTTTTCCCCACATCAGCACTGTCCAAAGTATAACTGAGCAGACAGCACACATTCCTGCTGTCAGGCAGCAAAAGCCTCCAGTGTGTAAGTTTCTGAAAACACAAGCCAGACCTGTCCCGAATTAAAACGTGAAACTTTAAAAAGTAATTTCAAAGCATTTATATAAATGTTATATAAATGCTTTTTCAAATTTTAGTTTAATGAAGAGCATTAATTTGATCCTGCCTCTCACTCTTTTCACTTTCTGCTGTTTTGTTTGGTTCAGTGTGTTTTCCCAAGGCAATAACTCATCACACTGTTAACCTGGTACCTCTGCATGTGCAGCTCCTCTTTCTCTGCAATTGTTAGTTCAGGTGTAACAAAAACTTCAGCAACATTTAATATGCGCTTATCTCCAACAGAAACATTTTCACATTTGCAGTAAAAGAACATGATATATATATCACATAGGAGCCAGTTAGCATTTTAAATGAAAACATCTGCTATGCAAAGTGGTGGCAAAATATGTTTGCATTAAACAGCAAAAGAAGAATTACATTTTTTGCTAACCATTACCAAACAGAACAAAGAAAACCCAGAAAACTCAAAGCAATTTAAAGGCCCCTTTAGTTAAAAATTTTGATTTTTTTTTTTTGTTTTTTATCAGCTAGACTCTATGAATTACTTCATCAGTAGCTTTCACCTTGTGTGTGCATGTACTAACATGAAACTGCATTGAGCTATGTACAATTTGTGTTTGCTTTTACTACTCTTACAACAAACAGCACAGTAAATTTTGAGAGTGTGGACTGACGATCTGACTTTCCTGAATTTAGGCCACTTCTATACAACATGTGCAAAGCAGGGCTACAAATCAGCAAAGCTATCACAAGCACCCTTCCTAAACGCTTTTTTGGGGCATGCAAATTCCTTGTTTTGTGCACTGTCCATTAGGCACTGGCATGAATGATTAAATAGAAAAAGCTACATTTTTCCTGCTTGGATTACAATCTTTTTGGGGAATGCACAGAGTGTTCTGTATTCCTACAACACTGAGAAATTACTGCAGCACAGCAGCAAATTATCAAGTGCAGTCTTCCAATGTGAAGGTGACCTCCCCTCAAAGAGTCAAATGTCAGAAGCAGAATTTCACCTGGATTCAACACTAAAAAAAGAAATGAAGAATTTGCAATGCATTGCTTGCCAAGACCAAGGGCATCAGTCCCTGGGATCCCAAAAAGTGTGTATATGTCCTTCTTTCAGTTCCAATTGAAGTATCATAAAATGAGCTTTGGCAACACAGTGTACAAGTATTATGTTGCCCATAAGAAATTCAGAAGATGAAAATCATCTGTGGATTCTAAAGCTTGAAGAATTTTAAGGGTGATGAAGACACTGTAGGTTAACATATATGCCTGAAGCTTCAATTGGAATTTTCGAAAGATCAAGATTTTATGGTTATTTTAAAATTCCACATTTATATTTTGCTTATTACTCGAGGAAAGAAAACAAGATCTATATTCACAAGAAATTGAAGACATTGTGTGCAATTCTCTTAAATGAAAGAAAATTTGTTTTTTGAATAAAGTCTATTTCCCTTTTTCAAGAAATTAATTCTATGGTGTAAATAGCGAACCAGAATCTGTCTGTCCAAAGCATTTAACTAGAACATGAAATGGTTTTGAGGTCTACTATATTTAAAAGGGTTAACATGATGAATAATTTTTACTAATGCTCCTAACCCATCAATTCCAAAATATGCAATTGTACACCACAGCCCATGATTCAGGCAGGAAATTCTTTCTTCAAACCTCTCCGGGTATTCTATGACTCACATAACAATTGAGGTATTTCCAAGGGTTTTCCCTTTAAATTTCCTAATATATTCTTCTGTAGTTTAACGTTTTTCAGATGTAACACAACACTAAATCTGAAGCCAACTGCAGCACGAAGTTTCAACAGAAATCATGAGAATAAGTATCTTAACTTTATTTAATAGAGTTACTTGCATTTTCAACAGTGCTGGGTGACATTTAGGCAATTAGGACCACAAACTTACCAATAAACTTGTTTTGCATAGTCTCTAGGAGAGCTTGGTGGGCATCCTCTGTTTGTAAAGCACATGAACACTCTCTGGCCAGTATGGTCCGGACAAGGTGCTCTCCACAACCTAAAGAAATATTAAGATTGAGAACAGTCAAAATATAGGTATCACTATGAAGAAACCCTGTCATTAATTTACATAATCACATTAATTTGGCTGTGATGATGCAAAAAAAATGACAGTTTCTTCGTAGTGATGCATATGACAAGTTTCTGCCATATATATATTTTTTTAAATAAAAAAACACTGAGTCATTCAAAAATTCAACCAAATCAGTGGTTTTCTCACAACTTTCCTGAAATTCCTACTGCACAAAGTCATAAACCAAACAAAAGTTAAGTACAGAAAGAAGAAACAGCAAGACTTCTCTGACTTGTCATCTCTATCCAGACAGAATCCTCTTACTAATCATTCTCTCAAGAATGACCCTTGCATGCAACTCCTTAAACCAAGAACAACTTTAGTGACACATTAACTCCTTCTGCATGACAGAATCTTCTACGTAGTCCATCTGATTTAGCCTTTTTCAACAAAGGAATACATGAATTCACCCAAGCTTTTTTGCCAGACTGGCTGGTCACTGGATTCCGAATACAAATTCCTGTCATTTTTAAAGGTTTGTCCTTAAGAAATGAAAAAACTCCTGCACACCACCACTTATTGTCTCAGTGCTTTCTGTACCTATTCCCTGAAACCCATTTTTGATGAAGACAAGCAGGTCATTACTGCTACTCTTCTGTAGGAACACTTTCATACCTGCTATTTTTCCTCCTACACTCTTTTCCACTCCTGTACTGTGATTTGGAACATACAGCTGCAGCCAAATGGCACCATGCATGTTTACTGATCAGCTGGGCTTTTTGGACAGGGAAACCCTCTGCTGATACCTTTTCCATATAGACCGATGTCATTACACTACTTATGCCTCCCATTTTTCCTCAATGGCAGGGACGCATTTAAAGCAGCTAGAAGAGGTCTAACCAAGAGCCAGGTGAACTGTGTTATCCAGTTATGAAAGAAAGAAAAACATAACTGATGTACAATTGTAATATTACAATGATCTCAAATTATCGAAATTGAAGTGACTACATTTTGATCAAATTTGTAACCTACCAGGGCCTAAAACTGTGTTAGACACTAGAATATATATAGAGAAGTCAGATACAGTCAATTCACAATTATATATAAATATTTCCAGCATATTTCCCATTAAACATGACAAGATGATGTAAGCACTGGAACCATTAAAAAAACCTGCTATAGTCCAGTTGGACTTACTAGCTCAGGTACAGAACTACATAAATACACCTACCCAGCTTTCAGAAATAAATTTATGGCTGGAAACAATCTAGTTGCTTCCAAGTGGCAGGGAGCTGGAAGTGCTAAGACATCAGACCTAGGCTGGCTTCAGACAAAGGCAGCTCAGTCTCCATGGGTAACTCTCACTTTACTGGAAACACTAATAAGCCCAGAACAGAGCCACAGGCTGAAGCCAGCCTAGATGTGGCATAAAGAAAAAAATTAATAATTAAACCCAACCCAAAGTGGTTCCAGTGCAGCCTGCTGAGTCTCTCATCACTGTGCTTCCCAATATGCTGAGTTTAGAGCACTGACTGCTTTGGGTACAACATGGCACAAACACAAACTGGCAGGTCTGGCACTGCGTCTTGGAGCTCCTCATGGACTGCTTTCTTGTTCTTCTCACCATTTTTAAACCCTAATTAACATGGCAACACACTCAAAGAATCTCTCCCTGGCTACTTCTTACACAATTATACCCTTCCCCTTAAATGCACAGTGAGTTTCCACTGTTCTTCAGAGATTGCTAATACAGAAGGGGAAAAAATTACTTCTCTCATTTTTAAGATTTTTTTAAAAACCAAAACAACAAAAATCCCTCTGGAGCACTATGGATGCATTAGATGTCAGAGAATCCCAGGGACCAGACTGCTGAAAAATTGTGTACACGTGTCCCAAAATCCTGCTATGTTCAATCATCTTAAAAATACCTTTGTCTTCAGTTCTGTGTCCCTGCTAATGGGCAGCGTCTCCTGATTAATACAATTCAGCTAAACTGAGTTGTTTGAAGTGGGACACTTTGGCATTGAATCTACATACAATTGGCACAACAGAGAGACAAAAAATTCTTTGTATAGCAAACAGATTGAGTAAAAACCACTTACAAATTGAGAGGGAAATGAAAGAGCCAAAATATTACAAACAATTACACAGCCAAGGAAAGTAGTTCTTGAGAACACAAAGAAAAAAGTGTTTTCATCGAGACCGTCAAGCTCTCGAGTTATTGAGAGAAGTGTCCTGGTTAGGAGATAATCTTCAAGAGGTTCATGCAATAGAACATCCTCAGCAGCTGCTTACAGGAGGGTCTGTCCATTTATTTGCCTCATTACACCCACACTCAAAAGCTTCTGTCCACGAGAGAACCACGAGTTATCTACTGTTTATTCCAGCCAAAGTGAAGTATGAAGAACATGGAGAAAAACCCACAAAATGCCTTTTGTCCATAAATCACAACATGGACATAACTTTTTTAAAACTAAGGAACTTTAATAACTATGAACTTTTGCTGTAAAGAACAAAACTGAATAGGCATATGTTCCAGCAAAAACTGAGCAAGCTGTTTTTTTCTTGACAAGAACCTGTTAGTACCTTTACATATAACATGTAGTACCTTTACATATAACTATATGAGTAAGAAGCATGGGACTTAGAATAGGAATCAAACAAATGAGACACAGAAATCAGACTGAGCCTATGCAACCCCTATGCATCTAGTAATAAAACCAGATGTTACTACTTCACAATTTTAAAGTATTTCCTAAATTGGCATCAAGAAAAACAATAGCCATTTTTTAGCATGACATATAACGTTATTTTCCCCCCAAGAGAATAACTTTATTGAAGAGTTCCCATAGCATCAAGTCTGCTCCAAAAAAAATTCAGAGAGAGAAAACTTAGTATGTGTCAAGAACAGCTGCAGCCCACTGATGTGATCCAGGATCAACCACAAGGAAAGCAGCTTTGCAGTTCTACTAACACATCACACATCTCTACATCCCCACAGACAAAGTAATTTCTTTTTGTCATATTTATGACAACCTATGAGGCAGCAAACCTACAGACTGCTGCTGGCAGTGTATGTAAAAATCTTTCAACACATCACTTGCTGGCAATCTGCTGGGACAGATAACTAAGGAAAACAATTACTCCATTTGGAAAAGAAAGATTTGTAACTGTAGTTTTTGATGTAGGAACACCTATTTTTGAAGAAGAGAAAGAAAAAAACTAAGCACTGTTTCACGTGCTTTGACCAGACAAAGGATGAGAGAAGGAATTACACTTTCTTCTATCTCAAGTCTTCTTGCAGTTTAGCATGTTGATCTATACATCTCTATAGCCTCAGACCGGGGAAACACTGTAGACAATACTAGGACTAGACACAAAATGAATGTATATATTACTACAGCAATCAAAACTGATTTATAACTTACAATATAAAGTTGTGGGTTCAAATATATAGTTTCACTCACTTTAGTCTAACTGCCAGCATTATCCAACTTCCAAAACAGTTGTATTGATGTGACTCAAGTCAGCAACTACAGTGAAAGCTACTTAAACACATTTCCAAGTCATGCACACACAAGTGGATGAAAATGTAAATCTGGTTCATTTGCCTAACTATCTCACACTATATTACATTTAACTGCATGTGTTAATACATTTGGCATTTCTTTCACTGAATAATACTAAAACCAAACCAAGAGGGACTCCCACTAAGAATTTTTCATTTCTACATTAACATCTCAAACACATTCATTTTAATAACTTTCCTGTAAGCAGAGTTTAAATCATTTTATTATCCTTTCCCAGTTATGAGGATGACTTCTTCAGTAACCTGAAGCTCATTATATTTCAGAGGCGAATATTTTGCAATGACAGACAAACGCTTCCCTAAGACTTCGCACATGAATGACTCAAATGGAGATGACTAGCTGGAAAAATTTACTGGGTTAAATTAGTGCTTCACACTGAAATAACTGCTTCATACAGTAAACAAATTATTTTCCTAACATAGTAGTATTTTGCAAGTACCATGCTGCCTACTTGTAACTCCTCTGCTGACAAAAACACTACTGTTGGAACTGCTGTTGTCCATGTTTGCAGGGCTAAGTAATTAACTGCCCTCCTCTAGGATCGCTACTGGCAAAGGGAAAACTGTTTCTACAGAAAACAAATAGTTTATAGAGACTTTTTTGACACCTCACGCCTGACAAATTTGGTGACCTTCCACGATGGGGTTACAGCATTGGAGAGTAAGGGAAGAGCAACTGGTGCCATCCACCTGGACTTGTGCAAATGTATTTGATGCTGTCCTGCACAATACCTTTAATATGGAAACAGGCTAAAAGAGTTGGGTTTGTTCAACCTGGAGAAGGAAAGGCTCTGAGGAGACCTTCTAGCACCTTCCACAATCTAAATGGGCTGCAAGGAAGATAGAGAGGGACTTCTGACAAGAGCATGTAGTAAAAGGACAAGAGGGAATATCTTTAAGATGAAGGAGGGTAGATTTAAATTAGATATTAGGAAGCAATTCTTTACTATGAGGATGGTGAGACACTGGAACTGGCTGCCCAGGGAAGTTTTGGATGTGCCATCCCTGGAAGTGTTCAAGGCCAAGTTGGATGGGGCTTTGAGCCACCTGTTCTAGTGGAAAGTGTTCCTGCCCAGGGCAGGGGGTTGAAACTGGATGATCTTTAAGGTCCCACCCAACCCAAACCCTTCTATGATTCGATGAAAAATAAATAGATACATACAGATAGATACTTTGATGCACATTTTTAGCCTCCTAGGTTAAGAGGAAAGAATTAAACAGATTGCTAAAGGTCCCAGAGGTATATGGCAACAGATTCCTATAACAAGGGAAGGAAAGAAGAATGAGCCTTGACAGCCACAACACCCTCATTTTGTAAACAAACTACAAACCCCAACAAAACTCTAAAAGATCCCAGATAACCTGTCTTCAACAAGAAGCTTCTATTCCTGCCTGAAAATTACTTGACAATCATACACAAAATCATTTGAAGATCATACAGAAACATCAGCACTGGCTCTCAGTCACATATCTTGGATCATGCCACAATACAGCTTTTAATGCAGAGTTTCTTTCAAAGTGCCAGACTGATCAACGGTGAAACAGAACTTCCCCCTTCTGTGGGTACTGAAATGTATAATTTCTGAGAATAATACAACTTTACCTCCTATTCAAATACTCCTAATTGATTACTACAAGATTCCCACAAAAACAATCTGGGAATTTACAAACCTTTTTTCATAGTCTCTTTTTCTTCAGTTACCCTACTATAATGTAGCTGTTATGGATGTATCAGTAGTCCCCTCAAGTTACTCTTTCAGTAGCAGTAATTTGCTAGTTAGCCTATGTACAACTTCCACAACTACCAAGTTAGAGGGGTTTTTGTGAGGTTTTTATCTTTTAAGATTATTACCATCTTCAATTTTCAGCTATTATATTAGACACTGTTTTACACTTCATATGATTCTGAAAAAAAGGTAAGAAATCTGAGCTATAATTTTTAAATGTTAATTTTTCTGTATCAAACAGTAAACAATAATCACTTCATAGGTTATACAAACCTTAACTTGCTACAGACTCGGATCTTTCCTTTGAGCTTCATGCAAGAAACTAAGGATTAAATCACTGGGTTTTTTTCCTCAGCAAAGTGATTTCTCAAGAAGATTTCTAATGCTTGAATTAACCACAACAAGAGGAGAAAGAAGCCAGCACAATATAAGCTGAACATCCCATACAATGCCTGCTCTGCATCTTATAATGCTCCTCTGATGGAACCAAGATGGCAAAGGAAAGGAAGGCCCTGTGCAAAGTGAGGGCCTCCGAGCAGCGTGTCAGAGAGAAATTGTTTTTCTGCTTCTTTTGATGGGAGATGCTTTCAAGTCAGGAAATTAGAACCAGGTGTGCCAGAGGGCACACACACATCCATGCACCACACTGAAAAACACGCGTTTTCAATTTTCAGACATGAAAGAGGCTCCTGTTGAATGGAAAGAGAAATGAAAATCTAGCTTGCTTTCTGCGAGCCACAAGCAGAGAGCTATGGAGCTCTGACAGGCTGCCGGAGCCTGTCTAGCTATGGAACACACAGTACCTCCACACTGAGTGCTGGAACTTCTTTGAAAGGAGCACAGAGTGGAAACTTGTATTACTCACATACAGTCGAGAATGAAAAAATTAATCTGATTTACTCCAATGCCAAAGTATGACTCTTTAGCTTTTCAGAAGCTAAAGGCAGAAGTACCAGGTTATCTGTATTTTATCACCTACTCTCCACAACAAAGTCTGAACCTGGCCCTGTTGCTCCTGTCCTGTTAAGCTTTGATGTTATTTTCTGTTCAGTAGTAGTGCCTAAAGTGTCAGCTAACAAGTTAAAGAACTACTATTTCTGCTTTATTTCCTGGATAATTTCTAGTTATGCCTAATGGAAACACAGTGAAACCTGTATTTCAGTAAGCTCTGCTTGTCATTTCTAGCATCTCTAGAAAGAACTAAAAACTTGCAAGTCAGTGATTTTAAAAAACAAAATACTGTACAATAAAAATATTTAGTTGGCAAGACACTGATACAGTTAGTATCTTTCAATTTTATTGAAATAAAGTTTTAATGTATAATTCTGAAGGGACATAAAATGCTGCAGTCTAGCAGAATGTACTACAGTATTAAATTAAAATGACATAACTTTTAGCTTTTTTTTTTTACTCCTATCAGCTGCTGTCTTGTCTTCATACTAGCAGGGGAAATTTTTAAATTACTGACCTTCTGCCAGAAAAAACACCTGCAAACAAAGTCCTATCCAATTCCTAAAGCACTGATCCTAGAGGGATCTGTGGAGCACATTCTTGCTGCAGACAGAATATTCTTAGATGATTTACCCACTAAGAAAATGCAATGGCAATTTTCCAAAAGGTTGACACTTTAGTGAATTTGGATAGGTTTCAAAGATAACAAAAGACAAGTTCAACATGCAGACAAACTGTGTCTAAACTATCTTCTCCAAGGAAAGGTAGGAAAACACTTATGTCTCTAAGTTTTTAATACAGGGAAAAAACCCTAAAATCACTCTAAAAAACAACTCATTCAGCTCTCCTACAATTTTACTAATAAGAATTAAAAAAAAAGGCTAGAGAGATGAAATGTCAAATGAATGAATCCTTAAGTTCTAAATAGTGGTAAATGACAGATAATTTGTTTTAAAAGCTTTTTGTTTGAGTTATTATGAGCTAAAAGAATTTTAGATGTACTGCCAAGAGAGGTTAGAATGAAGAAAAAATGTAGGTCCCTTAAAGAGGATGTACTTTTTATATTCTTCATTACATTTAATATATTTTGAAAGGTTGATTTCAGTTAAACTGTAAAGAAAGAAGCAAACTCTTGCCTAGGCCTTCCTCAGAAGCTGTGCTGCTACTGTGCTGCTACTGATCAGTAGCAGGTGTAGTAAAAACACTACACCTCTCCAAACTACAGCACTTTTGTCATATCAAACTTTCAGGGAAGGAAGTAAGACAGTACATATGTTTGCTAACTAAAGGTATACAACCATTTACACCCAATCACAGAAAAGTGTTAAAGACATAGAAAGGGAGTTCAGCGTGCCACCATCTCCAATTCACTTGATACCCTTGCACCTATTCCAAGCCACTTGGGCAAGGCGCAGCAACAGGGACAGGACTCAGTCCAATTAAAATTTCAAGAGGCAATTAGTACTCTGATTATGGTATCCATCCACTTCTGCTTCCCAACAAGCCTTCCAAAGGCAATTCAAATAACCATTCTGATCACTGAGGACAAACCCCTCAGCTCTGAACACTGCAGTACTGTGTTGAATTGGCTGCTTCTCCATGCTACCATTGCCATCTCTGCCTGGGGCTTCCTCTCTCTTCTCCCACATTCCTGGTGGTGCTGAGTTACTTCACACACCACATGCTACAGCACTGAAGCCTCTCAACTGCATCTGGACACAAAGGCTGAATGAACTCTTGACAGAAACATTCACTTCATAGGTAAATACTGATCTGTCTGGTGATAGACCTCTTCTTCCTCCATCCTCTGCTTCACGGTAACAATGACGTAACTCTTCTCCATATGCAGCTGCTTCATCTGTGATGCATTAAATCACCTCTTATTCCCCAAATCCTACAGGACCAGACTGATTTTGAGAGATAATACATATGTCTATAAAGAGATTAGTTGTATCATAACATCTATCTCACATAGTGTAGCTCAAACAATCTGTACAGGATACAAGATTTGCATGTGAAATTCCTCTGGGCTTTGGGAGCATGGACTCAGAAGGACACAGGCCAGACAGACAATGCTGCACTCACGTGTTACATAAGGGCTAGAAGCACATGCAAGGTTGAAGCAAGATTTATAACCACCTTATAAATTTAATTCACTGGTGCAAGTTGCTCAGAGAAACTGAGGATGCCTCATCCCTGGCAGTGTTCAAGGCCAGGCTGCATGGAGCTCTGAGCAACCTGCTCTAGGAAAAGGTATCCCTTCCCAGGGTAGAGGGCTTGGAAGGAGATGATCTTTAAGGTTCCTTCCAACCCAAACCATTCCACGATTCTAAGAAACAGCACTGGCCAGGTATCCACTCACTGGATCCTAACACAGCCACTACTGCCCTCAGCACAAAGCAATCACAAAGTCAAAGTTCTGCATCACAATCAATTCATTTGCATTAAAGCTTCCTTGAAAAATATTTACTCTGTAAATTTGGACAACACTGCAGTTTCTGTCAAGAGGGAGCTTTTAAGTAGGAATATACAGACCAGTGGCTTCCAAAAAGAGACAAAAATGCTGGCTGAGGGCATAACTCAACAACCAGTTTAACAAACACAAACCATCTCTGCATAGGTGTCATCCCTATTCCATCCTATTCCACATTACCTGTTCCACAGTGCCTCCAAAAACATCCATAAGACACACAATGGACTGGAAAGAAAGACAGATGTGAAAAAAAGTTTGAGCAGGAAAAGGTGAGGCAAGGAAGCGTGAATGTATTTATTCCCTTATTGATGTGGATTTTTAAAACAAGAGAAATCTCCTTAAGCAGGGGGCTTAAGGAGTCCTCCAGACTAATCCTCCAAAGGTTCCTTTCAAACTAAACAATTCTGTGATTCTTCACAAGGCAAAGTGTGCTACTTTTCCTTCATGGAATGATGCATTATATAAACAAATGTATATCCAACACAGCTTTTAAAGTATTACGTATTTTAAAGTAATCTCTAAAATGCCTTTAAGAGAACAGAGGCCACTGCTTTTATCAAGAGACCTTAACAGTATTTTAGGATCTTGCTGAGTTCACCAACACAAGAAATTGTTAAGTAAGTTTACACAGAATAAATACAGCTTGTACACATATTCCTAAACCACTGCTGTTTTCTGTATCTGATTTGCACTCCATCAGGAAAAGACTCTCTGCAGGGGAGAAGAGCAAGACATCACTGAAAGACTTTTCCCAGTCAAGAATCCTCAACTACACTTCATAAATAAATCTGTTATCTCCATAAATCTGATATCCCTGCTACCTTCTCAACAAAACATGACTTTGGCTCAGCCCTGAAACTAAATTGTATTTGTTAACATGCTTAATTTTTCTGAATGAACTCAATGTATTTCAAGATTCTACTCTTTCTTCTTTGGGATTATATATTAGGTCATATTTTAAATCTCCCTAGGATAACCTATGTGCCTTTCTTGTATCAAACAGTCTCCTCAACTGGATTTTAGTAAAAGCCAAAGACTTTGCAGCTTTGTGTCCCAGAATTTCTGCATTTTGTAAATAATGCAAGATCTTCTGTCTATCTTCAGAAATGCAATACTAATGGTTTGCTGGTTTCAGTGGTGATACCTAGACACAAAGCACACCCATTCTTTGTACCTTTTCTATTTCCTGCTGTTGTAAAGATGAAAGAAATGCAAGACATCATTCTCAGTCTCTACATTTCCACTCAAAAATTCCACTTAAGAGTTGTATTTCCAAAGCATTCTGTATTAGCTGTTACTGCAATTTTATATTTATCTTTATATTTATAGCTAAGCTTCTGTATAGCCAAAGAGAATTACTACTTTTCAATTTAATCTCCCAGGAAAGATACAACCTGGCTCTTACTCCACCAGTATTACTTTTGGCACAGTTAGTGGATGAATATTCACCATCCTCACAGATATTCCAACTGGGGAGGAGATTCAGTGTCATGCTTGATATTATTCTGAGTCAGAACAATATGCACGAAGTCTTTGATTCTTATTATGCTCAGGAAAAAATAGGAAATGTTTTCTTAAAGTACAGCCAAAAAATGAACTATTGTTTCCCCTGCGGTTGGGTTTTGTTCACAAGTGTTTTCCCTCCAAATAATACCCATCTTCCTGTGTTTACATTCATGTACCAACAAAAAACATCCACTAAAGAGCTCCAAGCAGCCTCACAAGTGTGGTTTCGGCCTCATTTTTGGGGGAGGTGGTGGGGGTGGCTTAAAGGGTGTTTTGTTTGTGTCTGTGTGCACACATGCACAGAAAAGCTTTGCAACACCACACATTTGGCTTCTACTATGTGGATCCAAAACCCACTTTAGCTGTTACTTACATTTATACTAAATCAAGACCACTGGTCATGCTCAAGCACTGGTCATGCTCATCTCATTTCACAAGTTTTTACTCAGCTGCTACCATCACTCCTGCACAGAATGGCCCTTGCACTGCTGGTGGATGCCACAGTTAAAGTTGCCCAGGTATCTTGGCTATGTCTGCAACTGAAACATTCTCTGAATTTCAGTACTGGTTTTGAGATACTTAAATTCCTGTAACGTTTATCCTTCAGTTACCAGTAAAGTCCCACAAGCATTTTTTCCCAAGCAAAATATTAATTTTAATATAATTCAGAATTTATATATCAGAATGTCTCAAAAACTGATGGGAAAAAATCAGAAAGGCTTTACTTGTTTACACAGAAACTGAATTTTAGACTGGTACAGAAAAAAGCTTGGATTTAAGGCCCTCTAAATTCACACTCATTCCTAAGTTCTACCATCTCCCCCCACTGTGTCTTTACAAAGTCTCCACCTTTTGATTTCAGTTGTCCCAGGCCCTGTTAAACTATAACCATAAAATATGAGTTTTACAGTACCCTGTATTTTGCAAACCTTGAAGTAATTTCTGAAAAGAAAAAAAAAAAAAAAAAAAAAAAAAAGGAAAACCAAATACACTGTGGTTAAACAACAGGGCCAAGTGACTGTTAGAGGTATGAAATTACCGTGCAAAAAGTTGAAGTCATGCCCAACCAAGTTCAGAACCACCACCTTTGGCACATTCAATATAAAAACATGATAAAAATAGCCAAAAATATTTAAGAAACAACTTGTTAAAAGGGATAAGAACTAATACCAAATCCTTCCTGAACAGGGAAAAGCAGGAAGCCTCCCAGCAGCCACAGGGCCAACAGAAGATCCAAGACATCTTCAAATAACACACAACCATTGAAAGAAAGCTACAGGAACTTGGAAGTACTTTTAAGTACTTGTGTGGCAACATCTTCCCCCACCCTGACTTTTTTTTTTTAATGAGGTAGTTATTGAACGAAACACTGAAGATTCAATTGGAGGATTTCAGAACAAGTTTAAAACTGTAGACCAACACAAATGGGAAACCTTTTATTTCCCAAAGAATTGTTCAGTTAAAATTATTTGGTTTACCACATATTAATAGCAAACAATTTTGAGGACACTTTTGATAAGCTTTAAGGGAATTACAGTTGAAATTCTTATTCAAGATTTTTTTTTAATTCCAAATGTGATTTGATGAGTCAGCTATTCTGTGAGTCATTTAACAATAAACATTAAACATTACTCAATACCCACAGCAACGAAAATCTAATTTTGTTCTTTTTTTTCTTCTCCCAACACAATGGAAAAAAAATCCCTGCAGAAACTATTAGATTTGTGCCAAATTTATGACTCAAAACCAAATTAAAATGAATAGACGTGAAATTAAAACAACAAAATGTTATATTGTGAAAACCATAGAAATTTAAACTGACTGTAAACTTCTTTTATGTAGATATTTTAAAAATACAGGTGTAAATGTCTGAATGTAAAATGAAACATGAAATGCATGTGCACCTACACAATTTTTATTTATATATAACATGCAAATTTCATTTGTTGCTGTTTATTTAAAACTATGTGTCCAAACAAAACCCATTTGGAAACCTACAAGAGGGGGGTATCATCACTACTATAAATACAGTCTAATCTGATTTTAGTTACATCAAGTGACAGTGGTGATATTCTATTAAAAAGCACTGTCCATCTTGGAGCTTTTCAAATCAAGGCATCTTCTAGAGTTTATACAGTACCTTGTGTTTCTAAAAATTTCATTTAACAATGATGTATGTTAGTGCATTATTCTCTTGCTTGGCCATGGCAGTTTCACCTGAACATGAGCAGATGTTTATGCCCCCAATTCCCATCTCCTGTTGGGATCCAGCCAAGCTGTAAGTTTCATTCTTTCGACTTTTCCTACAACTTAATTTTTCCATCCCTTTACTCCTTAATTAAATTCATGGTTCACATTGTTGGATGTTCATCTTTTAAACAAGAGTCAGGCATCCATATATTTTAGAACTGCACTAAACATAAAGTACATTATAAAATAAAACATTATGAGCTTCTGAAATGGAAAAAAGAATGGTATTGATTACAGAAGAATTCTCACTTCCTGTAAACATTTCTATCTCCCTCTCTCTCACAGACATACACACATTTACTTTAAAGGAAAACCAGAAACAAGAGTTTAATTAAACACCACTAGTCTGAATTTCAAATCAGTGAATGAACAGATGGCCACACTTCCCAGCCTGCCAGCAGGCCTCTTCAATTAACTGGGACTGGGATCAGGGCAATGGCATTGAATCTAGATGTTTTGAACCAACCAAACATACATATATGTGTGTGTGTGACAATTATAAATAGTAAAACTTGAAGTATAAATGGAAGTATTTACCACTACATAAAACTGGTACCAGCAAAAAGAGAGGAGGCTTCTATTTCAGGCCATCATTAAATTGAGTCATCTCCTGGGAGTGCATCAGGATGCTTGGTACTCACATAGACTTCAAATCCAGCAGATTTTGCAAAGAACAGCTTTAAAAAACTAAATAAAGTTGTCCTCAGCTTTTCCACAAACAATCTCTAATATTGGACTTATACTCACTAATTAATATGGTCCCCAATATTTAAATATATTTGGTTCATAGGTAAGCTTTTATTAAACTAAAATCAATACAGTGTCCCTTGAGTAAAAACATCTTCTGACATTCCTGCATTTAGTAGAACTGTCCCTTGAATAAATACTAAAAAGGACATTTGCTATTACTGACATTAAACTTCAAGGTGAACACCTACACAAACTTTCAACAGTGCCAGACAGATGTGAATACACGAGAAACAAAAGCAACACATTTGGAAGGATATTTCTGATGCTCTTCAGCCTCTACCAAATTTTAATTCTGCAACCTGTTACCTTGCTTCCCCCACTATTTCTGTATCAGGACTAACTCTGCAATGCCCATGGGATATAGCTGACATTACCTAAATCTGAACTCTGCAGATTTTCTTCACCTCTCCTGCTGAATGCTGATAACTCTGACCACTGAGCAGTGGGCAATACCATAAGTTTTACATCCTGACATAAGCACTTCTGAAAAAGTGTTGAGTAGTTTTTCTGATTGAGGCTGTTCATATCACTAGGGATAGGAAAAAAAAAAAGTAAAAGCAACTCCTGCATAACTTCACCTTCAGGCTTTTGTGTTCTGCAAGGCAGCAAATGAACACAATGCTTTTGTGTGTCCAGGACCCCGAGCCTTCCAAAGAGAATGGAATTCTTACATTGCTGTCACAACTGCTGAGTAAGTATTTTCTGATGCACTTATTCCAGTGGTTTGGCTTTGCCTTTTCCCCTTCCTTTCAGAAGGAAAAGAGAGGTGAAGAACAAATTCACTTAGATACTCATTTGAAATAGTAATTAAATATTTTGGATGGAAATATGCTGCATGTAGCATTTTTGTATCCAAAGGATCCTGTGATCATCTTAGTCCTTTACACAAGGCTTCCATTCCCAGAGGTATTATGCATTTAATATATTACTGGCCTTATAACAGCACTTTTTCACGGGAGGACAGGTTCCTTAACATTTAACAATTACAGCACATCCTTTCAGTGCAATATAAAACAGGACAAAAATTCCCATGGTTGTTAATGAAGGAAAAAGGGCAATATAAGCAACCAGCAAGAGATCAGTTGGATTTAAAGCCAACACTCACACACACACATAAATTGTAAATAAATGATATAAATTTAGAATATAGTCTGGAAATAATGTTGGTATTTTAAATTTGCAAACTTATTACAGAGAAAGATAGCAACTTCATTAAATATTTATAAAAGTAGTAAATACCTGAAGTACTCACAGCAGTGGAATAAGGGTTATGAGCTCCTGTATTTTCAGCCCAGCAGCCACAACCATAAAGAGCTGCCTAAGGAAAGAAGTGCATTGTTCATAAATTTTAAGTGTATGAGATTTTTGATTTATCCCTTTTCCTTAAAAAAAACACAAACCACAACAACAACCTCAAACAGTAACAAAAAAGGAAACTCAAGAAAAATCCAAATATTAATACAAAAGATAAATAAGAACATCATAACCATATTGTAATTCCCCTCTATATTGCTACATCCTCTTTTACTGTTCTTGAGATCTGAGGGTTTGTATAGATATAGTATTCTAGCTTAGCCTAACAGAAAATGAGGGTAAAGATAACCCTGTTCATACAAAGTCTCTTTGACTTTGCTATTCCAAAAAAAGAAATCTTAAATACATTTCAAAAGAGAACTCCTTTTTGGACAGTGGCAAATGTCAACCAAAAACACAGCAGTAAACCAACGGAGTATAAAATTTTTGATGCACCTCAAAATTTCCTAACAACAATAAGGTGACACATCATAAATATATTATTAACATTAATAATAAATAGAACTATCCACAATTTATAAACATCATCATAATTATAAAATAACACATCATAAATATCTGATGTGTTCTTTTATTACTTTTGTCACTTCCTCCAACTCACAAGATCATTTAAAAATTAATTAGGACAGCTTCCCTAAATATTGAGAGAAATCTAATTCGAAGACTCTAAGCATTTAAGAGACCATTTGTGATATTAAGGAGGTATTTAAGCCAAGGAAATTAATTTATTGATATCTCTGGCAAAAGGTAACTAACTACAGAACAACCTTTTACCTATCAATGCTTTACTACACTGATGGAGGACACCAGGAAGAAAACTTGAATTTCAATGCAGTGAAAATGCCTTTGGTGTTTAACAGGAATGAATGCAGAACAGAAGTTTGCTGTCCCAGCTCTTGCTTGATACCACACCTGCTTGTGACACTGAACAGTCATTCCCAACTAAAAAAAAAGTCTAATAATCACCTGACCAACTCTTCCAGGATGCTTCAGTGCCAAACCTCCACTGGAGACAGCAGCAGCAACATTTCCTTCTTGGTCAACAACAACTGCACCCACTGTATCCAAAGTTCCTGAGTCGTTCTCCTGCAGGACACACAAACAGAAACAAAACCTCGTCAAAATAATAATTACAGTCCGATTATACTTCTTAGGAGTGTGATAGGCCTAGCAACAAAAAGGATTTGCTGCCATGCACTTGTAGCCACTGTGCTGCCATAAATCTTCCCAAAATGCTTTTTTGCCTCGGACAGGACCTTAATAAAACTTCTCCAGTAACAAGAAGGTAATACATATCTCAGAACTCATCCAATGCTTATATCATCTGCTTTTACTCACAGAAGTGCCAAAAATCATGTTTTCTTAGTGGCTGCCACTTGTCCACTAAGAAATGATTCAGCAACTTATTCCATAGATGCCACATCAAAAAGCCCTTCCTAAAAGCCTCGCAATGGCATTTTCATACTCTGATCTTCAAAGAGGTGTGATTAAAACAAAACCAAACCAAACATAAACAAAAAAGAAAAAAAAAATTAAAAAACCAACACACACTTCACCAAACCAAGAAGCAGCTTACCATGTAAAGAGAAAATAGTGATATTCTGAGCAAGACAATAAATAGAAGCCTCAAGAAAAAAATCTCCACTAGGACAGATTCTTTCTGCCAGACTTGTTCTCAGTTCAGGAATCTTTAGCAGGTGAAGCAATTTACACTTTGCTCCCTCTGGATAAATAGAAAAGTGTCCTTACTTCCATGACTTCCTGAGGTAGATTCACTCCCCCAAGAGCAGGGGTCTTTCTTTACGTCCTTCCCCCCTTCCTTGATACACCACATTAAGTCACTCTCAGAGAAGGAGCAGTTTTCCCCTCTTTGCCTACACTTGCCCTAGATTCCCCTCCCTTCAGAACCCAGGGCAAGGCACTCAGACTTCATGCTCCACCACACACACAGCATGCAGTGCATACAAAATAAAATTAATAAACAAAACTGATCCATCATCTACCATGTACTCCTGGGATGCACACTGCTGCTGCACAATCCTCAAGCCTCTTATTTAGACTTACCCAATGCAATAATGTCAAAGGTTATTAAGTTTTCCATATAAATGTGAATTTTCTGGACTAGAATCCAGAGGGAGGAATTGAAAAAAAAATACCCGTAACTATTCAGCTTCAAATTATCAAGCTCTCATCACCAGTTAAAATTTCCTTGGGCATCCTAGGAAATTTTTTGAATTTCCTTGTCACTTATCAAGCAGGATTTATAGTACTCCAATGCTGATGATACTCTGACCACATTCAGTTTAAGAGAGAACTCTTGGGTTCATACTGTGTCAGTCTTAAAAGGAAAAATATGCAATGCAGTACTTCAGTGTTCTACAGTACTTTTCATGTAAGTGGAACTCCTAAGCAGGAGTATCATCCTTGGCTTTTACCCAGAGAAACAGTAAATTTCTTTTCCACACCTATACCCCTTAGCAAGTTCTACACTCTGAACCACACTCAGTATTAAAACAAACACATGGATGTCTCACCAATAAAGCAGAGTAACTGCTGAAAGACAGAGAGGGGTGAAAAGTTAAGAGATCCAGGGTTTCCACTCACACTGGCAAGAAGAGTAAGTTGAAAAACAGCGGAAGGAAAGATAGGGAGGGTAGGAAAAGTAGAAACAAAAAGCACTTTGAGGACGGGAGCAAAGGGAATAAGAGTCAGCTCCCTTCCAAGTTGTAAAGATTAAAGAAAATTAAGGAACTCTTTTTTAACATCTCATGTGCCAATGTATTTTCCAACTCTCAGGACTCCCAGACACTCCCTGAGCTATTACTAACCCAGTTCAAGCAATACTACTCAGTGGATAAAAAAGACTTAAAGCTGCAGAGCAGGCTGCTCACCGGAGGTACAGATTCCCAGCCTTGGAGGTTTCCAAGACCAGACTGGACAAAGCTCTTCCCAACATGAATTCTTTTATGATTTCTATACAGGGAAGAACTACTAGTATGATACAGGTGCTGCTGTACATCCCCTTTGTCAAAGGAAATTATACCCACAACAAAACACTTGATTAACAGACCACTACAGATACAAAAAATCAAGCCTGTCAAAGTTAGGAAATAACAGAATTAAGGCCACTTGTATACTCTTAATTCATATTAAAACAAGCATTTAGGACTCCTAAAATGAACAGAAATACATCTTAGAAGGATGTAGTTCAGTATAGACCAGTAAGTTTTTTGCATCATCTAACAGCTTAGAAAAAATATTTGCAGCCTTCTCTGCAGCATCTGTAAAACTCTCTGCTCAATCTGCCATCCATTTCCACCTTAGTTCACAAGCATAAAATATTTGCATTCAATATCTAAATTACTGGTTTCTTTTTTTAAAAGGATACTTTAATCAAAACCCCCAAGCATTTACAAGTAGATGTCATATGGAAAACTTCATCATTATTTAATTTCAAAGAAGATCTATTTCCTATCAGTATTTCTTGTTAATTCAGTGGTGGTTGGTTTGCTTTGACATACTTTATTTTTAAATGGCGCAACTTAGGAGGCTGGAAATCGTTTTTAAGGGAAGCATTGTTAAGGGAAGGCTGAGTTGGCCCACATAACCTTCTGAAGGAAATCAATATCACTGAAGCAAAGGAATTCTGTATTTTTCTTCTCGGTAAATGCAGGTGATACTGTATTTATCCTTACTCAGCAAAATGAAAACCAGTGAGGACCACTTTACTCCATATCCAATGGGAAAAATACATTGTCAGATCTATTCTAGACTTACTTTGTTTGCTCCCATTTCAACATTACTGACTTTACACGTTTACAAGTGACATGATTAATTGATTCTATAGCTCAGAATTAAAAATCTTCTACGTATGTGAACTGTACTGACAACCCTGTGATTTCTGAACCAGTAAATGAAGAGCTTATCACAATTTAACAAAGGAACTCCCTGTACATCTCCCTACAAAAAAGCATCATGTGCCTGAGGCAAGAATGCACCTGCTGAGAAGATTTTCAGTGCCACACACTTCTTCTCTCCAAACCATGTGAATGTTGAAAATTAGAGGATTCTGTCAAGCTAGCGTCAGGACAATAAAAATAAGTATATAAACACTAAAATTCACCAAGTCTAAAATAAGCCCAAACTTTACCCAGGTCCAACAGGGACTAAGCAATATCCAGCTTGCTTGTCCTTATCTTTCCATGTATTTGATTGATTTATTTAGCACCTTAGATTTAAAAATGTAATTATTATTTGGTCATATCTGTTAACAAATTCTGTATCTGATTTCAGCTAATAATTGATACTTCTCCACTGCAAAAGCAGTTTGGGGGTTTTAACGATGTACTATTACAATCTAAAAATAATCTATTATGTAGTTAATATTTTGCATGGAAACAACTGAAAGTCGGTGTTGTAAGTAAGACTTCACATTACTTAATTTGCACCTTGCAACTGGAAATTAATTTTTTTTAAGTGCAAATACCCAAACTTTGCTAGGAACATGTACACAAAGAAGGAACATGCTCATCTGCACAAGTGCAGAGTTCTATCAAGCATTTTAAAAATCCCCTCCTTCCCTCCTGCACATAAAAAAGTGGTAAGTGGTAAATAGTCATCACTACATGCCCCTAAGGAAGCAATTAGCAATTTTGGAAAGCTCTACCCAGTGCCCACTGAAAGATTCTACACACAGGGCCTTTTCCTTCTCCACCTGAGATGGTTTTGAAATTCCATGGAAAGTAATTACCACTAAATTTTACCGCTGAGTACAACTGCAAAAATACAAAATTAATCCGACTGAAGCAATTAACATTTATATTCTATTATCCAACTATCTAATCACACAAAGCTCAATGATCAATCACAGCCTTCCCAGTTTAACAGTTGTTTGGTGTGTAAATACAACAATTTGTTTGACCTCCATGTGCAAGATGAGGGAATTATCCCATACTGTATTTCCACAGATAAGTTTTGTTGTTTTGTTTTGGCTTTATTTTAACTAGAAAGGATGAAAATTATTTAGGTTTCTTTTCCTGTATTAAATGGCCTTTGAAATATACTTTTGAAGTCTCCAGGTATTATTATCAAAGACCACTTCTACACGAATGTGGGATGGAATATTTATTTCTTTTTTTAAGGAAACTTCCAAACTGCAAGACTAAATAAGACATTATTAGGATTCCTATAGTTGACTGTCATGCTTACAATTACCTTCATATAGAAAAAAGCATTTTTTAAGTACCTTCAGTCTTAATACAGTAACTGAAGAACATGGAGCTGTTGATTCCATGAATATAATTCCAGATAGTGTACACATACCTGGGTACCTATGTTAAATTAGATAAAAAACAAACCAGTTTTAATAAAACTTAATGTTATTTATGGAGTTAAAAAATAGCCTATAAAATACTAACCAATAAACACGAATCTATGAAAAGAAAATCACGTGTACTGGGAGTTCTTAGTATCATTTATTCAAATCAAGAAGACAACTCTTACAAGTGATTTCAGCATATCTGTAAAAAGTTTGTAATAGCAGAGGACAAATTAAAATTAGGGCTTCTAGCCAAACTCTACTAAGCTATTTTCAAAGACCATTTCCTCTGGTAAAAGACAGACTAACAGTAAGCAGACAAACATTTACTTCTGGTATTTGCTGGTGCTTGAGGGGAGAACTTGAGAATGGCATCTGGCTGAATGAACACATCATCACAGTCAGCCCCCACCAGTATCTTCAGTTCATTTCTGTTTGTGTGTGAATTATTTCTTAGCTATGTAAATCAGTAAGACTCTACAACTTAGACTACATTTTTACACCTTCAAAATTTGGTGAAGTTATTAATAGATATTCCTGGGTGCAAACCCATAACACTGTTTAAATCCTACATTGGGTGAACAATGAAAAACACAGCAAACAGAAAATTCCATTTACTTAGGAAATAAAAATCCTTTAGTAAGTTACACTACCAAGTTTTTCCATAAAAACTTGAACAAATTTAAACAGTTTCTCATTCTTTTTGAGGTTGGTATAACTACATTTTTATTGAAACCTGATTTTTAAGCCTGTGTTCTTCTTTTTAGCTGGTTACATTTAGCAGCAGCTCAAACTTCCAAGTAATTTCAGTCTGTTTTGGTCTGAAACACTATCTCTTCACACTGGCCTTTTAGTCATGATCCATTCAAATTAACCTTTGCTAACATCCTTTCCACCTTGCTCTCCCCACAGCCTGCAGTACAGGCAACAGAGGCACATTAGCTCAGCTGCAGCATAGAGTTGAAGTGGGTGAGTCAAACCAGACAATAAAACAGCTCCCAAGTCCTACTGAAAGGAATGATTTACAGCTCCAGAAAAGCACAGCTGATAAAAAATTACATGAGTATTTATCAATTAAAATAACTTTGGTAAGAAGATTAATTTCTAATTACCCAAGTATTTGAATGGTTTTAAACCAATTATTTTTAAACCTTTTATGAGAGCACAGCTTTGACAGCGTGAGTTTTGGGGCAACAAATCACATTGCCTCATCCTAGCTATATGACCCTCTTCTACTAGCTTGGGGAGAAATATTCCACCTTTTTTTCTTTTAAAATTTCGTTTCTCATTTTGAAAAACTACTTTGAAAACCTTATTTCCTGTAAGGCTGCAATTATCCCACACTGTGGACAGCAAGAGAATTCCATAATGTGTTGGTTTTCATCCCTACTTCACAGCCAGGATGTGCCCAGAGAGGTGACAGAAGCAGCATGTTGTCACTGGATTACTTACCCTGGAGAAGAGCTCTATCTCATCACCTCCTCTACCTACCCCACTGGCCTTGGGGGATCTCCCACTCTCCCACAAGCACTGCACAGGACTCTGGAGCCCTTGAAATTTCAAATTGCAGGTGGGTAAGCTCATGCATTGGCATATGTTTCAAGCATTGACTTGCCCCTTATCACATGAACAGAGACCCCTCCTCCCTCAGCTGCACTTCACACTCTCAGTTTCACAAGGAGGGAACTGAAGTCTTGTGAATGGGAGAAGCTCCAAAATAAACAGTAAACTTCCCCCAGCCCCTCATCCTTTCTCTCTTCACAGCTCTTAGCTCCTTGAAGAAGAAGAAGTTAGCACCCTGCTAAAGAAAAATTCTTATCTGAGAACACAGAAGTAAATTGCCTGATTTACTTGCATTTGCAGACTACAGAGAATACACTTTTTTCAATAATTCCCTGGAATTTGTACGTTCTTTGTATCAACATATGTAACTACACAGTGGTAAAACAGCTTAGCAAAGCAAAGAGCAATGGCCAATCCAAAGGCCCACAGACCCCAAATAAAGCAAAGGCATTTAATTTAATGAGCTTTACTCTGATATTCAACTGTAAACACAAATACTGTGAATGACACTCTCATAGGTAACAGAAGCTCTACTTTCAAGCTAAGAATGAGGGGAACAGAGGGAATCCTGGTAGTTTTGTAGAACAAGTAATATGGGCCAGGTCAATGCCAAATGCATGCACAGATGCACGTGTTTACCTACCTGATATTTCAAATTTCACCAGTTCCATAACGCAGTATGCTCAGGAAACATTAAAAAGTGGGAAACAGTGACAGAGATCCCAAGCTAAAGAAAATGTTTTGGTAAATAATTATCTGTTTGTGTTTATATTTCCATATTTCCAGTACAAAATGAGCAAAATATTTTTCTTAGCACAAACAAGATATAAAGTGATGATTTGGTTTTCAAATAGCAAGGCAGAAAGTTTTAATTGCACTAAAGTTATCATTATATCATCTAAACATTAAGATGGACAAGGAGAACAGGCTTCTGAGGCTACATCAGCTTTATCATATTGACAATGATAACAATCACATGAAATTTATTAGCAATCAGCTGTAAGTTTAGGATGACACAAGAATTAGAAACAAGAGCTAACCTTTTCATTTGATTGTCTTCTTTTCTTTAGTTGAATGAGATCTGTTTCCACCTTTTCGGCCAACTCCAGCTTCCTCTTGTTCCTCTTAAAAGCTGCTAAACTAAACCCTATAAAAATAGTTCAAAAGCATGTAACTAAATAAAAGTTACTTAATTTAAGCAAATATTGATAAGTCAACATTTTGAAGGACACAACCCCCACTTTTTTACTGATGCAAAAGGCATCAGTAAAAAGCCAAAAAGTAAATATTCAAGTTTCAGTACAAGATGTTCATGTCTTTTCCTAAGTTAAAAAGTTCTACTATTGTTCAGCAATGGTGATGAGTACAATATCTGGTAGAAACACGTCGTGAACACATGGAAGTTGGTCTGAATATCCTTCTGTTTGGCAAAGAAGCAGCACTGCACAGAAGAAAACAGAGTAAGTGGCTTGTGTTAAAATTGTTTTTGACTGCTGACAAGTAAACAGATACCATGTGAGCTCATTCTGATAGCCATAAAATTAGGCTACTCCTTTATTACCTTAATCACATATCTGTATGTTTACCCATATATTTAAAGCCTAGCAGTAGTTTATGCTCCATAATCCAACACAGTCTAAAGACCACCTAGGTCTCAAGAAGACAAACATCTACTTTCCACATCTAAGCCCCACATTCAGAGAGGAAGTGCTCTCTAAAGCGGACTAAAAAATAAAATTGTTATGCTTAAGAGACCAAAATGACATGCTCCCATTTTAGAAATTTCAGTTCATGAACAAATTGTAGATATTGACATATTTAGTTTAAATTAGTTTTGACTCAATATCATCCCCAGGCTGATTTAACACCCTCTGTAAAATGTGAAGAGGTGAGGGGAAAATGTCTTTTGTCACTTGTTTAACCAGACCAAATCAAGCTATTGGGAGAAAAGAGCAATTTGAATTTTTTACTTACATAAGTAAGTCACAAATTCAATGGAAACTAAAAAGCACAGGTTTTTCTATAAACTTCAAAAAAATGGCATTTTAAATGAAATTCTGAATATAGCTACATAACTATTATTAACAAGACTAGAACAGCTGCAGGAAGTCTAGTAAAAAACTCAATGAGCCAATGGAACACAGAGCTTTCATTTACAATACTCACAAGGTACACAGACAGTGAGCATTTTACTTTGTAACTTCTCCATGCAGGTGCCAAATTCACCTAATGAACTCTCTTTTAATCATGTTTTTAAGTATATAAAACTGGACCTTAAACTACACACAGTTATTCAAGTATATAACTCAAAAAGTAATGAGAAAGCTGGCATTTCTCTCCAAAACCCTAATGAATACCAGTTTTTTAAAAATGCAAACACATATTAACCTGCCATCACCAAGAAAGGAATTCATCCTACTATACAGAGCTGATTAATGCAGCTGCTATGGACAACACATTTCTATGTTTGAAATGAGATCCAACAGGTAAAACCCAAACACTTGATAAGGGGGAGCAGACAAAGAATCATTTTAGTCAAGTACTAATTTGAGGGTGGGGAGAAACAAACTAAAAACCTCACCCAGATCAAGAACTTGGTAAACAGAAGTGTCCCAAAATAAACCAAACCAGCACATTGTTTTTAACAGGAGAATTTGTAAGTCAACACGAGTTCACCAAGCACAGCACATACCTATGGGCAGAGCCACAGCGGTGAGTAAGAATGGTGGGTGGCCTTGGTATTCCTCAAAAGCAGGCCTTACAGAGGAATAAATAAGCCTAAGGCTGTTACCTGCTGCTGCCATTGCCTCCTGCCAAGATGGAAAAAAGTGGATCTGTAGAATCAAGAGGCTGCAGGAGCCCATATGTGCAAACCTGAACAGGTTCCTCATACTTCAGAATCAAATGTTAGCAATACCCTGAAACCTTCTGCAGTACCTGCATGTTCAGCAGTTCAAAGAGATGCACAAAGATCACATCAAATATAGAGAACACATGGAATAGTTCCAAGCTGCCCTGCCAGCTGCACAGAGTGCTGCTCTATGGCCTCTCAGCATCTCCAACCTATACCTTGGTAGCATATTTATCCTGCCATTTTTGCACAACACAAAACTCTCTGAGCTTCAGAGATGTTTCTTTCACTTAAGACAACAGTCCCTAGCTAGGCAATTAATTTTCAGTCTACCTTGTGCTTTAAGACTTGTCTTTTCAAAACCAGAAAAAGCCTGAAGATTTATTTTGAAGGATCTGTTAAAAGTAACTTTTGTCTGCATTGTTAATTCAAAGTGGTATCGGTAAATTGCAAAATACAGGGCAGAAAACATGTCATTATTAACAAAGAAGTACACATATCATTCATGTCAGACAGACAGATGAAGAAAGTTTTCTAGTGACATACAATGATGTAGATTGGAAGGAATATTAGGAGGTTGTATAGTTCAACCTCCTAAAAAAAACCAAATCCAATTTAAAGGGATATGTCAGGTTCTGAGTATTTTCAACGATGGAGATTTCACAACTCCTCTGGGCCTCTGCTTCAATATTTGACCCACCTCAAGTTTAAATAAATGAGGCATTAATTCATATTCCTCGGTTTTGTTCAGTTTACCATGAAGCATCATCCCTTTCCATACTGTGAAGAACCATCAGTCTAGTCACACATCCCCTAGAAGGGAAATTCTTGGGCTCAGCCTATATACAACTTCAGAATAGTTATTAGGATTAACTTATGCTTAGAAGAATTGAGAATTGAGTCTTGGGAGGCACAGAGTACAACCAGCCCATCTGTTCTGCTCCCTCATTTATGCACCTACTGGCATAAACAGAACTGCCTCAGAGCTGCTGGGACAGGAAGGAAAAAAAGGAAAAAAGCCCCACTTAACAAAATGACTCTTCACGTTTAAACACCAAGCTCAGGCCTCATCCGGACTAAAGACTGAATCGCTGACAACACTAAAATATTATAAATAGATCCAACTTCAGTCTCACATTGACAGTACACATCCCTGCCTTGCAGCATGGGGTGCCTCTTCTGAAGAAATCATCTTCAAATATGTATTATCTGTAAACACAAGAAAAATTGCACAGGTTCATCTTGTTCAAGGCTAAGACTGCTGTAGATGTTCAAAAGGTTCTGGTGGTCCTGGATATGCTGATGAAAAAGGGCCACAAGACCTTCATTACATAATTAGCACAAGATTCATCTCCTAGACTATCACTGTTGGACAATAAACACACCTTTTTTACAGGCTTTTTTCATCGTTATCACCACCTAACAAAGAGATGAGCAAGTAATTTTCAGCAAGGAGGTCAGTGGAAGAGATCATTAGTCTCTGAGTCAGTTCAGAGACAGATGGTGTGCCTCTTGTTTGCCATAAAACTTCCACGTCATTTACTCATCTCCTGTACCAATCCTGCTGGCACTCTGATCACTCCCTTAACTCATGAATGGTTAACTCCTTTAACCGTTATAGTATGTACAGTAAAAATTTAATCAAAAATCTTGACAGTTCTACTAGACAATGATACAATGACTAGGTAAACAAAAGACAGCTGTATTCCCCATTCTACAAAGCTCTTCAGAACTTTTTCTTAGTCACCTTTCACAGCCCATTAGAAATGATTCAGAGAGCAGAGGCAAAAGAAAAGCACACTTGTCCTATTCATGGAGTCCTTGAAACTACTGAAGTGTACATACAGACCTAAATACAACACTAAGACACCTTTTCATTTTTTAAATAATGGTACATTTGATACACATCTACTTGTTAACTCTAGCCCTGTGTACTTTAAACACGCCTGCAGCTAACAGGCTGTTTATTAGAGTACATTATAATTTCCTGCCCAAAGCTAATGCAAAACATTTTTACTGAGAAGCCCATGTTTCCTTAAGATCCCCATGCTTTTATAAGCCACATCTATCTCCTTACTTATGTTCAGCAAGGTTGAAAATTTAGAAGAAGGCTATGTGAACAACTGTATTTTTAAATAGAGATGGGAAATACAAATTTCTAGCACCACTAAATGGCAAATCAAGTTCAGGACAATACTCAAACCTTCCTGGTTACCTTCCTGGTGGAAAAGAAAGCTGGGAACACAAACACCAAATACAAACTTTCTATTTCACACATTACAAATTATTATGCAACTAAATATTATGCAACCTGTAAGTGTTCAGCAATCCTTATTTAAAATCAAACCGTAAATGGAAAATACTAAGAAAACTCCAAGAGTATTTTTAAATATTTGAAGTAGAGATAGAGCTCTGACCAATCATATAGCACCCCCTGGCAGACAGCTCTTAGAGTCAGCTGAAAGAAGCTTTCTGCATTTTATCTTTCTATTCCATATTAAAAGAGAATGCAACTATTGGAGAAGAGAATTAAAAAGGAATATACTAGCAAATTAGTTAACCCACAGGAATTCAAATGATCTTGTGAAGAATTCTGTTGAGCAGTTGCTAAAATAAATGACACAAATGAAAACAGACAGATGAAAACAGATTTCTTTTTAACAAGGCTATTTTAAATGACAAATTAACACCATTTAGTCTTGTGTTGGGACTAAAGGACTACTAGAGATAGTTTCCCTTGTTGCCATACTTTGACAGAGACAGCAACATGAACGGGGGGAAAAGCACATGGCAAAAGCATATAAAAAAAATAACTTATCATCTCTCAGAGCACCACTCTATAGGTCTGTTCTCTGTAACATGAACAGCAGGGTAAACTGCTGCTGGACATAGCATTTCTTACTAGTTCCTGCAAAAGATCTCTTTTTCTATCAAGCAGCCTTTCCTAAGCCCTGGAAGATTTTCATACAAAGCATCTTCTCGGTGCTTCAGTCCAATCTTTTTCCTAAATAACTTACAGCCATTCTCTTGGCTGCACTCAGCTGTTATGATTTCAGGGCAGCAAGTGACCCTACAACACCATCTCCAAATCCAGGGAGGATTTACAGCATGTCTTCAGATTAACCAAGCTTCCTAATCAAATCCCCAAAACACTTGAGTTCCTTCCCAAATCTTTCATTCTCCCCTTAAAAACAAGGAAAACATGGTCTGAACCACTGCCCTGAGCCACTGCCCGAATCTCATAGCGGAGTTCCAGCAATATGGCAAATGTTTTTCTTAGTGCAATAATAATGAAGTGATGAGAGAACTGTGAGTGAGGTGAGATTTGGGGTTTTGGACAAGAGGCAGGCAATACTAGTGGTCAAGGAGACATACAGTGTCACTGGAAATAGCACAATCTGCACAGCACTCATCCAGAAAAGACTCTCCCTCATTACAGCTGTAAGATAAGCAGGAATTTCCTTGCATGCACAGTTAATAACAAAGTACAAGTAATTATCTGTTACAAGTAGGATTTCAAACCAACCCATAGTAGCCCTGACTCTGTTGCAACAAGATGTGATTTTACTGATGACACTAAGTCATTCAAGGTAAGAAGAAGATTTGACTGAGGAAAGATTCTGAGTAGAAAGCTGACCATAAAGTAGCAGCTGGTAATCACAAGTCTCAAAATAATGACAATGAGGTAACAAAAATTTCATGTCAGACAATGCCACTGTTTACCTTCCATGTATGGAGGAATCACTAATAAGTTGGGAATTTAGAGTCTGGAATAACATAAGGGATAGAGGAAGGGAAGCAAATATTTGCTCTGTTACATTCTTCCTTAAGCATCTTATTTGTGGCTACTCTTGAACTGCAGTTAACAAGTTATGTGAATCCACTGCAGCTATTTTTGTTCTTATATAACATCGATGATTCACTGAGGTGCTCACAGTCACTTCCACATTGTCAGAGTTAAAAGTTTGCTGCATGAGTAGCTGCCTTCCTTCTCTTTCCCTTTGAAGACTTAACATTGCAAGCAACTGGAAGATGCTGACTTACATCATGTTATCTTTGTCAAATCAACTAATGTGTATATACTATAGGCTGAACAGATAATTTCAGATAGGAATGTTTCAGTTATTAGTAATGCAGGCACCGATATTGGCAGTTGAGGATGTACCTCAAATTTATGTTGCATATTTAAAGTGTGCTTTTAACATTTATAAAAGATTGCGTTCTACAGTAATTCAGCATTTTTAAACTGTAATTACAGTCTTAACACTTGGATTACACTTTCAAAGCAGTCTCTCTAGCACAGGGTAACAAAGTGCTGGGATAAGCCAGTATGGGCTCTGTATTGGCAAGAATTAATAAATACAGCTTGTCTGCAGACTGAGGGCAATACAGACAGATCACATTTCAGGTGTTTGGGGTTTTTTAAAACCACCCACTCTGTACACTGGAAAGCCACCAGCTTTCTACAAATGGTAGAAATCCCATTTCCTCACACACTTGGCAAACCACAGAAGACAAAGCAGGTGAGCCTTGACAAAACCTTGACTTAGTTCAGCAAGTAGCATGGTTTTAAACATGCTTCCAGTTGGTGCTTGGATAGTTCTGAGAGAATGATGGAGCAGGACCACAAAGCTGATCCTGACCCTTGCTTTGATACTGATCACAGGGAAGCTCCATCCGAGCAAACCAACCACCCAATCCCCCAGCCTGACTCACAGCAGCTACAACACTACTCTTCCCATTCTAGGCCCAAGAAAAGGAAGACAATAAGACAACTTGAAGAATGTATTTTCCATGTGTAGCACAGAGAAGCCAAAACATGTACCTAGTTCTCCTTGCCAATACTTACTGCAAGTATATGGCCACTTTTGGATTAGAGATTTTTTGGTTTTTTCTAATTAAGTTACTAAACTAATTTGCCATCAGGAAAATACTAAACATATTTTCCTGATGGCAATTAGTTCAGTTCTTCATTTTACAGAGCTATTCAGCAGTCATGTCATTTCCAGTTAATTTACCCACAATTCTCCACGCAAACTCTACCTTAGCAATTGTAGTAAGCACTACCAAAATATTCTCCCTTTCTTTGAAGATTGTTACATTATTTAACATAACAGCTTGCTTCATGTGAGATTTCTTTGTGGTTGCTTAGAAACAACATTCTCTTTCATTGTTTCTTAACCATATCTAACTTTCCTTTCCATAGTAACATTGGATAAATTCATTTTGTCTTCTTACATGTTACATGTGAGAGTTTCCAATTTCTTTTTAGTTGTAACAATCTCATGTTGTCACATGTTGTTAATGGTCATTTTCCAATCCCACTGACCAGAAGGAGTAAAAGACTTTGCTAAGGACTGGGATGGAAATCAGCATAACATTTTCTGGTACCGATTTTTCAGGTTTTTGTTTACTCCAGCACAGTTTTATTTCAAAGGAAAAAAGTCAGACATACTACAATTAATGATTATACTGCAAAATTAACTTGTCAGTTCTGGTTGTTTCAACTGTTTTAATGCAAATGGTTTTGCTAAATAGAATTATGCTGAATGTACTGCAAGAACAGAAAGCAATCAGTGGTCTTTCTGGAGGATTGTGAAAATACATTGGCTGGGATTATTCTTCTGATGTTTCTCCAATATAAATTCATAGTTTGGATCAGGCAAACCAAACTAGCAGTGGTCATCCCTATTTTTAAGATGTGCAGATTTCCTCTGACTGGGTATTTTGTAGCTAGCAAACATACCATCTGGCATTTAATGTGACAAGCTAATCATCTCTGTTACAACAGAAACACACTGGTATAGAAGCTGTGCAAACCCGTGCATGTAAACAGAGCTAGTCAAGGCACCTTCTTCCTGCATGTAAATAGCAACTACTTTCCTAAAAAGAAAAAAACCCCACAAAACTCCCTCACAAAAAACCCCCAAAAAAACAAAAAAAAAAACCTTCAAAGCTTTAAGTGGTTTTACTCTTTCTACAGGCACAGAAATAAAGGTCTTCCGCTTTACTGAGCTCAACAGTTGTTCTCCAAATGCTGTTTAGGACAGCAGATGATGGACAGAGCAAAAATTTCAGTCATATGGAGCTAGAAATCAAAACTTTCTGTTCAAAATGAAATGTGTCATAAATATGTATGAAAATTGACATGATCAAATAAAATAGTGCCACTGTTTCAGGCATTACACTTCAGCACTGAGTATCAACAGTTTTGAACTGCAGTTTCTAGGTATTTATCTGTGTTTAAAATTAGACCAAATAAAAGGCTTAATGGGAGCCCTGGGTTTCAACCTCTGATCTAGGGACAAGTCAGATATTTTAAGCAGTAATACTGTTTACTGTAAAATAAACATTCATTAGCTTGTGTTCTCCTTCTCTGGGTCATATCCTCTGATTTCTTTCCTGCATAACCTCAACAGGCAGCACAGGGCATATTCTTGCCTACAACAAACTACAGACTGGTAGTAATGACACTTTCCAAAAGGAAGGGGGGCTGAAGAATAGAAGGAAGGGAGCCACATGCTCCTTTCCATGGGTAAGTGCACTCATTTTTAGCCTAGTTCATAGATGATGTATCAATATGGCATAATCATTTATTTGATTTTAAGACAAGAAGCTTTTCTAAGAAACTAGTGTTAATATACAGATAATACAAGCCCATTTTCTGGATTGGGTTATTCCATCAGATTAGGTGAAGTGAAGCCTCAGGCTGAAAAAAAAAAAAAAAGGCAAATTAATTTGACAGCCTGTTTAGACAAGAGCAGTTCTGGACAAAGACCCAGAGCTCAGTGTAACTACAGAATCTCAGAGATGAACTGGCAGCCGCTGAATTTCGATACACGGTTAGTTGGTGCTGTTAGGATCCAAGATGGATCACAACTGCAGACTTGTAGGACTGAGCTTTTAAAGAGCCTACATTTTGGTTTTTAAAAAGTCCATCATTTGATTTAGTCCTCGAATCACAGAATCACTTATATTAGATGTTGCTGAAATGCAGCTGAAGTTATAGTTTACATTTTTTTCTATTTAGATACTTATTAGAAAATTAGTACATTACCCTTACAGACCATAACACCATAAGCTAGCTGAATGTTAAGAATAGTGATGTACACCTCAAAAGATGAGGCACCATTTAAAGTTACTCTGTCCTGTTCTTCCTACTGACACCACCAGTTTACTCACTTGTAGCCATGATACCTGGAGGACATGCTGGTATCCCGTGATCAACTGCCCATCTGTAAGCTCCTTCACCAACTAAAAAGCTAGGAGACACAGAAGAGGGAGTTTAAACAAAACCATATAACAAATCCCCCTTTGCTTGCAATTATTTTTTCTATTTGGCTTGGTCATTTTTAAATCATAAGCTGTCTATATTTCACAGGACTGTCAGCTATAATTACATTTGGCAACGTTATGTAGTTTTGTTAATAGATTATGCAGCTCTGACATGAAGTTTATTATTGGATAAAAACAAGTGCTATTGAATTTGAAATTCATTACCAAATTGCACCAGCTTTCAGCTGCAGCTAAAACAAGACAAAGCTGTCTCAAGTCTTGCTCTCTATAACAACTTAGCAAGATCCTGAAGATCAAAAATATGGGATGAGTAAGGTGAGAATGGTAAGGTAAAGTCAGCCAAGGCCAAAGGGATACCAAGGAATATTTTGACAAGTACAACACAAGCTAAAAACTAACCTCATTAAAAATGATTAAGGTCTATTTCACGGAGTTTTATCACGCATTTGCAAATGAGACTAGCCCACTAAATTTTTAATATACCTGTAAAAAAACTCCAGCCATCTGAGAAGCTGTTTCTAGTCAGTACTGAACACTTTACCATAGTGAGACAGTACACACTGCTGTGACAATGAACACAAGCTAAAAATATACAGACACAGAACTTTTAAGGAGAGAAATAAAAGCAAGCCTCAATTGTCTGTGTTGTTTCCCCTTAAAGAAATTAATCTTATTGCCTGAAAAGGGGTATGTAGAAGCTGGAAACCAGACATTTTCATAAAGCTGCCGTACAACACAATAAAGGACGAGTATTTCCAATCTTATTTCAAAAGCGGATTATGAAGTTAAGAATAACACAACTGCCTAATGGACACAAGAACCAAAGACTAAGAATTTTCAGCCAGTTGAAAAAAGTTTTACAGAAACACCAGAGTCATGAACATGAGTCTAAAGAAGTTATTCCAGCTACAAAGTAGTCCCTGGGGCCACACAGTTCTACAGTTTCGGAGAACACTATTGACACCAAATTTGTGGGCATTAATGCTGCTGGAAGTTTCCTTGACAGTACCACATCCAACACCTGCAGCTTTCAGTGTGTAGTATTTTGTGGTGGCACTTTCTACCTTCTATGATTTAACCAATACACGAAGTGCGCCCAGCCTTTTCTACAGAAGTCTCAAAAAGAGGTTGATCTAAATGAGAATTTGAATTGTTAAATGCATGTTTCTTACCATTGTTAGTGCAGCTCCATGTAAGAATTGTTCACGTTGCAGGATACTGCAGGATAAATTATTGGGTGCTTTGGGAGAACTCAAGCATCTACTGTTAGGTAAGCTAGTGCTCAAGAAACAACCTGGCACTGTCACATAACATAAAAGACTTTCAACTTTAACATAAAAAAAGATATGCAAACTGCATTCAAACCTAATTTAGTAGTATTCTTCATTGTCTAAAAGTAGGTGATTTTGGTCTTTATCAAACAATACCTTTTGGGAAATAAATAAGCACTTCCTTTTCAATAAAACAATTTACACAGAAAGAAAGGTTAGGTGGGGAAAAGCACCAAACTCTACACTGGGAGTTTGATATATGGTAGCTCAAGCAGAGGTCAGCCAGAAACACTGTGTTTTGCACAAGCTTCACAACTGCTTTTTTAATAGTTAAAACTAGAAAACACCACTAGTACTAATGAAGAGTGCAAAAAAGCACCCAAGAGTGTCTCCTAACTTAACTGATGTGACTTTTAGTTTGTTCATATTTCTGTCCTTAATTCCTAGAGTCCTTTCCCTCCTATAAGACTGGCAAATTATTTCCAGTTTTAGTCCCAAAGAATTGTTAAATTACTTGAAGCAGTAAACTGATTGAGGCTCCGTATCACCACAGAGATGATCCAGCTTTTTTAAACTATTCAGTTCAGATCTTTAAAGGACAGCATCATCACAGAAAAGTTAAAATAAACTGTTTACAAGACAAATAATATCAGGATCTCAGTGCTTTGTTGTCTGTACATAAAGACAAAACTACCACCAAGCTTGATGTATTGGGGGAGAAGGAGGAGGGAATAAAGCCAGTGCACTACAGAAAGGAGTCAAAACCACCCCAAGTTTCAAAACCCTTTAGGCTAATTCAAAATACAATTTTCCAAAGGAGGGGAAAACCAAAAACATAAACAAAGGATGAATGAGTTTCTTCTCTGCTACTCACAAAGTTGGTTCTGCACAAACAGGACATAAAGATCTTTCTTGCAAATATATCAGACAGAGTACTCTGTAGTTCCTACAGGCTCAAAACACAGAAGATGAAAACATCCTCCCAGCAAGGAGCTGGTGCTTGGATGTGCTTTCCAGTTCCAGTCACACTAGGCCACATTAATAGAAAATATAAGTAGAGGCCTCTAAAACTGTCTTTCAGGCAATCTTCTCCAAGCACATGACTATGCTGATGTTGAATACTCTAAACAGGGCCATTTAATATGGGCTGCAGGGAAACAAGCTGCACCAAGTTAAACTGAAGCGTCAGAACGTTTGGTTCATAGTCACGGCAACCCCACTTGTAATAAATTCACTTTGTAACATTTTATCATAAAATGTAGCAATCACTCTGAAATCAGTGTTAACAAAGAAGGAATTGTTCTGAAGAAACACAGAACAGAGATAAAAGGTGGTGCAAGTCTTCACTCAGTCTGGGAACTTTCTTGACTACACACCACCCTACAAGTTACATACACAGTGTTTGTATCCTGCACACAATATTGGAAAGCTATGAAACAATTACAAATCCCTGTATATCCAAAGGATGGGGTGGGGGGAGGACCTAAGAAGGAAATTTTTTCCCATATAGGTTATTTTTAATGAAAGGGATATGAAAAAGGGATGTGGACTTAATGTCAGTGTGTTTGTGCTATCCTGAAAATCTCACCAACATACATTTAAGAGCAAACAGATGTGAATAAGACTTGGTCCTTAAAAAGGTCAAGGTTTCAGTGTAGGAAACATAAAATCTTCATGCTTATTACTACAAAACATCTAATTCACTATTCTGTGATCAAAAACTGCTTCCAAAGTTTCATCCAGTTTGTAACCATGCAATCACAACAGTGCTTTCTTTTGCAAAAGTTATACAAGGAACAGCTTACATGAGATTACGCAGCATTTACAAGTGTTTTGTGCTCCTGCATCAGAGTAAATCCTGACAACACCGAGCTGAATAGTGTGACAGAAAGATGTAAGGACTTTAGAGGTTTCAAGAAATGCATTGATGCATTCAGGGATTCTCTAAACTTTTTCAATTCTGATTTGGATAGTGGAATCCTGTGTTTTAAATAATACAACAAGAGATTGATCCAGAAGGACACACTCTAGAGAGCCATTTAGAGCACATCTGAAACATCAGTTCAGACACTTGATCCCTCCTTCCCAATAAGCTTACCATCTCTGAATAACTTAATTCACACTCATTACAATTTCTTCCACCGAAAAGCAGAAATATACCACTTTGATTTGGTTTTGAACTGCCACTATAAAAATGTATGCTCCGCAGAGGTAAACAGGACAAGCAAACTGTCTCCATGTGTTCTTTCATAGTGAATAAACTCCCTAATGCCACTTTTACTAACCTCACAGCTCCTGAATTTTTCCTGTTTGGTCATGTGCCAAACGTTTTTTGGCAGAAAACATTAGGCTAGCTTAGATCATGCTATAGAAACAATCTCTACCACACATTTCTTTAACAAGAAGGCTCTTAGACTAAGCAGTATCTGGAAGATTCCCCAATACACTGTGTGCCAACGAGAAACAAGTTGAAAATTGCATATCTTTACAATTAAAAATAATTTACTAGAATCCTGACACTTCCTAGAAATGCCAAAATATGGCTGCTCTCTTGCCATTTGATTATAAGTATTCCCAGCTTGGGCAGAAATACACTTCAATCCCAAAACAATGTGTCATGCCAACCCCAGTCAGAAAAGCAAGGCATGAAATCCTCCATACCATCACCTTCAATGTACATGAGCTTTATCATTCTGACCTTGGCCAAAAGCAAGTCCAAGGCATAACCCATCATATCCCACTGGTATATACTGTTTCCAGGGTAACAAATTTGCTTCAATAAAATGTGCACTCAGAATCCAGAAGGGGAAGAAAAGAAATGAAAATATTTATCAGGTAACACACATGCACAACATTTGCACAATAAACTGCATGTGTTGGCTCCAAAGACAGCTCAAGATTTGAGCTACCTTGTCTTTAAAAGCATCTGATAGCCTTGCACAGTCCTCAGAAGATTTCCTCTTGCCCTTGGAGGGCAAGAGGATATTGTTTCTTTTCCACTTCGTATTTTTAAAATAATAGCAGCATAGACTAAGTCATTAAGTCACAGCAAAATGCCCAAGTGCTCTTCCTTACAGTAATTCTAGAACACTGATGATACAAGTAAAACAATCCCAAGTGCTTGCTCCAGTAGCTGACTTCAGTACTACTTCTGGAACACCACAAAAACACCTCATTTCACACTCTAATGTACCCCAGCAAAGTCTCATTTTCTTCTGACTGCTAAAGAAATGAGCTACTAACAGCTATTGAAATTAAAGTTCCTATTCTTTAGCAAACCTCTCCACAATTACTGTGTTCTTTACCCATTAAAGAAAAGAGTTCAAAATGCAAAATATGTCTGTTGGTGGCTTGATTTCAAGGTGGCTTTTTTTTGACCTATGAACTTCCTTTGCACATGAGAGAACACTGAAATCCTCACTGTTTAAACTGGAATACTGTACTATCCAGCTACAGATTACTTGGCTCATTTTACAGAACACTACAGTAAGGAAACTAAAATTTGTGAATCTAAATATACATTTTTTTAAACAACATAAATGCTGGTTTAATACTTCTACAAATACTGACTATTAGCTGACAAAGGGCAGCAAATCCTGCCACAGGTATGGCAACTGCTAATAGCAGTCAATAACTATTAATGAATTGAGTTCTCTACCTGTCAATTTAAACTACTAAGGAAAATAAGATGGTTTTAAGAGCAATAAATTGTTGACACATTTCTTGGATTCTTTTCAAAGTGATGCAATAACATTTGAAGTTATTTTGTGTTTAATACTTACCTCTTCCATCTAAGTTTTATATCCATCTCAATGAGGGAATGCTCGTTTTCATTTTTGTTTTAAATATTATTATATTTATCTTTCACATAAGAGGAAGTTACTAAACGCTGCACATTTCCACAATGCAGTAAAAGAGGATTCTTTTTTATACTAGTTAAAAACTGTTGCTTTTTGTTAAAGGTAGACAGAGGCAAAGGCAGTAGAATTTCCCTTTAATTATGATGGTTTTTGGGATTTTTCAAAAGGCTCCAGTAACAAATGTAAGAATTCAGTATTACAACTGGAAATAATCAGACAGACAGAAACTATCACAAAATGATGTTGCCATCTATATCTAATATTTCCTTCCACTGAGTGCACGAAACATTTCAAGATCAGAGAACAAAGCTTATCTTCTTTTTAAGGCACACTATCACTGGTATGCAAAACAGCACCAGCCTTCCTGGGTAAGAGAAAACCTTCAAATATTGCATCTATGCAGTAGAGACAAAAGACCAAAGAAAAGTCAAGCAGAACAAAGCAATTACCAAGGTGGAATTCTGCCAGCAGAGAGTTTTCCCTTCTGTCCTTCACACAACAATCTATTTGCAACTGAAACTGGATTCTTGATTCCTGAAAAAGTATTAGCACAAAATGGGAAAAAAACATTAAAATATTTTTCCTCATAGCACAGTAGTGTTCATTTTGGCAGTGGAACTCAGCTTCCTTTCATTTCCAAGGGCTTGTCAAACCATTAAGAGACACCTTATTATCCAATGTAGTAACAACTTTTCCAGTTTTCGCTTCACATCCTGTCAGTAGTGACAAAGACTTCTAGTCAATGCCTCCTCCACTTTTTTTTTAAAAAAGAAAGAACAAACCATGCTGAAATAGGAGGAGTGATCTCCTATCACAGAAAACTCACGTCAGATCTATTGTATTCTAAGGGCCAAAGATGATTTATAAGCATTAATTTTTCTAGCTGGAAGTTTCATTTGGATCTATCTGGCCGGAACAGAAATTACAAGACTCAGGCTTAGCTGTCTCTCACTATCTCATTTCCTCCTTCCCTATGGTTGGAAGGATACATTTGTAACAAACAAGGCTTGAAACACTTAATTTTACTATTTATTTTAGATTTATATCTACATGAGGAAGCTATTACCACAGTTTAGAACTATTGTAGGATAAAGAACAAAGCTTGAAATCTTGTCAGAAAAGCTATTCAATAGTAACAGCTAAGGCTCTTCATGTACTTAGAATAAAACCTCAACAATCCCTATTTGGGACTTTATATCTAGATTTGTTTTATACTGAAAGCTAAAACTAGACAAAAGAGAGAAACATATTAGTTCTCTTATTAAATAAGTCCCATATGCAAATAAATGCCTGAGCACAAAAACAAATAAAATGCCCAATTAAAATGCTTGTAATATTTTTTAACAACTGAATTTTATTACAAAATTATCATTCTACAAATTCATCTGAGGAAGCTGAGTCCCACTGTGAATACTGTGTGGAATCACACAATTGTGCTGTGTCAAAGGATAATCAGTGAACTCATATGACAACATGTTACACAAAGCAAATTGACACAAACCAGCATTTCAGGGAGCAGGAATGCCTTTCCCCTTTTTAAAGCAGCAGAATTTATTTATACAGGGCAGAATTTACAGTGTGTCCCCCTTTAAAACAGTAACAAAAAAAGCCCCAAAAATTGATCTTGACACTTGAATCAGTAGTTAGCTTTATAATACACAGTTAACATACCACTCAGTGCTCCAACTGCTCCAAAATTTAGTGACTTTCCATCCATTATACTGGCATCACATTCTATCTCACCCAAAAGGTTTAGGTTTGATCCCAATCCTGCATTCGTAAAAGGAGAATCCTAAAAATGAGAACAAAACACTATAAGGCCATAACAGACTAGATCAAAAGCTCTGTTTAACCTATCTGATGACACTGACCTTGGTGCACTACATTTTCTTATTTTAGTAGTTTAATCTTCCACAACAAAAGCAAGGGCAATTTGAACAAAGCATCTAAAATTACTATAGTAGAGAGCTTTCACCTCTACAGGGTGTGATATATCTCAAGTGTAATAGTGCACTAATATAAAAACCAATCACCCAACAATTTAAGGTGATTGTTTCTATGCAAGCAAAAACCTTACAATATGAGTGAAATTCTCTCCCTCCCCGAAGTACACACTTCACCTAGTCCTTAACCCATCAAGTAACATTTAAGTAACACCTTAAAATCACTGCACAGACTACACTCTACCTTTGAAACTCCTAAGTATGACATTGCAGGAAAACAGAACTGTCCTTTTTCTGAACATTCTAACCTCATGACTGCAGCTCCACATGCAGAAATGAAAAACTGGCATCACTAACAATTCACTTGGTAAAATTTCTATTTTAGCATTAGCATAAAGACTGTGGACTGGAAGCTTCTTGACTAATATCCAATACTTACTTCACAGAAAATATGGAACAGTATTTTAGCAACATCATAAACCTCTCCTTTTTTGTTAGCACCTTCTGTGGCTTTTAACAAACCCAAGGCTGTCAAAGAGTAAGTTCTGCATGCTAGAACTAAACCCCATTTTTACCCTTCCATTTCAGAGCATTCCCATGACTTTACAACCACAAAATTTCAAAGTAGCAAGCTCAGCAGTCTCACAGCCAGTTCAATACAATCCCCTCTTTCTAGATACAAGCACAAAAGGAGAACAGGCCAAAGAGAGATAAATAGCCAAATTCAATTTCAGAGAGACGCTGCACACTTTCAGAGTCTCCTATGTTTAAATTACAACAGTGTAACAACGTGATGTGACAAAGAACAATGTTTGTCTAGACCACCTGTGAACGTGTATTGAAGTATGACATCTCATTTCACTGATGAGTAATAAAAGCTGAATCAGGAAACAAATTACTGGAAACAACTCAAAGTTCTGTCTTACATGTTAAGTGAACTGGTTGGGTTTTGTAGGTACTAATTTGCAATGAATTTAAAGAAACAAAAGAGAGATGAGCACCGGAAATGAAACATAAACCTGATGTCAGCTTTTATTAACTTTCAAATGAGCAAGTAGGGAGTAAATTCAAAATCTGTTCTGCAAGATGTTGATTTTAATTTACAGAGATATGTAAAGAATTCTCACTGTTTGCATCACCAGAACACTATCTTCCTGAAGAATCATGAATAAAAGATCCCTGATAAATACATAATCATGAAACTGCCCTTCATTTTCTGCTTTTTCCTTCAGAAGCAGCACAACATTTTATCTTATTTATTCCACACCACAACACTTCTTCCATTTCACTGTGTATATTCATACTGTTGTTCATTTTGACAGCTACACCACACAGCAAATGAGTAAATTTGAAAATATTTTAGGATAATGAAACTTTTGCAGTTTAGTGCACACAAATAACTTTCTATAGAAGGGGGAATAGGGTGGGGAAAACATGTTTAAAAACAGATGATGTCCTAGAAAAGACAGAAGACTCAGCGTAGCTGCTGGCTTAACTGGCTTCATTGCTCCCCAGGCCCTACAAGTATGAAGAAAATTAAGACAGTGAAGTTTATAAAAAAAGGGAGCAGAGAAGTGGTTGAAGGATTTGAAAGCAAACTGTGAAAAGTACTTGGAAGACACAGTAAAAGCAGGAATGCTTAGGATGAACAATGCCTGCTCCCAGTGCTGCCCAAGTTCTTTGGCCCTGGCTAATCAGGAGCGCAAAGACCTGTGCGTTCTGAGACAAATCTCTAATGCTCTGTTCCAAAAACATTCACTCAGTGCATTACACTTAAAAGAATTAGCAAAGAGGAACAATTTCGTGCACCACAGATTTGTCACTGTCACAAAGCAGAGGCAGCTGTTACCTTCAGAGCAGATGTCATGGCCAAATAAAGGGAATTAGAAGGACCCACCAGAGAAGAAGTCCTGGTTACACTGTCCAGAATCCTTCTGCAGTCAAGACACAAAGATCTCTACCATCTAGTAAAGGTAATAATCAAAAGAGGGTAGGGGAAAAATACAGGATACAGAGTGGAACTAGTTCACTTTATTTCTAAAGATCTAGATGTGCTACCTGCTTTGGCATTGCACCTTCACTGGCACAACCTCAAGGATGCACCAAGAGATCGTTTACTCAGAGCATCTAAAGACGAAGGGAACATCATCTACTCCTCCCTACAGAATATTTATCAGAATACTACAGAATTTTTGATAAATAATAACTCCATACCAAATTCAGATGTCTTTTTGGTGGGGTAACCCTCATGTTAGGATTCAGAAGGAATCTTAGCAGTGCAATCAGTCACAACATGAGTAACTTCTCCAGCAAAAAGAAATAACGACCAAATTCCAAGCATCTGTTCAAAATTTCTGTGGAGTTTCACTTAGCATTAGAATCAGATTGCATTCAATTAAGAAGACAGTCTCAGAATTCCCAAGAGGAAGATGGTTTAACTTCACATATCTGAAAAGTGATCTGAAAACAACTTTAGAAAGACTGGGTGTGAACCCATGGAATTTTTGGTATCTACCCAAGTGACTCTGAGGTGAGATAATAGCCTTTGAAACAAGGTAGGGGAAAACCTTCATAAAAAAATGGAAACAGATATTCACACCTCCTTCTATGAATAGGCACAGACATGAAATACACCACACAAATACAATCTCTTTTTGAAAACATGAATCTCTGCAAAGTCTGACCAAAAGATTTCAAGAATCTGATAAATGGAGGAATACAACCTATGAAGATTAAGGTGTATTTTGGAATGAAAAGTCAAAACTTTCAAGGAATGCAGAAACATTAAAACAGAGCCTTCAAAGGGAGCAGAAACAAACTGAGCTAAGTGAAACTCTCTTCATACCCTCAGACAGAAAAACGCAGCACTGCAAGACCTGACTACCACAAAATGGGGAAGAACACAACCAAAGCATGTGTCCATGAAAGAAGAAAAAGGCATTTTCAGGAATATACTTTTATTTAAAACCACAAGCAGAAATCAGCCTTGGTGTTTTTAAAGAACCTGAAAAAGACAAGTAAGTAAACCAAGCCTGAGCTTTGCACAATAACAACAAGCCCCGCTACCATAGAAAAGTGGGAAGAGAGAAAAGACATGGCTATTCAAAGCATTTTAACAAAATATAAATCTTCAATTATGTGACAAATACTAGGCTTCCTGGCAATTACTCCACAAAGTATCTCTAACTTACCATGTGAACCTGTAGCAAAGGAGGTAAGAAAAAGCTTTACGACGTGAAGTAAGAGTTTTGTTTTCCCAAGTTACCCATCTTGCAAAAACTCTCAAGCTTCTGAGAGTATCATTTTTATTTTCAGAATCCTTTTTACTTCAAAATGTATTTATAAATGTTCTGGCAGCAAATACAGGCATCCTTAAGTTTCTAGCTGTGGTCAAAGCTGGAATGCTTGAAGAAGTTACTCAACTCTGTAATGCTTATATTTAGGCAAATAGTTTAAATGCACTGTTTTCAATGGACATGAAAGAACATTCCATCCATCTTTGATACAGTTTTGGCCATGGCTTATTTGTAACTTTTAAAACAAATTCAAAGTCTACAGGCATTTCTTTCCACATACTGCAATTTTAAAAGTTATTTTTTCTGTGGGAATTTTGTGACAACAATCAATACTCTACAAGGATGAGTCACACCCCTTTCAATTTCACCAGCAAAAATGTTTTTAGAGAACACTTGTCACAATTTACTGTCAGTCACTCTGCAGCAAAACATCCTAGTACTGCTTTTAACTAGAATTAACAACTTCCAGCTCATTAGCCCTTTAAAATTCATCAAGGGTGAATGCCTTAATACAGCAAGGCTGCTTCTGCTTGAAAGAGAAGTCCTTGGGACTAAGACTGTATACCCAAAAGCCTTAACTACTCAGAAAATAATAAAAAAACCCCAGAAAACAGAGAAAAAACACAATTCATCATGAAAAAGGTTCTTTCACTGCAAATTTTCACTGACAACTACAGAAACACACTGCTATAACAACAGGTACAAGACGTCATTTGTATTGATCCACAACAACATGCAAAATAAACTGAGCAATTTCAGTAGCAAGGAGATTGGAACCCAAAATGGGACATCTGCTTCCCCATCAATAATATTAATTTCCAATTTAAATTAAGTTAATAAAGAACATTCTACTGAAGTCAGATAAAGAAACAAGTGATCTACACACATAGTAATAAAGGATTTCACTAAACTTGGGAACAATTTGAAATCATCATTCTTTACAACCCACTAATGTTCTTGTCTCTAGTACCTGATTAAGTAGACTTTCTTTAGTGCTCTATAGTCAAAGAAAAGCTTGGCATTGCATAATTTTCTCACAGCCACACATCAATGCAAATCAGCATGTGTGTTTGCTGAAAACAGCACATTTTAACTGGGTTGTATGGGGTCTCCTTCCCCCAGAAAAAAACCTGCTCAGTAATTCCTTTGTGTTTCAAGAGAAATGCAGGCATCATATGGTGTTTGACAGCAAGAGTGCAAAAATTAATGGTACTGCAACAACATCTTTGTAGAAGCAAACAGAGCAAATAATGAGTCTTATGAAGTACCTTGTCCAGAACATTTTATTACCAAAAGCTGACAGGTAACACTAACATTTGTTTCTATGCAGGGACAGAGTTCTCAGACTGGAAAACATACCAGCCTTAATGACCTCATCAAATACAGCTGATGCTTACAAAGACCAGCACAGTTATCTTAAAAATATTCTGTGTCAGTCTTGTTCCTCTGCAAAAGAAATCCACCTTTTCCTCTAATTAACTATTAACATTATTATCATATTGACAGAACACCATTTCACTCAAAGTCACACAGGCCAACAAAGAAAGGCTGTCCTTTCTCCACTTAGAGCCCGAAAAATAAAACACAGACAGCATACCACAGGCAAACTGTCAGCTTGCTCATAAAAGATCAAGAGCAACTCTTGTGCCTTAACAAGTCTTTGAAGTGATGCCTTTTGGATGAGCTAAAATTCTGTGTAACAGGAGTTGTGTAATTGAGCAGAACTGAGGAAAAAATTCATCTTTTGTGATATTTCCACGAAAATTTATTTGTGCCTTTGAAAGACCACAAATTTTTGGAATACAGCATTAAAAGTCTGAGAGAACTGTAAAAGTGCTTACATATTTCAGATACACTTATAGCAGTGAGTCCTACGGAAACCAAAATAACAAGAAGTTACAATCAGTATACTTTACAATGAAATATGTTAAAATTTTATACACTCTTCTGTTGTTCTATATCTTCATCTGTGTTACAGTGAGACAAGAAAACACACACAGTTTCACACAGATTTTTGTTATGTGTTTGCCAGTTTCAAATGCTAAAACATTTTATGTTTATGCTAAAGCATAAACAAAAGGGAGTGACAGCTCAACAGAGACTGTCAACATAAGCTTTTACCTTTACTCATAAAATCTTCCAATTAATGAGAGAAACTATTCTGATTGTTTTGTTGACTTGCCACATGCAGTTCGTTTTCCATAGAGCATCAGGAAAACCACCAGTACTAAACCAGAAGATGCAACTCCAGAAATGACAGAGATGTCTGGAGGTGGTGTTCAGAATGAGGTATGAGTACATACAAACCTTTCCATATTTTGGAAGCTGACAGTCTAACAATCAGGAGTTTCTCATACCAGATCCAAAAAACTGGCACTGCAAACCACACCATTTTCCGTTTTGAGTATAAATTTGATTTTTGCTCAATGTAACTGCATAATTAAGTACTTTCATCTAAAAGAAACCCAAATCCCAAACCCAATATTCTCTATTCCAGTAACAGAGAGAAACCCCAATTAAGAGATTATATAAATCACTTCATGAATAAATGAAAGCAAATAATTACGTTAATAGCTGCAGTACAACCTGAACAAAATGACATTTTATCTTAAAAACAGAAAAAAGGGAAAAAAAAAGGTTTTATGCAACAGAACAAATAAAAATACTACCTAAGACAATTGCAGCACCAGAAAGTAGAATGATAGCAGGCATCAGCACAATAGTAGCAAGACAGGTAAGGAGAAAAAGGTTTCTGATTGGACTAATGGCAGAAAAGTTTTTAATTTCATCTTGAAGCCAGAACTTGCTCTACAGAAGCTACCTCAGAATATTTAAATCTACTGAAGTACAAGTCTCTTGGGGATAACAAGAACATATAAAATATTTACCCCAGGCACAGCTGCAAAGAGATCTGTAACTGTTCAGTTAAGCTTCCCAAAATAGGTTTTCCTCTGTACCTCAGGAACATGATAAAAATCACAACGCAAAGCAGGTTTTTATTTTTGTTTTCCACTGAGGAGGGAGCTGACACACAAACCAGTCTCGTGGAGTGAGAGCAGCCTTGGTGAGCTTAGGGAAGTGCATCGTAAACAATTCCGTTCGAGAGATACCCAGTGCTTTGTGAGAGCTACGCTCTAATGTGTAAGATAACACATGAAAGCATATTTGAACGGCTCAGTGAGACCCACAGAGTGCTAAAAGCCAGGGCACTTGCCAAGTTCACAGTGGGACTGCAGCCTTGGCTCCCAGTCAGCATGTCTAACACACACTGAAGTGTGCACTTACTGCCTGCCTTACGCTAACCCCATCAAGCACACTAATGAACACTTTCCCAGCATATGGGTAAGCAAATCCACTGCTAATCCTCCTGGAATGCTACCATAAATTCCAAACCCAGGAAATTATTTTTACAGCACAACACTTACCCTGCCTTCCTCTTTTTCACTAATAAAGTCGGAGAGGAAGAAGCAATTCCTACTTACAGAAGAAGAGGAATACCTGTTTCCATCATTACTGTCAGGAGGGATTAGTGGATCTAGGACAATAACTAAACTACCTCATTTATATGGCAGAAATGTTTAGCTTTACTCACTTCTACATTACTCCATAGGGACCTTCACTGAAGACAGCTGCTGTAAAAATCTCACCACTCCAAAAAAAACACTTTTCCAAAGACCTCACAAACAGCTGCTCATCAAGATGTTCTATCTTAGTTAACAAGTACTGTTTTGAAATAAAAGCATTACTCGCCCTATTCCTCTGCATGTATTTTGTGATAAAAATCAGAACCAGTAGCATATTTTTGCCCCCTCTCTAAGAAGCAGAGCCAGAACAATCTGTCTGTAGCTTAGTAAGCCAGAAATAAAGTTCCTTACAAAGTGCTCAACAAGTCTTTAATCAGTGCATTTATTCTTGAAGGGTAAAGACTACCTGGTAAGGCATACCTAAGACAACAACCAAATTGCACCAACCAGAAAACTTTTATTCAGTTTGCATTTTTATAAAGTACTTAAACACATTTCCATCAAAACAGAATGGGAAAGCAAAAGATACAATTAGTGTAGCCCAAAAACAATAATCTACAGAGATTTCCTATTTAATACCCTCCTACAGAGAACCCTGACAAGATTTACCCAAAAGACAGAAATTCCTACCTCTAATTCTATAAGTGCTGCAGTCACTGCATCTGTTGCAAGAGCACCAGCCTGTAGCTTTTCAATTGCCTGTAAAACAGAATTTTCAGTTGATGATTAGGAAATTCTATTATTCTGTGGCTAAGCCCTATGTTTTCCTAGTCCTGTATAAAATAAAATCTTCAGCAAATTAGTTTAAAACATAAGAGGATGTAAGAACAAGAGGCACTGGCAAAAGTCAGTATGAACCATGTGAAGGAAAATCTCAAGGTATGATTTCACTGTGACATTGTGACACTGCATTTAGTAACAGATTTCTGCATGGTCAAATTTACATCAAAATAATTTCTTGTACTTGATGTCCTCAAACACTAAATCTTTCAGTCAATGAGTTTCAGATTTTCCTTCCAAGATTCAACATTAATTTCTAGTACCATATACAGCCATTATGATAAAATTGAAGAGAATTTTACAACCTCATCTAAAAGCCAACACACACAAATCAAGTAAGATAATGTTACCTTCAAATTACATATACACACAATAAACTTCTAGAGCCTAATAGTATTTATTAGATACACACTGAACAAGACCTTACAGTCAAGCTTTCTCAGGGAACCCCAGAAAACAATTACAGCTGCATCTCCAGTTGCAAGACAAACCTGAAACTGTGTGTTCTTCACAGAAGTTTTTTATGTTGGCTACTCAGCTCAAGAGTAGCCACCCAGAATCACAAATTGGACTTGAATTCAACAGCAAGTCTCACATAATTAGCTGGAAAATTACTTTCACCAGGGCTTATTAAAGCCAGTGTTAAGTTTGGATGATTTGTGAGGCCTCTCATTACAAAATTAGATTGGTATTAGGATTGAGCAACAAACTCTAACACAAAGTGATAATTATCAGAGACCAGCTCTGAGACTCTTCTAAAAATCCTGCCAAGCTCCCAGGCTCCTTCTCCCTGAAGCAAGCAAAAGATATAAAAAAATTTCAGAGAGAGGTCTTCCAGCCAGTCATTCAACACCTAACAGACAGGACCTGCCAGTTCCAAAGCAAAGTTCTTGGAAGAGATGAAAACATATTAGCTTCAATGGACATGAAAGTCTTGCTATTTCTCCCTTTCCAGCTTTGATTTTCTGATGTTTTGATTTTTTTGTTTTGTTTTTCCTGTTTCTACCTCCCTTCCTAGTAAGATGGTAAGAGCTACCAAGAAGGAAATAATTCTAGAAACCCCTACATTCACGGAGCAACCTGGATGCTAGAGATTAATTAAACTCCAAAAAGTGGACACGGATGAAATCAAAATACAGACACCATATTTAGCTCCAGAAATCCTTGAGCACTGTAGGAAGCTGCAGGAATACTCCTTGTAGGTACCTCTGTGACCTTCTCTTGTTCTCCCACTGCTCCTTTGGTGTCTTCTATTTGCCACCACTGATGAGAATGTTGCTGCATCTCACGGCCACATACTATCCCATCTCAGTATCACGTTTACTGCTCCTGCTCTGCTTTCCTTTATTTCCCTCTATAAACACACATAATCCGAGCAGCTAAGCCCACATGGAATATGTCCATTCCTACTGAAGGGACAGTGCTAGCAAAGGTATTTCTTGTGTATGCAGTACAAGAGCAGGGAATTGGTAAGACATACCTTCTGGCAGGCTCTTTTACACACATGCTTGTACTCCTTAGCTTTGGATTCTGAGTGATAACCTGCACCTGCAATCGAAGCAAAAGGAAAGCACATTACATTACCAGGCAAACTGCAGGCTATAGTTCACACAGAGATTTAAGAATCAGGCACATACAGCCTTCCTTATCCTGGATTACATCAGCATTTCCTTTTTGTATCCATGATTGACAACTTTATGCATTCCAACATAGAATCAAGCACACTCAGTAAAATACAGGATGAAGAGCATATATCCAGAAGCATAGAGGTAAAAATCTCAGCATCAATCTCTTCCTATAAATACTTTCCAAGAGATTTCAATTTCACTCATTCTTGGAGGATTTCCAGCACAGCTTTTTCTTTACTGTGCATTACTGGGCAAAACGCTCAGCTTTAAGTCAAACTCTGATTTTCTTTTTACCACTGATGTACAAGTCCACAAATACCATTCTGCTCATTTTCTCATGTTTTTGCTACATTTTTAGAGCTTGTTACTCCTGATTTAGAACCAGGAGTTCCTTGAAGATCAGACATATTTTTCACCTTTTTCTCATTTTCAGTCTTTATATCTGTCTCACTGTGTTGAACCATTGTGCCCTATTTTGAAGCCACTGCCCCTACTTCCATAGCTGAAAAATTTAGCATTGCCACTATCCAACTAAATGCAGCATCAGAGAAACAAGACTGGCACGTACTTTTATTTTAAATCCACTTGTTTTACCAGGTTTTGCACTTAAAAACATGCTCCTATTTATCTCAATTTCCCTTCACTCACCTTTGGAAATATTAGTTTTGAGAAACTCTAATAAAATAAGCTTCTAGTAAAGTGACCCAGTAAAGGACAATATATTGAGCAATTCCATCAGCCCTTAAAATAGAATAGCAGGGTCATCAAATATCAACCCAGAGTAAATTATTTGAGGTTTTGGGTTTGTTTTTTTTTTAAACATTAATGATATTATAAAGCAAGTAACATGGTGGCTTTTCAAATATTTTAGGCATCATCAGGCCACTTTCCTCAATTTCACCTCATGTCATCACAGAGATGCTCAAAACAAATATACACCCAGATAAAAGCATTATTAACTTCACGATTCATAGTATTTAATAAAGAACCTATGAGAAAAGAACTTATGAGCAAGACACATATAACACGTCATTTTTGTGTAAGATCTGAGTAGAGAACCTCTTCATTACATGTGGAAGCAATAAACAGTAACTCACTTGAATATGAACAAGATCAAAAAAACTGACTTGGAAGAAAAATCTCAAAAGGGTAAAAAGAGTTCTGCAACAAACAGCCCAAGGAGATTTCAGAAGGTCCAGCTGGACTATTCTCACAAACAAGTTAGACAACAAACCATCACTAATGAAACAACTGTACTTGATCCTTCCATAGATAAAGAAACAGACTGAAATCTTCCCCATTTTGCAGGTTTCCCAAGCTTGGCAGACAACTGCAGAAGATAACATTTTATAACCATTTCAATGTAGAGGTTTTCTTTGTTAAGGAGAAAAAAATACCATCCAGAACACCCAAATAGCTACATTTTATTAAGAATTTCCAGTGCAACTTCCAATCGAACTCCCCACTACCAGACTTGCCAACAGAGTTAATGTCACTTTATTAACACACTAGTAGTCCAACAAATTTTTGTTGATATCTAGTTTGATATCAAAATATGATTATTTCCATTGCATTGTTCTGCTTCCACATCTTACCTGCATGGACAAGCACAAATCCCCCTCGTTTCCCTCTTTGGGTTTGCTTTGTTTCGGGCTCTTTGACCACGACTTTTACAGCTGTAACCTGAGATGATTTGGAAGGTAACACTTCTACTGAACTTATCCCCTTCTCCATGATCACACGTTAGGATCACCATCTTCTACTGGAAAGGAGCACACTTCCATTCAAAAATAAACTCTGGAGAGAAATCATCCTAAAACCAGATCACATGTATATGTTAGACACTGATTTCAAGAAATGAATTTCACACAAATAAACTCAGAAAGAACTTCTGGAAGAAAGGTTTGAAGGAGAACGTGCCTCTCCAAATGAGGCCTTCCAAGTCCTGCCTCTTCCCTAGGCAACAGCATTAATGAGACTTGAAATAACCAAAGTTCATGTTGTGAGCTGAAAGCAGCCTTTTCACTACAACATAACTTAAACCTAATAATCTTGCAGACACTGGAAGGAATTGTCAATAGAAGTTTTGCTTTCCATGGTGACCTGCTTTTCAACAATACAACTTATTTCTCCACCCATCACATCTAACTAGACCATGAGTAATCCTTTAAACACCATACCTTTTCCTTTCTTTTGCAGAGAATAGCTGTTTAAGATCCTATAATGAACTCCTATTCTTCTATACTGTTTCATCCCATCTCCTTATAATTCCCCACTAATTTACAGCAGGAAAAGGAAAAAGAATTAACTTTTTTTTAATGGTAAAGTATTATTACAACAAAACCAAATAAGCCCAAAACAATGAAATTATGTTTGCCCCAGTAAGCAGAGCTACCATGATTACTAGTGAATCACAACATGCTTAAGTCAAGCTCAAATAATTTAGTAACTCTATTGGTTTTGATAGTTACCTTTAAGACGTTTAAGTAATTTCATGTTTACAGAAAGCTAATGGAAATAGTATTGCCTAGTACATGAAACAAAAAAGTTACAATACTGAATGATGTATTTATCAGGAGTCACCAAACAAACTCTGTATTTACTGCTCCTCTTACCCACAGCTTGCTACAAATTAATCCTGACACAAAAGCATTTGTCTAGCTCAGCAGGTAAAATAAAAACAGAGACATTCTGAACGTTTAATTACTTCAGGAAGTGAAAAGCAAGCAATGTTAATGCAGGAATGGAGAAAACCTCTGTAATATATTAAGACAGGTTATATACTAAGAAGTAGATAAACTTTAAGGTCCCTTCCAACCCAAACCATTCTCAGACTCTATACCTCTATATTCCAGTATAATGCCTTACCACCTTGACAAGGACTTTGTAAACCAAGAACACTGGAAAGTGAACAGGAGTGGAAAAATTAGATGTTTAATGCATAAGACTTAAACCACTAACTTTGCAAATGCTATATGGCTTACTCCAGTAATTAAATACCACTCCATTTAAACCACCTAAACTATGCAAATGATGTTTAGCAAGATTCAGCACTTTCACAGAACCAACTGGCTGGTTTGCCATAACTATCCTTTTGATAACAAGAATTAGCACAGCTCTGGAGGATGTTATTTATTCACCCACTTTTTTTCTTAAGTGCTAAACATACAGAGTAATCTTCATACATTTATAAATTTACTCTTCAAAATGAAATATTACCTTCTAATAATATATGTATTGATACAAAATGAAAGGCCACTACAATACACAGTCTCTACAGAGAGAAAGACTATTTATGGACTACATCCAATTGTAATGGTCACTTGCACAAACTTCAGTGCTAAAATTAAAGTACTAATCACTGCATTTACTTCCTTTTTACTAATAATAGTAAAGAAGGCTCCAGCAGCCATTGGTCCTCTTTGCTGCATCTTGTTACACGCCACAGAAAGTCACTCCTGCAACAAGGGGACAGCAAAGACTTCAGTAAAGTGACAGAGAAGCAAGTGAGGAACTTAAAACTCTCGTGAGAATGGAAGAAATAGTGTGGTGTTAGGGAAAGTAATAATGATGATTAAATGGCTTTTTAAAATGCAGATTGAGATGTCACTTAAAGACTTGCTAACAGTGTAACTGCAGGCTGAAAATCCTCGTTAGGCCTTTGCATACAGCTGGGTCTCAGGATATGTTTGTTTCTAACAGAGAACACATACCCAAGCTATCTCTCTCGTTTGCTTGTTTGTAACACTTCCTCCACATCAACTCAACTTCCTCAAACCCCTTCCATCTCAAACTGTTCTTCAAGTGCTTTTACACTTCATTCACAAACCTGCTGCTTCCACTTGTTAAGCTCCCACTGGACTCAACTTTTGCCTTTCAGGCCTCTTCCAGGATTGATCAGCTCTCCCTCCTGGCTGTCATACACTCGTGATTTCATTCCTCCTGGCTGTCATACACTCGTGATTTCATTCCTCCTGGCTGTCATACACTCGTGATTTCTTTCCTCCTAGCTACACACTCCCTGCTCCACATCTGCGCAGCTACAGACAGGCTGCAAGAACACACCCCAGCGGGACCGCCGGACGACTGGAAGCAAAACGATTTTACCAAAGCATGCAAAGTCCTGACTGCTGCACAAAAGTAACTTGGAATCGTCTCAGGCGCTGGGAGCAACACAACCACGCGGTTGTGTCACGGCTCGGCAGCCCCTCCCGCCCGGGTGAGCCCGCCGAGCGCGGAGCCCCGCAGGAGCTCCCTGGCCGTGGAGCGAGCGGAGCGGTGCGCAGCGGGACAAGGAGCGGGACAAGGCCCGGCAGTCCCGCGGCTCCATCCCAGCCCATCCCATCCCGGCCGCGCGCTGCTCCCGCCGCCCGCCCGTGACGTCACGCGGGGCCGGGGCCCGTGACGTCACCGGGGCAGCCCCCGCCGGCGGGCGCGCGGCCACCTCGCTGCGCGGCCCGTTCTCGGCCCGCTGCCGGCCCGCGCGGCCCCGGGAGCGGCGGGGCAAGGCAGCCCCGCGGCGCCGCACTCACCCTGCACGGCCGCCATCCGGCACCGCCCGCCCGCCCGTTGCCTCGGTGAGCGTGAGGCGGCCCGCCCCCGCCCCGCGCCCATTGGCCGGGCCGCCCCGCGCCCGGAAGTGACGCCGCCGTCGATGGGCGCTGCGCGGGGCCAATGGCGCGCGGGCCGGGAATGGCGGGGCAGCGCTGCTCCCCTCACGGCCGGCGCCGGGCAGCACAGCCCCGCCGAGGCGGATAGCGGCCTCCGATGTTGTTGCCGTGCGCCCCAGGGCAGTGTACTGATGCCTGTATAACTTGGGTCAGAGTTACGAGGTGCTTATATAGCTTCAGTTATAAGACATCAACATAACCTGAACTGTAACTTTTCTATATCGACAGAACCTGAATCATAGTTTTCTATATCAAGATAACCTGAATTAGAGTTTCCTATACCTATATAACCTGAATTATAACTTTTTATACTAATACAACTTTAGTTATAACTTTCTGTACAATGTAATGGCTGTTACATGGTTAACTAGTTGCTTAATGCTGAATAGACAAAAAACCTCACCAGGTGGATAGCTTCAAAGGTGGACAAGTGTAGCACTAGTGAGAAACTGGCAAATGTAAAGCGAATTAGCTACAGAATACAGAATTTAGACCAGTTAGAACCAGAGAGGCCAAGGAACACCATAGCTGCATATGCTCTGAAGACAAAGGTGGAAAGCTCAGATGTGAAGAAGACCCTGGCAGCCTTCATCAAGAGACCCCCACGGCCACCGAACTGGGGAGGCTCAAGTACAGTGCAAAAGAACTATTTATAACCATGAGATCATGTTATGTAAATTAGTTCCGGGGCGTATATGATGTTATAGTGACATAGTAATAATGAGTGAAATTTACTGTATAAATAAACCACAGCACTTGACAAAGGTGGGTGAGCTAGGTGGAGACATCCCACTCACCTCTGGTGCTGCATTAAACAAATACTGCTCTACAGACATCAGTCTATGGGGTTTTATTCCCAGCCTATCTTTTGGGGCATCAATACATATACATCATATCAATTTATATCATACGATATGCAATGCACATATATATAAATATGCTACATACCTATATATTGTGGCTAGCACAGGTCTTTCTCATGAGAACTTTCTCCTGTGTTTTATAAACAAAGATAAAGTTTGGCTGTTGTTAAAACAGTGTCTCGAGATTTGGACAGTTCAGGCCTGGCCAATCAGGCCTAGGGAAAGGTTTCTGACTGACCAATCTGGGTGACCTCTGAAAAGTCTATATAGGTTGGATTCAAAATAATAAAGCTCTCTTTTCTATGCCACGCTGAGAATCCGGGATTTCTTCTCTGCTAGCGGCTCAACAGCGACAATATATCACATCAATATACATATTTATATCAATATGCAGATGTATTCTATCAATATACATATCTATCATCCAATATGCAATATGTCTATGTATCAACATGCAATGTACATATATATCATCAATATATGAATCATCCAATATGCAATGTACATCTATTAATATGCAATATCACTATACATATACATAACACATGATGCACTATATAATACAATACACAATATACACATATATCGATATACAGTATATGTACATCGTATCATATCTACACATGGGACTTCAGACAGCTGCCCAAAACTAAACTTACTGATTACAAATACATATATTTCATAATAGACCTGCTAGGAAATTCCCAAAACAATAATATTTTACATCTTCCTGCTGCAGTGAGCATTTGACTGTTGTGTACTGCTAGGGATATTAATATTTATTAATTTCTGTCCCCTTTGCTGTATAGGTGACACGTAGTTTTCTGAAGGTGCCTTCCCAGGATGAAGGGCAGTTGTATATGAATCCCATTTCCCTGATACCTTCTCAGATGGTCATCAGTCCTGGGAACCAGCTGCATATGGGTGAGACACTTCATTATCCCAGTCCACATTGTCCACTTTAAGTAAAGTGCCTCCACAGTTCTAGCCCTTGCTTCTCTTCTTTGCAGGACCATGAAATGAGTCCAGATGCTCTTATGGATTTACTCATATTGTAGAGTAAATTTATTTTAGCAGACACCTCAAATATTCATTTGCAAATCTCAGCCTTTTAAAATTGAAACTCCAAAGCTTTTATTAGGTTAAGACAAGGTTGTTCTGCTTGCAGAATTCACTAAAGAGGTTTGCTTGATCTCTTGCTCAAGCTCCAGCATGAGAAGTGAAAGGATGTATTTTATATAAAATATTATCTTAACCCCTCTAGATGAAGCAGATTTTAACTCCCCGGTTTTGTTTTCCTGAAAGGAAGCCCAACATGTTACCTGTTACACTGGTTCCTGCAACAGTGGACAGTATCATTCATTCTCTGCAAACAAGCTGTCAGAAAAAAACGGCTTTGGCCAAATGCAAATTTTTGCAAATTAAATTTTTATGGTACTTCTCTGACAATGAATTCATTCACTACTAATAAAGCTGTCTTTCTTTGTAAGATTTTAATAATAGCAAAAAAGCTGTATGAGTAATCTTTGAGTATATTTCTCTATTTGCCCAGCAGGTATTGTTTTCTCAGTCAGAGAAATCTGCTGTCTCCTCGTCCAAGTCCTTCCCCGCTGTCCTGTTCCTTGCTGTCTGGGGTTTGTTCCCCTGCAGGCAGTGCTGGCGCAGGTGCCTCACATAGCTCTCGATGGAGGCAGAGTTTTGCTCGGCACCGAAGGGGGAGCAGTGAGCCAGGCAGCAGCTCCTCGGCCAGGCTGAGCGTGTCCAGGCCTTCTCCTGGGAGACACAGGGCAGGGAGCAGATGAGAGGGGCAGAGGGACTGCAGGGGGCTGAGCCCCTCGGGCTCTCCTGGGCGAGCTGGGGCCCGGCTGGGCTGCCCTGGGCTGCAGGCTGTGTGGAGACCTCAGGCAGGTTCTGTCTGGTTCTTGTGGCTCAGCCTGGCCTCATTTCCTCCTGGGAGGAAGGGGTCTGAGTCCCACCTCTGCCCCTGGGCTCGGGCACACGGCTGGGGAAGAGGCAGAGGGCCCTTGGTGCCTGGCCAGGCTTTCCTGTGCTCAGGGACTGTCTGTGCTCACCCTAGGCATTGTAGCTCTCAGCCCCCTGGCGCCGTGGCACCTGCCTGGCCTTTATCCCTCACCTCTCTGCGCCACCTCTGGGCTTTTCTGCGGAGGCTGCAGCCAAGGCAGAGCACGGCGAGCAGCAGGGACAGGGCTTGGAAGGTGCAGCAGTGCAGCTGCACAGACCACAGGCTGGCAGTGCCAGTGGCCGTGCAGGTGTCCGTGCCGGTGTCCGTGCCAGTGTCCCTGCCTGTGCCAGTGTCTTTGCCAGTGCCTGTGCCTGTGCCAGTGTCAGTGTCTGTGCCCGTGCCAGTGTCCGTGCCAGTGCCCGTGCCAGTGCCTCCTGAAGTAGTGTGACTCCTGACGGATATGAAACCAAAATGATAAAAGGAATTACTTGGGGGTGCTGGTGGATGAGAGGCTGGACATGATGTGACCATGTGCGCTGGCAGCCCAGAAACCAACCCTGTTCTGGGCTGCATCCAAAGCCCCGTGGGCAGCAGCTGAAGGAGGAGACTCTGCTCCTCTGCCTTGCTGAGATATCACCAGCAGTGCTGTGTCCAGACCTGGGGTGCCCAGCACAGGAAGGACATGGAGCTGTTGGAGCAAGTCCAGAGGAGGTCACCAAGATGATCAGAGGGATGGAGCAGCTTTCCTTGAGAAATGGCTGAGAGAATTGGGCTGGTTCAGCTTGGAAAAGGCTCAGAGGTGACCTAATTGTCACCTTCTAGTGCCTGAAGGGAGCCTACAGGATGGAAAGAACTATTTACAAAGACTTGGAGTAACAGGATGGGGGGAATGGCTTCAGACTGAAAAGAGTGTAGGTTCAGAATAGGTGTTAGGAGGAAGTTCCTTACTTTGAGGGTAGGGAGGCCCTGGCACAGGTTGCCCAGAGAGACTGTGGCTGCCCCATCCCTGGAAGTGTCCAAGGCCAGGCTGGATGGAGCTCTGAGCAACTTGGTCTCATTAAAAGTGCCCAAAGCCCTGACTACACTGCAAAAGTAACTTTAAATGCTGACCAGGCGCACCGAAAAACACAACCACTCGGGGGTTACGCCGAAGCCTCTCAGCCGCTCGCAGCCCCTCCCGCTCGGCGTGCCGCCGCAGAGCCCCGCCGGGCGCGGCCGTGGGGCGAACAGGGATGGGCAGAGCCCCACACCGCCGTGCCTGTGCCGCAGCAGCAGCAGCTCGGGGCAGCTCGTTCTCAAGCGGGTTCGGGTTTTACAGCCAGGATGACCCGGGCACACCCACACCGCCTCCCGCCGCGTGACGTGACGCGGAGAGCCCGCGCGGCCCCTCACGGCGCTGCCTTCAGGGCCTCACCGCCCGGCAGGAGCTCGCCCGCCAAACTGTGTTTAAAGGGAATTGCCACAGTTTGTGGTTCTGCAGCACTTACTGCTGGTCCTCCTGTAACACCAATCTCATTCGCTAGCCAGAATAAATTTCGTAGCAAATAATAACTAGGAACAGATTGCTTACACTTCTCGCTGTCATCAAGGGAAGCACTGTTTGCTTTCATGTTTATGGTGAACAGAGGTTATATTGCATATTAAACAGTAACAGGAACTTGCACCCAACTGGCGAGAACCAAACAAAACAATAATGGAACCATAGAATGCTTTGGGTTGGATTGGCCTTAACATCTATCCAAACCCCCTGCTGTGGATAGGGACATCTGGAAACTAAATTTTTCACCCCCAGATTTTATCTCATCTCCACCACATCCTAATCTTCCTACATAGGATCTCCCCCAGGAATTTAGAAGGCTCTTTCCTGGTCTGCCTAATAGTCACAGAAACCTTTTCTATGGCTTTTTTCCCCAATAAAAATGTGCTTCCACTTTTGTATTATTGACTTCGTTTTTCAAAGACCAGCCTTAAATTTTTTTAACAACGCAAAATATGTCAGGAACAAATGCAAGTCTTTTTCAACACAAGTATTTGGCACACAGAGCTATGTGGCTTTTGGAGAGCAGCTTTTGTCTTCCACATTACCAGGTGCTTCCTATTCTGTTGGACAGAACTATAAGGAAATAACATGCAGTCCACAAACCCTCAGAAAATTTTTGGCCTCCTTTCACAGATTTTAACCTGAGGTCCAAATCCCAGTTGGGAGTTGCTTTGTTGCCATAGTTTCTTTTTTGGTTTTTTTTTTTTTTAAAGTCCTTCTTGGAGATTCCTCAAAGTACGTTTTTTGCTTCTCAGATGGCAGTAGGTACATTTGAGCTAGGTCAGACTGATTTGGGGGAAAAGGAGGGAGTTGTACATGTGTTGTAATAAAAAGGTGATTCCTCAGCATCCAGGTTTGAAGTGAAAGGTTTTCTTCATTAATTTTACAAAGATTCCAGCTGTGTTTTAAAGCCTGTGGGGTTTTTTTTTGCTCTATTTCTTGTCGATTATCTTAAGATTTCTTCTTGTGCTTTGTCTTTTGAAGCACACTCTACTGGCTTTACTTCCTAATATGATAAAGAGCTTATCTGCTCATTTAATTTATTCTGGATAAAAGTGGCTATCGAAGTCCTTGGACTTCAGTGAGGTTTTACAAAAGATGTTCCAGGAAAGAAATACCTGAACCTTTGGTTTGGGAGATTTCAGTGCTTTCAGACACCTGTTAAGCATAGAGATGCTGAGGAAAGGGAGTAGAAGAGAAAACTCACATCCCTTTTCTATTCCTTTTAACCCACGTGAGAGGACACCCTTAAAGAATCAATTCAAGACAATTTTAATGCTTTAATGAAGCATTTGTCTGGGAAGTAGCCACAAGGAAAAGAGAAAAAGTAAAAAAGGCAAGCATATAGAAATGCAGCCCTATTTCAACCATTCCAGCTTCATTTAGGAACTTTGCAACTCACTTCTACAGTCAACAGAAAAAGAAGCTGAACGCACCAATAAATACAAACAGGAACTGTTATCTGAATGATGGCATGCAAGAGGAGAATAACAAGGCTGGAATCAATCCACTCAAATACCACATCATCAATCCCCCTGAAAGACTGGCTGATTTTTGCAGGTAGCATAAATAAGCCTGCAATCTTCTCCAGGCATGCTTGTTGTTTCCTCTCCATATGAAGAGGCCCCTTCTTTGACTTCCAGCCAGTAAAAGAATGTTTTTTCCAGATAATGAGCTACTTCAGATGAGGAAAATACTCTAGCATCCTGGACCTGTCTATTTAGCATTCCACATTGTCCCGGCTGCTCAACACCCACACACGATTATTTCCAACGCTCATTCCATTGCGGCTCAGAAAGCTCTAACTCAGTGTGATTGCAATCTGTCAGCCAGCTTTTCAGGGGGGCCAAATCACAAGACACGGGACTTTTGAGAAATGCAACTTCAAATATGCTTTCATCACTTGTTGCCAAAATAACCACAAGTAGTAAATCCCTGCAAGGTTTTGTCTTTATTCCTTGAAAAGTGAGTTAAATGCATACTGGGTACATATTGGCCACTGCAGTAGGTAGAATAGTCATCTCCCAGTGACAGCTGCAGGAAATCAGGAAGCCAAGACTCGCAGAAAAGTAGTTTTCAGAGTCAGAGAACATTCTTCTTCATGCCCACAAAGCATGGAAAGGGTTTACCTATGACAATTTAAAAATATGTATTTTGGCAAAACAGGTCAAGTTGGTGACTAAGTTACTTCTGAATGAGGCTTTCCGCACAGGTTTGATCATCTCATTATTGTTATGGATTTTGACCTGCGTGGTTGCTTTCCGCAGCTTTCAGTGGCTAATGATTTAGTCCAAACCAGAGTTGGTTTATTGCACTCAGGGTATGATGCGATTTCAGTAGGGCAGTCTTCACAATATCCTGCTCTTCAAATTCTGTGATACTGATCCCAGTGCAACACAGAGACCTCAGGATTCCTAAGTTCATTATAATTTAAGAATAATTAGCAGAATCCTTCTCTTACTGGGGAAGTTCTGATCTTCAAGATACAAAATGAAGGAAAAAAAATTCATTCTCATCCCTCAGAAAAGCTCATGAGTTCTATCAGCAAATTCACATTTTGAAGTTGAGATCAGTCCAAAAATCAATGCAGGCTTACTTAGGACAGAATTTGCATTTTTAAACTACATATCTTAATATACAACTAAATTCATTACTGTTACCCTTTTTTATTATTTTGTACCTTCTGTCTTTCAAAAAGTGTAACTCACAGAAAAACAAGGCAGCATTTCTACTACTTCACAGAGGGCATACAGAGTACAGAATTGTTCCCTGCTAACACTTGGCATGTTCATTGAACTGCCCAGTCTCCTCTTCTGGATTGAGGTGGTGATCCATCCATGAGACAGATGAGTTTCTGTGAAATGTAAAGGTTGTGGCTTTTATTTCATTAAATAAATGAAAATTAATACCCTGCTAACAAAACAGTTATTTTGCAAAGTTGACCACTTGGACACCAAAATATAGAATAACAAAGACTGCTTCCCTAAGCACGGAATTTTCATGTCAGATCAGACCTTAATGAAAAACATCTGTTTAGGTAACTGCAACAAATGCCAGAGCTGATTTCACATGTACCATGCTTGGTTTTCTCTCTGACGTGGTTTTGGTTCCTAGGTATTTGTATTTAGTTTCCTCATAGGGAACTCTAAAATTCACCAAATGAGAATTATGTGGAAAAAAAGTCTAACTTCTGGTTGGTTCAGGAATTATGGACTTTCTTTCCACCCTCCAACTGCAAGGACACCCTTCAGCTCTTGGCCCACACGAGGCATTGCTCATCACTGCACACCTGAGGCTCTCTCCCTGCTGGTGCTGCTCAGTTGTTACTTCTGCTAAGGAAAAGGAGCAAGCTGTTCCTAAGTCCTGCAAAGTCCTAGGCATCCATTCTTGGGCCAGCTCAAGTACCTACTCCCTCTTTGAGTGCCCAGGCATTAACCTAAGAGCAAAAGCAGACAGGGCAATGAGGAAGGGAAGCAGCCTCTGCTTGAGGGGTTTGTATTGCACAGAACAGATTTTAACTCTTCATCACCTGTAGCAATCACAGCCACCCTAAACCAGTCCCTTTGCTATTCACAGCCCTTTTGGTAAGCACTTCTGTTCCCTTGCATTTTCCATGGACAACCTGCCCTCAGAGCAGCGGTTCAGCCACACACGTGGCTGGCTGCACTGGGCAGTGTTTCTGTTCATATTTACAATGCCCATCTTTGATCCCAACATTCAAAGTCACTACAAACTCCATCTGCCTCAGAGGAGCAAGGTTTGCCAGTGGGCTCACTGGAGGCTACAAGCAATGTTTAAAACTCAGCAGTGTTGCACAGCTGAAATACAGAACTGGAACAGTCCCGAGTAGGGATTACTCATTTGTTAGTGATGAGAGGGATAGAAAATAATGATGACCTTAGGTGACATTCATCCAGGCTGGATCTGGAGCCCAGACAAAAATACTCCCATTTATAATGTTGTGTGTTAAGGATAGAAAGCTTCAGAACAGACCTTTCTGCTTTGTCTTGCTTCTTACAGGAATGCAGTAACATAGTCCTCTACATGAAAGGGTCCATTTCTACATTAAGAATGTTACAGTTCTTTAAAGTATTCTAGGAATTAATAAAAATTACTGTGCCATCAGAAATACCAGCATTGTTTTTCTTATCACAGCTACAAAACCTGACTGAGGCATTTAACATGATTTAAGACAAATGTAGAGCAAACTAATTACTCTAGTACTTTTAAATATAGGTCACATTTAAGTTTCTAAGACCTTTAGAAAACCCTCAATATTTTGGTTGTTTGCTTTGTTTGCTAAAAAAGTATGTGATGGCACAACTTACTGTTATTTTTGGATACTATCAAAATATGAAAAGAACAGAAAGTCAATTTGCTATTAATTGGAAATAATACATTCAATTTTCAGACAGAAGGAATGATTGAAAACATACATGGCTCTTCATCTCTTGTTGTCTGATCTTTCTCAGTTTTTAAATAAATCAAACCCTCTTGTGATTTCCACTTGTAATATTAGAGCTTTAAAGGCCTGGCTTACATTCAACATGAGCTCTGCTGGCTGCCAACTTGGAGACAAATTACTTTATAACAGACCTCCATAAGTTGCTAGAAAAATTAGTTCTGTCTCACTTTTAACAGTCCTGGGTTTTAATGTGTTATTTTACTTCACTGCCATCACTTTTGCTGGTTACATGACATCTAGTGAAAGTGAAAAGTAAAATCATATTTTAAAGTTCAGAGGTTGGAACTTCTAGATCCGATTTTCACATTTACAAGAATGAGATGGTCAAAACCATCATTTGTTTTGTTTACCCCAGGAGATATGGATTACAGGGAATTCTAGACTCTTAACAAACTTTCAAGATATGCCTCTGCTGAAGACACAGAAAGAAAGCATGTCAGATTTTGCTCACATTGATCTGGAATAATGGAGATTAGATGATGGGATTTGAATAATTACTAATTAGCAATTAAAACTTTCTTTTTAAGGGAAAAAAGAAGATAATTTAGAGCTAATCATTCTATAAACAAACTAAAAATTTCCCATCTAAGATGCTTGCTAGAACAGATCCTGAAGTTCTCCAGCTCTTCCCAACCAAGATGCCTCCTCTGCACTCGGTAACTTGAGAACAAAACCAACAACAAAATCATCTGATTAGATAAAATGATTATACATTAAACCTGTACCAATACATATTACCATACAGCAAAATAATTACTTCAACCAGTAATTAAAATCACTGTGAAGTCTGCCTTCATCTTTCTGTGCATTTTGTCGTTATGACTTCCAAGTAGAGGCCAGGCTTCCTAACTGGAGAAAGAAGCCAGCACACCTGCTGTGATGACACAACATAATTTATACCATCTAATTTCAGTAAGTCCTCAAAATTTGTGAGTTTTTAGTTTTATAACTAGATTTTGCAAATTACTTCTCCAGCAAAGTTGGAGAAGTGTTGGAGTGTCCTTGACACTCCAAAAAGTGTCAAGGACAGAGGCGCTGCAGGAATACAAAAGTCCTGTTGGAGAGTTTTGTACCAGTGAGTCACCCAGCATATCTGGGCATTCCAGAGGAGCTGAGATCCACCAATTCCACATTCATTTCCACTGAAGTTATAAAAGCACCAAGCCAAAAAGAAAAGCCCTGAGAACACACAAGTGTTTGGTAGAACTCGGCAGGGTTAGACAATTCAAGAAACAGTGCAGTTTGTTGCTGCCTTTCATTCCCCAACAAATGTGTTTTCTATGGGAGACTGTCTATGGACCCAGTATTAACACAAAGGGAATCTGAAGATGTTCCAAAGTTTATGAATAGTAATTACATTTAAAACATTACAAGTCTGCAAGTATTCCACAAGCATTCTAGTAAAATCCATCTCCACCTGTATTTGCATATTATGCTCCTTAATACCTTTGGCCATTTGGGCTACTCCACAGCCTCCTGTGTACTAATCCAGCTTTCCAATCCCCTCTACATACTGAGAATAATTTAGTTGATATAAACACTAGCTTTGATTATGTATAGTTTTAACCTCTGTTTTCATAGAAGTCTTCAAATTAGTACAACATCTTAGAAATTAAAAATTAGGTCTTTAAAACAGGGCTTTCAAGTCCTTGTTTCTAAAGTTTGGTTTTTTAATGCAATGGTATATTTCTATTAGAGCTCATACTGCAAACCTTTAAAAAACCCTAACACCCCAACCCATGCCAAACCTTAAGACAAATCAGTGGCCACAGTCCAGGCAAGAGCGATCATTTTCTATTTACTGTATTCCCCCTGGCCCTTTGAGACCTTCACCACCAACACTAACATGGCTAAACAGCACAGTTTCTAAAATTGTGTCATCTAGATCTGCCTTTGATTTTTTTCTTTCCCCCTCATCTTTTTTTTAACCACTTGAAATGCTAGAAGATTTTGTAAAAGTGTAACTATATTAATGGAAGGTAGTAACAGTACCAAAAAGTTTAATTTTGACATAATTTCATTTAGGCATGGAAGAAAAGAAAACAAAGCTAGTGCCCAAAATTCCTTTGGGCCAATTTAAACCATTTATTTCCAATGTATGTTAATGAAACACTTCTAAATGACAATATTTCCATAATTTAGTTCTATTACCTTCAAGTATTTAAAGGAGAAATTAATAAAGCATTTATGCAATCTTTTAAAAACCTACAAAAAAGGTGTATATAAAATTTCTTCAATTTGTAGTTACATTATTAGCTTCTTTATCAAGACAGGTACATTTTACAGAATTCTGTGGAATTAAAAACTTTAAGACCACTTAGTCTCAAAAATAAACCTCTGCAGAAGTGTTTTTATTATTTAAAAATAAATCTGTAATTATGATTTTTGTAGCCACCTTCAGCACTTCAATTATTTTTAAGAGATGACATGATACAAAACAAACCACCCCAAAACCATCATTTCCTTATGTGTGTGTTTTCAAGATGAGGTTTTTCAACAATAGTACAAACCAGTATTTGTTGTGGCAGAAGAGTGATTATTACTCTATATATTTCAAACCTCACCACAATAGTTAAATGACTTTCCAGGACATTTCAGGTGGACAGGAATCAGAGCAGGCTGCAGTAACTTTAACAGATGTCTCCAGTTAGAAGAGCTGGGACTAAAGTAAAGTCTGAGTAAAAACAAAGTTCAGTTATTTGAATTTCTGCTTTTTCCTTGCCTGAAACTCTTCTGTTTTATTTTTGACAGACTTTATTAGCATTGATAAGGCAGGATCTATGGCTTTCTTAGCAACCTCTCCCTTCTTTGCTGTCTTGTTCTCCAGGCCCTTGTTGGCCACCTTAACATCTTGCTCCTTTTCTTCTCTTCGGCGAGCTTTCTCTTCCAGGATCTTTTCTACTGCTTTTGTCTTCTTGAAATTTGGATCTGAAGGATCCAAATTAAATAGGGGAGAAGTAAACATGGCTTGGAATCTTGTGTCAGCAACATTTACCTGAAAGGAGAAAAGGACCATTCATTTTAGGTAACCTTTTCCCATGACAGCAAAGCTTTGTAGCCAAATAAAATATGAGCTGCTTCAGAAGTCATGGCTCATGAGATTCCTGGAACTGCTCCAGTCACAAAATGAAGGAGTACACAATTACCTGGAAATCATCTTCTAGTAATTCCTTCTTTTTCATAAGAAGTTTCTTTTTCTTCTTACTCAGATTCTGTTGTTCTACAATCTTTTTATAATTAAAATGCTTTCTGCTGTCATCCTCATCATCCATCATCAGTAGTGCCATTTCAGCCTGTTACAAAACAAGAAAGTCCATGTGCACAATGAAAGTTTTCTATGAAAAAATTCAGCATCTCATTAATAAAACCTGTATGAGTCTACATTTATATAAACTAGTTGAAATAACGGTCATCAGGGCAGCATTATTTCATCCATAACAACACTCTTTTAACATTTTGAGGTACAGTATTAATACAAGTTGATTTCCTTCTTATCAGATATACAATAAATGCAAGTACTCACATTCAATTTTCAAATATAGTAATAATCTCATCTGAAAATTGTACACCACAGCTTAGAAATAACTAACAGATACAATTTTATATTGACATTCATACAGAAAAATGAAAACCAACATTTCTGGATTTAAGTAATTAATTTAGTTAACTTGTTCTGAGAAAGAATGAAAACACAAAATAGCAAAGAACTCAGTCTTCAAGGATAAAAATATACAGGGCAAGGTTTGAACTCCAATGTTTCATACAATACTAATGGTAAAAACTAAATCTTCAGCACTGCCCAATGCATAAACTTCTTCTGGGGTGGTTTTTTTTCCATAAGCTCTCACTGTTAAAATTGTATCGTTTTATTCTCCTGCCATCCTATGAAATTCTGCACTCACAAACACGTACCAAATATTTGCAGAATTTATGCAATGCAACATTTTACATCACTTTACCTTCTGTTTTTCAACTTCATCTTCTGAGGTACTTTCTACTGATTCTGGCTTCTTTAAACCTAAGTGCAAATACAGGGCATGAACACATTTATACAAGCTTATGCACGAGGGCATAATTTACCTATGGCTAGAACCTCTAAGTACATCTCATTTTCTTGCAGTCAGTATTTAAATGTCAGATGTGGAAAAAGGCTACAAAGTTAAGAAAAAACCAAGTAAACTTAAAGCAATAAAAATCCTCTGAACAGTTGTTCAGTTTAAGGGGGCAGCAACATTCAAATGGCATGAGCAAGTCAAAACCATGGTTTTACTGTATTTTTCATAGAGCAGTAGAGAGAAGTATCACAATAGTACAGGCAAACCCATGACATCACACCACTCTCGGGAGTTTTACAGTGGGAATTAAAGTATGATTGACTCTGCTCAGACTGCATATTGTTCTGAGGAAGCTCCCTTACTCCCTTAGCATTTAGACACACAGTGCTGATTAGAAAGACATAATGAACAGAAACAGCATAAGACATTAGTCAAACATCACTTCTAATGAAAACAGACCTGTTTATAAATCCTACAAAATCAACTTATTCTATTTGGAATGCCTGTAGCTCTTGATCAAGAAGAAGCAGAAAAAGCAGGAGGTTTCCTGACCTGAACCACACACTCTGACCTTTGAGCTTGGAATTACATTCCCAGGCAATTTACAGCACTCCACTGGGGGTACTCTTAAGGAAGATGCTTGGCTTCATTTTGCTAAGCCAAGTTTGTACTCAGACTAGAAATACAGACATGCCAGACACGCCAGACACATGTCAAATTATATCACCAAGGATAATCTGGAGCAGGACATATTCCTTGAGGAAGATTTTTTTCTGCCTTGACTATTCCCTTGACTTTTTCTACATGGATTCCAAACTGGAAATGGATTTCCAGAAGAAACAAACCACCACCACCAAAAAATAAGCTATCCAGATGCACTCAAAAAAGAAACTATTAATTTAGTAATTCCAAATAACGTGCAGGAAAATAAGATTCAGATATAATATTGTTATCTAAACTACACAATTTAAGTTAATGTGTAGAAGGGAGAAATCAATGTTTTCTGTAAGACTTCAACAACTGTGGAATCTTTCCTATCTTCCAGAAGTGACTAAACTACAGAAAAGGAAACAAGGCAGAGAGATACAACTGGAGACAATTATGTGAGAAGTTAGATCAGTAAATTTCTTTGTCTTTCCACACATCCCCCAAAGAAAAATCCCTCAAATCCCCTTCCCTCATTTTTCACTATATGAGGAATTGCTGAAGTGATCCTTTTGCTAAGTTTTCTGTGGCTGCAGATGGGGCTGAACCAGGAGTTGGTATCAAACTGAGCTCTTCTCCATGAAAATAAATAAATTAATACATTTATTTCTTGATTTCTTACTTTGACACTATGCAGCTAATAAAATCAGCTTGAGACCTAAAATACCTCTGGGACTCAAAAATTTGTATCATACTGAAAATGGTTCTGTTTCAAAATTCACAAAAGCATAATGTTCTGTATTTTTAACACACTCCTGCCACAGTCCCTCTTCCCACATACTTTCTGGAAGCCCCACCACACACACACTTTCTGCACACTTATGGCAAAATAATTGCAAACCCCCAGATTTTTCCTAGCACTTCATCCCCACTACCATCTTTTAATCAGATTTGTCCCACCTACAGCAGCAGATACTTCAGTGTTACACAGAACTAACTGGTAGCTGCCACCAGCCAGTATAAAAATATTCCAATTTTTGCAGTAATCCCCACTGAAGCTGTCATTCAGCTCTTTCTCAGCTCAAAAATTTTGTTTGCAACATTAAATTTGCACATCAACAACTTTCCAGTGCTGACAGGAATAGCCAATCACAACTTTGAGACTTCAGACACAGAAAGTGACCCCAAATCAGAAACTCCTCTCACAAGACCTCTTATCTCCCTCAGTGAGAAACTTGAGTCAGCCTTTGCTGAAAAAAGCTGTGCAAAGACACACAGTAAATGAATCTTTTCATCTACTTTATCTTCCAAGTACATGTTCTACAACTATGCTCTGATTTTACTGTTAAGCTCTTATGTCCTTGCACTCATACTGCTCCCTTCTGGCTTTACAAAGCCATCAGCACCTACATACATCATAAATTAGATCATGAGAGGGTATCTAATGGTTTGCAACTAATAGGAGTTACAATAATGTGTGAAGACCTTTTCCACAAAGGCTCAACAGAAACTATGTTCAATATTCTAAGGTGTTTGAAACTGTTCCGTGATCTCCAAAAGCAGACCTTGCTCTCATGTTAATAAGCAATTACACTATTTAGCTATTAACTTTTCAACAATTTAGGCTACAAGAGTCATGATGTCTCCCTTTTCTGAGACCCAACAGAAGCTGATGCAGTAACAGTGAAATTGGCCAAGCCAAATCTGAGTTTTGCAAGGCTTTTTGAAACAACATGGGCATCAATGTAAAATGAAAGTGACATATTATTTTTTCTTGACAATATGAAAGTGGAGTCAAGCTTCTAGAATGCAACACCAAGGCTCAGATACCTGTAGCAGCTGACATTTTAACCCGTGGTACTATGAAAAAGCCCTAAGAAAACTCTGTGCAAAGCAAGTACTGTCCTGAATCCCACACAGACAGCTTTTGGGCACAGCAGGCACGAAGAATTCACTCTACCTTGCCTGTCCCAAGGTGAAGCACCCACAGTGTGAGAATCACTGCCTGCTTTAAAAACAGTAATCAGGAATAAAGACATACCTGAGGAACACATGTTTGAGTAGACTTCCCATAATTTCCAGTTTTCCCTTCACAGCACTCAGAGTTCTTAGGCCCTTGGTCTAACAGCTCCTTGCACTCTTGCTTCCCTTCAAATGCCTGAGCTTTACAGACACCAAGCTACACAAGACCCACACGTTACAGCCAACGAGTGAGTCCAGCACTACTGCATCCTCAGTTTCTGTACGGCTCCACATGAGTCTGCAAATAAACCCTGTCATATGCTTTTTCAGCATAATCTAAAATAATCTGACAGTCAAATTAAGGGAGAAACTTCAATCTTTCAGGGGAATTGTGGAAGGCTTGAGAAAAATGACAGTCATTTAAATTGCCTGTACCCTCAATACAGAGTTGGCAGAGTTACAGCCAAGTTCAAAGATGACTGTAACCCATTTCCCCTCACTGGTTAAATTGTGCTTGAAAGTAACCCCAACTGTGAGACAGAGGCTGTTCTGGGTAAACTTGGTGAAAGCTGAAGTTGTGCTGTGTAATTACCACAAAAATGTAAACTGGCTGGCAGCCAACCACTGCACTCTCCCTTGTAAAACTTCTCCAGGGCTAACCATGTTCTCGTTTTCTCCTGTATCTCAGAAATTATCAGTAATCTTGAAGATGAAAGCTTCACTTTCTTAACCGTTACATGTATTTTACTATCCTCAAAGACTCCACAAACATTAAAGTCTATTCTCCAATAAAATATTATGGATGAGAAGGTTTAAAAATGTGCAGATAATCTCATTCTCTGCTGAGCCCCTCTATGACACAAAGAACTTCCCACATAATGCAGAAGAAAACATTTTTCCAGAGATTCCATAGAGAACATCACACATCATGTGAGAGTACCTAGGTAATCTTACTATTAAAGAAAAATTAAACAATGTAGTGGAAGGAATGGTATCTTTAAAATTAGTTATTTCAACCTATACACAAGCCACCAAGAAAGCATGGCAGAAAACAGCACTGCATGACACTTTGAATTTTTTTTTTTTTTTGTGGTGTTTTTTTCTAAAACATGGACAGGACTCACCCTACTGTCCTATATTTCAGACTATTAAGATACATACATAAGCACAAAATCATCCCGATTTGGGGTTCTAATTATTCATTTTATCCTAAAATAGATTTTAAACAATCAGGACAGAAGCCTGTGCTGGCAGGTATCAAATCAAAAGTAACATACCATTTTTAAATGGAACTTGGATGTGCACTGCTATGGTCAAAAAACCTCCAACTAAACAGACTGGCAATATTAGTAAACCTCTTGCTATCTTCTTTCTGTTTATTTTCTTCTTTTGTTTTTATGTCATTTTTCTTCTTTTAATATACAACAGTATGAGCCACCCTTAGGATGTGGCTCCCAAGAGTGTGGAATGTCAGAAACTTACCTTTATTGATTTAATTCAACAAAATCACACTCAAAATAAATTTGCTGTTACCATGGCAAAAGCTAATTTAAACATCAGAATAAAAACCTTGTAAAAAAGGTATCCTAAGAATCTAAACAGGGCAAGTTATTTTCGAAAATGTTACTTTTCACTATTCAGGTTTCTAAGCAGCCCAGTGTACACCAGTAAAAATGTGTATCAGACAAAGAGAAAAGTGATTTCTTCCGAAAGACAACTTTGTTTATGATGCAAATGCATTTGGCATTTTTGTAATTGACCAAAGCTTCAAAGGGACCTACATATATATATGGTTGTTCCTACCTAAACAGAAAAGGACTTCAAAAGCAACGGAGTTCTTTTCTCTGGAATACTTAGGGGAGCAGCTTGTTTCTAACAGCCATCCCCAGAAACTGGATAACTAATGGTGTCTGGTGAAAGCAGAGGGAATATTCCCTACCATTTCACAATGGGCATAATTTTACAGGAACAGCAATTTTAGGAAAATCACACATACTTCATTTAATTCTGAACATTCTGTCTCTGCGTTTCCTCCATCCTGACTTTGTTTTGAAAGCTCAGTATTTAACAAAAGGGCAGATTTACTCCAAAAGTCACGTGTCTTGACCAACCTGTTTTCTCGAATTCTTCAGCAAAATATGGGTCATTGAGATCAACATCAGATGGAAGCTCATCTTCACTCTGCTCTCTCTCAGCAGTAGCCTGTAACAAAACACAAACATTACTCCAATCAACATACAACTACTACTGAAGTTTCACTGGAATTAAATGTTCTGTTAGTAGCCATGAAGAGGAAAACTGAAATACTTTACATGGAACATCATAAAACCAGAGTACACTAAAAATTGGTAGTAAAGACAAATCAACAATTTGGACTGTCTTTCACACATTTAAAGATTTTTATTAGGCTTATCCCCAAATTGTGATGCACCAGACAACCATTCAAACAAATAACAGGATCACAGCACTATTATGTCCTTACTTTATGTTCCACAAAAGCTCTGCTTGGAGACAAAAATGAGTAAGGAACTTCATTTGGCAGTGCAAATTTCAAAAAGCTGGAGTTTGGATTTAAAAGAACTAATTTTCTTACTGGTAGTAATATGTCATACACCTTGCTCCTTGACTTCATTTATCAGACTGGACAAGAATATTATGCCAAAGTTGCTCTGCTACCTAACAGAGCTACTTCCTCATTTGGAGCACTTGTCAGATTAAAGAAGTTACTCAAGTGCTAGCTAAAACTGACTGACATGCACAGAGGAACTCAAGGCGTAGAGTTTACTCTTAGAAGTGTAATTCTGCAATGTGAGTTATATTCAGAGTCATTGAAGAGTTTAGGGAACCTAGATTCTGCATACCACATGCTTTTTTTGTTGTTTTTCTTCCTCTTGCAATTTGAATTTTGAATAGCCCTTTGAAGCTATTAATTCTTTCCCATTACAGCTTTGGGAAACAAGTCTGTATTATTTTAGCCCCAAAATTTCCATAACTGCAATTATCATTGTCGTAACAACTTTGAACTGATATGCACACAGTAGCAAAAAGACCCCTTCTAATGCATTAAAAATTAAAGCCAACTGTTATTATGACTAATTTATCTTTAAAGCAGCACAAGTAGATAAAAGATTTTTCTATGTCAGCATATCCTGAATATCAGCAGTATCCTGAATATCCTTTTACTCTGTAGGTTTGATGAAGTACTCTCACTACTTCCACATGAGTGACAACTGCACATTCTAACCTTAAAGTAACACTGGCAGCTGTGCAATTTTTTATTTCATTTATCTGAAACAAACAGTAACAACAAATTAGAGAAAAAAAACAACAACTCTCCCTCAAATGGCCAATATAAACATTACCTTTCTCTTTTTCTTAAGAATTCTTTTTTCTTTCTTCTTGTCTAGATATTTTTCCCATGGAGTCAGCTTATCCTTTCCTTCCAACCTGTTTTTGACCATTTCTTCAGCACTTTCTTTCAGGCCTAGAAAAAAAGCCATAGTAAAAAATGTAAAAAATAGTTTAAAAAATGTGATGAATCTGATTTTTTTTTCATCAACCGTTTTCTCCTTTGTAAAAGAACAATCTAGTTTTTCCTCAACAAGTCTATGAAAACAACATAAATACTGCCTTAAAAACCATTTTCATAAAGAAGATCACTTTACAGGACGTGTTTTTCCAAATAAAACATTCCTTCAGTAAAAACTGTTCAAGAGTCAGAAGAAGAACTTGCTGTTCCTCAGAAAGGTCTCTTCTCCAGACATTGGATTGTCAAGTCTACAGATGCCAGAATGAGTAACACCATAAAACCAGCAGACATACACAGAGCCCTTATGTTTGATGTAACACACTATCATTAATTAAAATTCTGAATTGCTGAAACTTTGCCTCTGTGACAACACTCTGACAGTGCTGCAGGATCTCTGCTGACCACTGTGTTTTTCATTCTAGAAAAGTAAACTCCATAGAAGTGCAACATGTCTGGCTCTAAATAATTCTGGCCTAACAGGATCAGACAGCTCAGTTTGGATATGTTAATTAGGTTTACATTAAATTTCATAATTTAGCATAGACCCTTACTTTTTCAATTCCCAACACTTGCAGCTGCATAGGCAGACAAATGTGTCCTAACCTTTAATTTAAGCCTTTTGTAAACAGAACAGAATGAAGTTTTCTATAATATGCATCATTACAGTATTCAATGGTGAAAGAACATCACCTTAAAAATAAATGCATTAAATAACTGGTGAATTCCCATTTTACATGTAGAATACTTAAATCCAGAATAAGCACTTCATTTAAAAGCAGTCTTCCAATTTTGGTTAAAAATTCCATATGCATCAGGAATATTTTTCCAAAATTCATTACATCACAGAGCACTTGCATGTTATGAGGATGAATACTGATTTCAGATGCAACTTACACACTTTCAGCACCTTCTTCATGAGATGGGCACTTGCAAGAACAAAATTTCATGATCTAAGGGGATTAAGTGACTTGGCTTGCAATGCACCAAAGCACAATTCAGTGGCAGAAACAGAATCCACTTCTCTGGTAGGAGGTGACAGCCTGGCCAATGAAGTATTTTTCTCCCACCTGCAATTCCTTGTTTCATTTACTACACACTATTTCTTTACCTTCTGTAAAAAATCAGTTAGATACCCTATAGGTAACACTGTCTCCTACAAAATGACTGAAATCTTTTGGGAGTTTGTAGGAATCATGTCTGTGCTTTGCCCTCCAAATCTGGTATTTGTTGTCTCCCCCAATCCTATTTCTAATGGTCTCTCTTCAGCATTCCCTTCTGCCACCCCAGTCCAGCCCTGACCACATCCTACTCTCCCACCCCTCATTCCAGTTTTATTGCTTAGAAATCATACTCAGACCTCTCCAGATGTCCTAGACTAGATCCCATTCTTTCTCCCAGATTTCTCAGTTGCCAAGTCCCTGTTCTTCCTCATTCCTTCCAGCTCTCCTCAGTATGGAGGAACTCAAAACAGTGATCGTGATGGAAGAAAACGGCAGTTTTCATGGACACTTCTATCCAGCCTCAGAAGAGCAGGTAGAACATTTTTCTGAAAAACTGCAAACATTAATCCCTAGTTTTGTGCTTGTTGACACACCAAAACTAATTCCAAGGCTGGGGAGCTGGTTACAAACTTGTCTGAAATACAAGTGGGGACAAGATCTAAAATCATATGAAACCACAGAATCGTAGGATGAAAAGAGTGGAGCAAAACCAAGATAAAGGATCCTTCTACCACTCTGGAAAGGTGCCAGAATGAACAGTAAGTGGCAAACTGCTACATCCACAAAAACTGGTTACTCAACCAGCAAGCAAATCAGAGCCATGATAAAGGAAGGATTTTGCATCAGTTCATGTTTTTAGTGTCATTAAGAAACTCTCATACAACAAGAACAAATATTTAGTTATCTTCAAAGGTCATGAAAGTAGAGCCATCAGCTTCCTTGAAACTGAACCACTATAACTTTGGATTCTATTTTGTCGTGCTTTTATGGAAAAAATTACTGGTCAGGTAACAATCTTGCAGATTCCCTTTGAAGATAGTAAATATAGAATTAAGGAAATACATGTCACATCTCCAGCAAAAGAGAGACCCAAAACCTGAAAGGAAGTTACAATATTTCAGATTTATTTGCCTGAAAAATGGAATCATTTGATCCATCTGGCACTGAGGGACTTGGAGAAAAATCCAGCCCTTTCTTGTGGTATTTGGCAGTCTCATGAAAGGCATTAGAGTTTCTCCACAGATTAGAATGGCTTAGAAACTACTGTCCAGACCACTTCCCAAGAATAAGAGTGTATTTAAGTGGTCAAAAGGATTTTGATTGCAGAAGGGGAAAGGAATTGTCTACTTTAGGTAGAAATATTAGCTGGCCATAGAAAGGGCTAACTTGTACCCTTATTGATATAATTTTTTTTAGACTAAATGAATCACAATAGTTTTATTAATCTTCACAAACGAGGCCAAGAAAAGAGAGGAAAAAGGTCATATATATTAGCATGCAATGAAATCATACTTCAGCTAAAGGATTAAACGTGAAAAATAGTATAACAAACCTAAAATATATTGCTGCTCACACTGGTGGGACAGCAAGGGAGGGGGCAGGCCAGAATTTTTACTTCTCAAAACAGCTTTGAAAACTTGTGGAAGTTTAACATCCTGCAACTGTCACTGTTATTAGAGGCTAACAAGATACATTTCTGTTCTCAGGAAACCTAAGCAGGTTCATCTTGCATGTAATGCCTCACCAGAAAACAAAACCACCTTGTTGCAGGTGGCTAAAAGAAACAGCAAGTAGAAATACTTGGATAACATTAGAATTTGTCACCTCCAAAGATAAAATACGTTAAGTCAACTGAGTTTTCCTAATGCTGCAGAAGGTGAGGCTGCTCCAGTCAGGGGAAACACCCACCAATGATCCAGATGGATATTTATGTTCTATACGAGCATTTCTGTGCGCTACATAATCTCTGACTGTACAGTTGAGCTTTACTGTGCACTTTACAGACACCATAGCCTTCTATTCTTCTTCTGACAAAAAGAAATTTGAAATTTTCCTTTAAGCCTACATAAATATTTACATCTCATTCCTCCCAAAGGAAGAATTTTTGAGTCCAAAAAAAGGCCCCCAAAACCCTGGCTGAAGATCATCAAGAAATGCAGTTGTGGTCTTCTCTCTCTTTTTCTTGGGGGAGCTTTGGGAGCTGGATAAGGAGTCACAGTAATTGTTGCTTAAATCAGATATGATTAAGAAAACAGATGGATGCTTAAATATAACACTGATCTTGTGCCTAGAAGAAACAGACCAAAGAGAGCTGGAACTACATCTAATTTATTTTTGCTGGCACTGTGGTTTATTTAAAACTATTATGATTCAAGAATAACTGAATCATTCACAAAGTATGCTTTCTATAACCATGTGTAAGTAACAGTGCCAAAACTCAAAATTTTAAATTAATTCAAATCCATGCCTTTCAATTTAAAAATTTCCTAGATTTAACTGTTGTAATTCTTCCATGTATTAAACATTTGGGCAGGAAAAAGATTTTGCAATAAGTCAAGCACATTAAGGCAGAACTCGATAATAAAAATATTTCAACAGACATAAACTAGTTTTGAAAAAAATTAAGGAGTCCTCAGAGGTTACAACAAAAACTATTTTGGAATGCCCAGAATGCTCCAACTGAACATAATGAAATTGTTTTGAAATTTAAATACGCACATTTGTTCAAGAAAAAATAACATAACAACTGATGCTCCTCCCTCCCCTACGGAAGCACAGCCTCAAGTGTGGATACATTGCCAGAGCTATAAACTACTGTTCAGCATGTGCTGCCTCTGCTCCACCATATAAAAAACATATATAAAAGAGTATCCCTTTCAGGTGTGCAGGAGCTCCTCTCCAAATGCTGCCTGAAATCTGTAATGGCTGAATTTTGGACTCAAAAGCAAAGTTAAGACACCCATCTTCACTTTTAGGACTTGTGTTTTGGACAAAACCATATTGCAGGGGTCAATAGCCACAAGTGGCATTGCTGACCTCGTGGAGGTGAACAGTCTCTAGCAAAGGCAAGTGAACACTTCTATGATTTCCAGAACCTCTGCTCTTCAATAATCCTCTCACGTTTTCAGGGTAAGAAATGAGGAAATGTTAACATATACTGCAAAATCATAGTTGCTAAATTTACATCCAGTACTATAAACTACGCATATAAACTTCATTGTCAAGTTTGAACCCAAAAATGGGTTCATTGCCCATTGAAGCCAAAATAATTGGAACAAACCTGACCCCGTGCATGGATATCCAGTCGGTCAAATTTATCAGGATAGGAGGTTTTTCATTGGTTGGTTTGAGTTTTTTTACCATCCCTCCCTCAAAAGAGATGAGGACATAGCAGAAGTCCTAGGAATCCTACAAGAAGGTGCAGTAAGGAAGGGGTTGGACAAGATGTAAGTATGGAACAAATCCAATTTTCTAAAGTGAAGTTCCATTGCAAAGAAGCAGTGAGCTCATGCATTAGGGAACTGGATTACATCTCTACTACAGTTAATACTCCATTTCTACTAAATCTTAATGCAATTTACTTGTAACACGCAAGTACAGTGTTAAGGACAGCCTCTTAGAAAACTTCTTGCTCTCCCAGGGCAAGCAAGGCTGAAGAGTTTCCTTTGGTCTACCTTAAAACAATTTTCCATCTCCTAAAATGGATGGTTTGCTAACTACGTTACCACATTAAGTTGCTTAGACTTTTTTTAATTTACAGGAATTCTTTCATACAATTTGCAAAATTCTATGAAAAAAGAAAACCAGAAGTGCATAACAAACAAAAAAACACCCTAAATGTGTTTTGCAAAACCAACACAGAAAATGGTTGCTCTAAACAACATGTAAATACATATAAATACAAATATATATAAATACAAAACACCCTCCTAGCAGCAACTGGTTCTATCTGTGGTTTCCACCTTCAATCTGAAAGGTGACAACAACAAATCTTTGTAGAAATCTTATAAAGCTACCTATGTATGAAAACTCCTTGGCCCTGAATACTCAGTACTGAGTGAGCAGCATCACGAATGCAAGTACTGACACGCTGTGGCCAGAGGGAGTACAACGCTCTCCTGGCGGCATGAGAAATGCCTTTCCAAAAAAAGGTTTGGGGAGAATACGTGTCAGAAGTTATTGGAATTATAGAAGCACGATTGAAAGCACGCAACTATTTTTAATGCCCAAGTATCCTTTTGAATACAGATCTTATAAAGAACCAGGAATAAAGCTGTTTCATTCAGTTTGGTTCATTTCAGTGAACCACTACAGACCACAATATTACAAATTGAGCAGAACTTCTATTCAGCAGAAGTTACCTGAGTGAACTCAGAATAATACTAGTGTAAATCATGTAATTAGCTATGCATTCCTAGCTGGGATTAACCCACCAGCACTGAAGGAGCTGGATTCTGGTATGTGTCTGGTCTTGCTATTTGCAGTAACAGATCGAGGCTGTGTCCTGACACAGGCTGCAATCCCACACCTGCTGCACCTTGCTGCTCCCAAGAAGGGAATGTCATACTTCCCTAGGCTTTGAGCTGCACCATTTAACCTTCTGAACATTTGCCTGACATGCTAACTCAGTGGAAAACATCCAGTTTTTTTCTTTTCCAGAGTAGTTCTGTTATTTTAGCAAAAAAATAAGCTTGCAAAGAGACCTACCAAGTGCCAGAGCTGATAGAGGCAGTCAGGAGCTCTGCAACAAGGTGATGCCACAGTGAAAACCTTTCCCTTGTGGATGTAGTGAGCTGTTAAACTGACTCATTTACACCTCAGGGGAAGCACTCAGTCTGAGTGGGTTTTTGTCATAAACGAAAAAAAGAACTAGACACTGATTTCTGGATCTCAGGATGAGTTCTGCTGGGATGCTGTATGGTGAAGTTACCTCTCATTAATTTCCAGGTGGCAATCTGGACGTCACTGTTTCCCAGCCTTTCCTGGTACCTTGCTTTCTCGCAGAGCACTCTCATTGGAAGGTCAGACTTCTCCCTCTTCTGCTCCCCCAAATCTTTAGTATTATGCAAGCAAGATTTCCAAACCACTCTCCTCTAATTATACACGATGTTTCCAAATCATACTGGTTTTCATTTTCAAAAGTGTAAGTATGTTTTATGACTCTGTGACAAAAACATGGATTCTACTTAAAAACAGTCTATAAAGTGATAATTGAAAAAGCAAGTACAAAAAATCCTGAAATGAAAAAATAATCTACAAAGAGAAACTTACAGCTGAGGAACTGTAAGTTCCTCATGAGCTCAGTCATGTTATTTCTTCTATTTTCCTCACTGTAAACAATCTGGATTTCAATTTACAGAAAAAATTAAAAGGGTTTGTTTCTCCTACTATAAACTCAGCACCTTACACTATTATCCCTGTCAGCAGACCAATACTGCATATCCTCCAAGGCAGGAAAGAAAAAAGCTTACCCGGAACCCATTTAATTTCCATTCCTATATCCTTTTCTTCCTGTTTCTTCTCTTTTTCTTGGATACTTTGCAAAAGTTCTCTGTACTTGGCAATTTGCTCTTCATCATCTTTTTGGCTTTTCCTCGGTTTGTCATCTTCCATTTCATTAGCTACATCACCATCTAGGAGGAAAGAGCAACATTATCACAGAGAGCCTCAAAAAAGTGAGCAACTGAATTTAATCTTTAGGAAATACACCTAAGACATACATTATTTCTAAAATACAATAATATTAATATAATAAAATATTTTCACCTATTATTACCCCACAGAGTGACCAGTTTAAGAAATACCTTATTTAGAGGAAATAAAAATAGTATCTGAAAAGACAAAAGAGAATTTGTCCAGCAAAAGAAATCAATCACTGGACACAGCATCCTTTACTGTATTTTAGCATTATTAGTTTCAGAGTCCTTTCCAGCAGAGTAGTACCTAAATCTCAAAAACCAGTGGTGTAAAGCATTTTGAAAATAGAATGCCACTTTTTGACAAACAAACTGCAAGATTATGTAAAAGGGGTAATTACTCAATGCCTTAATCTTCAGTGACTTGCGGAATGAACAAATGAAGCAAGACAGAAAGAGGGATTCTTTTTCCTTCCTTCTGTAGATGGGCATTACATTTGCTACCTTCCAGCCAACTGGGACCTCCCTGATTATCCAGGACTGCTGAAAAATGATGGAAAGTGGCTAAGTGGGCATATCATACCTGCCAGCTCCCTCAGTACTCTTGGGTGGATCCCATCTGGCCCCACAGTCTTTTATGTGTCTAAGAGGTGTAGCAGGTCACTGACCATTTCCCTTTGGATTATGGGGGCTTCCCTCTGCTCCCTGTCGCTGTCTCCCAGTTATGTACCCAGAGAACAACTGGTCTTACTATTAAAGACTGAGGTAAAGGAAGCATTAAGTACTGCAGATTCTTCCTCATCCTTTGTCACTATGCTTCCCTCTGCATCCAGTAAAGGATGGAGATTCTCCTTAGCTCTCCGCTTATTGCTAATATATTTATAGAAAGTTTTCGTCTTTCATGGCAGTAACCAGTTAAAGTTCTATCTTGGCAGTGACCCTTCTAATTTTCTCCCTGCATAACCTCACAGCACCCTTCCAGTCCCCCTGAACTGCCTGCTCCTTTTTCCAAAGTTCACAAACCCTCCTTTCTTTCCTAAGTTCCAGCCAAAGCTCTCTGTTCAGCCAGGCTGGGCTTGCTCCCCGCCGGCTCATCTTTCACACGGCACATGGGGACACTCAGTTGCAGCTGCTTTTCCACTTTCCTCATCAGAAGGAACATCTAAGAGGGAAGCATCTGCTCAACCAGAAAGCAAGAGGCAACTCTGTTTTGACGACAAGTAGAAAAAGAAGCCATTCGACTGCTTCTTCTTCCCGGTGCTCCGTGAAACAAGAAGCTGTACTGGACAGGAACTGAAGAAATTGTGAAGCTAAAAATGGATTCCTAGAACCTGGACAGGCAAGGGGCTACCAGTTTGTATTTATCACTCATTTTCCTAGGAGAAATATAAGTGACAGTGCATACTGTCATTCTTTCTCATTTAGATAAAACTTGTATTTCTTCTGTCAAAACTATCAGTTTTAAAACAAATGTTCAATGTTGCCTTCAAACGAACTGTAGGAGCTTTTAATTCTGCAAGAAAATAAAGCACATTTGACAACAGCTGGAAGAAAGGAAAGTGAGCTGAGTATGTTCTCAAAGTTTGTTCAGAGTTCAAATAACCTTGTCAGTGGCTTTCAAGTATCACACTGCATTGCACAACATCAGGAACCACTTTCTGATGGATATTAAGGCAGTAATGCTTTCTGCCAACAGCCTGTTCAAAGGCTATTTGAACAAAACACACAAACCAAAAAATTCTGGGGCATTAACAGCAGCACTGCAATCAACTTGGGAAGGAGAAAAAGGCAAAAGCTGATAAAATTCAGAGTACAAAATACAAGTATATTCTTATTGCTTTCAAAAGAAAGTAGCAATAGAAGTGCTAGAAGATTTAAAAAGAAGAAAGTTCAAATCATGAGGCTGGTCAGAAACATTCCAATACAACAATTTGTGGGGGCGTGAATGTTTTTAAAATATGAAATTAATGCAAAATATAACCAAATGCAGAGGTTCAATATATTAAATTGGTGATTGGCGGCTGGGTTAGCTGAGATCACACTCTTGTAATCACAGCGTTGTAAAGAGATTGTGTTCTTAGTTTAAGAAGATTATCTTGCAATAGCTGAGTAGGTGATTCCTCTTCTTAATAAGCATCAGCCTTAGAAACTAAAGACAGTTGAAAACTTCTAGAAGATATAATATCTGACAAGAGATCTGCTGCAATGCTGTTTTTTTTAGAAAAAAGATGAGGGGGTATCTTCTTTCCATGATGTAATGGCAAAGCAGAAAATGGCAAAGCTACTGACTTGGATGCTGATGGCCATAGCACAAAAATTGCACTAAATATCTCAATTCTATCCAGGGTAGTTATTCAAATTCAAAGAGATTAAAAAAAACCAAACCAAAACAACAAAACATCCACAATGCATGTAGACCCACAGAATTAAAACGAAAAAGCTTCACACTCCAGTGTTCAAGAATCAAGTCTGAGCTAGAGGTTTTTGCACTACAGCATGATATGAAAAATTAAATGTGTTGACCTCAGTCTTGAGCCAGAAAATAATAAAAAAGGAAATGTTGGGGTTTAACCTCATTTTCACACATTCTAAGTACTCCAAGAACAAGAAGTTGTGCAGATCCCATTAGTTCATCCCAATGATAAAAAAAAGGAAAAATTTTGCATACAAAAAGAAGTTTATTCAAAGCCTATCAGAGTAGATGTCTGATATCTGATGTAGGAGTAGATGTAGGAGATGTCTGGTATCCAACCTGCATTAGCTGTGTCAAACTTTTGATGCTTCACAGAAAGAAAATAATCAGGTTGTGGTATTTCTATTCTGAAATTCCCATGGAATTCCATCCAGGCTTGGCCAACTCATAAACTGCTAAATTCTCTTGTTTCTTCTTTCCAGAGACAATAATAAATAATTGCATGTTCTACTTCTGTCACCTTCCATTTCTTAGCCTTCTGTAATAGCTCTACTGTTAGCCATACTGTTATCTAATAAAATGCTGTATATGCATTTAAATTTACATATGTAATCATGAGTTATTGCACCAAAAGAGATTTCAGGACTGTAAGAAGATTTAATAACTGGTCCCTTCCAACTCAGGATATTCTATGACCCCGTGATTGTATTATCAAGACCAGCTATTTAAAAATACACCTCTATAAGTATTTTATCATGTAGTGTGTTTCAGTATTTGTGTGCTGTGAAAAGCAGAACAGCAGAAAGATGTTGCTCTTGCAAAGATTAAAAAAAAACCCCAACAGATTAAAAGCTTAGACATAAACCCCATAATGTTTAATTTGAAGCATATTTAAAATGCCATACACTAAGTCACTGGTGCTCATTGTCAAAATAGCAAGTATGGGGTGGATTTGATAAATGCCACAAACACTTCCTAACTGGGATAAATGTACTCAAGTAACAGAAAATTCAGAAGCAATGTAAAGAAGAAACTTTGTGCTGTGAGCCACAACATTTCAGGTCACTGAAATCCTTGATGTCACAGAACTGTTGCTTAACAGTAATACTAACATTCATGATGTACATATTTTAAGTTGAAAAATTCCATGAAAAAAAAAATGGATTAGAACAGGCCAACAAAAACCCATTTCTAAATAAAACATTTTAGTAAGTTTGAAAAGTACAAATAAAAGTCCAGGACATTTTTTCCCTCCTTATCAGACTCCTACATTTCCATTCAAGCAGCTGACATTGATTTTTCCCATTTGTGCACAGCACCACATAATTCTGCTGGATGGAACCCTGACAGATGGAATCCTCTTTTGTATCACGTAACTGAATGGATAAAATGTCAGGAACACATTAAAGATATGACAACATAATTCCTCTATTAATAACTTACTTTTCAAAACATCATTTGAATCTAGACATTTCCAGGTTTAAAATTTATTAGTGTAATAAGATTACCTAAAGTCAATTTTTTTTCCTTTCCAGCAATGGAATTTTACTCTTTAAAATCCCTGAAGTGTTGTTCACATGGATATTTGCTTTCATCACCACCCTATCACAGATGCTCTACTTTAACATCATGGTAGCCTTGTACATGATAGAAGATGGAAGTGCTTTACTCTGCATCCCTGCTCCTCTTTACAGACTTCACTAAGCATTGCCAGAAAAACTAAAGCTCATGACGGTGCAGTTTGTGAGTTTTTATGTAAGATGAGAAACAAATGGCCATTATCCCTGCCAAGATATTGCCAAGTTAATTTTTCTGCCATGAGATTTCCTAGCTCTATAACCAGAAAAATCTGTAATGTTCTTTTGCATGCTCCAAGCTCATCTCTGATTGCAGCAACCCTCTTTAATGCAGTATGATGCCTAAAACAGGGTTATCTGTAACACAGGCTAAGACAAGTTAGGAGAGTAAAGCAGACAAACTTTAATTAAAGGCCTTTATGGTACATTCAGGGCAAACAAAGCCCCCTTGTGAGGCTGCACCCAAAAATGGACCCCGAGTCAAGAGCTCTTCACCTTTTATAAGTTCTGTCCTATTAGCACATTGGCCCTTAATTCTCCAATCACACCCTCAGGCAATGATGTTAACCACCCTAGGCCTGCTCCCCCCAGTCCACTGCTGTTGACATATTTTTAGGATCTAGGGCAATGAGTGTGTCTTTGGATTTCTATTCAGAGGAAATTCTTTTGCCTAAAGGTGCTGGGAGAAGAGGTTTTAGCATTTTATACTACACCAAAGTTACAGATACATGAAAAACAAAAACTAGAAATTCTTAAGGCATCGGTATAAATCAATTTTAACATCTGTTTGAAAGACCTAATTAAGGATCAATGACATTTTATTTGCCTTGTACGTTAGGCTATATATTATTAAGAGCAGGATGAATTTTAGAATGAAAACAAGCAATTTAAATCAGGAGTTTAAACCTTGGTGCACCATATGCAGAAGACTCGTGTACCTTACAAAGTTAGATGAAATTCTCTTTATATTCTTAAGAAGTACATGAATCAAAAAGCATTTGAAAGATGTTCTTGTTCATTTAGTCATTAATCCCCTTGCATTACAAACTAGGACTTTTCCTGGGAAAAGGAAACACTTCAAGTTCTATGGGTCTATAATTGATCTCAGAAATTAATAGATTAAAAGCAAATATTGCCAACCTTGACAAAGAGATGTCAAGGTACCCTTGGGTACCTTGGGGATGGGAGGAGAAATAAAAAAGCAAGAAAATTATTTTCCACTCAGAGGTGCAAGCTCTTATTCAGAAAGCAGCCACTGTAGTCCAGTGGAAGGTGTCCCTGTCCATGGCACGATGTTGGAGCTAATGGTCCTCAAGGTCCCTTCCAACTTGAACCTTTTAGTGATCCTGCTCAGGGGCTCAATCATTATACAACAAATACAATATTGTCCTTGTAAAAGATGACATTCAAAGTGTTTTCTAGAGATACGAAATTTAAATATTTAAATAATTAGTGTTCAAAATCCTGCAGCTAATGACCTTGTGTACAACATTTATTACCAAAGTACCTTGCTGCTGTTCTTCTTCTTCACTTGATGAAGCCAAATAAGCTTGAAAATCCATGTCAAGAAGCTCCTCTTTGTTAAATGTTCTGCTAAGTGATGTTACCCGTTCGTGATCGGTCTCATCCCATGTGATATCTACCTTGAAAATAAGAATGCCAGTTGTAGAAGCTGGAACACTAAAACTAAACATTGTAACACTGTCTTTTTATGGAAAATTATTTTATACCTTCCATTTAGGACACAATATAAACCTGACAGTAATGCTCTCTACAATAACTTGTTAAAAGAACCATTTAGTAACATAAATTTAATTATAACATTTCGGAATTTATTCTACAGTCACTTTAAAAAAACCTGAAGCAATCTCCTCATGCACTGAATGGTTCCGTAGCAGCAGGTCCCACAACACAAAACCTCTGTAAGCCAAATTTCCTTTGTGGCAGCAGATCCTGGTGCTGAAGCAGCCACCAACCCCTCTCTTTTCCTCTTCCAGCAGCAATTCACTGCTGGAATCACACACAGATTGCAACAGGGACAATGAAAGTGTTTGCGCAACTGCGCCCACAACCAGAACGTGAAACAGATCTGACTGAAAAATCATCCAGCACAAAGTACTTATTTCTCAACTAGTCACTTCTCCAATGTGGTTCACTTCATGGCCAGATGGAAATTCTGGCTGTCAGTAGGACAGAGTAGGAATGAATTGCTACAGGGAGGAGGAGCAACTGTTGAAGCCTGGAACTACCACCAAAAAGGCTCCTACTGATTTAAACACTAACATCCATTTTAGGCAAATTAAAAGATTCAACTGTAAATAATAAAGTAATTTCATGTGCAACTTGTCATAGAGACATAATGAGGTCAAAATTCAGTATTTTATTTGAAACAGAGAAGCCCAATCTCTTCTAAAATCCAAACCAGGGTTGCAACTTGTGGGTCCATAACAGGCTTACATCTTTTAATATGTTTGATGTCCTTATTTTGAAATGGTGGAGATAATGAGGAATCTTTTCCCCACTACATATATCATTCATAAACTGACAGCAAGACTAAACAAATGAGAAAAACATTACAAAAACACTGTAAAGATACCTTTGATGTTCCCATAGCAGCAGATGTGAAGTACTTTGGCTTATAAGCAGCTATATTCACTTCTGAGGCTACATCTTTTGGCTTATCATCAAATGTAACATTATCTGGAATAAATCTTAAAGGCAAATAAAACATGTTATTCTTCAAATACATTGGGAAATTGCATAGCATAAACAGTCTAAGCTTTCATAAGTATGGTACATCAGCATGAAAGAATTACCTAAAATAAAAAGTGGGTAAGCCTGAAAAAGAATAAAAGAAATGGTCAAGTACTCCTCACATGGAACATTCATTGCCTGGCTTCTGCAGATCTGTTCCACAGCTCTTCAGTGTACAACAACACCCTGTTTGGGATGCATTTCAATTTTCAGTCTGGTATAAACAGGGTCACAGGTGCTTTGCTTTGTTTTAAGAACCACTTTTTCAGAAAGTTTAATATTAGAAATTAAAAAGAAAAAAATCAATAAAATAGGATTTGGAAACAGATAAATAAGAAATTCCAAACCTTTTAGGAAAGCCTGGTACATCTTGAAAATCATAATTAGTAAGGAAAAAAAAAGTTAAAAAGACCAAAGCCATGGGTAACAATTGAAGAACTTAAGTTTAAAAAAACCCAAAAATTTTTGTATACTACATGAGAAATTACTTGTGATTTTTTAAAAATTGTTGCAAATGTAATCTGATAAATAGTACTCAACATTAAAATTTAACAAAGCAGATTAGGGAAATCATTGGAAAATTTCAAACAGCTGTGTTTGTTGTAAAACATTAACCGTGTTTGAAATGATGAAAAGTTACATGTTCACTTGGCAAAGATGTTTTTTTCCAAAATGGTTCAAAGCAAATTAACTAAGTTCTTCTAGAAAATAATTCAAAGCAAGAAAACCCTAACTTTCACTGACTTCCAAGAGGCCCTAGCAGACAAACAGGGCTTTTGTCACAACTTTTTATGATTAAGTAACTCTTCTGCTCAGACTGAAAGGGTTTTTTGCAACAAAAGGAAATACTAGCAATAGAGCAAACAATAATAGCAATAGAGCAAACAATAATTTTTTTTCTTCCCCATACGTGACTTTTGAAATATTAGAGCATCCAGTTCATTCACAAGGGCTAAAATATCTATTGCAGCTTTGTGACAACAGCAGCAATAATCTTGCCCTGTGGTAAGGAATCCTGAAAAACATCCACTTCTGGACCCTTGGGGAAAGACAAGAGAAAAAGAAAAAAGCAAACAGTTTTGTTTTATGAATCCTATCACTTTACTTAATTGTACCAAAAGCTTGAAGATGTAATCAGAACATTTTATCTGATTTTTCTGAAAATAATCTCAGTATGCAGAGATCTGCTCAGACTTCCCATATTACAATAAAAATGGCCAGAAAGAAGAACCAAAGGGAAACCTAGTAACTCACTGGATGCCCAGCTTATCTTCTTATCTCATTTTGGTTACAGAATAAAGTCAATGCAGTTTACTCCAATTATAAACTGCCTTTAATTCACCCTCCCTGGCCCAACATGTAAAAATATCACCAGTGGAGTTACCTCAGGTCTATGAAAGAACAGCTACTTTCGAATTCCAGTCCATCACATTCCTCATAAATTTTATTGGCTGTTTCAGGAGAATCACATTCTACAACTGCATAGAAGTATTTCAGTCGCTTAAACTGGTATTCCCGCAGTTTTTCCCTATAAATCCTGTAAAAGTGAAGAGAAGACCACAGACACATGAGCTGGCTTTAACACCTTTCCATTTGCAAAATCTTTTAATTCAACTCATTAAAAACATGCACCAATCAAACACTTCCCTAATCTTGTAAGATTAGATGTTAAACAACAAAAGTTCCAGCAGCATTCAGTTTCGCTCAAGTAAAAAGACTATTTCCCAGTTTTATTAAGTGTGAAATTTGTATATGACTGTTGAAAGACCACAGGGATGAGGTTCTGTGGCTCTGAAGGCCACAGGTATCACTGGGTAGCTCTGGGACACCTCAGTTTCTGTTTGTTGGATTCCAGATGCTTTCAAGCCCACTGAGCGGTAAATCCAACACTTCAGGATGCATCACAATGCTCACACTGAAGGTGACCTCAAAACATGCTCTACATCCATCTTAAACTCCCCTGATGCACCAGAGAATGTCTTCAAAGGGATCTGCTCCTATTTTAGAAGCATCCAGATTATCTAAATACAGGGCAATCCAGCAGGACATATTATACAAATATGGCCCCAGTTAGGCTGCCAAACATCTGTAAATTCTGGAAAAATATCAAAGCAAAACCTTTAACAAAAGTTAAAAAAAGGCAAAAAGCCCCCATGCCTGAAGAAGCCACGAGAATGGCAGGACTGAGCAGCTCAGCCTAGTAAGCCAGGGCTGCTGCTGGTGGCACTCAAGAGACCTCGGTCTGGGAATTCTTGGACTAAGTTAAGGTTCTTGTTGATTCACAGGTAAGAATTTTGACAGTGAGCACCAAAGGGAGCTTACTGCACAAATGGCAATTTGCAGAGGAGAAATGCTGTGTTAAGCTCCCCACACATTTGTTCCATTCACATCAAAAAGCAAGTATTTTCTAGTTTCATCATTATGCATTTATTAAATGTACTGATAATGAACCAGTTCCCATTGTAAAACAACCCTTGAAAAAAACTAAAAAATTGAGGTGTCCACAGGACATTTCCACATCTGAACTCCTGGAAAACAGGAGTGAATTGAGATTTTTACTAAGAATTAATCATATTATATCTCTCATTTGAAGACAAAATTAAAATTAATACCCATCATCCTCTGTGGTATTCTCTGGAAGATCAAACAGTTCCACAGGTCCTTTTTGTTCTTCCTCTTTCAATCTCTCTTTTCCAAACTCTGAAGGATAAATCTACAAATACAACACAAAACTAAATTTTGTACTGTGATATAATGTACACTAACTAAGAAAAAGTATCTCTCCAGGCTTTTAGACTTTACAGTTTTTATTTTAAATCAGTTAAGGGATCAATTCCATAGACATTAATACCTTCCTAATTTTAATGTATGGAAAAGACAGTAGAATAACCAAAGTGCCTGCTAGCAGTTTTGAGACAGAGGAACAACAGGAACCTTGACTTTGTTCATTCTACTATGGCCCTTTTCAGAAAGAGGTATCTGATTAAAATTTCTCAGAAAGCTAAGGCAGACATTAACAATGGAAAAATATAACTTAATTAACCAGAATACAACCAATTTATTAGTAGTTTAGAAGTGGTGAAAAACAATGTGTTGTGCAGTGGTAAGAGGGGTTGACATGCATTTAGAAATCGGTCAAAGGTTGGGTTATCTGCCATAAAGACCACTGAAAATCAAACTAATCAAGGAAATACAGTCTCCTCCTACTGGAACTGAGAACTTCACTATTACTTTCAGAAAATCAGCACTGACAGCCAACCTCATAAACATGAGAAGTCAACGGCTTTGGCCTCTAGCTCTGCCAAATACATGCCCATTACTGAAAAGCAGCAAGTTCCTAACACAGCAAATTAAATTGCAACACAGTTTCTGTTTAAACACATTAATATCTCTTTTGGTTCTCCACAGAACTGTCTTATTTCTTATACTGTAGTCAGGTTTGTTTTGTTTTGTTTTTTTAACAGTAAAAGTCTATACTCATAATAGGAATCAGGTCTTACCTTAACAGAAAACACTGTTCCTCCTTTGGGTGTGAAAGAATTAAACAGAGCCAGCAAATCCTTAGCCTTCAACCTATCCCAATCCATATTACAAACTGCCAATCTGCTCGTAATCTGAAGAAAAAAGAACATAAAATTCATAGGTTTAATTCTTGACTGTTGTGGGGAATACACAACTCTCTAGCAGAATTCAATTATAAAAATCAAAGTCAGCAATAAACTTTGCTGAAAAAAATAAAAGCAACATTGTCCTCATGACTTTTCAATCACTTAAACTAGCAAAGATCAGAAGCAGCAATTACCAGAGCACATAAAAAGGACATAAATAGTGAAGCACCACAGAATGGACTGCACCAATCACAGATTTAGAACTGCAGTGATAACATCCTCACATAGGATTTTGTTATCATCAAACACTGCTAGTCACAGCAGCAACCACTATCACTGTATTGTGACAGCACAGGAGTACTAGGATTTCTTATACACTGATTGTGCTAGTTGTTAAGTCCTGTTTCACTGTCTAATGATGGCTTAATTTCTTACAGTGTAAGTTAAATAACAAGATTTTTAAAAAGTGGAAAAAATCAGTAGTGAACCCAAACAGCAGTACTGTTTAAATTCTGGAATTTCTGAAAAGCTCAATTTTGTTTGGCCTTTCACTTGTAGACAGCTGATCTATAGGTATAGGTAAGTCTGCTTATGGGGAAGAGGAGTGTCACCAGTGAAAACTGCAACTCTCTCATTGTCAGACACTTTACTTTCATCATCACTTCCATTCTGTTATTGAAAGGCTGAAGAACCTTTATGAAGAGTACTTCCACCAACTGGTCCACAGATGATGGTCTGTAATGAACTCATAACATTTCTGAGTTTGTCACGTAGCAACTTTTCACTAATGTGAAAGTATGCAAAGTACTGTTACCTCATCTCCACGAGGGGCATCTTTATCCAGCTCACGCCACAAATGCTCGATCTCTGGCTCCTTTGGAAACAGCTCGTTTAAATCCTCATCATCCTCTGAGCTCGTTTCAATGTTCCCTATGCCTCTGGCTAGATCAGGCCCACTGTCACTTTCTTCATCATCTTCTGAATCACTGCCATCTTCACCCATTTCCCCATCATCTTCTGGCTCCTCTTCCTCACCTGTTTCTCCACCATCTTCTGACTCCTCTTCTTCCGATTCTGCATCCTCACTTGCAGAAGTTTCTTCCTCTAACTGGCTTTTATATTTTACACTTGGATCACAGATGTCTGAGCACAGAAAGATAAACATTAGATACCTGTTTTACATTGGAATTACATATGACCCTTTAGAAAAAGGAAAATTTCAGGTTTCTTTCATGCACATTTACAGGACCCTTGAAAGGTGTAACAATGCAGGAACAAATTATGGAAAACATCAGTGTTGTCTCTTTTGTTTCTCTCGTCTGGTCTAATCTAATTCAATTGTTCCTCAGGCCCGCAATTGATTGATCTCAACTGTAATGAAATATTCTATTTTATTTATATTACAGAACCAATAGGTAGAAATCAATTTTAATAACGGAGGCTATACACATGCACAAGCAATATAAACAAAGTTTTTCTTCAAGTTACTGTTCTCCGTAATCCCCTCCAATATTAATGGCTCAGTGCTGCCATCTTTACTCCTTCAGTCCACAAGCTGTGATGTGCCTTCATGGTTTCAGTTCATATGTTTGCTTTTGCTGTACAGTTTGATGACTACAGCAGCATACACACCGTTATAAATTTTAGTTTCCTAACTAACCAACAATTCCAGCTCCAACAATTAAAATGACAGGGATGTTCACAATCTTACTGAAGAATAAGAACTGATTCTATACAAAGCTGACTAACTCCAATCCTTCAGCAGCACTGCATTTGAGTCAGTCACCTATTTTATAACCGATCTTCCAAAATATATTCCATGGATAAAACAAAAGAAACAACATCCAAATAAACACAGATGAATTCTTCCTGTTATTTGAACGACTCACCTGATTCTTTTATTTTCCCTCCTAGGGAGTAGTCCCTCCTGGGAGCTTTGAATGACTTAGTACCATTTGCTTGTGAAGTCTTTTCCTTGTTTTGAATTGAAATGGATCTTCCCCCTGATGCACCTGCTTGCTTGTTTTCCCCTTTGGGTAAAAGGCCCTTGGTCCCCCAGGGGTGATCAACTTCTGCAGCAGTTTTCTGTGAGTCCTCTTTCAAACTCAACTTTGATGTACTCTTTTGTCCTTCTTTTTTGCGGTCATTTAGATTCGTCACTGCTTCATATGTTTGGTCCACCCCTTGTTTGTTTTTTTTGTTCTCCTCCTTTGGGAGGCCACCTGCAAGACCCTTTGCAGAATCTGCTTCTCCTTTGCCTTTAACTTTCTTTTTCTTTTTTTTCCTTACAGTGAGCTCTTTACTATCACTTTCTGAAAGATCAGAGTCAGACTCTGACAAGGCATAAAACTTCTTGAGGTTCTCTGTAGAGGTATAGTTAACAGGGCGACCTCTTTTATCCACTGTGTATCTCAGCTTGAATTTCTTGTCATGAAACATCGCTCGGAATCGCTTGTCAATCTTGACTTTACGTTCCTTTTCAGGCATCTCCCAAAACCTGGGATCCCTTGCGACGCAGCTGAAGCGGCCATCGCTCAGGATTTCCTCTTGGGATGACATTTTTGGTGCTGTTGAAGACTTGGACATCTACAACATGGAAAAAAACCAACCATTTCTGATTAAAAAACCTCAACCAATTCACATGGATTTAGATATGTAACCAAAAAAAACAAGGATTAAACAAAGTTGGATTTCTAACCTATCCCTAAGAAGTTCTTTCCAAAAGCACATACAGCAATTCCATAGCACCACAGACCACCAGGTCGGAAGGGACCTCAAGGATCACCTGGCCCAGCACTGCTTGGCAAAAGCATGGTGTACACAAGATGGCCCAGCACGCCATCCAGCCAAATCTTGTAAGTGGGAATCCACACTTCCCTGGGGAGATTTTTCCAGCAGCTGAATGTTCTCATTGAGGAAAATTTTTCTCTTGTGTCTAAACAGAATTTCCCCAGGAATAAGTTGTACCCATTACCCTTTGTCTTTTGCTTGTGACTCCTTGTAAAAATAGAGTCTTCATCTTCTCTGTAGCCACCTTTTAAATACTGTTACATGGAAATAAGGTCTCCACTGAGCCTTCTTTCCTCAAGGCTGAACAAACCCAGCTCCCTCAGCATTTCCTCACATGGCAGCTTCCCAGTCCTTTGGTCATCCTTGTGGCCCTTCTCTGGACCCTCTGCAGCCTGGCCACATCTTTTTTGTATGGCAGAGACCAAATCTAAACACAGAGTTCCAGTGGTGACCTGACAAGCACCAAGTGGAATAATGACTTATCTCTGCTGGTGATGCCTGGTTGATGAATCCCTTTGCTGCAGCAGCAAATTTAAACAAGTCACAAACAATCCTGTACCTACCACAGTCTTAGTGACAAATCCTTGCTTTGTCAGTTGTGCTGCCAGCACAGAAACCCCCTGTCTCTGGGCTGCATCCAAAGCTCCATGGGCAGCAGGTGAGGCAGGCGATTCTGCCCCTCTGCTCTGCTCAGGTGAGAGCCCACCTAAAGTGCCAGCTCTGGGGTCACAGCACAGGAAGGACCTGGAGCTGTTGGAGTGAGTTCAGAGACCACCAGGATAATTAGAGGGATGGAGTTCCTCTCCTGTGAGAAAAGACTGAGAGAAATGGAATTGTTCAGCTTGGAGAAGAGAAGGCTTCAGGAGACCTAACTGTGGCTTTCCAGTACCTAAAGGGAGCTGTCGCTGTTGAGCAGCTAGCAGAGAAAAGGACCCGAGTTCTCAGTGTGACAAGAAGGAGAGAATTTTATTATTTTGGTTTCAATATACATAGACTTTTCAGAGGTCACCCAGATTGGTCAGTCAGAAACCTCCCCCTAGGGCCTGACTGGCCAGGCCTGAACTGTCCAAATCTCGAGACACTGTTTTAACAACATCCAAACTTTATCTTTGTTTATAAAACACAGGAGAAAGTTCTCATGAGAAAGACCTGTGCTAGCTACAGGGAGCCTACAAGAAAGATGGAGAGGGACTATTTACAAGGGTCTGGAGTGACAGGACAAGGGGGAATGGCTTCAAACTATCAGAAGGTAGGTTTAGATTAGATATGAGAAGAAAAGTCTTCACTGTGAAGGTGGTGAGGCACTGGCACAGGTTGCCCAGAGAAGCTCTGGCTGCCCCATCCCTGGAAGTGTTCAAGGACAAACTGGATAGAGCTCTGAGCAAGCTGGTCTGGTGGAATGTGCTCCTGCCCGTGGGAGAGGGTTTCGAACGGGACAGTGTTTAGAATCCCTTCTAACCCAGGCCATTCTATGATTCTACGACAACGGAGCCACCTGGGCTGCAGACACATCCCTCCGTGACTCCCCGCCAGACCCACACACAGCACCTTTGCGAGCCTAGGCCGCTGCAGCCCACCGGCAGCACCAGGTGCGCCGAGACGGCTGCAGCCCCGCACCCGCTCCGTCCCACACCCCAGCGAGGCCGCAGGGAGGAGCCCAGAGGAAGCCCCGCTCGCACCGACCGTGCCCAGTGCCGCCGCTCCCTCACGGCGTTTCCCTCAAGGCGATTCCCTCACGGCGTTTCCCTCACGGCGTTTCCCTCACGGCGTTTCCCTCACGGCGTTTCCCTCAAGGCGATTCCCTCACGGCGTTTCCCTCACGGCGATTCCCTCACGGCGACTCCCTCACGCTCCACGCCGCCACCGCCCCGCCACTTCCGGTAGCCACTTCCGGTAGCCACTTCCGGCGGCGCTACGGCGGCCGCGGCGAGACAGGGCGGGGCACGGCTCCCCGCGGCGCATGCACGGAGGCCGTGCGAGGCCGAGCGGATGAGGGGCCTGGCCCGGCTGGCGCTGAGGGCGCGGTGGTGCCGCGGGCTCTGGGCGCTGCCGGTGCTGCCGGAGCGATGGTGCCGCGGGCTCTGGGCGCTGCCGGCCCGGGCCGCTGCCGCCGCTTCGCCCTCTCCTCCCGCCGGCGCCTCGCCGGGCTCTGGCGCGCTGAAGCCATTCGACCGCCGGCTAAAACGGAAACAGAAAAACTGGGCGGCGCTGCAGGCCGAGCCCGCCAAGTGCGATTACCTGCGGGAGGAGGTGCGGCGCCGAGGGGGCCTGGCGGGGGCACCTGGAGTGCTGTGTCCCGTTCTGGACCGCTTGGTTCAGGGAGGGTGCTGAGGAGCTGGAGCGGGTCTGTAGAGGGGCAGGGGACTGGTGAAGGGGCTGGAGCACAAGTGCTGTGAGGGAGCTGGGGTGTTTAACCTGGAGAAAGGGAGGTTCAGGGTGGCCCTGTCGCTCTCTCCAACTCCCTGGAAGGAGGGTGTAGCCATGGGGGATCGGTCTCTTCTCCCAGACAGCCAGCGACAGGGTGAGAGGACACAGTCTCAAGCTGTGCCGGGGGAAGTTTGGGTTGGACGTTAGGCATTTCTATGTAGAAAGGGTGATTAGACAGTGTAGTGGGCTGCCGAGGGAGGTGGTGGAGCCACCGTCCCTGGAGGTGTTTAAGGAAAGACTGGACGTGGCAGTCGGTGCCGTGTTGTAGTTGACAAGGTTGTTACTCGTAGATTGGGCTGGACGATCTCAGAGGTCTCCAAGCTCATTGATGCCGTGATTCGGACCGCCGGCTCTCCCCGCAGGTGGGCGGCAGGATCGCGGACAGGGTGTTTGACATCAGCAGGTGAGCCCCGCTGTGTCCCGCACATTGCCGTCATCCCCGAGGGGCTTTCCCCGCCGTACCCAGGAGGATGCTCGATGGGCTGACTTCAATAAGGCTCTTAGAGATTAGCAGGTGACACTTAATATAGTCTAAAAGTAAAAATATTTTAAGACTTGGTTATGCTCTGTGTTGCTAATCTTACCCTTTAGAACGTTTCCTCTCGCTTTGGATGTTGGCTCTGGAAGAGGTTACATAGCTCAACACTTAACCAAGGTACTGGCTCTTCATACTTAAAAGTATTTAAAGGAAGTTCATCTGTGTCCCTGCGTCTCAAATAGGGAGGGCTCTGTTGCAACTGAAAACAATCGTCTGAGTCTTGATGAGGTGAATCTCCTAACTACCCCCACACCTGTAGTTACAGTTCAAAGCTGTATGTTGTGCAGACTATTAATTTATTGCCAAAAATTGACAACTTGACAACTGAAAAATTGACAAATGCTAGTGCAAGGGAAGCTATCTACTATGCATGAGTTAACTTCTAGTTTTGTGTAGGAATAGATATGATTTTTGGTGAACCTATTGGCCACAGTTAGTTGTTAAGGAGAAGTGTCATTATGGAGACTGGAAGCCATTAACAGTTTAACCTTCATGAACTACACAAGGTGCTTCCTTGGCTGTTAATCCATGGTTTATATGTAACTAAATTTATGCCTAAAATTATAGAATGTGTTTTCTGTTACCACTTCTGCCTCAGCTGGTGCAGGTGCTATGTTGGGTGAGGAAAAATGCTTTCTGCATTTAAATAAAGCTTTCCTCAAGAGTTGAAAACACTCTTTCTAACTACTTGTAAATACGTGCAAGTGCCAAAAAATTACTTAGGTCCATTTACAAATAGGCTTAAAATTTTATTTCAGGAAACAGTTGAAAAACTTGTTCAAGTTGATATCGCAGAGAATGCTTTAGTAAGTAGCTTTTTGAATGCTAAAGTGCTTCTGTTCTTTAATACAGGAAAGCAAAAGAAGTGAGTTTCTGATGAGTTGTTTTTCTTCTAACCCAACATTAGAAAAATGCAACAGAATCTGAAATCCCTACGGTCACGGTTGTAGCCGATGAGGAATTCCTCCCTTTCAAAGAAGATACATTTGATCTTGTTGTTAGCAGCTTAAGGTATGTATTAATAATTTATTTATTTTGTTTTGTTTAAGTTGTTAACAATGTTCTTTTCAGATTAGCTTTAAGAAAATAAGTGCAACAAAGATTACTAGTCCATTTAAAGCAGTAAGAAGTGTACTTGCATAGTTAATATGACCATGCATTAGGAAAAACTGCTGTCCTGGTGATTCCTCCTGTTTTGTTTGTTTGTTTATTTTCCTCTAAAGCACTTGTAGCTTCTCTCTTTGCTGCATTTTGACAAACTAGTCTCCAGGACTTGCATTTTCTCAACTTAACAAAACAAGAAAGGAAAAAAAATAAAGTGCTATTTGTATGTAGTTTTTAGTATAATTTTTAAGCATGTGTTTCAGCACGGTTGCAACTTGAGAAACCAGTTTGTGGCTTTGGCTCCTGAAACTTACTTAGTTAATTAAATAGTTACTTGCATTCCCTAAATTTGATTTAATATGAAATTATGAAATGTGTGCTTCTGTTATTTCAGTTTACATTGGGTGAATGACCTTCCTAAAGCTTTTAGAGAGGTAAGAAATTGGTTTTTAATACTATAAGTCAGCACTTGCCATAACTTGCATTGAGAGCACTCTGTATTTCCAGGTCTTCTTTTTATAAGAGGCACAGAAATAACTCATGTTGCGCACAAGTATGTTTTGCAATACATTTGGCCGTTTGAGGAGCATCAGTTGATACTGCTACTAATTTGCTCCCTCAAATCAATTTGGAAGAAACAACTGAAACGCCATGTTTGTATAATATTTTCAATTCTCCACAGCTGAGATCGTGGTAACTGATATCACCTGAGGCAATGCTATTGGTTTTTATTGTTGTTAGCTCTTACTTCTTGTAATACAATACTACACTTCTCCAAAACTGCTTTATGGAGCTTGAATTATTTTTATGTCTCAGCTGTTTATTTTGAAATGCAGCTTTGATCAAGACTTTTTTAATCTTGAAATTAAGCAAATACTTGTTGAGGACAGAATTTTCTTTTTGTTGAGTGACAGTTTTGCTTATTTTGGTTTAGTTCAGCTCTTTCCTGCAGGTGTAAACTTTAGTAAAATCAAAAACATGGAGCAAGAACAAGGAACACTTTAACCAGCTTGCTGTTTTTTCATTTATTTCAAATTGATCAGTCATTGCAGTGCTATTCTATCACCTGTTGGAAGGAATAGGACTACCCTACTGTTATTGAAATAATAAAAATCAATTGAAAGGCCTTCAATACTTGTAAAAAATACTTGGAAAAAATATACAATTTTCATTGGAATTTAAGTATTCTGTAGAGTGTCAAATACTTTCTCCCACAGTAGATGTAACTGACACTCTATCACAGTGGGGAGGGAACTGAGTTTCTTGGCCAACTTTCATAATTTCCTGTGTCAGTACCACTGTCTTTAACTAATGGAAACTGCATTTAACTGCATCATTTTCTTATCTGTCAATTGAAGCCTTTTTTACTAGAACAGAAAAGGTAGCTTGAATAATACTTCATTTAAAAACTATTGAAAGTATTTTTGTTTCAAAAGTGTTGGAAGCTTTTGCTGTCTTGTTAGCCTGATTATGTAATCAGGCTCTTCTGGATGTCTAAACCAGAGGTAACTTCCAATTATTAAGGAAAAAGTTGGCCTTCTCACTAGGAAGGGAGCTAGGACTTACGGGACAAGAAAGCAGCGTGTCAGCCTTGGTGTTTAAGTTACAATATTGCTGTTCTGGCAAGTTAATAATAAGTAATGGTAGACACAATAAGAATTGCATTGTTCTTTTGTCTCAGAAGTACAGAGATCACTACTGGAAACGAAGGCCTCCATTTCTCTTAAATCAAGATATTAAAAAGTGTTTTTGCTGCTCTCTAGAAAGTAGAAGTAAGCAGCATACTTATCTTAATCTACTCTGGTTTTGGAAGTAAATTAATTGAGAATATTGTTTTGGGAGTATTCAGCTGAAAATAGTTTTACCCTCAATTTCTGCAGTTTGTTCTGTGTTTACTGACTCTTAAGTGTAATTTCTGAGGATTCACTCTTTCTTAAAAATAGGAAATAGTCTCTCTTCAGACAGAGTATTTGTTTGCAGTGTTACCAGAAGCTGTGACAGAAGCCCTGCAGAATACCGTCAATACTAAAAGTCTGTTTCAGCTCTTATATAATGATTGCTTTTGAGTTCTGTAAGAAAAAAAAAGGGTGTAAGAGCCACTTAGTTTTGTAGGGCTAATGTAGAAAGCCCACGAGCTGTGTGTTTGTGTGTTGCAGATTCACCAGGTTCTGAAGCCGGACGGAGTGTTCATTGGAGCCATGTTTGGGGGAGACACTCTGTACGAGCTGCGCTGCTCCCTGCAGCTGGCAGAGCTGGAGAGGGAAGGAGGCTTCTCCCCTCACGTGTCACCCTTCACTGCCGTCGCCGATTTGGGACACCTGCTCTCCAGGGCTGGCTTTAACACCCTCACTGTGGTAATTAGAGATAGGAGAGCAGTCAGGCAGAGCAATCCACAACATCAGAGCTGCTGGAATATAAAAGTCACTGTTTACTAATGTACTGCTTCCTTCTGCGTGTGGTGCACCTCGTTGAACAGGCTGCTGAAAATAGCATGGACTGCCACTGGTTTTGGCTTTGTGGTGATTAATGGAACCAACTGAAGTGTATCTTTGGCTCATGGCCCAGTAGAATTTGGATGGCCGTCTTGGAGAAATGTCAGAGAATGTTAGACCTGCATGAAAAAACTTCAGACACATGCTCTTCCTTCTAAAACCAGGAAGAAAATAATGGCATATAAATTAAAATTTCATTGCATTTGGGCTACTAAGCAAAACTATTTAGAAATAAAAATTTCATTGCATTTGGGCTACTTAGCAAAACTTTTTAGAAATGTTAAAACAGTACATTCTTCTTAAAAATGCATTATTTGAGCCGAAGAGGCAGATGAAGAGAATCGTAGAATGGTTTGGGTTGGAAGGGACTGTAAAATCATCTTGTTCCAACCCTCCTGCCAAGGGCAGGGAAGAGTTTATTAGTGCAACAAACTGAATGCTTGATATGCACTTGTTTGGCTTGATATGCTCTTGTTTGGCTTGGTATGCTCTAAAACTGAGTTTCTCAATTCTTTTAGGACACTGATGAAATCCAAGTCAACTACCCAGGGTTGTTTGAGGTTATGGAAGACTTGCAAGGCAAGTATATTCTTTGTGGAAACATAAATGTTTTCTATATCCGTGGTGCAGACACAGAAGAGTTTCACTGTGTGTTTCTTAACTCCAAATCATAGAATCATGTGGGTTGGAAAGAACTTTCAAAGGCTGTCTAGTCCAACTCCCCTGCAGTGAGCAGGGACATATTGAACTAGATCAGATTGCTCAGAGCTCCATCCCACGTGGTCTTGACTGTTTCCAGTTGTGGGACATCCACCACCTCTCTGAGCAACCAGAGCCAGTGTTTCACCATCTTCATCACAAACCACTTTCTAAAAAATACACAAATTTTATTGCAACAAGGGAAGCATTAGCTTTTTCCTGCTATATAGTGAGTCAGGAGATTATGCCTGTCGGGAGATCTGTGTTGGGAAGCAGAAGTCAAAGATTTGCTACTTTGTGCTCTGCTGTGAATGTTCTGCTTCCCTGGGGTTCCTGTTCTGCCTGAGCCTGTTCAGTGTAAGGTGCAGAAAAGCCCTTAAAGGGAGATGGAAGCCTGTATCCCACACACTGACTTTTCCTTTTCTAATTATCAGGGCACTCAGCAAACTGCTTTGGAGTGAGAATAAATATATCCTTAATTTAGAGTCTGCTGAGGATCAGTAAAGGACTGAGTAGTGATTTTATTAATATACTGATTGTATTTGTCATGGATTGTAAAGCAGTCATTCACATGCAGTCTATTGTTACTGACAGCAACTCAGGGCATTTCTTATCTGGATCAACTGCTGTTTGGAGTAATTCCTTAATGGAAAGGCAACTTTTATTCTCAGCAGAAACATTCAGATGCAGTAAGTGATTAAAGAGATTAGAATTGTGATTATTTTATTTTGTATTTTAAAGCTCTTGGGATAGTAATTTTAATGATTATCTGTTAAAAAGTTACGATGATGTGTCTGAATAAATAGTTTGTACTCATTCTTAAAATTAGTTATATTTAAAAGCCTAAATGTTTGAAGACTCAGGCTGAAGAAGTAATAATTTGAAATGATTTCTAGCAATACAAACTGTAAATTGCAAAGCATAGGAATTAAAAGTTTTGGATTCTTACACATAAGAAACTCGCCTAATGCTTTGTGCTGTGCTCTCTCTTACAGTGAAGTGCAGAGGATTCTGTACTTACTCTGGTTTAGTAAAAATCTGTCGTTAGTGCATGACATTTAACTCATGGCATGTGCTATATCTTCTTAAAGCTAAAACATATTTTTAGGTATGGGGGAGAGTAATTGCTCTTGGAATAGAAAACCTCTGCTACACAGGGAGACAATGCTGGCAGCTGCTGCAATATACCAAGGTCAGTACTTGAGAGCTAATGAGATCATCTGAAATGACTTTAAGAACATTTTTTCTGTGTCTTTTTCTATGACCTTGGTGTATAAAAAACCAAAAACCAAAAAAAATCCAAACGAAAACAAAAAACCCCAAATGCTTGGGGACAGAATAAAATGCCATTATCATAAGCTATTTTTAACCTTAATTATAATGCCAGGATTTGAACTATATTGATGCACCAGCATGAGATATTTTTATTGTCCCAAATCTTTCACCAGGAGTCATTACGATGAATATGTCATGCTTAGTTGTGATGTTCTGAGAGCTGAGAGTTTCTTAGAGCTGATGGTCTGTACCTTTTCTCTCCCCTCCTGCCCTCCCAGAAATGTATGGAAACAGCGATGGCTCAGTACCTGCTACCTTTCAGATCTACTACATGATTGGCTGGAAATACCATGAATCACAGGTAATGTGAAGCTATTATTTGCTTTTTGAAAGTACTTTTTAAATGAGTGATGTTTTAAAAGCTTTTTACAAAACAACTTAAACTTAGCCCTACATATATTCTTCTTTTTTTTTTTTTTTCCTTAGGCAAAACCAGCCCAGAGAGGTTCTGCAACAGTTTCATTTGGAGATCTGGCAAAAATAGAAGGACTTCTTAAAAAAGAAAAAAAATAGTTCATCAGAAACAATAATTGTCTTGAAACGTCTATAAAACTTTTAATTGCAGACAGTCTTCTTGTGCTTATTTAGTGATGACATCCTGAAATGATAATAAAGTACACACAGTAGGGGTTTTTTGTTCTGTGCCACAACATCATCTCTGTGAAATAGTGTTAATTTTTTGTTTCTAGATAAATATTTGAACAGTTCTCTCTCTCAAGTCTTTGAGAGAGCAACTCAGCTCTCAAGTTTTGATTAAATTACTATTTTCAAAAGTAATGCCTGTTCCAGCATTTCAGTATCACAGGCTGCTCCAGGTATGGTTTATATGTTTTGAGTGTATTTTTTAATTATTTCTCAAGGATGGTAAATCATAATAAAGAGTAGTGGATTATAAAAGTAAGGAATGGTGGCAGGTATATTTATAAGACATCCTATAAAAGAAACTACCAGCAAATACGAAGTTATAAATTACTATGGTTTTTATGGGTTGGAAGGTATGGATAAAAAGTTACTGTAAGTATTGTTTGAGATTTGAATAATTAAGTGATACTTTATCTAAATAGCAGTTTAAAATTACATTTGCACATTACTTACCACTTTTCTATGGTGGAGACTAAAACGCAAGAAGTGTAATTTTCTCCTTAGCTGTGCCATGGAGCTATGACTTTTTCTGTCTATAACTGCATTACCAGAAATTGATACTATTTATAGCTATGGCCCACTAATATGAGAAATTTAGGGAAAATATCTGCCCAGAGATTTTGCTTGATAGTAGCATTCATAGAGATGGGGAGAAACCAAAAGGATGAAGAGTAAATAACCAAATATACAGTTCAGTAAGTTTTATCATAGTATCTGAGTTGTATATCAATACTGGGGGAACAAAAGCCTTTTAAAGCTTTTTTTTCTAGTATTTTTAAAGATTATCCAGCAGGTGGAGTTTGACAGAACTTGTGTGTGGCACAAACACAACAAGCCAGGTAGACAGAAGCCTTCCCGTCTGTAAGGTGGGGTCATCTGTTGGGGGGTCATTTTATCTCCCAGGCTTTGATTTTGAATAAGAAATGGGCAGGGAAGGTACAAACCATCATGAGAAGGAGGGCAGGAATATTCTGTCCTGGTTTTGCTAATAAGCCTAACCCATAGTTATTCGAGGGGAATGAGTTCATCTTATGTTTTCCTAGAAAAGAACAGTAGTGCTCCTGGAAAAAGGGAGAGAGACTTGAAGTGGTCTGATAACCTTTAAAGCCCTCTAAAGGCTAAATCTAAAACAAGAGCTTGTTTCTGTGAAAGACTTTTTTTATTTTTTTAATGTTACATCAGTGGACTCAATACAAGATACTGCATCTCTCTGCAGCTCTTCTCTGGCTTCAACAGAATTCCCTTATTTCTGGAGGAATCTCTGGTTTCCCAGATGTAGGTTTCTGTAAAGTTATGTGTCAAATTAATATAACTTTATAAATCATTGCTTTAATAGGTTAATTTCCAGTCACTTGAGCTGGTGGTTGTGACTCAGACGTGCTAAGGAAGTGAGGAGGTGAAATGTGCTGGGTAAATGTTAATTGGAGAAGTGCTCCTACTGTGCTCCTTTGAAGTACTCAAGTTCTGGAGAAAAGGAAGAATTTCCAGTTCTTTGATTTCGTATTTCATAGATGGCATACATAAATAGTAAAGTGTTCTGGTAGTGGGGAAACATACCTTCTGAACAGGGAGAAAAGATGAGTAGTTTTCCTCTTAGCACTTGAGGAAAAAATAAAAGGTGTGGAGATTAAAGGTTTTCCATTAATTTGGAAAAGGGTTGGGGAGTGAGAGAAGTAAGGGGTAATAAATATGGCAAGGAGCAGTGTGGGTTGGAATTAGAGGACATGTAACAGGCAGGCAAGGTGTTCCTTTCCCTGGCTGACTGTGTTTGAATAACTGCCTTTTGTGTGGGTTTTTAACTGCAATTATGGGTTTTTTTCTGTAGTACTTCTTGGAATTCTAGGTTACTCTGGTTTCTGCTAGTTGTTTCAATAAGAAACTTTGAAAACAGTTTACTATGAATAGATGTTTTTGTTGCAAGGCTCTGTTTAATTTTATTTTTTTTCAGATAGAAGTCTTTATGGCTTTCTAAAAGTGTGATGAAGAATGTGGTTGCCAGTTGCTAGCCTAGTGCTTTGAGTGCATGCTAAGGGTCAGCTTTTGCAGGGTAAGTAACTTCTAAAAAGTAGTTGTGAAGGTGACATAATGTCTCCTGTAAGCTTAGTTAATTTAAAATATCTTTATGCATAATACAGAATATTTTTCTCCTGATTGCAGAATGGGAAAGAATTCAAGGAGATAATTATTTTGGATAATCAAAAGCTAGGAGCCCATAAATAAAATAATAAGTTTAGAAGAAGCATGGTTGCACTTAATGAGCGTGAGTATTTTTATTTTAGGGTTTGAGTCACAGATCAGTGAGTATGCTTGATCTGTGTCTTTGATTACAAGATCTGTCAATGTATAGTTTTATTGAAGGCTGTTTAGGATAAAGGAGTGAGATCCTATACTTTAAAGAGTGAGAATTTGTGAAGTTAAAACATGAGAGAGGATTCCTCATTACCACTAATTTGTAAAAATGTCATCAGAAGTACAGAAGAGAACCATACAAAATTAAACTGTATTTCTTTAGTCTGTTTAAAAAAGGAAAATATGAATGACACTCTTTGAATGTTTTCTAGAAAAACTGAGAGCTAACACTGAACTTCCAGTTGCAGGGGGAGAAACACACCAAGCTTTCATGTAATGTTTAATTGGAATTTCCTGAAGCAAAAACCCGATCTCAGGGATTAAATTCATTAGAGCATCTGGTTGAAGAAGCCACATTTTAGAAAGCTAGCATGTATGTTAAACCTCTTAAATTTTCATTTGTCTAACCCAGAAATTTAATACGCTCTTTTCAAAGATATGATCTCTTTTTGCCCAGGTTTTGGAGCCATTATTTTGGGGGAGTGCAATTATTGTAGTGCTCTGATTGGAATCTGAATACTGAGGCAAATGTGACCTGTGTAGATAGTGGTTTGATTTCCTGAATATCTTGGGTGCCCTCAGGTGAAGGAAAAGGATGAAGAGAATAAAAAAGAAAAATAAAACCCTGAGATAGGTAAGTTTAGCTGGAGGCTATGTATCAGAGTGAAGCCGAAGACACTGAAGGAGTGCATTTGCTGCTTGTAGGGGAAAAACAACTCATGGTTTACTTAAATTGAGTTAGAATTGAAGTGATCTGTTGATTTATTGATAGCTTGTAATTAACTGTTAGTCCATGAACAATACATGCATGATTAATAGCAGCAGTATAACAGATAAATGACTACTAGACCATTACAAAAGGTTAGTAAACACCTTCACACACCTAAACACACTCCTGTTTGGCCTCAAACTGTTCCTGATAGGCCAGAATATATTAAAACTTAGCGTTGATGCATAAAATAAGGAGGCTTCATTGTTATCACACTAATAAATCCCAATTCATGCTTTTTTTTTTCCCTGCATTCTGTTGGGATTCCTTACAATTTGTACAAGTTGAAGAGCAGCTTAAACTTGAGATCTGCATGTTAAATGTGTGACTTGTCATCATTAATTACTTCTTTTACTACTTCACCCACAAGTTAGTGTGAGGAAACTAAAAAAACAAATGTACAAACAAAGGACAAAACTGCCCTTGTGAATTTACCGTGAAAAATTCTATACTTCTGATCAAATATAATTTCTGGTTTCACAGGCAAAACTGCAGAGACAGAAATACATTGGATACATTTCAGCTGGATATTTCAGCAGCCTTCTGGTACTAAAGGAGCTGCAAAAGAGCTGGTGAGGGACTTTTTAAGGGCATGTAGTGACAAGGGGTGGTGACTTTAAGCTGACAGGAGGTGGGTTTAGATTAAATAATAGGGAGAAATGATTCCCTGTGGGGGTGGTGAGGCCCTTGAACAGATTGCCCAGGGGAGCTGTAGTTGTCCCATCCCTGGAGAAATGTCCAAGGCCAGGCTGGATGGGTCTTAGAGCAGCCTGCTCTAGCAGAAGGTGTCCCTGCCAGTGGCAGGGGAGTTGGAACACGGTGAACTTTAACATTTCTGTCAACCCAAACCATTCTGTGATCCTATGTATAAATACCACCCTTTTAGCCAAGTTAGGAACCTACAAGAAGTTATTATTTTACTTAATACATGCATTAGTTTCAATGGTTTGAATCTCTAACCTTAAATTTTCTACATCTAAAGTAAAGTGCCCTAATATTAAAATATCACTTATTCTGTGGAAATACTAGCCAAAATGAACAATTTACTATGGGAATCTACTGGGTAACAGGTCTAAGACGTAGTAACTTAAAGTTTTTGTTGATAGTGGAATTGTTGCACTCCCTGAGGATTTTTTTCTCCCTGGAATTTTTTTTCCCCAGAATTGTTTCCTCACTAAACTGAGCCACTGATGGTTGTATGTAATGCCTATTTTTTTTAGCCCTTCCATCATCTTGTCTTCACAACATTTGTATTGCTGTTGCATTCAGGTGCCAGGAGCATCAGTTCTTACCAGAAACTACTTAAGGGATGTTTTGAAGTCTCCCATTTGTTTTTCTACTGTGTATTCTGTTTTTAGTTTTGTGAAGATCTATTACTTTATTCCAGTTCTAGAAATATTGATTGGTGTAATTTGATGCAGAACTTATATTTGTTACAGAACCCTTGATATTATTTCCTAATGTCAGAGCCAATTTCACTTTTGCAATTAAAAATGTAATTCCCATCAGGTACCACTTTAGATTTGGTGATTATATTCCCAGTCAATATCTTTTCTGACTCAAAAGCAGAATGCCAAATCTTGAGTAATACTGAAGTTCTGAGGCAGCAGCTGAGGAAACTTTAATTGGTAAACTAATGCTGAACTTCGTAGGTAGCTAAGTTGAAAATATAAGCCAAAGTTGTAACTCAGTATGCACTTAACACAGATTTGCACAGCATCCTGTCCATGCCTGACTTCTTGTCTGTGAATTCCTTTTACCTATAATTGTTTCTGAAATTCCAAAAGAAGAGGCGAGCTGGAGCTACTGCCAAGCAGTTTTGTTGATCACATCTCAAACAAAGCATTGCTCAGATGATTTTGCCTCCAGGATTCAACTTTGAAGGCATTCTCAGGAGGAGCTGTGGTGCTGTCACAGCACTGTTGAGTCAACAGATGTAGAGCACTTGTTTGATGCATGGATGACTGATCTTCGATTACCACCTTTCACAAAACAAACTAAAACATCTGTTCTTTTATTTATATGTGAGTTTTCCAAGCAGAAGTGTGTGATTTTCTTTTGGTTATTTTTGTTGTGTGTGGTGGTTTTTTCCTTCCTAAGTCACTGAATCTTCATTATATGGAAAGTGAAACTTTGAGCACACAACGGACTGGGTGATTGCATCTCTATTCAGGATGTTTTACAGCAGGATGGCTGGTATTTTTTGGTACCTAAATGTTTATTATCCCTTAGACAATAGAACTTAATTTAAAACTTTGTGGTTACCTATCCCAAAGATACAGCATTAAGATAATAGTATGATTATTTATTAGCCTATGTTTGGAGCTGACTTAGTTGTTCTGCTTTGGGAAGGAATTCAGGTTTATGAACCCAAAGGCTTCTGAAGTGCAGAGAAGTGTTTCCCTGCAGAGAGCTAGTAAATCTTCACAAATATAGAATTACTCAGTCCCTGCACTCCTTTCTGGCATTTTCTACTGGACAGCTTGGCTTTGTTATAGCAGCTCTCCTAGATCTCTGAATAGTCACATAGAGACTGTGCATAATTTTAGCAGTCTTGAGAATCGAAATCAGATTCTTAGGTGTGGAAAGGATCTGAGAGTTAGACCACAGAATGGTTTGGGTTGGAAGGGAGCTTAAAGCTCATCCAGATGCAATCCCCCTGCCATGGGCAGGCACACCTTCCATGAGACCACAGCCCTGAGAGCTGCAGCTATACAAACGCTTCTGTGCGCCTACTTGTTCAGTCTCTGCTTTGAGTACTGCTGAATAACTCCATTTAACTGTACTGTAAATATTATTTGTTTTCGAGCAGTTAACCATCTTGAAAACACATCAACATGACTTAGTAAGTATAACACTTGATGAATTTACAAATGAATCTTGGCATAAGGCAAATGCATTTTAATGCTGAGGTTTGTATGCCTGCTCCCTGCATAGTTATTTTCAACTTCCAGTTGATTAGCTGCTTTGTCTTGTGTGCAGAAATGGCCTGTTTAATGCAGTGGGAAGTCGAGTAGAAGCCAGCATTTGTTAATGGATGCTTTGAACAGGCACAGTCAGACATTTTAAATTATTCTAACTAAGCAGGAATTCTAATTTATTTCTAAAGATAGAAGTACAACAACCCAATTACCTAGTTTTCTCACAGAGTGTAATGAGTACAATTAGCATAAAATTGGTCTATAAATTTAATGGGCAATTTCTTGTGTGGACAATCAAAACACTAGTAAAAATGTGGCAAGCTATATTAGAGTCCATATAGCAACTTGTTCCCATTGGATGCTTCCTTGACATAAGGCATTACTGTGAAATATCAATAAAATCTGTTCAGTACAAGGAGTTTTTGAAGTATTATTTCAAACAGGCATGCCAGTAGGTTTGTTGGGTTGGGTTGACAGTAGAGCTTTTCACCTTTTAAAGATGATATTCTGACTATAAGTGCAAACTTGCAGCATGTGTGAAGATGTGGCCAGTTCTGTGTGTGTAGCCTCATAGGAATAGCTGCATCAGTTGTTCTAAATGTAGAATATGCACAGAGATGATAATAAAGCCAATACCCTTGAAAGAAGGGTTGCTGGAGTCCCACAGCTGATACAGAGGTTCTCAATCCATGATTCAAGCTGCTGCCAGTGTTTGTTGGATGGTTGGATGTAACCACCTGTGGGGCACTTCAGAAGTTCTAGCTGATGGAACCCAAAGGATAATTTTCCCTCCCTTTTACAGCTGATTTGTTTATGATGGGAAATTCTCAATGTGAATGCATTTTCATCTAGTACAATAAACTGAGACATAGCAGAATTGTGGTGACCTGCTGAGACTCAAGTGGTGAAAATTAGTGCTGTGAGAGAGAACACATACTTAGAAGAACATGAAGTTTCTTCTACTTTGTCTGTTCCCTAGAGAGTGAATAAACAAACAAAAAAACCAGCCCTGAGGCTTGAAGATTAGGACCAAGTTCTTCAAAGTATATTTTCATGATGGACTTTGGATTTCACTCTAGTGCAAGCTGACGTTACTGGAAAAAGGGATAAATGCAAAAGACTTTTCTCTAAAACAAACTTACCAATCATGAAAATGCTTTAATTCCTTCAGGAGTGCATCTATTTTAAAGGTACTTCTGTTGCATCATTCTGTTAAGTACAATGAATAAAATTATAGCTGTGACTGTGAAAATAGCAAGTTATTTCTTGTGCATTAGAACAGCAAGTCTCTTAGGGATTTATGCCCTACCACACTTTTCCCTGTATGATCATTTCATACAGCACACTTGCCTGCCTTTCTCTTTTGCCTTATCACTGAGCAAATGAAATAGTTTGCAGGTCCTGGGCTGCCTTTGGGAGCTGGTGGGTCACTGTGTGTACTCTGTGACTAGCAGCCTGCCAGAAAAACAGCCACTGTGGTCAATTTACTTGGTTGTAGGGCCATTAAAAGATGTATCTTTATATTTCTAGGATTTAACTCAGGGCAATGTAAATAATTTTATTAAAATATATTAACATAGAATTAACAGTTCTGTTCCAGGTTAAACTCAATGTTAATACTATGTGATTTCCAGCTTTGGTTTATTCAAGAAATAGTATTTTAAAGTAGGTATTTAAAAAATGGGGTTTTTTAAGTTCCTGAACTCAATGTGAACCCCACAGTGAGGGGGAAAAAAGCATGGAGCAGTCATTGCTGGCCTCCCTCAAACTGACCTGTACTCTGCTAAAATAGAAGTTCTTACGGAGGAGAAGTGTTCTTAGGCCTTTTGTTCAGAGACAGTCGCAGAAAAGATAGGTCAAAGTTTTAAATAAATCTCTTGACAGAGTGTATTCATATCTTACGTGGTAAGCCAGTGCATCTCTGTCCACTAGTAGCTGAGGATCTGATTCTGTGATAAGGGTGTTTTGGCAGTAGAACTAGTAAGAAGTTAACTAATTTGTTGGTCTGTGCAGGAATTTGGATTTGTTTGACTTGGAATGTGCACTTAATCCTGATTATAGGAATAAAGTTATTCACAGGAGTGCAGGAGGGGCTAATTTTTGTCACTGTGCTCACATGGTAGCTGCTCCCGAGCCCCAGCAGTGTTTCAGGGCTGCCCTCACCTCTGCAGGCAAAAAGATTTAAAAAAAAATATTTAAAGTTCCCATCTCTTAGAAATATTCATGGTCAAGCTGGATGGACTCTGAGCAACCTGATCTAGTTGAAGGTGTCCCTGCTCATTGCAGGGAGGTTGGACTAGATGGCCTTTAAAGGGCCTTTAATTCCAAACCATTCTGTGATTCTGCCATCCTCTTAAAGTGGAAATTATAATGTATTTCTCCCATAAAATGCTTTGTGATTGACAGAATAGAACTAGATGTAAGCACAATGCAAAACCCTGTTTCCCAAGAAGTTTCAGAAGTTAGAAATGGCCATATGGGTAAATTTGGAAGTTGGCTACAAGGTCAGGTAAGTAGAGCAACACTATTGCTTGTAAAAATAATTGTGTTGATTTTTCTCTTCTGTGATTCTTTTTTTTTCAGCACAGGCTTTTACTGTCTATTGGAAGCAGAACACTTGTGCTCTGAAATGAATAATTAGCTGTTGAAGTAGGTCTGTGCTGTGTCAGTACTGTTTTCCACTTGCCTTCTCTTATGTAACAGAGAAATTGAAACTAAAATGGGGAAAAGTTAAATCCTGTACACAGGTTAACTTTTAAGTGAAAATGGGATTGAGATATTAGGGAGATGCTGCTTGGGAAAGAGACTTTTCCTCCTAGTCTTCTAGTAATCATGTTTTGAGCGGTGTTCTTGCAGAACTGAATTTCTGAACATGCTTCATTAAAAAACACAATAGTGATTTAAACTCTAATATGCTGCCATTAACTGACTATTTTTGCTACATGGTACCATGAGAAGCAAATCATTTAACAGTAACAAGGACATTAAATTCAGTATTCTTTGGACAATATATAGTTTGTATTTTAGTAAAACATGCACATTTCATTTTTTATAATGTATTTTGCATAAGTGCTGAATGGGATTACTTTTTTTTGTCTATATGTGCAGTTATTGTCACTTGTATTAAGCTGTTTTGCAATTTGTCCAGCTCTGTGGAATACAACCAACTGTATGTTGCTGCCTATAATTAACTTTTTTATTAAAAGGCATAATTATTTATAAAACAAATTATGAAAATCACTGTTCTGGTAAAGTTTACTCAGCAACATAATATAAACTGACCTACATGAGAATGAAGTTTGTGCTGGTAGGGAAATATAATTTGGAAAGACACAGCTTTAACAGAGGAACATGTGTGATAACCATGAAGACTTGCCTCTTTTACTGAGAGCTGGAATAGTTCTCAGAGGACAAGGGAAGGGAACAAAGGAAAGAAAGATGGCTCATAACCTACATGTTGAGATTCACACTCAAAACTAATGAGAGAGAGGTTATTACCAGCTCAAGATTTTAAAAAGTAAGGTATCATATTTTTCATTAACCTTTTAAAATAATTAGATTGCATGTGTGTTTTCCCATTTCACCTTGTCATGCTCTGCCTTCCCGTTTATATACTGTAGGCAACTCTCTGCTAGTTTTTCATTTCCAAGCTGTGTTACTTGGAGATACTCAGTCATAAATCACAATGGTGTCTTTCTTTTCATTTACAGAATGACAGAGTGCACATCATTTCTGCACTGACTCATGTTAGGTTGCCACAAATGCTTTGGCTTAAGACCTTGACATTAATTCCTTCTCCACAGCCATTAATGTCAGGAAAACTCAATTGTTTGAACACTCCTGGAAAGTAAATGCAAGAAGTGCCCTAATATCATTAAACCAAATGCACTGAAAAATGGAAGAAGGAAAAAGGTGCAAAGTGAAGATGTGTGGCTGCAGATCTGGACTGTGGTTAAGACATGGAGATAAGCCTTGTAGCCTGCTTGAGCTCTTCAGGTATTTTTATTGCTTCTACAGAAATTAGTTGCATGCATAATCTGACAGTAGGTCACACAGCAGTGCGGCTGGAACAGGATGGAACTTGGACCTCTGGATTGCCAAGTTACAGCAATTGGTGTTTTCCTTTGCTGCACACATTTGTTACTGGTTTTTAAAGCTGGTGATTATCACATGCTGTTGTGAAAGGGAGCAAAGGGTATAGGTGCAAACAGTGAAGCTGCTATCTATGGCCAGTATATAAATAATTATATTATTCTAATGAGTCCAAGACAGTTGCAGGGATGGAAGTCCCACTTTTAGGCTCCCTCATCAGGAGCCTCTGCAAAGGAAAGTCAGAAGGCACAAAGAATTGAGTAACGAATATTTAATCATACTTTCTGTTTGCTCCTCGTTGCTTAGGCCCTGAATTGTCAAGGTTGCTAAGTGGTTTGAAAGTTTCTGAGGCTTTTTTTTTCTCAAGTGGAATAAAAGCAGTTGAGAGCAGCACATTTTTTATAGTTCTGTGTTGATTTGCAACACAGACTTCTGGGGCAAAATCTTTGTTTAGGGACCAGACTCAAGAAAGCATTTTTGCTTCCTCTTCTCGTTATCAAAAGTAAAAAGCATTATTAAGTGTGTTGGTTTTGCTTAGCATAGTTTTTGCTAGTGGCGTGGAGGGACCCCACAGTTATGCAAAGGAAAAGACTTCTCTCCCTGAGCAGCAGCAGATCTCAGTGATGAACTGAGCAAACCCCCATACGCTGTCCCTCTGCACTGCTGGTGGGGAGGAGGGAGGGGGGTGAGCAGAGAAATGGTGTCTTAAGAGCTTATTTTTTACTTCTCATTATCTTCCTCTCACTCTGTTAGGTTAGGCAATAAACCACTTTGCAACTTTAAGTTTCAGCCTGTTTAGCCCTCAGTGCATCTTCTCCCTGTTCCTTATCTCAACTTGTGCCCTGTGTGTGTTAACTTTTTTTCCCCGTCTCCTTTGCCCAGCTTTGGCAGGAGAGAGCAGAGAGAGCAGATATCCTGAGTGCCTGGCATTTGGCCAGGGTCAAACCACAGCATTAAGCTAATGATGTTTGCTTCCATGTGATTGCACAGAATATTGACAGAGAACACCATAAAAATGACTCGGAAACTCAGGAATTTGGAGTGGAGAGCTCAGGGGGCACCACAGGCTAAGCTAAAGGCTGAGATATCAGTTCAGGTAAGAGTCAGAGACTTTTGAATCTGAAAATGAAAAGCCTAAGTGTGAAAGATAAAGGAATGGTAAAAGCAGCTGCTGAGGGTGGGGTGGTCAGCAGCTGGATTTCCAATACACCAAAGAACTCAGGGTGACAAGCAGGAAAAGGGGTGCTGTCAAAAGTATCTACTGTGGTTTCAGGATCAGAGAGAGGAAAACAGGTTTATAGAACAACATGAAAGGAAGGCAGATAGAATTTAGCAACAGCTTCACTAAAGGAGAAATAGGTTTGAGTGTCCTAATGATGGAAGAGAACAAGTTTAGAATGAGGGGAAAGAGATCTGACAAACTTGGAATTTTTTTTTGTTAGCTGGAGGTGACGAGGCACACCTTCAATTCTGGTGCTAAAAGTGGGAGCTTGGAGTACAGACAGAAGATATTTAGATCACTCAGAGGCAGAAATTACTTTCGGAAATACTGAGAATAGGTGATGTCATTTAGGTGAAAGAGAAAAAGGGCACCAAATGGGTGCATCTCAAGGCTGCAGGAAAAGCAAATATGTCTTTTTATCAGCTTATTCAATCAGACTAAGATTTAGGAGGAGGAGTTATTGCTTCTGCTTTCTTCTTTGACATTATATAGATTGGTAAGTGTAATCACTGAAAATATTTAAAAATTTTTATGAAGATAAGATTTGGGCTTTGTCATCCTGGTCACTTGGATATGTCAAATGTCAGTGAAGGAAAGGAAAAAGTATGCTGTAGATTGAAAAAGACTAAAAGTAGTAGAGCAACAGGAATTACTTTGCTGTACAAAATACTGAAAAAGTTTTGGAAAGAGGTTGACTGGAACAGGCTCCATGATGAAGGTGAGAGGCTGTAAATGAGAGGAGTCAGTGTGGGGAGTGGTGTAGGCTGACTCCTGCTCTCTGTGAAATTTACAGTCAGCTCAGTATTTCTAGGCACTGTGAAAAAGGTTGAGTTTTGATACCCAAGAGGTGAGGGGAAAATAAATTTCCTCTCCCAGAGAGGATGAAAACTGACTCCTGTGGCTGCTGCTACCTGCTAGAGAGCTAAATCTGCAGCTGTTGTAGACAAGAAGTCAGATGCAGTGCCATGGCAACTGCTCTGAGACCAAGCGAGTCTGCCTCTTCCTGCTTTCTTCTTGCTTTCTTATGTTATGCTTTTTCCATCCCATTGGTCTGAAACGTTATTTATCTTTTCTCCCCCTCACCCCCAGTAATTGCTTGCTTTGCTAATAGTCCACAAAAATGAGGAAAAACATCATTCAGATTGTTAAACAAAGGTGAGAACACAGCAATTCAATCACTTGAGAAGGCATCAACAATACTGATTTTTATTAATGGATAGATGAGAAGGTGTTTCTGTTTCCTGAATAAATTTTTTTCCTCAGTAAAATAATAAAATAAAGTCTGTCAGTAGGGTTGATTTACAGATACAGGTGAGGAAGTACTTCAGGATATCTGTTTTATGTTGGCAGCTTCATAAAATACAGTCCATTAGTTTTTGAAGGCTCCGGTGGAGTCATGCTGGCTTGAAAGTATCTCAGAGTTTTCATGCTGATTGGTAAAACTTTTTGTGCCTGGTGTCTTCAGGAGCTTGATATCTGCCTTTGGGGCATCACCTCTTAGGGACATCCTTCAGAATACTGTAGAAGCCTTGGTGACTTCAGTAAAGGACCCAAAATACATTTATTCTTGATTTGAGAGCTCAAATGCCAGAGCAGCTACCACAGGCCTTATTTGTAATGGTTAATTATTCACTTTTTTTAAAAGGTGAGCCTTACTTTCAGCCTTCAGCCTGGAGCTTGCAGCTGTTGCATTGATAATGGATGGCTATTAAAGACTGTAGCCCTTTAGAGTGAAAACATACCCAAGAGTGGATGGCAATCAAACGATGTTTTAACACACTTGGATGAAAAAATCAAGTAAAGGTCTTTAGAACTGCTTATTCTTTAAATAGCATTTAATTGAACTAAGTACTGTATATTTAACAGGGAAGATCTTTTCACCTGTTTCCCTCAATTTTTGTGCTTAAATTTCTTTCAATTTTTTGAGGGAACAGGATAGCTTCTTTTCTAGAAGAGATTCATTTAGCTAAAGACATTTTTTTTCTTTTACAGTTTTGCTGACTGTAGATATGGTACAGAGTAGATAAGTTTTGATGCAAAGAATATTTATGTATGATGATTATATAAGTGAAAGCTATGGTTGCACAGCCTGTGGATGTGAAAACCTGCTGCCCGTCATTTTTAATATGCGTAAAGCTTTATAATACATGTTATTTTGTGAACTGATCACAGAATAAATCCTTCGATGACAGAATAACAGCATTCTCAGGACCAAATGTGGATTGATTTCACCAGTGTGAGAAAGAAAATATGCAGTACAGAAATTCTTAGAGCAGCTTTGCAGTTCAAAAGCACTTTGGTAAAGCTGGACAGAAAAGTAGCAGTAGAACTAAGTGAGATTTTACACTTCTGCAGCACATCTAAGCAATGAGCCAGACCTTCGTGTTTTAATATGCATAAAGTATTCTATGGTTTGATGAGATCTTGAGCTCTTGGCTCTGAAGATTGTTAGTGCCCTGGTGAATAGCCCTTCAGACTTCAGGCATACAATGAGAATTTGTTTCCTCTTTCAATTCTTCAACTTCTTGGATTGAATTTATTATTCCCCCAAATATAAGCAGTTCTCAAAATTCATTATTTATTATAGTACCCCTTCTTGCTATTTTTAACTTCATCTCATTAAGGGGATTACATGGTTTCCTTTCATAATTAAGTGCAGATTAAATATTATATTAAAAACATAAGAAATGACACCTCAACTGCCATTACAAAATTTTTAAAGGCAAAAGAGCTACTGTGATACTGATGGCTTTTTCCCAGAAATGTTGATCAATATAATAATGTTGATCAATCTAATAAATTTATCTTGTCCTTGTTGATTCAGGATCAACTCTACCCTGTAGAGTCAGAAATGTCAAGGTGAAATGTGCTCTCTTCTTTCCCACCTAAACTCCATTCAAAGAGAATTCATTTTTTGCCTATTTTACCCTTTCATTCTCTGAGTAATAATGACTTCCTTCCAAGATTTTTGTTGGATATGGGTTATCTGGACACCAGGAAACCTAAATATTAGTAGAGTTCAGGGAACAGAGAAAAAACGTAAATTTAGTGCGGCCTTGCATATTAATTTGGTAAGTATTGGCTTTATTTGATAGTAAAATAGCATTTCTATTTCCACCGGCTACAGAGTCAAATCAGCCTATGAAAATTACTTGTAAAAATTCTCCTGCATGTTTTAAAATTTGATCAAGACAAGTATTATGGACCCAAGCCTTTCTTCATATGAACTTACAGTCCCAAACCTAAATCCAGCCTATTTAACATCCATCAATTAAGACTCTCTATAGAAATAAGAGAAGGATTAGTTCTTCCAGAGATTTGATTCCCACCTAAGGCTTGCATCACCCTTGAAAGCACCTCTCTGCCTTTCCTGCTCTTAAGGCAATGCAAGGCAGCCACTTTCCTGCTCCAAGTGCCTCTTTCATGCCTAAAGTTGGGAGAATATAAACTCAGTGGTCCCCACTGAGCTCAGTGTAGCCAAACTGCTCAGTGGGACTCGGTCCTGTGTCTTTGGAGTTAAACTCTATGTTCACCTCCTGCTTCTCTTTGAGTTTGGTTCAGGTCAAATATAAAGTAAGTGCATGTTATTAGTTGTCTCAATCTGGATCCTAGAGAGATTTCTTTGGGTAATGCTGTTGCTAACTCTAATTTACCTGATTCCAAACTAAGTCGCCAACTGCATGATTTCTAAGAGCTAAATTCTGTTCCCCAGGTTGGGATGTAGTGGCAATCAGCCCATTCTCTCACCAGGGCTTGAGTGAAGCTACAGCATTTTCTGGAAAAGAACGAAGAGCGGGCACCATACTACACTTATGCACCTGAGCAGCTGCATTAGACTTAGCCATTATCAAGTACTTAGTGATGGCAATTTATAAAATTAGCCCTAAAATAATACATGCCTTTTCCCAAATGTTATACCGTTAGCATGCCCAGTTTTGACTGTCTCTATGAAATAGAAAAAAGACTAGAAATATTCTTTAAAATAAAACAGTCTTTCCACTCACCCCCAAAAGGTGAAATGAGTTTGATATATTCTACATTTTCATTTTGTTTCATATGAATTGAAAAATATTAAAATGCGCAAAAACGTGTTTGCCTGATTAGCCTTTTAATCTGATTTCTTGCTAAAAGGGATTATTTCACATGCAGTCCCACTGAGCAGATTTGTCGTGACAAAATAGCCATAGTTTAGCGTGGGAGGTGGAAAGTGGCTGAATTTGAGGTCATATGTGAAGAGTTAGATATTTCAGCTGGAAAGAATTCTCTCTAAAGAACAAGGTCAGGTTAACTCTGCTAGAACCAGACAAACCAGCAATCTGGAATTCCTGTTGCAGTGCACTGGACTATATGGAAGATGTGTTACTCTTTGTGAAAACATGAAATGGTGTTCAAAAGTGTTATCACTGAAAATACATTCCCTGCTCTGCCTGGCTGATGATAGTATCTCTGAAAGTGCTCAGCAAAGTATAAAATTAAGGAAAATATATGTATATATGTGTGTGTATAATTTATATATAAGTCTTTTGAGGGGGCAAGCCTTAGGCACAAGAAAGTACTTACATCTTTGTCGTTTTGCAAAGCCTTGCAGACTATGCTGACCTAATAAGCCAGAATTGTTCCTTCTTTTCTGACAGTGGGGATAGAAAGAAGCCTTACCTTCTGATTCAATAGCTTTTCCTACAGCACTGAAGTAGGAAGGAACTTTCTCCTAGTTCGATGCTGTCTGTTAGCCTCAGTTTCCTTTTGCTGTGGAACTTACTTGAATCCCATACTTGCAGCCCATTTTCTTTCTTCCATATTTCTAGGTTTTATAACTATTTCTAGGTTTTATAACTATTGCAATATTGGATCTTAGGATCTGCATTGAAGCCTTATTATTCTGGGCACAGTGAAAACAAGTACAAGAACCAACTTCCACCCGGAGAGGTCTCACATTACAGTCTGCTCTTTTGGGAGCTTTTCAGTTCTGTAGGCTGTCTGTGTTAGCAAACAGCGTGGAGCAGTGGCTGTGGATCTGCAGGAACAAACAGGCTGAAGGTATTCACTGTGTGGGTTTTGAAGGGGTGAGGGGTGAATTTACATCAGACTAGTTAAGATCTCGTTCTGTGAACTAAATGCCTGTTAATGGTTGATGTGCACTTGCAATTTAGTTCCACCTTAAACTAGTCGAGTTTGTGGGCATCAAAACTGGTCCACAATGTGAACCTAATCAGGCAAATGGGGACTGTGAGGTTTGCTTTGAAAAGTACATTGTTGAGCACAGTGAACAAACCCAGGAGCTTTTGTGTAAAACTTTATGTTGTAGTAATGCAAACGTGACTGGTGTTCAAGAAGTACACATGCTGAGTGCCTAGGGAATCCATGTAGCTAAATGGATCCAGTGGAAACTAGTGGCTTCATGTTTTCTGGTCATGCTTGGTTTCTATGATTTGCTGTGCCCAAAACACAGGCTTTAATGTGCACTCACAAGTTGTTTGTGTGTGACAGTGCCTACCTTGAGCTAAACTCGAGAAACACTGGGAGAACAGAGGGCTGAATTTATCCCCATAAACACCCAAACCACTGTTGCTCCTGTTTTGCCCCTGACCCCCAGGCAATTTTAACAAAATATCTGAGTTTCCCCCAAACCTTCTGTTACCCTACACATAGTTTAGTGCTTAAAATGCTCAACTTCTGTCTGTCTTCAATCTTTTTTACTCCATTAGCAGTTGTTAATAAACTGTAAGACCTGAAGTTGAGATGAAAAAAGAGCAATATATAGTGACCCAGAGATATCAAACTAGCCAGCTTATGCTAAACATAATGAAACTGCATAAAAGTGTTGGGTAAATAGAATAAACATGCACTAGAAAATATTTCCAATATTCATTTCTCTTCCTAGTAATTATTAGACAGTTCAGTAAAAAAAAGAAGAGTAGCTGGAAAAATTCAGTGCTAGAGCTTACACTGGAAGTTGTCAACAGTTCATCCTTCATGTGGCTGCACATACAAGACCAACAAGAAATGAGAAATAATGGTCTTATTTACTGAAATGTAGGGTTTCTGTTAGTTCTGTATTTGCTATTGCTGAATTAAGTGCACTATTTCAAGACTGCGGGTTTGCAAAATAAGATTCTACTATCACTCATGTAAACTGGATGTTCTACTAATGATGCTTTAAGGATAAAATGATCTCTGGCAAAAACAGAATAATGTAAGAAAACTCAAATTGATTGTATTAACTTCAAATGATAAAATATGGTTTCAGCCATTACAAATAGAATTTCTTATGAAGCTCACTGTACTTCAGAAACAGAGTTGAAAGTAAAATTTATGGCTTGAAGTACAACATGGCTACTTTTTTTTTTTTTTAAGTGCAGCATTTTTTTGTGTGCATTTTGAAGTACATTTTTTTTCATATAATCTTGTGAATTAGGGAAACTTCTAGTTGGTGCTTCAGTTATCAGGGCCAGCAATGCTCCTATCCCTACCCACCTGCAGAAGGGAGCTTAGTCAGCTCTGTTAAATAAATTGCAACAGTATGGTTATAAATTGTAGGACAAAACTTACTACCTACTCTTGCAGTTAATGCAGGGTACAGTCATTCTGAAAGAGTAAAAGATTTGGGGACCTCCTAACTCCCAGGGCTGAGCTGGTTTTTGCTTGTAAGGTCAGGGAAGCAGCACAGGTCTCGTGAGCTATGGCTCTGCTGGCTCAGCTTGATTTCTAAGAGCTCTTAAATGTATTTCTCTCAGGCTCTGCAAGACTAAACAGGGTTTAAATATAATCAAATATGAAGCCGTTAAAGCTGCAAAGCTGTGCAGTCAGGTTCATTTCTTGGCTTAAAGCACTAGTGCACAGTTGGAATTTGAGATGTAAGGCTACAGTGGCACAAAATGCAGCAAGTTACATCTGATGGAACCTCTGCACGGTGGTTCGGGTTGGTTTTTGTTTTTGTTTTGAGGGTTTTTTTGTGGAACATGTCAGCTACTAAAACTAGAAATGTTTTTCAGGAATTGGCATACCTATTTGATTTAGTAAAGATTTCACAGGCACACTTCGGAAATTCTGATTAAAAATTGGAAAAGATTTAATTAGCTTGTGGCTTTCATAAAAAAAAAATCAACAAAAATGGCAACAGAAAGCCCAACCACCTCAAAACCTTAAATTTTGTATGGAATTTAGAATAAAAATGGTCTTGATTGCAATATCTGTGATATTTCCAGCATAGGCTACTGAGAACTGGACATAGTCCGGTGAACTCAATGGCTCAGAAATGCACATAGCCACAAAACCACAAAGGCTGGGAGCACACAAATCAAGCCAATGGAAACTGATATAGATTCTGGAGTATGCCATTTTTGCTGTGTATTCCAAGGATTTTTGTAGCTACAATCTGGAATTAAAAACATTAATGATAATTGAGAGTGGAAAGATAAAAATCTACAAGAGCTCCTGCAGATGTTATAGCAAAGCTGCTTCCATGTACCCAAGGAAATAGTACTGTATCATGTTTAAAATAGAGATAATAATTCTTAGAGACAATTCTAGAGATAATAATTATGTCAGACATTATTTTTATTTTTTTGATTTAATTAGTCTCCATTTGATATATTAATATATTTCTTTTGCAAGGAATGTACAGTTCTTTGGAGCCTTTAAAATGGCTAAAGGGGAAAGATAAGTGCATAATTCATGGACCTTTTGCAGCCCACCATTCTGCACAAGAGGGAAAGGTCAGAGAAAAAGGCAATCAGTTGTACAATTTAAAAGAAGTTGCTGTGATGTTAAATAAGGAAGAAATAGAGCTTCTCTTCCACACTTTCCTCTGAAATGTGAGTTAAGTATAAAGGAAAACCATGCTGAAGCACTGAAGAGACTTTTTGACCAAAGCAGTGGAGGTTTCACAGCTGAGAGTGACAATCTCTAAATATAACTGCATTGTCACACACTGTTTCTTGCAAAGCTGTAACAAACTGCCATCCTAACAATCTCTTATTGTACAATTGCACCTTAAATTGTCACCCATTGGAGAACTCCTTGTTGGTTGTGGTACTTTTTAATCTTGTCTACTGCAAAACTAAAGGAAGTGTTGCAAAGGAACATTACAGGAAAAATAAATGTTATTTTTCAGCTTCTCTGCAGGAGACTGGAGCAGGCTGCCAGGCAGAAATTTCAGAAGCAGACTTGCTGTCTAAGATGCTATGGGAGCATGGAGAAGCTGAGGAACAGAGAATTACTGTTATATAAGCCTTCTAGTTCTTGGCTGAACAAGACAGGTCTCTTGTAGGAACTGAAGCCACGAGCTAACATGAATCCCTAACATGTGTGACAAAGTGTAACAGCAAAATGGGAAAAGGCATCAGTTCAGAGCTCTGGCAGGATGAACCCCAGAGGGGCAGCTGCCCCAGGGATCTCTCTGTGGGATGCATCAGATGAAATGTAGGTGAGTGAAATTGTTTTGCTGATGAAAAACTTTCACAGAGGAAGCAGAATGGGCAGATGTGGTTTGTAGGGACAAGGGAAGGGGTGAGTGGTGCCGGGCCAACATATCCCTTGTCTCCAGCTGTCTCTTGGTGCCATCCAAGGCAGTTTTTATCAACTCCTCTGCAGCGGGATGCAGACACCAAACTGTGCCAGGTGTGGTGTCTCACTCCTTTGAAGTTCACACTTCAAGGGGAAGAGCAAAGAGAGATCCTGCCAGAGTACTCGGGTGGACTCGGTTCAGCCTTCTTTGTATCTTAAGAAGGAAGGAAAAAAAGGTAAAATGAGTGGAGAGGTAAAAGAAATTCTTGTTCAATCCAGGGTTGGGTAAAGTCGATGCAAATCTTGGTTTGATTAGCATATATAGGAGTAATTTACAATCATTTATCTGCTTTTCCCGTAGTGCTTTTGTCCTAAACTTGTTATTTTGCACTGCAAAGTGAGGCAGTTATCAGCTGCTTTTCTGTTCTCCTCTGAGGGGAGCATTGTGCAGCTGCTGAATTGCACTCCGAACAGTGCAGAATGATCACCATGATTTACAAGGAGGCTTCAGGTCAGTACCCTGCTGAGGCAGGGAAGGAGCAGAGGCTGCTCAGACGAAGATAACTGCTGCTGCCTGCAAGTTAAACGGGTGCCCTTGAGGAGAGACCACATAGGGATCACAGGTTCAATTGCTCCAGAGACGTGGTAATCACTAGATGGGTCATTTAGCTAAGGAGTCTGCAGATAGCAATAACTATTCATTACTGCAGAGCTATCAAAGCGATGGCTCTGTTTTTTCTTATTTTCTTGGGCTTTCCTTCCCTTCCCTGAGCATATAGAGAGCAAAACAGGAAAGCCATTCTATTAAACAGCTCTTAAATAGGGGGTAACAATGAGCTTGGTTGTAAGTAGTGTTTATAAATTGTACTGAAGAATAAAATCCACAGAGGACAGTCTATCACTATTAACACAAATTATTTCCACTCATGGGTTTTTAAAGTTCTTAATCCAAATTAACTGAACTTCCTCCTTTGGAGAGAGTAATGCCACAAGAGATTGACAGTCTTCTGTTTAAGCACAGGAGTAAAAGGAGAAATGTGGACATTCAAATCAGTGTAATCTGAAGCAAGGTAGACTCCTGCCAAAGAAATCTGAAGTTCCAAGTGCCTGGGGCACAAGTTGGCACAAGAGTCTAAACCTGTTATTCAAAGCTGCATTGTTAAAGAGCATAGGTTATAGAGGCCAGACAGCTGTTGCCCATTAAAGGGAGAGCTGTTCCCGTGCTGATAAAACCGATCTGTTGGATTGGACATTCTGCATCCCATGCATAGCTGGGATGCAGAAGACTTGTACTCTATTTCAGGTTTTTATAAAGACAGCCTATGCTCCCTGACAGTTAGTTATTCAACTTCTTCTGTGATTCCTAGCTGAGAAATTGGTGTAATAGTTCTCCTGCTCATGGTCATGTGCTGGTAACCAACAGAAAAGATCAGTGCCACGGTGCTCTAGCTCCACGATCTCCACTAAAGGTTCAGAGAAACAAGGATGAATGTGTTTTTTCTGTGGGCTTTGCTTATGAAATACGTTCTCAGTGAAGCCCATTAATCGAAGTAGAGCTTGATGCATGGTTATTTGCTTGATCTAATGTTTACTGAAGTCAGCAGAAATCTTTCACTGGGTGTTTAATGTCTTCCCCTCCCTGTCTTGCTGTGATGCTTTATGGTCAGCAGAGCAGCTGAGGAAAAATGCTTGAGATTAAAAGCTCTTGGGATGAGTATTGAAGCAACAGGGATCCAGAAAAAATAATCTGAAGGGTCCCATAGTTCATATTTTAAAAGTAATTGTAGCCCTACAGAGACAGTGTTAGTGTAAGGACTGTTGCAGCCTTGATGGTTCAAAGGCATATGGGAAATAAGGTTGGTTAACTCAAGGTCTAAATCAAATTTAAATGCATTTATTCTAACTTTTATTACACTCATTCCTGTAGTCTGAACTGCAGAACAGGGTGTCCAATAAACTGAACACTGACTCTATAAATCTTCATATTTTATCAGGTAAAGCAACTGCATTTCGTAGTGGAAAACACCATTGTTTCAATGTCTGGAATTCTTTGCTTGAGACATAACCTTCATTAGGTAACACTGTCTTGAATTTTGTTTCTTTTCCCACAAAGACTTTTAATAATAACCTGGAATAGAGGCAAGGAGCAGAATCAGGAGGAGCATGTTGTGCAAGGAAAGGCTCTGTCCAGCCCCAGCCCATCCAGCCCTGCTCCAGGACAAGTAAGAGCTACATGATGAACTCCAGTCATAATTTTGGCAAGTTCAGCCTCTTTTCACATCAAATGCTTATTTTGTAAATACCTGGAGGACTATTTGTAATTACTATGACACATTCAGTTTTTGCATAGAGTGTTTTAAAGGGGATTTAAAATTGTCTACTTGCTTTATCTCTCTGTTCATAGTTTCCAGAGTGATTTTTATTTCTTTAAGACAAATTAAGTGATGAACCTGGGCTCAGAAGTAGCATTTCGATCAAAAGACCAAAATTCCTTGAAGGTCTTCACCTTCTACAGCTATGGGAATTTTATGAATGAAGTAAGGAGCAGACACAAGAGGTCTTCAGGTAAGACAATTCCCCCAGTCTGTGTAGTAAGTGAAAAAGTATTAAAAATTCTGCCATCACTTGATATTTAACCTACTGTCCATTGTGCATTATCTTTTACACTATGTTTTCTATACCATATTATTACGCAGTGATAAAGGGTTCAACAAAATGCAAAATTATTAGAGTAAAAAATGAGAATAAGAATATGAATTGCCTGGTTTGTACAGATAAGGGAGTATGTGAAATATAACATTATCATTTTAATCTATGTTACTTTGGACATTACCACACATACAATTTATTAACAGTAGGATTTCTGCTCTGTAGATTTTGTACCAGCTAAGTTGCTTAGCAACCTTAACTCCAAGATAACGATGTCTTGCTGCCTATAATTAAAGAATGATTTTTCCTGTATTCTGTTTATGATATATGTAACTCACATATTTTGTTGTTTGCAAACTCTTTTCCTCAATTTTAATTCCAAATATAGCAAGGTATATGTATGTTCCTTGAAGCATTTTATCTTTAAAATTCCCCACAGTCACCTACTTGAGTGAATGCAAGTAGCACAATAGTATTATGAGAAAACCCACACTGTACAGTAATGCAAAGAACATAAAATGGAAAAGCAGCCTATAGAGCTGCTCCTGATACTGCTGTATAAATCCATAAAACCTTTTCAGCACAAGTGCATTGCTAATAACCATGGATAATGCTCTAGTTCAGTGGTTTAATTCTCCTCTTAAATAAATAAATAGAAAGCTCTGGGACTTGCCCATATGTGATGCTGTGCTTTGGAACTGGCCCAGAAAAGTGAAATACTGTACTTTAAATGGTAGCAAATGCCTCTTGCTAAAGCTGGGAGCTGGATCAATTCCTTTGGTAGTATTACACAAGTCCACTCTACCTCAGCACTAACAGTATTCGGAGCCAGTGGCTGAAGGATGGCACACATTAAAATGGATATGGGATGACATTAATGTATTTCAAAATATTCTGTTAATTCCTCAACAGCTTATCATCATGGTGACTGTGACAAGAAATTAAACAAACAAGAAAAAATTTAAATTAAACCATCCTGAATAAGATTCCAATGGAATCTAGAGTCTCATTTAAGCACTGGGAGCCACAACAAAGAGTGACAGCTCTTTGGCTAATAAAAAAACCCTTAATAAAAAACCCTTTGACTGCTGGAAGAGGAGGAGTTCTGTCCTGGGATTTGGTGTCTCTATCATAAATTACTTCCCATATTGTAGGAAGTGGTGGGTATGCAATGGGGGCCTGGATAGGAGCTACTGATGTAAACTGCCTGCTTCCAGCAGACTGGAATTAACTTGATAACTCTTCATGGCATAGAGATTTGTAACTGAAGTGCTGATATCAGTATGGAGGCAATGGGAATAGCTCTGTGTGACAGCACCAGAGGTTACAGTGAAGGATCATGAGACTGGGATCTGTCTTGGACTCCCAGGACATGGTACCCAAAAAATACACCAAAGAAAAAAAAGGAAAAATAGACAACGTGTAATGAGCTTACTAAAAGCTTATGGCACTACTGGAGTCAAAAGCAAAGTACTAGCTGTCAAAATTGGTAAATATGTTGTCTTTGTGCTTAAGTGTTAACTTAATTCTAAATTCGACTCTCTTCATCTAAGAAATGTGAACAAGTCCTGTGGTATGGCATTCACCTGCTTCTCTGAAGGGTTTCTAACATATCAAGTTGTTTGCAGTTTCTAGATGTTTCTTTGAACAATTATCATTACTTAACAACACAGACATTGTACTCTGAGTATTTGGAATAAGTTTTTAGTTACCGACCTGGCCTGGGTTCCACTGCAGTGTTGGGTGTGTGAGGTGTTACAGGAGCAGGAGGGGGAGGTATCTGTGATACACAATAATGTTAATGTCTGTAGTGAACTTATTGTTTCTTTAGACCAGCAATGGAAAAGTCTGGGCATTTGTTCAGTGAATTCCTGCTGGATCAGCCTGGTCTTTCTTGATTTTTGTAATGAATACTTTAAAGAACAGAAGTGTTGCCTCAATAGAAGTAGAAAAGTTGTTGTCCTGTGCAGGCATTTGTTTCAAATGTCTACCTGCCAGGGGTTATCAAATCTGAGATTGTGTTTGGTGCTGAGTTTAGAACAGAAACTCTGTCTGTTCGTCCTGTTGTTGCCATAGGTGCCATGGGATCTGAAACGGATGACAAAACTATTCTTTCCAAGGGAATTCATGCAACCAAAATGTGAAACCTGGGCAAGAGCAATACCAAGGCAGAACATGAATACAACAACATAAATTAAAATACCCTCTTGAGTGACTTTACTTCACCAAGCAAGCGTATTTATACAAGTAAATATTTGGCATCTGGAGATCCCTCTTGACTCGAAATTGGGCATCAATTAAAGCAATTTAGCTTATGCTGAATTAAATATTAGTCTGTACTAAACAATACAGTGAAAAACATCCTAATGGATATACATGGTTGAGGATCTCATCCACTGATAATTATGAATGAAATTAATAGAATCTGGAGAACCTGCTTCTGTAGTGAGATCCCCAGGGGGAGCTCACAGTGATAATGCTGGCTGTCTCTGGAAATGAAGGTGCATTAAATGACAGCAAGTTTTAATGGGAAGTGAATCTGGTATGAGTCATCAGAAAACAGAAACTCGGAATAACATGGTATTTTTAAGAGAAGACCTTTAACCCATATACTTACTGCATATTTAGTCACAAATGAGTTTCTCTCAGACTAAAATTCTTCTAAGTTATATCTGATATTCAAGAGACTTAGGCAAATCAGAAAGTCTTCACTGTGATAGTTTAAAGCATTTTCTATTTTTGAATTATAGCTACTGTTTTTCCACAGGAAAATATTTTGACCTTGTTGGCATTTAAAGATGAACCTGTAACTTCAACAGCTAAATATAGGTTTTGGTGGTAGTATAAGAACATCTGAATTGAAACCGTCAAAACATCTCTCACATTATGCACTCACTCAAAAATTCAGGTTTAAAACCTTCTTGGGGATTCATATTTAATATTTAGTTAGACATTGCCAGTTATCTTTGGAACCACAGAATGAAACAGAACTTTACTAATTGTCGCAAAAAGTGACATGGAACAGCTTATTCCAATATGAATGAAGTGCTGACCATAAGTAATTCTTTTAAAGAATAAAAAGGAAGTACATTAAATGTTCAGTGACACTCATTAATATTAGTTATTTCCAACATTGATCAAGAACTGTGGTCCTCTTAAAACAATCTCAAAGAAGATGCTGTCATTTGGATAATTATGTGTGACCCCAATTCATGCCAAGATATATGTAAAAGTAAACTACTTCTTACTGCTGTTCAAATATTTATGAGCTTTCCAGCTGAGTAGTGCTAATTAAAGCTTTATACACTTAAAAAGAAAATTTGAAATAGTGCTTTTAGCTTGGCTTTTATTTTTTAAAATCTTTTTCTATATTTTTTTCCCGACAATGTCATACAGCAGCACAGGCTGCAGTGGCATTGTGTGCAGAAGCCCTTGAGGATGGAAGAGTAAACCAGGAGCTACTCTTTCCATCGCACCCAGGTTTCCTGTGGCTGCTGTTTTGCTGACATTGATAGACTCTGATTCAGACCTGAGGGGTTCAAATTGAATTTGAATGTTTCCTAAGGCCTTTTGGAGTAGTTCCAGAGAGTGTAGAGCCCTGGCCTGAACATCAGTAGCTACTGTTCCACTGTGTGCCAGCTAACTACAACACATTTTTTTGGCAACAAAGACCTTTTTTTTATTTTTTGATTTTTGAAAGAAAATTCTGTTTCTCCTGCCACACTCCCAGAGTAATAGTTTCACCTTAATGTGACTATTACTTGGAAACATTAATATTAACATCAGGTTAGGGTTAATAACATTAAAGGAATAAAAAAGATGACCTCGAAGATAAATTGCAGAAAAAAGTTAGGTTCAGGCTTCCATAAAGCTTCTGGTGAGAGAGAGAGGACTGATAAAGCCCTTTGCATTTATTAAAGTTAGGTTCAGGATTCCATAAAGCTTCTGGTGAGAGAGAGAGGACTGATAAAGCCCTTTGCATTTATTAAAGCCAGGGCTGGATTTACACCCGAGGCTGCAGAAACCTAAAGGAAGCCACCAGAGGGCCAGTGGCTTCCAGTGACAAAATACTGTCAGGTCTTTGATAGCCCAGATCAGTTTCTTCACCAGATCAGCTCTTGTGTCAGTGCAAGGGGAGGATGGCACAAGGTAAGAATAGGGAGCCAATGTAGAGATGATTGTTTCTTTCGGCGCCAATGCATTTCCAACTTAAACTTTATGTGGAAGAATAAGATAGTTGATGTATTTAGTGTAAAGGAAGTTCTACTTGAAGATTAAGTGAAAGAGAAAGAAACAGCATTTCCCTCCATTCTGCCTGAAGTACCAGTAATTGCTCTGGTTGGAAATTTATTGTTCTGAAGCCTGATGTCTGGGTACAAAGTGTGTGCTCTTGGAGACTTTGTTTCTACCAGACCCACAGAGTTTTCCTCTGAGGAACAGATGAAAAATGTACAAATGTGTGTGTGTGCATCTGTGTGTGTTACACAACTGCTCTGCACCTTGCTAATCAGTTGGGCTGTTCTGGGGAAATAAATGCAAAAGTCTTTCCATAGAAAGGGAAAATATACACCCTGAAATTGGTGGTTCCAAATATTTGTCACTAGCTAAAATAAAAGAGCTCACTGTTGATAAGTGGAATGCTGCAACCATGAGTGCTCTCTCTGTAGTAGTCCTGTGCATCAGTTCTTTATAGCAATGTGCCTCAGGTGCTGAAATCTTTCAATGCACCTGTCTTATATTCTTATTGAACATGCTGGAGGCTTATTTTTCTGTAATAAAGATGAGTGAGGGAATGCCATCACAAGTTATTTCTTGAATTCTTTAGTAGGCTTTTGTGCTGTGAATGGCTGCTAGAAAAGTACAAATTGCTCACAAAGAACACACTTCCTTCTCAATCTATCTTCTCTCATCTTCAAGTTCTAAATGAGTATTTCACCTATTTTTGTGTGTGTTTTTAATGATTACCAGTTAACATTTTCTTGCATATTTCTTCCTTTGGTTTTGTTGTGCTAAAACCTACAACTACTTGAGAGAGAAGGTTATATAAAAGATTGGTACCTATAAAATCTGTTGAGTCTTAATGTCTTTTGTTCAGGTATGGCTGTGCTTGTTTTTACCTAAGCTGCATTCTAAATGAATGTCACTGGTTTTCAAAAGCTTTATTTCAATGCATAACTTTTTCTTACATATACAATACCTAATTTTTATAGAATTATTTAACTTGTAATAGTCAGATATTGAATTGATCCAAATTAATCAAAGCATTTACCATTTGGGTAATCACATTATTATAACTGCCCAAAGAAGCATAATCTTCCTGCAATATTGTAAAATGATACATCTTATTATCACGTTTACTGCGAGGTTTATGCTGTGTTTGACATTTGCCAGTGGTCACACAGTTCAGACCACAGATCGTGTGGCCCCAGGCACTGACCAGTGTTCACCAGATCAGATATATTTGAAGACAGCAGTAAGTGCTGTCAAGGGTGGTCTGGATCTCTTCCTGTTTTAAGTTTTTTTTCTCCTTCATTTTGATCTTCTCCTCCACCTTTTCTGTTTCCCATCTTCTGTAATTATTTATTTCTTCCTGCATTGCTTAGGGAGAACACTTCAGCCTGTCCTGAAGAGGAGACTCAAAGCAGAGTGGGAAATGGGAATGTTTCTGGAAGATTACAGAGGGGTTAAGTACACAGGATACTTTCTAGCCTCCATCTGCTGAGTGGATCAGAGACTTCTTGATCTAGATAAAGTGCTTGAGTGTTTAATAACTCTTAGTGGTTTTATTTTCTGTGAAGTTGTCCAGTGTCCCCCAGTGCTCCTGCAAGTTTCTGGCTCTCACTGCACATTTTGGCATGTAGCTCCTTATATCTCCTCTCTGCTACATGAAGAAAACTATCATTTCTTTCCAGTGTAGCTCCTAATAGCTTAATTTGATCCCCCACAGGTTTTGTTTTGGAAGAGGCAATGAATACTTGGTCTCTATCCAACTTCTCCATACAACTCATGATTTTGCAGATCTTTGTCATACCCCTTTTTAGTCATCCCTTTTTCAGATTAGAGAAAAATATGTCTTGGACAAATTTAAGAAAAACAAAACCAAACTATTCTTAAGACTTTCAGAAAACACTACTGCTTATGACAGTTCAGATACCATTGATTGTGCAGAACAATGGGCAGCGTTCTGCTTTGCTCCATGATTAATAGATGGTTGAGCTCTCTAATTTCATGTTTGTTATGCCTTTATCATCACTAGCAAGGGATTTACTTGCAAGGTAGCACTCCTTACCGTGATGGGGTTTGCTGTGGTCTACCAGGTTGTTTCGCAGGCAAAAAGAACCTCCCAAATAAATTACAGCACCAATCACAGCTAAGAGATGGTTTGGTTTTTTTCTTTCCCTATCTAATGTCTTACTAAAACAGCTTTAGTAGTAAATAGTTAACAGAAACACTTCTCAATGTCTTTTTAAAAAGGACTGTTGATCACAATGAAAGTAAAGTTATTCCATCTCCAATCAGACAACATCGATAATAATCAAAAGGATTCTGCTGTCAATGCACTACTTGGAAAAATCCAGCAGTCAAATTAATCAATAAATTATTATTATTTTTGGGTACTTGAGCATAGATTAGACTACATTAAGGGAAAAATACCATGACTCCAGCTTTTGTCTTTTGTAGAAAAGAACATTTTGTTTTCTTTACTTATTTTTATCACAGAATTACAGAGTGGATAAGGTTGGGTGGGATCTCTAGAGGTGACCTGCTCCAGTGCCCTGATCAGGCACATTCTCCAGAGGGGCTGTGGAGGCTTCATCCTTGGAGATATTCAGAACCTGATAGGATGGCATCCTGGGCAACCTGTTGTAGTGATCAGCCTCACATAAATAAGCATTTTCTTCTGTTTAGCTGGAGTTTCCTGTATTTCAATATGCTTTCTGTCCTGTCTGGATACCAGTGGGAAGAGAGTGGCAGTTTTCTTTACTGAAGGCCTGACTGAAGTGAAGAAAGCATCGAGTACTTTGCTCTTTTCTGTGTCCTCTGTCATCAGTTCTCTGTGCCATTCAGGAGTAGCCCCACATTTCCCACAGACTTTCTCTTGATGCTGATCTACTTGCAGAAACCCATCTTTTTGCACCTCACATCTTTCAATAATGCAACTGCAGATCAGTTTCAGTTTGAATGTAACAGACAATTTCAGCTAGATTTAGCTAATTCCAAAACTTCTTGCAAATTAGTCTGGTTGAGTTTTACAGATGCTACTTGTTACTTGTTTTCCTGAGGAAACAAATGTCTTTGTTGCTCATCTTAGCTGGAGTTTATGCAAGACAGGTAGCTTAGTAGAATTAGCTTGTATATAGTATATACTTTGCTAATTATAATATTTAATTTATTGCTGAGTAATGGTAAAAAAATATTTGGTATAGATGGTTTAGTGTTCTAAAAGCACTAGATAGAAAATCTCTTTGTCACACAAATCCCTCAGACATCTACTACAGCACTGAAAATTACTAGACTACAATATAGATCTAAAGGCTGTGTATTTCACAGTTAAAATACACCAAACATTGAAAAGTTTAAGAAATTTTCATGTTTTTCATCTGTGATTATTTCATTGTTTTGATACTCACTGCACACTGCACCTTTCCCCACTGAGTCACTTTCTTGAATCATCAGACGATATATAATCTGCATTTTACAGAACAATTTTCAAAAAATAATTATCTACTCACAAATGCAAATCAAGTGAACAATGATGAATTTGGGCCACATTCAATTAAAAGTTTAGGCAAATGCTCAAATATTTTACCACATGGAAGCACTTCTGAGTGTGAATTGGAAGTTAATCCTTTATGGGATTAAAGTGCTGAACTGGGAAGGCAGGGCATGTGAGAACCCAGAAATCGAATGTGGCACTTGTATTTACTTAGTCATTCATTGTCTTCTTTTATGGCAATATTAAGGAAGATTAGATTGGGAATGTATGGAGTTTGCATGGCCTGGTTTTGGTAGCCGGGGGGCTACAGGGGTGGTTTCTGCAAGGAGCTGCCAGAAGCTTCCAGCATGTCCAGCAGAGCCAATCCCTGGTGACTCCAAAGATGGACATCCTGCTGGCCAAGGCTGGGCCAGTTAGAAATGGTGGTAACACCTCTGTGACAACACGTTTAAGAAGAGAGAAAAACAAAAGTTATTGTGCAGTTGTAGTTGTGGCCTGAGAAGAGAGGAGTGAGAATATGTGAGAGGAACAGCTCTGCAGACACCAAGGTCAGCAGAGAAGGAGGGGTAGGAGCTACTCCAGGCACTGGAGCTGGGATTGCTCTGCAGGCTGTGGTGAAGCCCATGGTGAAGTAGCTGTGCCCCTGCGGCCCCTGGAGATCCATGGGGATGCAGAAATCCACCTGCAGCCCATGGAGGAGCTCCACGCTGGAGCACTCCTGAGAGGAGGCTGTGACCCTGTGGGAGGCTCCTGGAGAGGGAAGAGCCATGCTGCAGCACTTTGCAGAGAGCTGTTGCCTCTGGGAGGAACTCACGTTGCAGCAGTTTGCAGGGAGCTGCTGCTCAGGAGATGGACTCAGGCTGGAGAAGTTCATGGAAAACTCTCCCGTGGGAGGGACCCCATGGTCCAGCTGAGGAGCATCTAGAGTGGACACTATGTAACAAGTAAATGTAGTGAAATTTTTTGTTAAAGGTGGTGGTTTAAATTTTTGAGACACATCTGCTTCAGAAAAGCTTTGTAATTCCACTGTCTCACACTGTCAGCATGCTTTACACAGGGCAAGCAGCATGTGGGGAAAGCAGGTTAACAGCCAAGCCTGTTAACTTGCAGTGAGGTTATATCTTCCATTCGTGATCTTTGAAATTCATTCAGTGTGTCCTGAATACGAGAAGAAAAGAAACGATGCACCATTTCTTTCAAAGCCATCTTTATTTTTGAGGTATACACACATATTTATGTGTATTTCTAGATATCGTTCATCATTCACATTAGCAAGAACTGACGTAAAATGTCACTCAGTTCTCTGCTTTTATTCTTAATATATAGGGTTTAAACAGTCTTGTTATGCTGCTGAGCTGTATTTGCAATGTTTGTTAAGACTGACATCCCATAAGAAAACCATCTAAAAATTCAGCTTATCTGCTTTTGAGATGGCACAAATATGTTCACGTATTGTACGAACTAAAGGAATCTGGGCTCATTAGATTGAAGAAAAGCAGGTTATAATTGGTAGCTACAAACAGCATGATCATTGAGAAAATATACTCTGTATGTATTGACTTTTCATAAATAGGATTAGTGGCCCATTCACTGTTTAGAAGACACTTCAGTAAGTATTTAAAGATTTTGCTTTATTAGCACTAGGAGTTTAGTAATAACAGATATCAGACGTCTAGTGTTATCAATGAAATCTCATATTAATATTTAAATTAATATTTATCAGTTTTTGCAGAAAACAGAAAGTAAAAGAAGAAATGGTATAAGCATCTTCAATTTGTTACTAGTAATAATTTTTCACCCATGCTTCTCTATTACATTTTTTCTTAAACTGTTCTCATTCGAGGAGGCTGCTCTTTTCACAGACTGATGCATTTGCTTGCACATGCACCACAGTGATTTCACCCGAGTCAACTTGTTTCTGGAACTTACAAACCTGGAGCCAAAACACTTGTCTCAGTAAGTTAGTAAATCTGATAGACTCTTTCCAAGTGAGGTATCTGACAGAATAACTGCTATGTAGTCTATTGTCATTGACTTGTTCCAGCCTTGCAATTCTGACAGGCATAGAGGGGAAGCTGTTTTTCTTAGGGATGCTTGTTTTGTCTAATGCTGGTGCTGTTGCTCTCAGTTTGGTGACATCATTCATCATATACTATGAGGAGTCTTCCTGATTAAGGCACATAAAAGTTCATTGAAATTCGCAAAAAATCATTTCATTTTGTGTGCCATGGGCATCACAATCACTTAAACACTCAGAAAAAAAGTGTTTGCCTGATTGTGTTTCACATTAGCCTGACCTAATTTACACACATGTGAAAGGCCTTGCCAGGTTGCATTCCCTGTAAGTCAGCATAGCCTCCACGGACAGCCTGGGGATATATACAGATCCAGTGGAAGCAGTTAGAGCCTTGTTTTATTATTGCTGGAATTTGACCTATAAGAAGGAACTTTGCTTCCATTTTTACCCTTCCAAAGCTATTTCTTAAGCCAAGGAGCCCAAATTCTGATTTTCCCAAAGAAAACAAACAAACTCCAACAAAACACATACAGAATTTCCCACTCTTCTCCACCCACCAAAATACTGTCCATGCCTGCTAATATAAATCTTGTTGATGCCCCTCACTGTTACTTCCTGTTTGGAGTTATCCTTGATCTACTTTTTCTTCCTGAAGAAAACTCTTAAAATCATCTTTTCTATAAAGGAAGAATCTTGTAAGTCTTCAAAGAAATAAAATTTCAACATCCCCATTAATACTTCTTCAGAATTTGGAGCACAGTGTCTGGTGTTCAGGTAGATCCCACTTTACTCTTATTTTTAATGTTATTTTCACACTTGGAACTTGACATCACTTCCGAATTGGTATTTGTGACCACAGGAAGTGTTCAACCATCATTAAAGGCAATGGGCTCTTCTGTCTGCAGCAGCTGCCCTTTGGGACTAAAAACCTTTCCAGGCTTCTCTCCAATCCTGCTCAGATGCAGGAATATACCAGGAGAATCCAACAAGGCTCTGACATCAGACCAGTTTTGACAGTTTTATACAGTTCACTTATATTAAACTAGCATGCAAGAAAAGGTCACATGCAAACATTTTAAATGTGTAGCTGTCAGTGCTGAATCACTGCAGTGTTTCATTTGGATAGCACGATGTGAAACTGCATAAAGAGGGTGATGGCCAATTAAGGATCAAAAGAAAGGCAGAGACAGATCTTGTATGAGGCTGGGTAATACACATGAAAAAGTCTGCTGGTAGAGTTATATTAGTAAATGAATATTTTGGCAAGAATTGGTTCATCAAGCAAAGTCAGCTGTGCTAACAAAAACACTTTAATATCAGCTTTGTTGTGTCTATGCTGGGAGGACAGTGTAGAATTAATAAAAAATAAAATTCCCAAGTGCTTCTAACTTTGAACTTTGTAAAGAGTGGGTTTAAACTCATTTCTCACTAAATAACTACTGCTAGGATTTCTATTTTCTGGTTTTTCCTTTCCTTTTCATGATTTGTACTGCGATGACCTCCTTAATCTAGGTTATTATCATCTCTATCAAACTAAGATCTAAACGATCTCATCTTGGTATTATAATATTAATATGCTTTGTTTTTTCAGCTTGGCAGTCTTGCTCACATCATTTATATTCAGGTAAGACTTTATTTGCATGAAGAAGTTCAAGCGCAGCAGCTTTTGTCTTTTCCCTGGAATATTTTTCACGTTTGAAACATGTAACCATTCTAGATCACCTTTTCCATAGCTGGTGTAAGTCCATGAAAATCAAATTTGCTCTAGGCAATAAAGCAGCCTAAATCTGAAATACTGACTGTGACCCTTTGGAAAGATGTAAAGAATTTATCAGTAAAAGTGTTATGTCTCCTTGGCAATGTCTCAATTAATTATCCTCATGCCACTGTAGATCTGGCAGGTATATTGCCATCAAATGGCCAGGGTGAACTAAAATACATTGTTATTCCATCTTTCATACAGCAACTATTTTAAAGCTAAGCAGGTCCTGTTATTACAGAAAGGGGAAAATAGTGTGAACTTACTGCAGAGCTCTGCTGAGGCAGAAGTGGTCGTACACTTTTAATCATAATGTCACTGTGATCATGTTTTAACTTCTCGTAAATGTTGTAGTTTGTGCCTTCTAACACTCTCTTAAACTGTGTTTAACCACAAAACCAGAAGTAGAAACCACAGGAAAATTGTAGTTGATCTTGTGATTGTTTAAGGTGGATTTTACCTGCTGCATCTGGGTACATGGCTTAGTGCTGGGGGACTGATAGAGAGTTGTTCTGTCAGCTCCACTTGAACTAACCTCATTACTTTTGGGTTTTTTCCTAAGGCTATTTCTACCCCATTTTGTACAACTAGAGCAACATGATGAGACTGAAGTTTTGCAGACATGAACTACCAATTTATCTCTATTTTTTTTTAAGGAGTAGTTGACTTCCCTTGTATTAGAAACTTGTTAAATTGTCCAACTAGATTGCCAGAAGGGCCATTTTATTATTAAGGTCTGAGAAATCATATTCTAAGCTGGTTTTTTGTGATTTAACATCTGTTACAATTAAATAATATTTTTTGTAACATTTCCTATTACTTAATCTTTAGGATGATGTTAAATAGGGGAAATTATCAGCAAGTAAGATGAGTGTCAAAACCAGAAATCATCATGAAAAATGTTTTGCTGCCTTTATAGAGGCAGTCTATAATAATAACAACAACATATAACAAACCTGGAATAAATATTCTGTACACAGAAAGCTGTTAATATTTCATGAACCACAGAAGTTCTTCATGATGAATGTAGTATTTTTCTTATTGTTTACAGTGCTATTTACCAATCCAGAAAAGTTAACCTTATTTTCAAATGCAACTGAAGCAAGGCCCAAAGAATGAACTCATTTATCTAATAAATACACTGGTTTCAGATGGATTGTATATTGATAAACCTGTTTATTACTCCATATGCAAGGCATCAGCACAAAATAAGTTCAGTCTAAAATATATGCAAGTCTCTAGCAGAAAAAATTTAGCAATAAAAAGCTCATGGAGAGCAGCCTATGATTCCATTGTTCACAGAAAAGGACTGTCTCTGATATAGCCTATTTCCAATATAAACATTCAAATGCTACTGGATTTAGGTATAAAATATGATTTTATTTTTAAAATTTACTACTAAAATAATTGCATCTGGAAGCAAATATTTAGTAAGCACTTCTTACATACATCTTAGCTATAGCTTAACACTTGAAATTGAACTCATTCAATAAGTGCCCTCTTCAAAAATCACATCTATGAGGTATTGATTTGGATACTAAAAATGAGCAGAACCAAAATTAATGACCACTTTGCAAAATGTGATTTTACACAAATATTGTGCGGCTAGTCTAGCTGTATGTGGTGAATTTCCATTTCCACCTGATTCCTAGTTTAAGAACCTGGACTCATTCATCAGTCATGGAAGCACTTGGGTTCCTGCTTTATCAGCAGCAAGATACAAGACATTGTTATATATAACAGCAGCTCAATGCTATTTCATTTTTCCAATAATAACAATATCTTCCACTACAGTAATGACAGCATATTGTAAGATTTTATTGAAAATTGCAATTTTTAGCTATCACTTGAGAGAACAGTCACTGTAAGAAACAGTTTTTAAGACTCAGAACTTAAAAATTAGCTTTCATTAGCGCTACCCATTTCTGTGGTCACATGTATTTTACTGCCCAGTTCTGTACTGGTGACCAGAGAGAGGGACAGATGATGAGAGATGCTTGTGGCTCAGCTAATTACTAATAAGTCCATCTGTAGTAAGATGTGTGGTTGGGGGAGGGAGAACAATTTTTGTGAGGTGGCAGCTGTTTACTGAATTAATTTCTGGGTCCTGGGGACAAATGGCAGGCAATGTATCCTGGCACTGATGGTCCTGCTCCCCCTGAGCACAGCACACAGCTGCTGGACTTTACAGCTGTATGAAGGACAGACCTGAGATCTGCAGTAACTTCTGCTGACAAGTCTCTTGGGAACACATGGCCTCGACAGCTGTGGTGGCCAGGGTGGGGCAGCCAGATTGTGAGGGCAGGCACCTGCACTTTGAAGTGCATGGATTTATTTCTTCAGCATCTTCTTCTCTGTGGAATTTGCCCTCCAGAGACTTGTTTAGATTGTCTCCCATTACAGCCATTCGTAAGAGCTGCGAGCGTCTCTGAGACATCATCTGATGTCTCTCTTGCCCCTGTCTGCTGTGTCCTCAAGTGTCATCTCAGTGTCCAGGCAGAACAAAAACCCTCTGAGTCAGGGCTCAACAAGAAGCACGAGTGCCTGCAGTGTGTCCTTGGCTTTGAGATCTTCCAGCCCTGACAGGCTCTGCAAGTCCTTCACAGAAATATCAACGGTGCTGGTGTCTCACCTCCTGGGAATTCAGCGTGCACACAGTGACTGAGCCTCCCTTCCTGTTACTCCTCAGCCATGTGAATGGTTCATGCTGATTTTTGCTAGGCTTGGCCAACCTCATTACCTCATTACCCCCAGCAGGTTCTCAGCTACTGCTGGCCTCCACAGCACTGCTCTGGGTCACCCCAGATGGCACCAGAGCCTGCCTTGAGCCTCCTGAAAGCTGCTGCCCAGGTAGGCATTAAATGCTCCAGTTCTGAAGGTTCCATTTAGCAGTGTGGGACTGCTGCCTTTCCATGCTACCTTTAAATAATGCAGTGTGAATGTGTGAATGCAGTGTGGATGCTAGTGAAAAATATTGGTACCTCAGACAGTTTTTCAAGTTTATTAAGAGAAGTAATGTGCAACACAGTTTGTGATTGTGTTGGAGGGACTGAACCTTCTTCCTGATAAATTATACAATTATGCTTTGAAATGCATTTACTTGTTTAGAAACATTATTTCTCTGTGGCTTAAAAAAAAAGTTTTCTGCTTCAGAAAATAAGCAAGTTTTTGGTAAGAGGGTTCCTTTTGTTATAAAATGGTTTTGTTCCTATTCAAACATAATGTGTCTGAGAGACAAATTGTCTTAATTTGTTAACTAATTATATATATATTTTAAAGATAATTTTAACACCTTAATAACCCAGTAGGATAGTTACTAAAATGCAAAGAGATTAAATTCTAACGAGAAAATGAACTACAGACCACTTCTTGAAAGGACTTTCAGGAAGGGACTGCTACAAGAAAAAAAGAAAGAATGAATTCATTTTCCAACTCACAACAAAAGGCAGCATAGTGGTACACAGCTCTGACTGCCTACTCCCTGCTCTCACTGACACTGTCAGCACCCGGATTGGGATTCACCGTCGCAAAGGACATTCTGTATCCACAGTAAGTAATTCAATCGCAGTCAAAATAAAAAGAGGGTTTCACGGGGAGTTTGATATGGGCAGAATAGAACTCTTACTGCAATTCTTGACCAACTTGAGGGGGAATAAAAACAAATCGAATTCCTACAGGTCAAGAAACACTTGTAGATTGTAGATTATGGATTACTAGTAAAAAGATTTACACTGAGTTGGGCGCATTAGGAAAAGCTAATAACGTACTAGCCACAAAAACCACTTGTAACAAGGCAAAAAATAGTTAATGGTGATTAATACGATAAAAAAATGAAAGAATGAAAACATCTTGTAAGAATTGTGATGCAAATCTCCTGCTTTCCTTGTATGTCATATACTATGTCACTGATACAGTAACACGCTACTTACAAAGCACTGAATTCCAACTGATGGGGAGGCCATTTTAATTAACACCATTCTGGCTCAGCATTATTATATATAATATAAAATTATTTTAAAGTTTATCTCCTCTAAAACCTGAACTCCCAAATTTCAAACCAATTTTTGCCAAGTGGCATAGCATAATTACACTGAATACAATATACACAAACTGTTATGATACCCTGGTGAATAAAGGTAAAGCAGTTGTTTTTATGACATTTCTGTTCTCTCTTCCCACCAAACAAATAATTTAGCACAATTTAATTGAGGGGAACATGGTGAAGTGGATATGGTATATATTGCATTAAGATGGAAGAAAAAGGAAAGGAAAATGTAGATGCTTGTGCAGTGCTGGAAGCATTACAAGAAAAGGAACAAGAGCATGTGTTGCATTTACAAGGGATAAAAATATAGTGTGCTACTAATGGAAAGATGAGTAATAAACAACATGAAATGTGAGGCGAAGCAAACAAAATGCAAGAGAAGACAAAAGAGTAGAGTAAAATTAGAAAGAAAAATTACCTGGAAAGTAACCATCCCATTGCTTCAGCAGACACCCTCCACCTCAGCTCTTTCTTTTGTGTTGGCCTCCAAACAGTATAAAGATACAGTTCTTTACCTAAAAGCCACACCATCCAGCAGACTGTGAGGCAGCAGCAGGATGAATGCAGCACAAGAAAGGTGCAGAGTGTGGAATATGCTCCTTCAGCCCTTTGTACATCAGCCAGTTGAGTTGGAATTCCTTATACAAGTTCGTTAAAGCTGGATTCTAGATGAAAATGTAAAAAGGATGGTGGAAAACTTCAGCAAATCCAGTCGAGGCTGGGACAGGTTGCCCAGAGAGGCACCTGTCCCAGCCACCCCTAGAGGTGTTCAGTGCCCAACCTGTAAAATCCCTGAGCAGCCTGATGTGAATTCGGTGCAACCTTGCTCTGAACTAAGATGTTCTGTGGGCCTGCCAGCCACAGGGAGTCCATGATTCCTTCATTTTCTACGTGCCAGGATTCTGTTTGTATCACACACAGAATCTCACCAATGTTCACTAACACCTGCAGTTTCATAGTCGAAATGTGCCTTGATATTTGCTTCTATGCACCAAAAGGTCTGTAGGAATGGATGGATTTAACAACAAAATCAATCAGAAATGGTGACAATAACAAGCCATGAATAGATGGCATCATTTGGAGGGAAAAAAGCTGAACCAAACAAAATAACCAAACAAAGGACAGAGATGGAAAAGCAGACTTGAAAAATTAATTCAGTTATTTCTTGTTACCTGTGAACTAAACATATATTCATAGTGGTATTATTCCACTGATTTTGATGATGCATGTTATCTGTTGAAACAAAAATAGTAAGATGTGTAACATTTACATTCAAAATAGGCTCACTTTTTGTCAGTTGCTTTGTACCAGCTTTACACTGTATGTAATATAAAATTTTTAAATTATTTTTTCAGTTCTAACATCATTTATTTACTCTCTCTGCTCATTCTTTCAACTCTCAGCCACATCTAAGTATTTTTTTTTTCTGTCTGGCAACAAAGTTGTTGTAAAAGACAAACCAGATGAAATAGCAAAATAATGACAGTGGATGTCCCCTCTGGTGAGATCTAGATTTCCTCAGTGGAGAATGTATGACATTCTTACATTTCCGACACTGAAAATGTCGGAAATGTGTGGTAAATGTGTGGTAAAGAAAGCTTATTAAAGCTTTCTTTAATAATGTAATTTCAGCCTACTTCAACAGTCAGCATGTTAGATGTCTTTTAAAGGTACTCCCATCTTTTATTGGTTTTAGCAACGAATTACTTCCCAGCCCAACTAGCCCCAGTTGCCCAGCTCTATACTGGGTCCCTGGCAGAGCATGTTGGAATAAATCACTTGCCTTCTGCCCTTTGCAGTCTTAAAATAAAAATACAAGCATAGATGTAGGTGTGTGCAGTGATGAGGGAAGAACCAGAACTTGAAAATTTGTGTTTGCCTCTTCTTATGGTCACCCAGCTTGAACCTTTCTAATGACAGGATATTGTTTTTATGGGAAGAAAAGAAGCTACTATTTAAGGAATTTTATAACTAGGGAATATTTTTCCTACTGCTGCAGATTAACATTATGCTTTCCTCTACTAGATGTGATCCCATTTAATTAAGTTCTGTCCTTGCAGAGACACTTGATGATGTGACTCTCTTGATGATAAGAAGGTTGTGCGCAGCCTGCTGAGGTCAAGTTCCCAGCAGTCACAGGGTATGTCAGTGGTGCCGGTGAAGCCAACAGAGTAGCTTTTATGTACTTTAAGTTTGAGCACATGGTTAAACCCTGCTTTTTTCTTTCTTTCTTTTTTTTTTTTTTTTACTGTTCCTCTGTATTGAGGTCACACTGACTGTTTCATTCTGTTTGTTCTTTCAATTTCTGTGTTTTACTGAGGACATTGTAGGCTGAACAGGAATTCAACTTTTTCAAGAGGCGTACAGAAGATTAATTTCCTACTTAAAATTTTCTACTCTATGGAGTGCTTTGCAGAATACATCTTAGTTCATTCTGATACAGAAGGACTGAGATTAAAAGGTACTTCTGTTTGCAGCAGCCACTGGTTGAGGCCTGAAAGGTTTCTGCAAGCATCACTATCACACCTGCAAACACCTGAACTGTGGCAAACTCCCAGGGAGCCAGTGTGGCATTCCACTCCACTGTGCATTGAGTCATCTCTGAGGTGGGACACTCCTCTTTTCTTCCTCATTTCCTCTCAGAGCCAGGAATAGTTCCAGGAGCAGAAGACAGTTTCAGTCTGGATCAACTGCTGACTTTTTTTAGCTTGTATTTTTATCTCTTCCATATGATGCTGATCCCGTAGAAGAGCCTAAGTTGAACATTCCTGCCTTTCCCCCCCTTTTTTCTGCTGCACATAAAAATTCAGGTCTGTGGGGTTATTGTGGAAACTCTGAAAAGCTCTTTCTCCTTTACCTATGGCTGTAGTGAACAGAAGCACTCATTGCAGATCTCAGGTCCAGCACAATAACAATGCAGCAATTATAACGTGCATCAGTCCCACACGGCGTACATAATCACACCCATACGTCAGAACTGTAATTAAGTCTTGGAAAATGCTCCACTCATTTACATCACCAGACTGAACTGTGTTAAAATACTACTATATTGGAACAATGTTTTCCAAAATAGTTGACTTAAAATAGGTCTGACTACAAAGGATCTACAAAATTCTCTTCTAAAAATTTGTAATGCTGCAACAAATCAGAAATTAAACAAGTGTATATTAAAATATTAAAAAATTAGTCTTGTCATAAGTGTCAATAATGTGTATATAATAGATTATTTGAATAATTATCTCATTTTTTATGTCTTTAACATATTATTTAATTACTATAAGAAATAACCATATCTAGATATAACTATAACGTTAGTGGTTAAACAGAAACACTGTGCATTTGATTACTTACAAAACAGCAGAAACATGGAATCATATCAGCAGACATATCAGAAGTACAGAAACATTCGTTTTCTCTTTCTTTGAATAGTTTAGCTATCACATTATCTGATGGACCAAAAGATAGTTCCCTGACAAAGTGGATGAAAATCATAAAGCTGTGAGTAACACAAGTATATTGCCTTTCACCTTCATCTCCACTCACCCACTTGGACAAATGGGGCTTGTAGTTACTTGTTTCCTCTTTAGCGCATTTGCCCAAGGCAACAAAGCCAAGAAATTACAGGTAACAGTTTATCAAATGCTTGTAGGCAGTTAACTCCCTCTCTTGCTGTCACCCAGCATCATTTTATTACCAGAACCTTGACCCAGGTGTGCCATGAGCTTGAAAGTTCAGAAGGTAAGATGCAGCTGTCACATGAAAGATGGATGATGTGCATTTTATGTTTTCAATGCATGTTAGCGTATCTCAGAGTGAACGTGCTAATAAAAGGTGACATCTTACCAGCGATACTGTGGGAGCCTTGGGAAAAGGACTTGGAACAGCTCCAGCATGTGATAGGAATGGACAGGAGGAGAGACTTCATAGTTAATGTACAGGGGAATGTAAGTTTGCATTTGAATTTCCAGCAGTGGAAATGTGCATGGCACAGGCTTTATCAAAATCAGCAGGATGGTGAATAGTGCGCAGTTACAAGCAGGGTTTGAGAAGAACAATGATGGGTGAAATACACTTTTTATTAAATAGAAATAATTTATAAACATTTTAGATTATTATGTTGCTGTTATTGGTGTAATAAATCAATTTTGTTTAATAGCTACAAATACCTTTCATTTTAAAAGGTATTTTCCTCATACATGATGAAGGAATTTTTTCTTAACATGTGAAACTGTCCATAATGTCCTGTTGCTTTCTTTTTTAGTAAGGTAGAAATTGAGGAAATAATGTAAACATAGATTTTAATTTTGAATTTTTTAACAATAAAATTGATAAATTACGAAAATTCCAGGTATTTAAGAATTTTTAAGGTATCTTAATTCCCTCTTTACATTTTTCACTGTATTCTAGGAAAAATTAAATAAATAGTGTAAAAACAAATCAAGGACTGGTTTCCATTTAAACAATGAAAACGGCTGCTTACTGTCATTTTCATACAAATTTTCCCCTTGTTAAACTTCACGCCTTTTCTCACAAAACTGCCCAGTTTTGCTGCCCATGTTTTAATGCCCACAAACACATAGGTTTTTGGTCAGGCCCTGACCCTTCACCATGTTGTGGTTGTGAAGGTGGCACCAGTCTGTCCTTCCCTTTTTGAGACAGAGTTTTTCAAATGTTTTTAGGACTATCAAGACCTGGAACAGCCAACTTCCTTTCCCATCCTCTCCATTTCTCCAGCAACTGATATTCTGATGCTTTCTTTAAAATCTGCATCTCAAACCGCCCGTCTCCTGGTGTGCCATGGCTCCCACACCACACTGCCCAGTGGCCAGTGCCCAGCCAGTGGCCACACCGTGCCTCCTGCAGGGCCCTGGCTCTGCTCAGCTTTGCTCTGCTCTGGGCTCAGCGCAGGATCTGCTGTGCCACTGCCTTTATTTTGGTCAGGATGGTTGATGGCACTGGAAATGCTGCACACAGGGACCTTAATGCTGGTTCGGTTGGATGATCCAGCAGTTTGGATTGAGGCTCTAGCTCTCCTTTGGTACATTTATTCACTTCTGTAGTGTAGTAGTATTCACTCTCATATTAATTTACATTTCCTATTATATCTCTAATGGGAACTCTCTAAGCAGTCATTACTTTATCCATATGTTAAATGTTCATTTTGCAGCTATTAGTATTCTGCCCAGGCTACATATCTCTTAAATACTAATTTTGGACATGGCCCAGTTTTCCTGTCTTCTTTTTCAGAATGTCACCATTCTGAACCTAGTTCACCAGACCTTGGGTGGACTAAATACACACAGCTCATTAGACCAACACTGATTTCCTGTTGGTCCCATTTTCATGCTCATTTTCTCAACAGAACATTTTTAAGCCCTTTTGAGCATTGCTTTAGCCTGCAATGTATACAGCTCGCTACAGTGTTCTGAGAAAATAATCTCCCAGTTTGAGGCATGATTGGTTTTAATCCAAATACTGAAATGCTACTTTTTAGGTAAATTTTCCCACCATGTATGATGATACTGATTGTTTCTCTGCCTTCAGGCCTCCAGAATCAACAAGGGTAAGAAGACGGATTGTGTTCATATCAGTCAGTAGCATGATTTCTTACTTCTTCAGTGGGATCAATTGTATCACTGCACCTGAAGAAAAAAATGTAAAATGCAGTAAGAATTTTCTTACTGGAGTTGTAACGTTTGGCCACTTCCGTTTTTAAATTGAATATCAGTTTTATTTCTTTTATGTTGTCTTTCATTCTGGTGCTGGTGTACACATCAGGCTTAATTTTTTTCTCCTTTTATTTATGTACATACTTGCTTTTGTTATTTTCCAAAATTATGGCTATTGTAGCTGCTTTTACAAATGAAACTGCAGAATGTGTGCAGATGGCCTCTACAGGAAGAGACCTAAGTTTTCTTGTTCTCCCCTTCTGGTCCAATAAACATTGATTTATAAAATGTGGAACAGATCCCACAGGACACTAGAATATTCAGTAGCTTGGTAAATATGCAATGATCTAGGATATGCGTTCAAATATTTGCTCCACATCATGGACGTAAAAAGAAGAAAAAACCTTTACCTGTTGGTTTCTCTCTCATTTTTATTATCAAGATGAGAAAACTGTGCTTGGGTTACCAAAGCACATCACCTGGGCAAAGTGAAGAAATCTGGTAAAGATAACATCATCTCCTTTGGAAGTGGTCTAATATGAATGTTTAAATATGCTTTGCAAAGAGGACTCAGTCTGATTTTTTAAACAGTAAACTGGGTGCTTCCCTGCTTCACTGAGCTGGCTAAGACTAATGATTTCACTGTAAGGAACTAAGATTAATAGATTCAGAACTATGATTAATCTCCAGTAGAGATGCTAATGTTTGGGTTTAGCAGAAACTGTGAGAAAAGGAGTGAAATGTTGCTAAGTTGTGCCTCACCTCTCTTTCATACAGGTGAAGCACAGGCGTGTACCACCAGAGAAAAGCCAGTCCTTGACCAGAGGCTGCACACAAGGCATTCTCTATACGATTTAGCTGGAATTCTATTTTCCATATGAACTGATGCGGACTCTCTCTGTTTGACTTCAGTCAGACACCTCAGTACCCCTGGGAACTGTTGTGTCTCAGTGAAGCTATGTCAGATCATGAACCCAGTGAGGCACTGAAGGCTGTGAGGTGTCCTTTGTCACACCAGTCCCTCATCACTCCTGCTCCAAGTCAAGCACCCGCTGTGCTCCAGGGCTAAATCCATTCACCTGCATGGGGAAGGGCTTTCCCTACATGGGGATTCAAGTGGAGCTAAGAGCATCTGTATAGCTGCAGGGAAGCTTTCATATTTATTAATTTAGTCCATGGAAGTTGGTGTGAAGGAGAAAATTACTCTTGCTACAGAGAAGGGTGAGTGGCGCAAGGGGCAAGGTGCCTTCCCTGACCTTTGGCCCAGGTGGACCTTGGCCTCTGCTGCAGCCAGCGGTGATTTTCACAAGAGGTGTGAGTAGGGAGTGGGGCCATGGTGTGTGGATCCCAGCCAGTCACAGAATCACAGAATCAATTAAGTTGGAAACCTCTGAGACCATCGAGTCCAATCTTTGACGGAACACCACCTTGTCAACTAGACCATGGTGCTGAATCACATGTCCAGTCCTTCCTTAAACACCTCCAGTGGTGCTAACTCCACCAGCTCTCTAGGAAGCCCATTCCAATGTCTGATCACCCTTTCTGTGAAGAAATTTTTCCAAGCTGATGTCTAGCCTGAACCTCCCTGGCCCAGCTCAACCTATGCCTTGCTGTCCTTTCCCTGGCTGCCTGGGAGAAGAGCGCGACCCACCTGGCCGCACCCTCCTTTCGGGGAGCTGTAGAGAGTGAAAAGGCCACCTCTGAGCTTCTTGTTCTCCAGGCTGAACAGCCCCAGCTCCCTCAGCCGCTCCTCAGAGGACTTGTGCTCCAGACCCCACGGCAGCTCTCCTGCCCTTCTCTGGACACGCCAGCGGAGCCCCGAGCCCGGAAACCTCAGCGCGGCACGTCCAGCTGCCGCCCCTGTTTTCAGAGCAGCCGGGGCAGTTCCCGCGTCCCGGAGGCTCCAGCAGGGCCGCACGGCTGCCGTGGCCCGCGGGAGGCACTGGCGGGCGGGCAGGCCCGGCCGGGCGGAGCAGGTCCCGACGGTGCCCGATCGCGCCGCTGTCGCTCGGCAACAGCCCCGCCGTCCCGGGCACAGCCCGGCTCCGCCGCAACCCGGAAGCAGAGGGGCGGAGGAGGCGGGCGGGGGGCGGTGGCGGGGCGGGACGGGACAGGGCTGCCCGCTCCCTCCCTCCCTCCCCGCGGGGGCCCCGAGCGCCGGAACCGCGCCGACCGCGCAGTGTCGCACCCAAGCACCCGCCGCGCCGCGTCCCCGCGAAACGCGCTGCCCAAATCCCGCCGATCCCGCGCCGCCGCGCTCAGGCTCCTCCTGGCCGGTGCGGGAGGAGGAGGAGGTGGCCGCTGAGCGGCGGCTGCCGGAGCCAACGGGCGGCGGGAAGAGCGGGGCGGGCGCTGCGGGGGTGTCGGGGCAGAGCGAGGCGTGACCCGGCTGACGGGCACCGTGCGGCGGGCGCGGAGCCGGACCCGGCGGGAGCAGCGCTACCAGCGGCGGCAGCGGCGGCGCGGGGCGTCGGTATCGCTCGGCTCTGGCTCTGGTGCGGCGTCTCCTCCACCCCCTCGTGAGCCTGGGGAACCTGCAGCTCAAAGCCGCCGCCAGCCACACCACCATGTACCCCAGCAACAAGCGGAAAAAGCTGTGGCGGGAGGAGAAAGGTATTGTCGCCCTTCCCGGTGGCGGGCCCGCTTCTGCCGCCTTTAAGCCCGCGTTGAGGGAAGAGGGGTGGTCCCGGTCCCTCAGAGCCGCCGCCTCTCGGCGGGGTGTCCGGCAGCGCTGCCCGCCGCTGAGGGCACGGGGTGGGCACAAGACTGCGCTCCCTGCCCTTGTCCTGGAGTGTCCCGGCTGGCACAGCCCTGCCGACAGCCCGGGTGAGCGAAGCTGGGCTGTGTCCCCCAGCCCTCGGGCTGGCCGTGAGGAGTGTCCCCGGGGCGGAGGGAGGCGAGCGAGGGAGGCAGGGAGTAAACAGCCCCTCTGAGGGCTTCCCGCCCCCGAGTCACCTTGTGCGAGTGCTTCAGGCCGAAAAGTTGGGCACATGCCCTCAAAACGTGCCTCTCTTCCTTGCAATGCGTTTGTTTTCCGAGAGGAACCATGGTTTTTTGGGTTCATTGGTATACTCAGTTTAGATGCTAGTGTCGGTCAGCCGGGGTGAAGTGTTTGGGGTGTGGGACTCTCCGAGCACCCCTGCTTCCCGGCTTCTGGACTGTTGAGTTACTTTTATATATATCTTAAGGACCAACCCCCCCCCGTGTATTTTCAGGTTATAAAACCCCAAAGCCAAACTCCGGAGCATGAAAACTGTGGGCCAAGTGATGCAGACCCTGCTGTTTTGGTACTTTATATCGATCCTGTGGAGAGCAATGTAAAAATGAAGAAAAAAATTCACACAGTGGAAGTGCACATTTATATCTGTGAGGAGGAAAGCTTCTTGGCTGGTGTGTTCCAAATAATGTAGTAATAGATGAGGAAAGAAAGGAAAAGAGACCAGAGACTCATATTTTAGGTTCTCTTTTTTTTTTTTCCATCACCCTTGTGACTCTGTGTATGTTTCAAGCTAAGAAGCTTCAATGAATAGGATTTCTTTCTAAGGAAAAATTGTTAAAACACAAATGAACTTATTTTTCTGTAGGTTAGTTGCTCCTGTCAAATGAAGTGACTTTTTTTCTTTCAAACTGTCTTAAAATCCATGTTTCTCTAGTAAAGGTGAGGCAACAAATTTCTACCTGACAAAAGTTTCTCTTTTCAATAAAGAAGGTACAGTTAAATTGTCTCAAGCATTGTTTATGTGTGATCAGTTATAACTGACTTTTGCCTTAATGCTGTATGTTGTTACCTTCAAAAAAATGCAAGGGCAGATGGGGAAGGGTTTGTGGTAGGCTCAGGTGAATATTCTTATTACTGCCACTTGTCCCTTTCAGCTCTGTTACTGTCTGTGTGAATTCATAGCCTGGCAAGTGAACTCAAAGCCTTGGTAAGGAGGGCAGAGTGGAGGGTTTGAGGGGAAACTGGAGCTGCTGACACACTTTTGGTGTCTCAGTCAGCTGTGAGGATGGTGGTCTCCATCAGTGTGGTAGTGTTACTGAATGCAAACCAGCGCTGCTCACTGCTGCTGAGGGTTTTCCATCCTGGAAGCATTTTTGAGTGCTAGCTCAAAATGGCCATTGGAATGGCCACAGCTCTCTGTCTTTCTTCCCAGTGAGAACAAAGAGCATTTTTCAGTCTTTGCTCCAGTAACTATGTTCCAGCACCATGGTGTTGGCCCTGGGTATTTTGAGTGAGGAGGGCAGAAAAACACTTAATTGCTGGCATTGCCATTCAGTTTTTAGTTCTGTGGAACTGTTCTTATCAAGTACCTTCTTTACTAGAGAGGAAAACCACAGAAGCCCAACTTCTTTCCTTCTTACCCAGTCAGTACTTTGGAAATCAAATCTTTTGTCAGGACTGCCTTCACCTTGCACAAGTACTCCTGAACCCCTGCAAAGCTGGCTGTGCTCACTGGCACTGTTTTTCCCATGAAGCTCTGAGTGCAATTGCTCTCAGCCTTTTATATTCTGAAGCACTTCTTAAAAAGCAAAGAGCACTGATTACTAAATATTGAGTTCAAACCCACTGACAATACGCTTGCTTTTCTTAATTACTTTCTTGGTAATTAAGGGTTGGTCCACATCCTCCCCGGGGAGATCTTCCTTGAGGACAGCTGAAACGGAGCAGGAGCAGGAGTGGAGGTGATTTCAGAGCCTTAGACACAGGACTGGGCTGCCTGCAAACTTTCCAAGTTTCTGCCACAGGCAGAAAACTGTACTTGCCGTGAAGGCTGTTGGGAGCATCTTCTGGGAGGTTTGTGTATAATTAAGACTCAGTTGAAGTTCTTGCTGCTGATTCACAAGAGCAAACTTTTGTAAAACCTTCCTGTAGAGAAGAACTTGTATTTTAAAGGCACAGGCCTGGCTCTGTCACCTCTTTAGCAAAAGGCACCCAGCCTTGCTCTGCTTGTCAGTCCATCACAACTGACACACTCTCTCAGGTCCGCCTACCTGTAGGACATCCAGTGTGCACCTCAGGTACTTGGAGTTTTGTATGCCTGCAGCTCAGGTAACGCAGGTAGGTACAGATCAGTTGTGCATTCTGGTGACTCTCGTCATGTCAGGTCTACTTTGGCAGCTGTAAATATCCCAGTGAGATCCCAAGCCTGAATAATGAGAGAAATGTTTTTGTCATCTGAAGAAATGGATGTATTACTGTCAAAAAATTCCAAAACCCCCTTATTTTTTAAAGGGAGGCTGTGCTCAAAACACGTCTTATTGGAGTGTGCTGACTTCAGACTGCACAATTAGGAAACTTTATTTTGAAAAAGAGCCCCAAACCAGACCCCAGATTTTCTTTCTTGTTTTTTTTAAGGTTTGATCTAAGAAGCAGTTTCCATGTGTAACTTTTTTGCTGCTTCTTCAACTTGAGATGAAAACTCTTCAACTTGAGTTTCTTTTTATGTCCACATAGTTCTTTATGTGAAATGCAAATAACATGTGTCTAGCCTTCCCCAACACCCCTAAAAATTCTTGAATCATTGAAGACCATTTATTACTGACTAACATGTCAAGAAAAACTGTTAGCGTGGTTAAAGCAGCACAGTGCTACTGGTAAAAACAGACCCAGACAATTGAGTGGAGTATGGGTGTTGTGATGTTCTTTTTCTTTTCCCGTCTTCCTTTGGGAGGGAAAAAGGTCTTCATCTTGTGCTGACTTAATACTAAACATTGATGAGGTAGGTAGGGAGAAGAAGATGTGACTGCAAAAATGAGCTGAAGTGCTGAGGTTATTTGCAGTTTTGGGTCATTGGGATGGCTTTTTTTTTACTGTAAAACTTAGTCCTTTTATAGCAAGGTCTGAAGAAGAGTGAAGTTGGCAATAGCTGTCATACTTGTGCGATGTTTGAGGCTTTACTTTTCACTAGATGTCTGAAAAAAGTGGTGATGTTCTCAGGAGAAAACAAAAACAACCATCTATATGTATTTGAGTGTGGCAACCAGATGTGTCCTATTAAGGTTCAAATGAGCATCTCTAAAGCTAAACTTGCCTTTCTTATCACCCCAGACACCTAGCAACTGACAGAATGTTTCCTTTAGTGCTGATCTCTTTTGTGAGGTAGTAGCATTCTATTAATTTCCTGCCATACAGCCTGCCTTTACTTGAACTTTTTTTTTTAGTTCTGGTTTACAAACACAGAACCTACAGAATAGACTTTCATACTTGAAAACTCCCTATAAAACAGCAATTCCCTTCTAAAGTTGCAAGAATTAAAGTGGCAGGGAGAAGCAGCACAGTTGTGATGTGGGGAGGAAGCCTGGACAGCCCAGAGTGTGGGGAAGAGGTGTTAACTTTGCAGAACTGGGATATCCGGAAATAGGCATTTACAGCTGTACAGATGCACCATGTTTAGCTCCTGCTGTAAATCATCAGATCACTCATGCTTTGTCCTCTCAAGTGGCATCTCATTCATCAAGGGCACTGCATTGGTCACTATGTGGCTCGTGCAACAACATGTAAAAGCTTACAAAATTTTTCTTACTTCTCTTTCCCCTAAACAGAGCGTTTGCTGAAGATGACCTTGGAAGAAAGACGCAAAGAGTACTTGGGGGATTATGTTGCATTGAAAACTATTCCAACGTGGATGGAAGACTTAAAAAGTAAGAGTGAAAGTGATGTTAAGTAAAATGGGGGAATCATAAAATACAGACTGCTCTGTTTTCTCAGTCCAAAGTTACTTTTAGGAAGGCTAAGACTTAGAAGCCATGCTGTTATGAATAGTGATAGCCTAAAATGGGGATGGAGGGGAAAACCCCAACAAAATTTCTTAAAGCCTCACTGGTGTCCCTAAACTCTGCCAGTATTCCCAGAGGGAGTCAATAACCCTTAAGTGTGTAAAGTACCTCTTCTCTGCATGAGTCTTACTTTCCAGATACTCCATCAGTCAGCCATGCCTAAAGAACTTTGTCTTTGAAACTTACTGAGCATAATGATACGGAGAATGTGGGCAAAAGAGTGTTGCAGATGACCCAAAAGCAGAGGTGGAGTGTGCAAGTTGTGCTGTGTTCTAAAAATCCAGAAAGTGGAGAAGAGGGGGTTTGAAGGTTCCCTTACTTTTGGTCCTGCCTGCTTTCTTGGGCTGAGGAACATAAGTCTGGCCTGGAATAACTCACATTTCCTTAGCATGTGCAGCCTTATCATGGTTGTGATCACCAGGAGAGTTCTTTAAGTACTTGCGGTGAGAACTGACCAAAAATGTGAATCCTATTCACTTAGAGACTTCTCTACTCTGCAAGTAATTCTGTAACAGTGCCTTGTTCTTTGTGTAGTTCCCTTTCATCTACACAAGTCTGTGGAGGAATATGGATGATTTGTGAGCTGGTTTCTTCTTCCTCCTTGTTTTCCTGTGTCTTTCTATCCTACTTGGCTGAAGCCTGTGTTTTTCTGAAGGAGTGTCTAACAATGAGACCTAAAGTAATTCCTGCTTCTGCAGATATAGGACTAGTTTTCTGACCCTTTTGTTATCATTAAAGGCAAATACTAGCCTGGGTGAAGAGGTGTGTAGAGTAATCTTGTGGCTGCAGATGAACATGGTCTTTATGGTGATAGTCCAGGTGAGATGAGGCCTGCAGCTAATCAGTCGTTTTTAATAAAATGAGAAGGCTGTAACACTTATTTTAGCACAATCTGGAGGAGCTCACCAATATTCAGATGCTCTTGTCAAAAGCAGGTATTGCTATTGTCTACTCCTAAAAGCACCCGGAATAACTTTCGAAGTGAAAATATGTCAAGAGTTTTTTGAGCTGTTCAGCCCTGCTGAGTAGCTGTATTACATCATTACCCATAGACCACTTTCTCCCATTTGAGTAGGTAATTCATATCTTGCAACATCAGAAAGCCTTTATGTCTAAAAAGCAAAGGCTGCATAAAAATGAAAAAGATTACCTGACTTCTTGCAAGTTCATTTTGGACGTCTCTGGTATGTGGGAATGTACAGTATGTTATGTGGTTTAACTGGGAGACTCTTTATCCTTTCTAGCCCAAATGATGTTTTTATTCCAGCTACTCTCAGGTTCTCTATAAAGCACTGAAATTCACAGATCTCGTATTGCTTGGGCTGCTGAAAGTGACAAGGTGTGGATTTACGTTGTGATTGCTGTTACACTTCACAGAAGCAAAATGTCAGTGTCTAACATGTGGGTATTGAATCATGGCAATGGTGAATTTATTTCCTTGTAGCTGCTTCTACATTCTTTCTGTTAGTACCCAGTACACTGCAAAAAATGCTGGAAGGCAAAAGTTGTGCTGAAACACTTCTGTGGTACTTGAAGTTTTTGTTCAAGTATGCAGGAGAAAATTTCTATAGTCACTCTTTTTCTTTGATGTATTCGTTGTAAGTAAGCCATGTGTAATGGTGAACTTCTGGAAGGTTGGACTGCTGAAATGCTTCCATGTTCCAACTGATTAGTACAATTAAAAGAAATATGTGTGTTAGTGTGACTGTTACTGCATCTGTTTCAAACTTTATTTCTCTTAAATGTTGAGCCCATTCTGAAGATATCAAGTGTGTCAAAAAGCTTTTTGAGCTGAAATACAGAAAAACTAGAATTTAAATCTTTTTGCTGATTAGAACTTCTTCTCTGTGGGGCAACAGGTACAACCCGAATGAGATTCTGGAGAGAACAAGTGGAGCCCCAGAGATGCCTAAAAGCAGGCTACCTGAAACAGAGGCCAAGACAAATTAGGAGTATTAAAAGTGGAGAAATTTATTCAAGGCCTTCAAGGTACATTCAGGCAAACGAAGTTCCCCTCGAGGGACTACACCCAAAAAGGGACACTGAGTCACGAGCCCTTCACCTTTTATAAGTTCTGTCCTATTAGCATATTGGTCCCTAATTCTCCAATCACACCCTTAGGTGATGATGTTAACCATCCCAGGCCTGCTCCCCCCATTTCACTGTTGTTTACATATTTTTGGGCTCTAGGTCAACGAGCGTGTCCTTGGATTTTCTACTCAGAGGGTTTGTTTTGGCTAAAGGTGCTGGGAACAGAGGTTGTTAGCACCTTATAAGAAGCACAGAACTACACCAAGTTACAGATATTTGAAGAGTAAAAAACTAGAAATTATTAAGGCATCACCAGTTGTGATGGAATCAGTGATGACCTGACAATTCCATGTCCAAATTCTGGTATTTTCAAGTGAAAGGTGGCTGCTTGCAGTGACAAACAGAAGAGGTCTGAAGAGTGGTGGTGGTGAAAAGAAAATCCTCTGTATACTTGTCAAGCCAAAACAACAGCTGATGGGGAATTTGGAAAAAGTTATTTACCATTTGCTCCCAACACCATATACAGTAAAAAAATGACAGATTGATTAGTAAAGCATAGAGTGGCTGTTCAGGAAGAGTGATGAGGAGAAATCAAGAAAGTAACCAAGAACAAATCAAGTGAAGCAGGCGCAATCAATCAGCTGCTGGGGTAAGAAGCTGTAAGAGAAGGGCACAGATCTGAGCTGGCAGCAGTCCCCATAGATACTCAGTACTTTACTGGAGATTAAGGATGTTCAGTACTGCACAAATTTTTGTACAATGTGAAACCTTTACTGTGCCCATTTTTAAGTGTGAGTGACTCACTGGAGGGTGTTGGGAGGTTCCAGTTAGGCATACATTTTTGCTATGTGGAAGTTTAACAGAAGATTATTGAATAGTCTTTGTGCAGAATTAGTCAAACTGAAATGACCTAAGAGGCTCATATTGGGAAGGAGCCAACCTCACTGCCAGGGTACCTCATGGATGCTCTTTATTGGCAAGTTGGGAGAACATAGCTTAGTTTGTGGAAGAAAGTTTTTCCTTACCTGTCCTCCACCCTTTGAAAGGAAGTTGTGTTCAGAACTGAATTCTGAAGAAAACCAGTAAAGCTTGGAGTAAGTTTGGTGTTTTGGCAAGGCTGGAAGTCTTTGCATAACAGAGGGATGTGCATCTATGTAAATGCTCCTGGGGCATAAAGTCAGGAATTCTGGGAGGCAGCTGACAAGGGCTTTGTCTCTTTGTAGCAACAAAGCTATTAAAAAACACTTGGAAGTTCAAAGACGCAGTGTCTTTGTTAAAATGCTCTGCTGTGACTGAAAAAAAACCCTACATTTTTTGCAGGTCTCCTCATATGGGCATGACTAGCCATAAGAAATTAGGTTGGTATGTGTTTTGGCATGGAGTTTAGTCAATGTTTGTGTTAATTCTCGATTCTGGGAGGAGAGTGGCACAATGTAGAATGCAAAGACTGAGGCTGATGCTCACTTGTCTGAGCTGAGGGAAGCAATCTGATGTGGGTATGTGCATTTCCAGAAGGACTATGCTGTAAACACCCTTGATTTTTGGTGTGCCACTTGCCAGGCTGCACAAATGGATCTCAGTGATCAAGTGTTGTAGCAGTGGAAGGAAAAGGGACAGTTAGTGACAAGTGGCCCTCTTTAATGTTGAAGGGGATGGTAAGAAGACAAAATTTTTGTTCTTCAAGTAGTCCTATAAATGTATGCTTCCTTTCGTTTCACTGTATTTATTAAGGAAATAAAGAGTTGTCCACTTGGGAAACAAAGAATGAGCTTGTTGTAGAGGGCTGGATAGTGTGAATATACTGTAATACATCGTTCTTCCCAATAATCCTTCAGAAATAGAGCATGCACATCTCATCCCTTTTCTCATGTACTTTCAAGTAGAATCTCTTCCTGACAACACATGAATAATGGACTTATTTTATGAAGCTCTGGAATGTATATCACTTTGTGTCAGTGTTATTTATTATGTACCACTTTGTTAGGCACTCATCTTGTACAGCAACAGGAGCTAATGTTGCTCAGTGAATAAAATGCTACCATGTAGACTAATAACTAGAGTGTTTTTTGAAGTTAAATACATATATTAGCTTTTTGTTGGGTACACACTAATTCCCAAAGATGTCTTTACTCTGCAGTGGTGAATCTGAGAGATGGCTTCAGAAAACTTTTTCTTGAAAGCTTTTTGAAAAATTAGGGTCTTGGGAATTTTGTTGTCACTGAGTTTTGTGTGTCACTGGTAGAAAAACATTTTGTTGCATTAATTGGGTAATTCCGAAAATGGAATAAGTGATTTTGTTTAACTCCAGGCAGCTGATAGTCCTGCTGACTCCCAAAGCCTCTGGAATTCATTGATATGACAGTGGTGCCAAGAAAACAGCAAACTGGGGTGGTGGTTTAAAGATCTTTGCTGGTGGTAAGAACTACTTTTGATAGAATAAAGTTAAAGTGGAAGGACACAGTAACTGAGTTTATTTTTGTCAAAGGTTAAATGACACAAAAGGTCTGCAGTCCTTTTAAGTCTTGAAATATGTTTAGATGCTTTGGCAGCCTCTGAATCTTTTTAATCTGCTATTTTTAAAGAAAATGATATGGTTCAAACTATTCAAATTAATATTGTTTAACACTGAGGGTTTTATGTGTAATAATAAGGCTTGGATTTAATAGAAGCATTTTTGTACTATGAATGTGTAGCTTTCTTAATATTCACGGTGGGTCGACACAAGATTATAGAGACTAAGCATGTAGATGGGGCACTCCAAATGCTTCATAGTGGAAAGAAAATGTGTGGTAGCACTGAGCTCTGACCAGCATTTCTTGAGATGGGTAACTAACCACAAGTAACTCTCCAAAGAGCCAATATCTCTGTGCAGCCCTGCTTGATAGGAATGTCTGTGATGCAGGAGCTAGGAACCAAGGTGATGGACATTAAACAGACTTTGGAAAGTGACACCACTACTTAGCTGCAGTAAAATTCAGCCAGACGTCTACAAGTAAGAAATGGCATCTCTCTGAACCAATCAGTATTATCAGTTATTTGTACAGAAAAAGGAATTACGTTCAACTGAAATATGAAGATTGCTAGGCAAGTTTGGCAGTCACAAGTTCTGTCTGTAACAGCTGTGTGGAGCCTCTGTGCTTCAAGACCATCCCCTTACCAAAAATCTAAAGTCCCATCAGCTTTTGTTGTGATGTTTTTTTTTCTTACAGTGACTATAGCAACTGTCTTTATAACAGATTTTTAGCTGAGTGACAAGGATGAAAGTTAATTGAGACTGCTTAGTATAATTTTTGCTGTCTGTCAAAAAAGGGAAAAAGGTGCTTTGCTGCTGAAACCCTTGGTTAGATGAAGTTCAGAGTGCAGCTTTTTTTCTGCTGAGTACACACAGAAAACAGCAACAACTTGTGTGCCACCATTCAGGGTCTCCCCTGTTGGCTGTGGCCCTGAATGTGAATTCCAGCTTCGCTTAAACTCATGCTATATTCAGTTTTGTCTTTACTTTTCATGTATTGCCATACCACTGTTACCCATGCTAAACATCACAAGGTCTCTTTAAGACTAGTGTGTTTAAGGTTAGAAAGCTGTGTCTCTTAGATGCATGTGGAGATCACTGGTTATTAATTGCTGTGTATAATAGCTGGGGGAGCACCATGAGAAAACTAACAACTGTGGTTTCTGTGAATTGTGTGAGGATCAAGGTAATTAAGTATTTTGAATACTTGTGAAATTAGGTGCTTCTTGTGGAAGTGGCTGAAAATCTGTTTGCTCATTTCTGCTCTCTGTCCATGTTACATACATATTAAGGAAGCAGCAAAGGAAGTAGAGGGGTAAGAACAAAAAACCATGTTTGCAGCTTCTTAGTTTGTGCTAGAGGTGTCCAGCAGTCTGTAAGCCTGTGACATAATATGGAATAACTTGAAGGCTGAGTTGGTATTTGTTTGGCTGCAGCAGATAGCCAAGGCTGCCAGGGCAGGAGGGTGTAACCAGAGCCCTGCATGCTGTGCTGTGCCCAGGCTCTTGGCTGCCCTTTCAGGATGTGTCCCAAACAGCTGCAAATCTGCAGAGTGGTGCAAATCTGACCATGTGATCTGCTGACCCCACACACCTTTCTGGTTTTCTCAATACACACCTTGGCTATTCATTTCCAGAGACAGACTTGCACGGTACAGAGATGGGAATAACTCTTCAGGTGCAAGTTTACCTGAGCAAAAACTGAGCAATAATCTCTGTGTGTGTGTATTGGTTTGTTTCTGGAGGCAAATCACCTTCTCTAGTCAGTGATATCCCTGATATAAGCAGGTAAATTAGTGTGTTTAGTGTAGGGGATGGAGGGAAGCTACAGGGAAACAAAAAGACTGAAGATGTATTCAGTTGACCTTGTAATTCCCTGGTGAGCTGCATGCAAATAACCTTTATAGGATGGATTAGCTGTCAAAGAGATAAACTTGTGTTGCAGTTTGCTTTAAAGTGTTTCTGGAAAAAAAAGTTTCTTGCTTTCAGCAAGTATGAGATGATGATTATTAAAAAGTTCAGGTCTGTTTACATAGATTAAGAACACAAAATCCAGTGTAGCTAATCCTATCTCTGAGAAAGCAAATCACTTGTGTTTGATGTAATTAAGATGATGATTGCTCTTTAAGCTGCTACTCTGTGACTTTTTTAACAAGGTAACTTCCACACAACATTAAGCTTATACAGGTCCTGGTTAGTTATTATTTTGTGGCTCTTCTGCGTGCAGCTGAGAAAGCTCTTTTATCTGCAGTGGCAGACAGCTCCTTGAGGGGCAAGAGTTAACTGGAGGAAAGGTTGCTGCTCTCAACAATAAATTGGTAAATTGGTGTCCTTATTGAGGCTCTCCAAGCTCTCAATGGGCTTTGGAGAGCAATAGTAGGTGGAGATGCAAAGGGAAGTTAGGCACATCTTTGCCAGAAAGAATATTTCTAATGTTTAATTACTGGTGACATGAATCTTGACCAGATGAATAACTTTCAAGCCTCTGTCCTGTGTAATATGAGAAACAATCCTTTTTTTTTTTTTTTTTTTTTTTTTTTTTTTGTAGCTGCTGAATGTCCCTGTGCACTGAAGTTTTGTGCAGAGGTCCCTAAGGAAGTACTATGTAGAGTTTGGAAGTCAGGATGATGCAGTGTGCTGTCAGCTGGTAGGCTCATTTAGGGTGTGAGGGAGGATGGCTTTAGCAGCAGTGGTGCTGTAAGTTGGGATGTGCTGTTCCTCAGAAACTGCTGAGAAAAATTGTAGGCTCCAGCTTGGAATATTTTGGTGGCTGACTTGAGTGAGGTAGTTTAATATCTGCAGGGGAAAAGTAACAGGTTATATATTTTGGGTTGTCTTTGATTATTTTTTCTCATTCTCCTATGCATTCCTATATAAGGGGTGAGCTTCTTTTCAGCATGAGGGATTGCAAGATCAAACCCCCAAATTAATGTATTGCTTTACAAAGACAGTTTCAGTAAGTCATCTAGCTTTGCTCAGTATGGTAGCTTGGCTAATGCCCTAATCTGTAATTTATGATGGATTGTGGCATATGTCCTCACAGTCATTTGCAGACAGATGTGAGCCAATGTGGCAGCCTGATTAGAAGCCATGTGCCTGTGATTAGGTTGAGGCCAAAACCAAGCTGTTAAATTGTACCCTTGTCATGGCTCACTAATGTAGATCTGTTGCCTGGCTATGTGACTTTTAGATATTTTCTAATGCAGGTGGAAAAAGCTGATGTCCTTCTACAGGATGTCCTTCTAATCTTCTTTTGATTAGACAGGTAGAGACTGGTATGGCTTGGTTTAATGTGATGTGTCTTAGATATGACAGATATTTATGAAGGTGTTGAACTATTGCCTCAACTAGGATTTGCTTCCTGGGCCTCTTGGAAATTAGGGATGATGCAGGGTAGGCCACCCAGCTGCCTCTCTGTGGGTGTGGGAGGCTTGCATCAAGTTTGAAACTAATCTCACATTCGAACTAAGTAATGAAACTGCTTTAACTCCCTTGACGGTGTTGGGAGATTACTGGTGCAGTTTAAGCTCACTGAGCTCTCTGTTTGGATCATGTTAACCAATGTGTAGCTACATTTGCCTCATACACAGTTAAACACTTGATTACACATGTGTTAAAAACCCAGTCACTTGAAACCAGATAAGCCTGGCTTCTCTTTTTTGATTCAATAGAGCTGAACTGCTCAGCATGTAGAAATGTCTCTTAAACCAGCAAGAGTCTGAATAAGTTGTAGTGTAGAATCATAGGACTGTTAAGGTTGCAAAAGACATCTAAGTTCGTTGAGTCCAACCATTAAATGGTAGTAGTTACTCTGTGAAGTGATATGTGGCTTTCTCCATGTGAGGGCATCTAGCTGATGTGCATTTGGAAAATCCAGTTGGGAGAAAATTTCTCAGCCCTGTAGGAAGTGCATATTTCTTATGATGCCCAGAAAATGCTCTTCTGTGCTGGAGAGAAGGCTTAAGAATCCAGTTGAAAGATGATAAACTTGTATTTTGCACAGCTTTGAAAACCATTGAAATGATACTAAGAAATATTTTCTATTTCAGTGTGGGGTGTGAGGGAGAAGCATAGTGTTTGTGCGCAGAAATTGTCCTGAGACTTGCTGGCTATTGCACGTTGATTTGGCATGTTCGCAGAAGTGTGTCACAAGGGCCTTTACCAAAGTTTCCAGATGTTTTTTGGGGGATGGGGTGCTATAGAATGCACATATTGCAGAATGAAGCCTCTCAGCCTTGTGCTGATGTAGCCAATACATTTATTTCTGAGAGTGGAAGCAGTTCTGTACAAGCACCTTTGTACTGACAGCATCTCTGGGAGTTGGTGGTCAAACACTGCGTTAGAAAAGACTGCTCGAGTTTACCCAAAGGCTCCTGTCCAAAAGACTCAGCTCATCTCTAATGCAGAATAAGTGTGAAGAAAGTGTAGATATGAAGAAACTGTTTGCACGTCTGTCTTGCTTTAAAACATTTCCCTGCCTAATCCTGCCCTTTGCTCTTTCACAAAGGCTTGTTTATGCAATGGTGGGCTTTTTTGATGGTCTCCTTGGTATGGCTGGTTAGATTGTAAAGTTGTTCTGAGTTCTGTGTTTTCCCTTTGCTGCACAGGTCTGGCTTGTAGTTGAAGTTCAGCCTGCACTGGATTTATTCCCATGTGCTTAATGTAACCTTTTATGTGTGAGTAAGGTGCTCTGCTGCTTGCCTCCTGATGTACTGTGTGTAGCAGTGCTGTCCTTTGGTGGGATTACCTAACGAATCTATGTCTACTGAAAGCAAACCCCAGACTTCATGTAGCTGTCACTGAGAGTATGGGTCAGTCATATTTAAAGGAAAAGCAGAGTTCCATTCTGTTTTTCTCTTCTTTCTTCATTCCCACCAGTGATCTTACAGCAGAAGGATTATTAAGTGTACTGCAAATAACTAAATCCAGGAGAATATGTGATGTGCACAGACATTCTTGTAGACTTACAGGCTTTGAGATTTGGTGTGTCTTTAATTTCTAGGTAGATACGTAGAAGAAGATAGAGCTAAATCTTTCTCCTGACTGTTAGTGAGTTTGCAACTGCTTGAGAGTTTGAGTTAATTTCCGTTTTTAAAGTCTTTAAATGAAGCAAATATGACTCACAAAACTAATGAATATTGGTAGAGTTGTCGTGCAATATTCAGTGTTGCCTCTTTCACTTGCTGTTTGGATTGAAGCTCCAGTATTCCTTAGGGTAGCAAATTACATGTGGTATCTCAGGGAGTAGGGGAAGGAAAATGCTGCAAGGTAAGAGCTCCCCCCAGGCTTAACGTCTTCATGTAGAAAACATCATCTTTTGCACTTGCATAAGCACTTACCTACCTGTCCCCTGATACTAGAAAACTGAGGTTCCTTCTCCCACTCAGTAAGCCATTGTCACTGTATGTCATGCAGAGAGGTTTTTGAATGATGATGCCATGAAATATTTGCTGGTGGTTTTGCACAAGTTTCATGGTTTTCTGGTAGTAACATTGTATTTCCGAACTGTACTTAGAGTACTACAAAACCCTGTAATGCTCAACAAGAGAAGTCATTGCTTGGCAGTGGTTTAGGGAATGAAAAAAGCAGAACATGTAGAATAAAACTTGTCTGACTGCTTAGTAAGCTAATGAATGAAAGTAATGAATTTGTGGTTCCCTGCTATAAACTTATTTTAATCCTGCTTGATGCTTGCTTATTAAAAATGAGTTTTCATATTTTGGTAAGTAAAATAGATGCTGCTAAAGACCAAACACATGGCTGTTCATGAAAAGTCATTTTTTTCCAGCCAGTTTGTAAAGGTGAGTGGAGGAATGCAGCACTGCTGGTGGTGTGTTTTGGATGAAGACTCACAGTTACCCCAATAGGTACTGGATCAACTTAAACACACCAGGAATACTTGTATGAATGCTGTGGTACTGCCAAGACACAGCTCTTGCAGGGAAGGGGATCTGCTTTGTTTCGGAAGGAATCTAGTAAAGTGGAATCACCTGCAGCCTTCCAGCTTTATAGACAAGTATCAACATACTTGTGGGGCAATGAACAGTGATCTAAAGGAGTGTCATATGTTTGTCTCTCCATTTTTGAACTTGCACTGTTAATTACGAGCTCTCTGTAGCAGAGGGAGGTTATAAAGTAGGAATTGAGTTTGAGGCAATGCCCTGTAGCTCTTGCCTCCATGTGACCTTGGCTGACCACTTAATGTGCTGCAGTACAACTCAGGCTGCCATTCACTGAGAAGAATCTATATTGAAATTCTTGGTATCACTGAGAGTGAGGTGACTGATAATCAGGCTTGGACAAGAGCTTAGCAAAATACCATATCCAGCAGCATTTTTATTCCAATGTATCATTGTGTAGTCTGGAATCTCTCTGAAGGTCCACATTGTAAAAGCAACCAAACCAGACAGTGATTGGATGGGTTTCTTGAGACAAAGCACAGCTCCTTCTGAGTCACAGCTAAACCAGCAGCCTTTTCTGTGGACCCTAAATCATGAAATTTCCAGCAAGCATAGCAACCACAGCAGCTGGATGCTGACTCTCCAAGTAAACACACAAATACCCAAGGGCCTCAGCCTACTTATGTCGTGTCTTTGCTGTCACTGTGCATGCTGCTGAAGTGAGAAGACTTTGATTTATGAATTGACAATTGCATGTCCCTGCAGACCAGGGTGCATCACAAATTAGAATTGGGAATGTATTCCTGTTCTTGTTCTCCTCATTTGTTGTTACTCCTTTCTCAAATTTTGTTCTTCGGTACTTTTGCATTCCCTAGCAAGTCTTCCCTTGGTTTACAAAAACTCCATAAAAAAAGGCAAGCTCCTCCTTTCCTTCTACTTCTCTCTCTCCCAGACTTAAAGGGTTTTTTTGCCTCTCAGCTTTGTTATTTTGGGGATATAGAGAGCTGTGTGGGATAGACTGAGAAAAAGGTTGTTTAAGGACTATGCAAGACCTTGTAACACAGGAAAATTGCATTTTGCATGAATGTTGTGTGGGTTGTTCAGACTGACTCGCTGTTTTGATCAATTCTCATGGTACACCACTCTTTCTCTCTGTAATGTGTAAATGCCTTCAATGGCTCTCATTTAAACAGGTGGCTTAAAGGTCAAGGCTCATAATTACAGCCTTGTTTGAGGGCTGCTGGTCAGCATTTCACTGTTTAACTTGGCCTAGGTGAGTGAGCTCTGGGCTTTTTGCAGTCGTTGTACAGGGCTGAGTTGTAGCCCCTCAGATGGGGGATATTTCATGCCTGCTGTAGAACCTTGGATAGGAGATACCAGGACCTCCTGATCTGGAAGATGATGCAAAGTGTGACCTCAACAGGTTGGTCAGTGGTGCAGAACTGGGAAGTGTAATTAATGCACCAGATAAGCCACAAAGATGATTAAAATGCGATTAGGGGACTGGAGCATCTCCTGTGCCTGGAGAGACTGAGAGAGCTGAGGTTTAGCCTGAAGAAGAGATACCCCAGATGGGATCTGATCAGTGTTTATAAACATATAGTGGAGGGTATAAAAGAGATCTCTCCAGACTCTGTGGTACACAGTGGCAGGACAAGAGGTAGTAGGCACAAGTTGAAAGAGGAAATTTTTTCTGAGCATTAAAAAACAAAACCACACACTTACTATGAGGCTGGTTGAACACTGGAACAGGTTGCTTGGAGAGGCTGTGAAATCTCTGTCTTTGGAGATACTTTAAATTCAGCTGGGACAGGGTCCTGGACGACTTGCTCTGGGTGACTTGACGATCACTAGAGGTGCCACCCAACCTCATGTGTTCTGCCATTTGTGGCGTCTGTTTGCCTCCAGAGTTTGGTACTTGGCTGTAGTCCTCAGCTAATCCAATTATGCCGCTTGGTAATTAGCTGAAACAGACCATATTGGCAGAGTGTGCAGCCAGGGAGAAGGTGTTGGTGTTCATCATCAAGTGCTTTTGACTTGCATGTTGTGCTGCATTTTTGGTGGGGTAGAAAGTGATTTGTCTGCAACAGATGTTTCTTCCTAGTGCTCAGGTTCTGATCTTGTTTAAGTCCAAGAAGTGATAGAGCAAATCTGTACTACAAATCTGAAGTACTACAGTGCATCTGTGAATGCTTTCCCCCTGGTGATAGAACATACGGAAATAATGCTTATCTTGATTTAGATAAGCAATTGCCTTTCCTGTAAAATCGTCCACACTTAGTAGGAGTAGAAGCAGACAGGTCTTACAATCTGTCTTTTCTAACGCTCTGTAAGCCTATGCAGAAACAAATGAAGTGGAAAGTTGTGTTAGATGTGAGGTTGGTAATTGCTAATAGTTCACAATTTTTAGTCTGTACAGGAAACTTGTGAAATAAAGCCTTAAGTTAAAAAAAATAGGCACTGAAGGGAAAATTAGAGTGCGTAGCAGAATTGTTGCTGCATGTTCCCCTGGGATCAGATGCACTCCTAAAGCTTGCTCAATCCCTGTTTTTTCAGCAACCCAAGAAAAGTGGTTTAGTGTCCCAGTCAGGTATTTGCTGAGGATTCTTCCAGGAGTGGAAAGGCTGGCTCTTGTCTGGGGATAATGTGATTCTTGTCCCTTGCTCAGGTTCTTTTTCCAGATCCTCTTTGAGAAGTCTTCCATGTGGGGATACATATCTCTGCTAGTAGCTATTGTAGCAGGGATGAGGTGGTGGGCAGACTTATTTCTGTTGAACTTGGAATTAATTTACTTCCTTCAGCTGTGAATTCTAAAGCGGACGAGAAGTGCTAAGGCTCTCCCATTTTCAGCTTTTTTCCCCTTGCAATCCAGTCTGTTACTTGTTACAATGAACTAGAGGAGAAATGTGTCATGTGACTTGTTTAACAAACTTCCATTATAACAGTGTCAGCCTGTGAGCCTTGCTGCCATTCAGTTCTTCTCACTTGTTCTCCCTTTGATTCCTTCTCTTACTGGCTTTTGCTCATAGAGTGCCAAGAGACTTACTTTGACATAGGTATTGCTTCATACCATGGGGTTTGGTACCAATTTTTACTACATCATGTGTGCTCTACTCTTTCATTAACGGGCATTTTAAAATACAAATGTAGTGGTTTTTTATAATAAACTCTTCCAACTCTATGTTTTTCTCCTCCCTCTAGTGGTAAGCTCTTTGGTATTGCTGTAGGGATTTCTGTAATTGGATGCTTGAGACCTGTTTAAAAATTAATATACTTTACAGTATCCTAGACTTTAAAACCCTGGCTATTTGAGCAGTGACTGAGTTTCAGGGGTGATTTTCCAGTGCTATAGGTTTGTGCCATCCTTGTTCATTGCACCAGTAGAGTACATTTATATCCTGGGTGGGGGCTCCCTCTAGTGGGATGTTCTGAAAGTCCCTTTTTCTCTTGGTTCAGACGAACTTTCGCTGTTTTCTTTTCAAGTGAAGTTTTTGTTGACTCAGTCTAACATATTTTTCTAGCCGTGTGTAAGCTGTAAAGGCCCTTTTCCTCTGGGCTGAGCTGGAAGGAGTTGTAAGCAAAGCTGAGGGCTAGGACTACCTATTTCCTGTATTTGGCGTGAAGAGCTCAGCTAATCAACCTCATCCTACTTCAAGCTGTGGCTCTGTGGACTCTGAGATGTTTCGAACATGACTGAAGGGCCAAAGGATGATGTAGGAAGAGCTAAATGAAATTGGATTGTGCAGGCAGAGAGGTAGAAGATGATGGGTGGATCTAGAGGGGAGAAGTGGGGGTGGGACATGAATGTTCAACTGTTTCTGGTGAAGATTTTCAGCTGCAATACATTACTGAGGCTGAGGCAGAGGAGACAAGAGGAAGACCTAGAGCAGGTGTTTCCACTCTTGTATGTCTTCAATAATAGCCTGAAATCCCAAATTTTAGAAAGGGTGTGCCTGGATCAGCTCCATCCTTTGTGAGTGTGTGTGCAGAGATGATTAGTGACCATTGCCTTCACTTTCGCGTAGGAGTGTAAGACTAAAGTTAAACAAAAATAAAAGCTGTCTTTCTATATAAATAATAATAATAAAAACGCTGGATTAGAAATCTTGCAGAATGTTTTTCCATTTGCCCAGCACCATTTTTTTCGCAGTCAGGGAAAAGTGCTGTCTCCTCGTCCAAGTCCTTCCCCGCTGTCCTGTTCCTTGCTGTCTGGGGTTTGTTCCCCTGCAGGCAGTGCTGGCGCAGGTGCCTCACATAGCTCTCGATGGAGGCAGAGTTTTGCTCGGCACCGAAGGGGGAGCAGTGAGCCAGGCAGCAGCTCCTCGGCCAGGCTGAGCGTGTCCAGGCCTTCTCCTGGGAGACACAGGGCAGGGAGCAGATGAGAGGGGCAGAGGGACTGCAGGGGGCTGAGCCCCTCGGGCTCTCCTGGGCGAGCTGGGGCCCGGCTGGGCTGCCCTGGGCTGCAGGCTGTGTGGAGACCTCAGGCAGGTTCTGTCTGGTTCTTGTGGCTCGGCCTGGCCTCATTTCCTCCTGGGAGGAAGGGGTCTGAGTCCCACCTCTGCCCCTGGGCTCGGGCACACGGCTGGGGAAGAGGCAGAGGGCCCTTGGTGCCTGGCCAGGCTTTCCTGTGCTCAGGGACTGTCTGTGCTCACCCTAGGCATTGTAGCTCTCAGCCCCCTGGCGCCGTGGCACCTGCCTGGCCTTTATCCCTCACCTCTCTGCGCCACCTCTGGGCTTTTCTGCGGAGGCTGCAGCCAAGGCAGAGCACGGCGAGCAGCAGGGACAGGGCTAGGAAGGTGCAGCAGTGCAGCTGCACAGACCACAGGCTGGCAGTGCCGGTGTCCGTGCCAGTGTCTTTGCCAGTGCCGGTGTCCGTGCCAGTGTCTGTGCCAGTGCCGGTGTCCGTGCCAGTGTCCGTGCCAGTGCCGGTGTCCGTGCCGGTGTCCGTGTCAGTGCCTGTGCCAGTGTCCGTGCCTGTGCCAGTGCCAGTGTCCATGCCGGTGTCCGTGCCTTTGCCAGTGTCCGGCTGCCACACGTCCCGGGCTGGCACATCCAGCCGGGCTCTGCTCCTGCCAGGACAGCTGTGAGCTCTCCGGGCGCTGGGCGGCAGGGAGGCCTCGCAGAGCCCCAGGAGCAGGGAGAGCCCCGGGCGGAGAATGGCCGAGCTGCCTGAGGAGCTGCCATCTCTTGATCTCTCGGCCTCAGCCCGAGCTGGGCTGAGCAGAGCACAGCAGCGCCTGCGGGGTCTGTGCAGGGTGGTGGATGTCACAAGGCTGTCGCCTGGCAGCCAAGAGGGCTGGGAATGTCAAGGCGAGGCCAGAAGGTCTGAGCTTGTGGTTGTCTCAGCCCAGTACTGTCTCCCCACTGTGGTCTGAGCCCCAGGAGCTTGGGGATGTGCTCCCCGGTGCTCAGCAAGGAACTGCTGACACGTCTGACTTGGTACTCTTGAGGTGATGGAAAGGGAGGGTAAGACTAAAAAGGGGCAAATTGGTTTGGACTGCTTGTACCCTCTCACTAAATATTGAGACTCTTCTTGCTTATCAAGATGTTTCCCTAGTTCTGAAGATTTGGAATTGATTCCCACTTTGTTACTTCATCAAATGACTTCTATTTCTGACTAACTGATGAACTCAAGCTTCTTGAGACTTGTGTTGGAAACAATGTTAAAACCATAAAAGTGAGTTTAACAATCTTCCCTCCTCAGTTTGTTGCTGGTGCTTTGCCTGTCTAACTTGGTGAAGTTTTGGGCGATATGTTTGTGCAAGGGTTTGAGGCAACTGAACTGTTCTATAGACTGAATAGGATGCAAATGAAATGATTCAGTGATGCAAAATCTCAAAAGTTTATAGGCATAAGGAGCCTGTGGTAACATTATTTAGTAACAAATCTGTTGCAAGCTAGTGTATGTTGTCTTCACCACCTGCCTCCTCCTAGCTCAGCAATTTAAAGTGACAAAGCTCCGAGTTTGAAATTTGCATGGATTTTTTTTTTTTTTCAGGCTTTTCTTCTGGCTTCATGTCTTCACAAGTCGTTATGAATTTTGGGGCTGTTGGCAAATGGTGTACTCATGTGTTTTTGTACTCATTTGGTATAATTCTTGGAGAAATTACTACTTTAGTAGGAGGGTTATCTTAATTCCTCAATTTGTTTTTGCAATTTGCCCCCTTCTGATTACCAAATAAAATTATTTGATGAATCTCACTTCAAAAAATGTATGTTTCTACAGTATTGTAATCAAATGGTAAGTGGGTAAGGATTTAGTGCTTCCTACTAGCTTGATTTGGAAACAAGTAACAAGCAAGCAGTGTGATGTTAGGGCAGTGCTGGTGTCTCTGTGGGTTACCGGTGCCCTCTCGAGGTGAAACCAGAAGAGGCTGCAGTCTGACAGCAGTAGTGTCAATGGACTGCTGCCTGCTCAGGGCTTGTAAATGATGACCTCAGACCCATGCTTGTAGCCTGATTTTTCTGCTTTCTTGGTTTGTAGGTGAAAACGCTAAAGAAGATCTGCAAGGGAAGAAAAGTCTGAGTGAGAAAGTTTCTCTCTATAGAGGTGACATTACGCTGCTTGAGGTGGATGCTATCGTTAATGCTGGTAGGTGGTCAAATATTTTATGTAGTAATGTCTTGAAAATCCTTTATAGCTCCACAGTACAAGTGTGAACTCTGGAAAGTTGCCTAAAACTTTTGCGTCCTCTGGAAGTCTGTTGGAAAATACGTCTTTTTCCCCAGTTTCTTCATATTGCATCTGTTCATCCTGTGTGCATTTACTGTGGCAGGGATTATTGTGAAACTTTTATGGCACGATCACCGTGAAAAAGTTAATGATCTAATGTCCATCTTTTGACTTCATTTGGTCAGCTGAGACTTCACACTTCCTGTTGTAGAAGGCTCAGTTTTGATACTAAGCTAATGCAGTACATTACAATCTGCTTTTATAAATAAAGCCACTTGTGGGCTAGGTAATGTGAAGACCTTAACAACAAGGTGATAGGAAAACAGAATTTGTTTTGTGTGGTTTTCATATTTGCTTTCTTGTCAGGAAATTTTATTTTTCAAATTTTTGGCCATGACCTATAGAGCTGTAAGTGTTTTAATACCTCTTCTCTCTCAGTGACCATGTCTCCAAGTGTGCAGCCAAGGTGAAGAACTGTGTGTAGCATCTCGTGACAGAAAGAGGGAAATGCTTGTGCAATTAATTAATTTGTGTATTGGGTTATAGTAAGCTAGTTCAGTTTTTTGGCAAAAAAAAATGGGAAGGTTTGCTCCTATGCACATACGCCCAGCCAAATCTTGCCTGCACTCCCCACTCCAAAAAGAGTGTGTGGTCTGTGTGTCCTGGGGCTGGAAATTTTTTCCCCAAGTATTTGAGTGGCATCGATTAATTTTCAAGAACTAATTTGTGTAGTATTTATTTCTTGGGAAGAAACACACTGCAGTGTCTTCTCTGTGATGGAATAAATTTCAGAGGTTCCCAGGGTTGTAATGGCCAAAACTGATGTACTTGCTTATCAGAGTAGAATGCTATGTGGAGCTACAGGTTCATGTCTGTAATGAACACAGGAATGTTTGCTCACACAGTGTCGAGGGTAGTGAACAGATCCTCTTGGACTGTTTGCTGTTTATCTGTTTTATGACATCCCAGTTTAACAGTGAACATCTGCCAGTGGGTTTTGTGAAGTACAGGTAGAATCCTTAGCCTTTTCAAAACACACTTTTGCATTCCAAGTACTGAGGCTGCTATTCCCATGCAAAAAAATTTAATTAATCTTCTAGTTTACTGATGCACAAAAACCTTCCTAAATGACAGACAATACAGTAGCATCCGTGTAACTTGATCCTCTCGTCACTGTGTTGACAAGGCCTCCGAAGCTTCAATATTTAAATTTTTTTCCCTCATGCTTTTTTTAAAATGATTTTTCCAGTAGTGCCTTTGCTGACTTCCTTACTTTATTGCTTTCCAGTCAGTCAATGTTAGCATACTTCTCTCCATTTATCTTTAGCTTCTCTTTGTTCATAGGCCTCTCTTGAATTACGGACTGGAACTAGTTATGGATTAGAGTTAGAATAGAAATGCTCTGCTTTTCTTGATTTAAATCCTGTTTTAATTCTCCTGAAAGGTCCAAAAAACCTATTTTCCAGACTGCCAATGTTATTATCTGTCTGCCATCCTGGTAGAGATGCATCCTGGTAAGAAATGCATCTCTCTGAGAAGAAAAAAATAATCAATACATATCAATATGCAATTTCACGAAAAGGTTTAAAGACCACTCAAAACAAAACAGACTGAGGTTGAAAGACATAAAGAGGGACATAATGTTTTGAAAATATCTAGAAAGCTTTAGGCAAAAAAGTTGTTTCTGCTGTTGTCTTCTGTAAATTGAATTTGTGCTTAATGGGAGATTCAGATTAGATGTTGGCAAAGCTACTTATTGAAAGGAGGGTATTTATAGAGTGATACTTTGGTATCAGACTGACACAAAGCAGCAGTTTTAGGGCCGGGGCATTGGTACAGGTCGATTTTTGAGATTCTTCCAACACTCTTCTGTAACCTTCCCCAGTTCCTAAAGGACATAATATATTAACTATTATGACATGTCAATAAGTTTAGATTAAAATACTAACCTACAGTCACTTTGGAAAAACCAAATGCTCACTATATGTCAGTGCAGTACTTAAGCCTAAGCCTTTGATTTGCTCATGGTTTCAGTGTTACTTTTTTTCTGTTAATCTTTCAAGCTGGAGGATAGCTGGAAAGCTACATGAAGAAGGTGTTTTGGTTCAAGATCCATATTATTTATGCAAAACATCTGCTGTTCTGAGATTCCTTTTAAATCAAACACTTTCAGTGAAATTGCAATGTCTCTTAGATGTTATCTAAACCCATGTTTCTGCACCATATGATGCTTTTGCAAAGAACTCCATTGTTTTTCCTTTTGCAACTGAAGTTATCCAAGCCTCAAAGACATAAAACAGTTAGTAGTCACAGTACCAGCTTTTGTGTGTAAGTTGAATAAAATGCAGCCTGTTGAACATGGAGTAGGAGATGGGTTTTTTGGAGGTAAATCTGTGCAAGTTTTGTTTATACTTAATGTCTTTTGTCTACCCCAAATGTTAATGACTGACTCCCTCGTCTCTGTTGCAAGCCCTGGATTACGTAGGTAGGAGGGGACCCTCCTGAGACTTTCTCTCTGAATTTAGAAATTCCATTATTCGTCTCCTGTAAAAAATAGTTTAAAATACAGCAAATCATATCCAAATTAAAGCCATAGGAAGATAATTACAGGTTGAATGTTTACATTGACTTATGTGAACAACTAAATATTCCTAAAGTAAAGGGAATGGTCCTGCAAATTCTGGGGCTGTGTAAGGGTTCCAGGTGGTTCAAACTGTCTCCAGATTTGGATACAAACATACTGGCAAAAGAAAAGTATATTCTTAAGTATGTGAGGAGGACACAAGACATAAATGAATATAAACAGTGATCTTGTGTAGCTAAATATCAGGAAATCATTGATGAACACTGCTGCAAAAGGATCCTTTTTTTTCCTAGACTTTTAACAGACCAACTGAATGTTGCTTGCTTTCCAAAAATATTGCACATATAGTAAACTTGTGCCTTTGCTCATTGTCAAAAGAACCGCATCAAAACAGTGTCTTTGAAACCATTCAAGACCAGGGTGAGGATCTGAGATGTATTGTGAGAGAGAAAGGAGCTGAAAAATGAAGCTGATGTGCCATTTTACTAAAATTGATGTCAGTTATCTACCCTGTAAATGGTTTCCTAAAACTTCCTTACTACTGATTGCATTGCAGACAGGTGTTAGTGTCACTTGATGTTTTGCTTAAGGTGTCCTGTATGCCAGTTCCTTTTAAGGATTCAGGTAAGACTTGTATGAAAATCTTATTTTTACTCCTAAATCCTCCTCTGCTTTGTTGTTACACTCTAAGAATGTAAACAGGCTCTCCTTGAGGCATGTACTTACTGCATAAATCTGTGCTGACTGGCCTTTTTAACAGATTAAGTGTTCCTGGATGTCACTTCATCCTGATGCCAAAAGTGCTTCAAGCATTGGAAGCCGGATAACTACAATTAGCCAACATCCAAATAACTCATCAGAATGGAGCTCGGAGGGCGTGTGGTGTGTCTGTGTCTAGGGGAGGGGAGAGAGGGGTTGTTTAGTCCCTCTGGTGATCCCAAATACAGAAATAAGCAGTAAAAGCCTCAGTAAAGTTTAAAAAACAATTTCTTCAATATTTATAGTATTAACTAAACAGTGAAGACTTCATTTCCTCTGCATTTTTAATAAGGAAAACTGTCACTATGTCGTATGCAGTAACTCTCTGAAGTAGGTGCAGCAGTGGTATTTTGGGAGTGGGGGTGACGTGGATGTCTGTGTACCTCATATACCTTAAGCAGCAGTTCATCACTACTGACCTCAGGTATTCATTCTCTTCCTACCCATTGATAAATCATGCTGTCCAGTTATAAGATAAGAAGGCATGTACTAATATGCTTGTGAGGCAGTTTTTACTAGGAGCAAGATCAAGGGGAAACCATTATGTTGGGGGGAAAAAAGGATTCTCATTTTTATCTGATAGGGAGGAGGACGATGACAACTTGCAGAACACCAGAAGAGATGGTATTTCTTCTTATCTTTGAAAAATATTCTTGGTATCAGTACAAAAATATGGTACTGAGAACAGAAAGCTTTAATCTTCAGGAAAAAAGAAGTTGTTCAGTTCTATTCAATTAGGTATTTCTGGTAATAAGCCTGTAGTGTTGCTTCTAAATTTGCAATTAGAGAGTTCCTATGGTTATAGCAGCTAGGTGTCTCCCTTTAAAATGTACTTGAGTGCTGGAATCATTCCTAATACTGAGAAATTTGGGGGAGAAACTCTCAGTTTTTAAAGGGAATATTTTTTCCACAAGAGAAAACAATTGAGAAGTAAAATCTTCCTCTGATAAAGAGAGAAAAGAGTTGGTGACTAAAATAAATAAAGAACTCTTTATGTCCCTTTTTTACTAACCTCTGATGCTGGAATTTAGTTACTGAACCTCACATTGCTGAAGAAGAGGTTTCCTCTATAGGAAACCATCCACCTGTGTGCAGTGAGTTGCCTCAGCTGGGAATGCTGGTTTGGCAGGCACAAGTTGCTCAGCTTCCTTGGCACAGTGTGCAGGGCCAGCTGAGGGAGGGGAGAGGACAGTCTCCTGGTTGCTTTAAGAGGTGTTTGCAGGGAGTGAATTATCACTGAGTCTTTTTAACAAATTCATAGGAGTTTGAAATGCTTGTCCTTCTGTACCTCCCTGTCCCAGTACTGAACATGTGTGGAACTGAAAAATATTCAGTTTTAAATACTCTGTGTTTGCTTTGCTTGTTGCAGGACTGGTTTTCATGGAGCCTCTGCATGACTCGATTTAGAGGATGAAATAGACATTTTCATATTGAGTCTCACCTTTTCTAGTGAAATATGCCTTTCTCCCCTCAGGCTTCTGACTTCACAACTGTGTTTCAGTATTTTTGTGACATAGCAATATCTTTATCTAGTTTTTTTACCTGGAGATAACAACATATTTTCTTCCAGATTCATAATTTCCTGATCTTGACCTTGAATATGATTGTTTAACTTTATGAGATGTCCCTTTTTTCTCAAGTTCAAAATTACACATCAAGGAAGAAGTGCTATATATGTATTGATACTGAATATATTATCAGTGAATTATGCTTATACAAGTGTGTAAGAATAGATAGGGACTGAGCTCTGCCTTTCCACACAAACAGCTTGTTAATGTGCAATCAGTCACCGCAGTTGCCTTGAACTTGGTGCTTAATGAACAGGTGGGGAAAAAGGATGGATTCTAATCTGGAACAGATCTGACATCAGGCAATTTCACTGATTGCTAATCCATTTCATTTGGGAACTTAATTTATCACACAGAATTTTCATCTTGTAACTTCTGAAGTAGAAATTATTTCAGAAGTGGCCTGTTTGAATATTACGAAGGTATTTGAGTCAGTCACTGAGCCTGGTCTGGTACTGTGCTTATTCTCCCCCTTTTTATTTTACAGTGACCAGTAATTCTTACTCTAGAGCTCATTTGAAATTGTTCTTCAATAATTCTCTGTAAAAATAAGTCCCTTAACTGAAATGTTCCTGCTATTGAATGTGGAAACAACAAAATGTAAAATCTGCCCTTAAGTTGCTTATAGCATTTTGACATGGGATTTTTGCATTTATTAGCATTGATTTTTGTGGTGTTTTTTTTTTTTTTTTGGTGGTGGTTTTTGGTTTTTTTTCTGGTTGAGCTGAACATAAATGGCTGATTATAAAGAGAGCTTCTTAGTGAGCTGTCCATTAGAATATTTTGTAAACATACTTCACACATTTTATTTCCAGTGTACAAACAGGGAAATGGAAAACATGTATTGAAATCTCTTATATGGAGTCATCTGGCATCTGCCTATGTAACGTACACTGTTGTAATTTCCTCTAGGAATAGAACCGATATTGCTAACAAATTGTTGTTAATTTGGTTTTCATCTTTACTGTGAGCAGACTGTGATGTTAATCAAAGGTTTCTCAAGTTAATTTACAGTTGGTACAATTACACTGGTGTGTAAAACCCCAGACTAATTTGTATATAGTCCTCACTTATTCATCAGGAAAGTCAGTGTTAATAGTTGAGGGAATCGGTCATTCTCAATCGTGACATCTGTGAGTGAGTTTATTACTGCTTTCTGTGGAAAATGCTTTAAGCCTGGCTGGTGAGCAGTAGATGTGGTTAAACTTGCCCTCTACTTTTGGTCTAATTTCATTTCAATGCAGCTCTTTCCTGTAGTGTAATACTCATTTAGATGAAAAGTCTGTGTATAGTGACAGTGATCAAGAGAATGAAATGGAAGGCAAGTACTGCTGGAGGTGAGGTTTAATTTTGGTGGAGACCTGTAGCTGCTGCCTCAGTCAAACACCATTTGCTGTAGCCATGGGCCAACGCTTAAGGCTGAGGAGGCTCACTCAGAATGGCACTGCAGAAAGGGTGGTTGCAATGTATTCTGAAAATATCTTAGGTATAGTTAGTATGACTCAAAACTTAAGCATTAAAAAAAGAAAGGTTTGGCAGTGCTGCAGACACATGTCAGGGGTGAAGGTTGTTCCTTGTTCTGGGGTGAACTTTGTTCTTTGTTCTGGGGCGCTTTGGGAAGGGGAAAAGAATTGTGGTGAAATGTTTTCATTCTGGTATTCCCCCGGTGTGTTCACTGCCATGCCATGTAGCTAATGGAGATGGTTTCTGGGGGACAGCGTGCCTCAGACACCTGGATGTCATCCTGCCACATGGGGTGTGGTGCCAGTGCACCCAGAGTCCTGTGGAGGTGGAATGGAGACCTAAACCTCGTGTGCCTCAAGGAGAGCTTTGCCACTCAACCTGCCAGATGGCCAGGCACTGCCAACAGACAGGCACTTCATGTTAATGATAATCAAGTGATGATTTCAAGCAGTGGGATGTGAGTGTTCGGTGACTTAGTGAGAAGCCGTAAAAAGAAGCAGTAGAGAAGGAAATGTACTTTCCACTGGAACAATGCACTCAAAAGGCTCCTTAAACTAGCAGATTGTGGGCTGAAGCACCAGACACACGCGTTGAGGTTCAGAGCCATGCTTTTCGACTTTTGATGTTATTCTGTGCTCCCATAGAAGGCTGAGTGGAATGAGATGAGTGTGCATGATCTTTAAATATCTGATACCCAATTATCTAAAACAGGTTTTCCAGACAAGTTGTGGATGCCCCATCCCTGGAAATGTTCAAGGTCAGGTTGGATGGAACTTGAGCAACCTGGTTTAGTGGAAGATGTCCCTGCCCATGGCAAGGAGAGGTTGAACTGGATGATCTTCAATGGTTCCTCCCAAAAGAGGTCATTTTGTGATTGTAGGAAATGCCCTGACACGAAGTTAATGGCCGACTCTCTCCTCTGACAGGATTCAGTGTAGTCTGTTTGTCTTCTGAAAATCCAATATAAAATGGACAACGTAGACATTTTAGTAGCCTAATCTAACCTGATGGTCTATGATAGCTGGATTTATTTACAAGTCTGTTTTCAGTGTTGATGCTGTCAGGACAGCATCTGTTTTACCTAGAGCAATGTGTTCTCCTTATTTCTTTGTGCATCAGTTGTTGAACCCATTTATTATCGCTGAGGCCAATATGACTATTGATCCTTCATGCCGTGGTTACCCTGGACTTTTTTTGTGTGATCTCTTTCTAGAGGAAGCCAGCAGCATACAGGCAAAACACCTGCAAAGCTGGATTTCTTTAAAAGTCTGTGGCTTCCCTTGTCTTAGGGAAGCGTGAGGTGGTGCGGGCTGCCGTGAATCCTTTCTGACAGCAGGTGGCAATAGTGCCCCTGTTATCGTGAAACCACTTTTTGGCCTGCGTACCTTAATTTTCCTGGGCGTAAAATCGGTAATGAGTTAAGCAGAGGAAACAAAATGCATGTATTCGAGGCGTGCTTGTTGGATAGGCCATCGATACAGCTCATGCTTATTAAATGCCGACTCCATTTCATTATGTGTGTTCAGCGTGTGTTTGAAATAGAACAGGAGACAGGCGTGGTTTGGAAGAACTGTGAGCATCTGTTTTACTTCATAGAGGAAAATATTTTGGAGGGACCTTGCTATCAGCCTGTCTTTTCATACATTCGACAGTGCAGCTGTCATCTTGAGTGCACTGATGGAGCAAAGCGGTGTAAGAAACTACTCAAGGTCGTCTTGAACAATTATGCTTCGTTTCATAATATAAAATCCACTTTTAATCAGGACTTGTGGGGGATTATCTAAAGGATTGTGGGTTTTTTAAGCCGATAGTTGCAACAGTGTGTTCTCAGTCAAGACAAGCATGCAACGTTGTGGCTTTTTTCAAGCTTTTGCATTTTAAAAAGCCCAAACCAGTCAAGTAATTTCCAAGTGCTGGAACACAAAAGAAGACTTCTTTGAGGCCTCCTCTCTCTACTTACAAAATATTGGCAGTGAGAGGTCAGCTGGTAGGCTGAGACTATCCCTGTAGTGTTAATATTGTCCCCCACACTCCTCTGTCCATGTGTATGTATACTTTTCCTGCCTTTCTGTTGTCACCATGAACACAGTGGGTTGTTCTGGTTTTGCACAGATGTTGTCTCAATGCCATCTCAGTCACTGTAAGTAGTACAGTAAGGTCAGCATGGGAATTAGCATTTTTATGTGCAAGCTAATCTCATTAAATATATGCAGTTGAGTATAGAATGGGGGAAGGTCTACTTTGATTGGAGCAAGTAAGCTTTAGGTTTATCTTATCTAATTTGCTAGATGCCCAAAACGAGGTAAAAAAGCAGTAGGCTGAGTTGATGTTCAAAACTGCTGTTGTGCAGCTGGCTGACCCTGTCTGTCTCCTCTGCCTTCTCCTTGAGCAGGAGGAATTGCTTTTGCTTAGTTCTCTTAGCTGCTAGGAGAAGACCAATGCTGCATCTTCCACCCTTTGTTAGGATTTCAGGTTTGCCTAGTACTTTGCCATTTGCTGCAGGTCTTGGAAATGTTAGTCCCTTGAAATACAGTTTCCATTACTTGTTAAATAAATAATTATGGACTGTGAAATGCCGTTTAGGTTTTGTTTTGACCTGTGGCTGTTAGCAACTGACTCTTCTGAGAAAAGAAAAACATTTCTGTTCACAAAACCACAAGTTGCTTTCTTCAGGAATTCAGAATGCCTCTCACTTAGAAATTAGTGTTAAGGGTACAGCTTGGCTTTAAAAATCTGGGCTCCAAACTCCTTTGTGTGACCTGCTGTCACAGTCATAAAAATTAGTAATGGCAGTTAAATATACATCAAAGCTCAGTGGAAGCTTGTGACAGCGGTATTTGCTTGTTAATCCAAGCACAATGGCAAGTGTTGTTTGCATCATGTGCAAGGAATAGTCACGTGCATATTAATATACCATTGTTCAGAGTTGTTTGGATGTGTTTGGGAATTCTTTAATTACAGTATTGAAGGTGCTGCAAGGCCCTGTGCTTTCCCCACAGCAGTGGGGTGATGAGCTAGTGCTGCTCCCAGACTTCTTCCTTTCACTCTGAGGTGACCAGAACATTCCAGGTTCATTTTAGTGTCTCCTGCCTGGGTCGTCACTCACACAATGTGTTTGAATGGCCATGAGGGGACGTGGGTGGTCCTGTTCTTTCCTCCCTTGGGGTACCCTGTCCCTAACACATTCCTGCTGGCTGCAGAGGAGCTATTTGGAGCTGTGCAGCTTCTGTGAGCTGTGCCCGAGGGCCGGCAGTCTCCTGAAGAAAAGATGGCTTGGCTCTTGTAGGAGTGATGTTGTAGTGGCCCTTGTTCTCAGATGGTTTCACCAGTGAAGCCTTGAAGCCTGGGGCTTTCATTGTCTATTGTGTCTGAGTAGTTGAAACTTGTGGGAAAAACACTGATTTGGGGAACTTCTTAGGATTATTGCTCCTTCTTTCTTTATCGCTTGCCTGTCTGTGCCGCAGTAACTTTAATCTGGTGTGCAACATGAATCACTTAAATATGTCTCTGTAGCACCTTCATTTTATGCTTTAAAGATGGTTTCTGTCGAGTAATAAATAGAAATAGTTAATATCTGGCATGCCTCGTTGTGGGCTGCCTCAAAAAGATGGTTCTGCCAGCTATATTTGATTTGTATTTAGAATATTTTGCATTGCAAATCCATGTTAGAAATGCTTTTTAAATTTAAAGTGTGAACCATATTGCTTTTTCAAGGGAACTGTACTCTTGTGTTGTGTGAAATAACTTTTTATGTAAGAAAGAGGTATATTGCTTTCAACTCTATCAAACCAGGTTATAGAGGAATGTAAGTCTTCCCTGTGACTTGATAGGCCAGATAATAGTAACTGGCAACCCATTTCCTTTACATTTCTAAGAATTTGTGGTGTACAGGCTATTTCAGAGGAACTCTCTTTTCTCATCCTGTCAGTTTCAGTCCACTTTGAAGGGTCTATGTTGAGCGGTGTGGTCCAGGTAATTTGACTAGTTCTGAATTTCTACAAATCTGAGTTATGATATTACTCTTTCTGAAATTAAAATCAAATTCTAGAATGATTTTCAGAATAGTCAGTCAGTGAGGAATTACCTGCAGAGGTCACTGAACCAGGGAAGCTGAGAGAAATCCACAATTTATTAATGACAATTTAATTTCTAATGTTCTGAAACAATTTTAATTTTAGGTTGTTCCATTACCTTAAAAAATAAAACAACTGAATCAGCCTTGGGAGAAGGGTAGACCAGGGCAAATACTTATTTCTTAATTTTCTTCGATTCCTAGGATGAAGGCATCTCTGAGTGCTGTAGGCCAGATGATTTTTGCTATGTCACAGCAGAGTTTTGCCAACCAGCAGTTCTAGCCTTGGCCATGGTTCAACTAATCATAGCTCTTCCCCCCCCCCGCCCCTCCCCCACTACTAGATGACAAACACAGCATTTCAGGGAGCTGAGTGATCAGTGTTAGGGCTGTTTCACCACAAAGAGTGCTTTCTCCCTCTACCCCTTCCCTTCTGATTTAAAAGAACCTGCTTAGGAGGCCCAAACTTGGAGTTTTGGCAGGGCTCACAGCCCAAAGGCTCTTTAGGTCAGAAGTTTACAGCTTCAGAGGCTGCAACTCAGGTTTGGACTAGTCCCCATCACCAGTAACAGATGAGATTAAAAAAGAAACTCTTCCTTAAATTTGAAATGAATCCCCTAACAGACAGGCCAAGGGGTGTTTCGAGGTGGGAGTGCTTATCTCTATAGCTCTTACCAAAGACCCAGCAAAACCTTTGGGACTCCCTACTTCTTTCTTAATGCCTGTGTCCGAGGGACTGAGTTGCTTCTCCTCTCCTGTCATGCCGGCATTGTCAGACTGAAGCCAGGATTTGTGTCAGAAAGTATAACTTAGCAATACCTCTGCTGCCTTCCTTTCCTGCCCTGTCCTCTAGTGCTAGCATCCGGCAGAGCAGCTTGTGTTGGCTGCAGCTTCTCTTTCTGCCCTTCCCACCCTTATCCTTGGGGAGGAGGATGTGAGAGGGGAAGCATTCATGGTATTGCCTCTCTCCTTAGAAAGGCCCCTGTGAGCTGTGACTGGATGTAGCCTTGTAGCTACAAATTGGTGTCTCAAATCATGACCTTCTGCCTGTGCTTTCAGCAGACGGGGAAGCTGTGCTGGTGTAGTTAAAGCCACTTTTTCTTATTTGGACCACTGCTAATCAGCCAGGAAAGCTGGGTTTTGTTCTTCTTGGCGGCCTCTTTTAGAGAGCCAAGGCTATTCTGCTTTGCCTGAGGGTGATAGTGAGATGGATGGCACTTTGGTGTCTCTGCCGTGAGACACCGTGCCTCAGGAGTCTCCCTGGAGCACTACTGGAGTCACTTCATATTTCATAATTCCTTGCTGACAATTAAGTCAATTTGCTGGTGCAGGCATGATGGAGCTAAGCTAGGACATGTTTCTTTTTTAGCCAAGATATGGAGTGAAAAGCTCACTCTTCTGCTTTGATTAAGTTGAAAACTGAAGTATATCGTTACCTGTCCCTGGCTTGGAACGTTAATCCTATTTATCGGTGGCATTGCCATCCTCTCTGGACTTCTTGCTCATGAATTTATTTTCCTTTTTTCTTATTTAATGGGAGGAAGACTCAAGGCAGGAATGCCTTGATATTTGGTGCTGAAGGAGGTAAAGCATCACTGTTCTGTAAGAAAAGATGCAGCTGTGAGCTGGGGCCCCTGGAGCTCCAGTGAAGGACTTGCTCATGGCAGTGAGTGAAGAGCATAGTTTCATCATCCAGGGCCTTAGGAAAAGGGCATGAGTGCTTTGGATCTGTGCAAACTGAGTAGTCTCTCTCTTCTCCACTGTGGTCTTCTGAATCAAGAGATTAGTTTTTAAATTCCTTGGCCAAAGGCAACATTTCTTCTGCTAGAAGAAATACTGCTTTGATTTAAAAAAAAATTTTAAATTTTTTTTTTTACCTCTCTTATACAACATTATCTTACAAAGTCTTGCTAAATATATAATTTAGCAATTATAGTAGTTCTACCTTCTAATTTTTCTCCAGTCCTGGCATGAACACAGTACTGCAAATGTGGACTTAGTCTGGTGAGATGGAGGATGATTTAATGTTCAGACGTGGAATTTTGGGTGCTTTCTGATTGTGTTGAAATCAGTTTATGAATTGGCTTACACTCTCTTCTTGGGGTTGTTATGCTATTTAGACATGGGTTCTGTCTAGATGATGTTTATACACTTTAAGCATAGTATTTAATCCTCAGTATCTGTACTGCAGCATATAATGTATGTATATTTGCACTCTTTGTATTTTGCTTTTAAAAAAAGCTGCAATTTTAAGTGTTTCTTCCACACCAGCTAAGGAAATAGTCTGAAGCATCAGCAGTCTGCATGTCATTGTGCAAATACTGAAGATAAATCCTCTATAATTAGCAAGACTGAAGAGTTTTAAGTTATGATCCTGAATTTTGATCCCTTGTCAGTGCATATAATGAATCTATGAATTAGGTGAGAAAGAAAATGTGCATATGAACTGGAAATAAAAGCCTAGGCTAGGGCTGTTCAGCAACTGATTTTAATTCAACTTTGGTACAAACTGGTCAAGGTATCCCAAAAGGCTGGTTCTTAGCAAATGAGGTAAATGTGTTAATACATCCTCAGTGGTGCACAGGTGAAAGGACTATTTTCATATTCCTGAAGCTTCTTTCAATTATATCTTCTTTTAAATGCTTTTTTCTTTCTCTGTGGAGTATCATAATTGAATTGCCTGCCATGTAGCATGCCTGTTTGCATGAAGATGGCTAATGGGAGAAGGAAATGGCAAAAACACTGTTTGGAGGGATGGTTTGTGGGTTGTTATTGCTATTCTTTTATACTGTGCAACTGGTGGCTCGCTTTCTAACAAATCAGAAGCTGATTTGTTAATGGATATAGGATTTCTATTCTCAATTTATGTCAACTATTGCATCTTAAGGATGGGAAATCCGCATCTACTACTTCCAAAGCATCTTTCTTCCTCCTTTTTCCAAAATATTTGCTTTTCAGAATGCATGGATGACTCTTTTTGTTACCAACACATTATGCTTCTGAAGCTTAATACCTACATTGCATATAATAGCTTGCAAGTTTGTTGGAAATGCTGATTTTAAATAAGGCACTTGTGTCACTCAAAAGATTTGAGTTTAAGCATTGAACCTGGGAAAAGCTGCACAAGTTCTTAAATTCAGTGCAGGCGTAGTCACGTTCACTTGGGAAGGATTGTTCATACATAATTTAAGGACGTATAAAAGTCTTGAAAAATGATGTGTTAAAGGACTATTTCTCATTGAAGTTTTTTTTCCCCTGGTATTTAATAAAAAGGCACTAAGTTTTGTTCTCTTTAAAAGCTGCTCTCTAATCACTGTAGTTCATTATTTCAGCTTCAAAGTATAGTCTGTACAGAGAGGCAATGAGGTGTATCCACATCTAGAAATTAAGCAATAATCATGTAGTTTAGTGTTTCAACAGGCTTTGTTCATTAGTAGGTACAATGATCCATTGTAAGTACTTGCTGTAGTCATGATGTTTTAAACAGTCTGAAACTTAAACTCTCCAGAATGATTTTTTTTTTTAATATATATTCCTGACTGAAGTGGTGCTACCATGGGTACCAAATGTGTCTTGTGTGATGGTAATTGTTCTGCAAAGTCATTATGAGAAGAATGTCAGACATTGTGTGTTGGTGTACTGTGTGTGTGCATATGTTCATGGCTTTGGATTTACCAATAATTCACGCTTGCACTAAGAACAAGAGCAACAGCTGTAGACATGGCAGAATGATTGGAAAAGCTTCTTTAAGGACTTCTGAACAAATTGTAGCAAGAGGAGGAGAAACAAAGGCACAGCAAACACTGAGAAAACAGAGAAAGGGGAGAATTAAAACTGAAGTGCAGCAAATGAGTGGGAGAAGGAAGCTGGCACGGAAATACAGGAGGATCCATGGGGAAAAAAATTAGTGGTTTGATAGGTTTGGATTATTGAGGCTTATCTTGCCACTGAATCCATGGAGTCACTAAGACAACACCTCCAGATTGTGAAATTTGGTCAGTAAAATGATAGGATGTGAAAAAAATGTATGCTTTAATGTGAGAAGATGAAGGATTGATGGTGTGAGTGGGAGAGGCCCACTTGACCAAGGTGTTGTGAGTTGGGGCTGAAGTTATACAGCAATTTGGAAGCTTCTCAGCAATTGAAATGAGTAATACATTACCCTGAATGAGAGGAGTCTGTCTTTGGCTTGAACTCTTCTTCTAGGACCTGCCAAGACAGGGCTGTCCTGGGCAAGTGCATGAAAATGTGGAAGTCAGCCATGCTGTATTTTTTTTATCATTTCTTTCTGAATTTCTTTCACTTTTCCAACCTTAGTGAAGCAATTTGCTTTGTGACTGTACATAAAAAATTTTTCTTGATAGTCTGTGCAAGGTAACTGTAAAATGCTTACAGGGGGTGGGGAAGGAGAGGAGTGCGTGTTTTTAGTTATTTTTGGTATTGCAAATGGACTGTTTGTTACAGCAGCCGAACCACCTGTTGAAAAGCTGCTGATTTTCAGTTACATTTTACAGCGCAGACTGTACGTGTAGCCTAGAAGCTACAAGAAGAAGCCAGGTGTGCAAAGATCCTTGGAATCTGGTGGTTTGTGGGGAGGAGTGTCCTGCTGGAGCTGGGGTACTGCTGTGGCATTTGCACATAGGTCCCATGCTCTTGTCTGTTGCATGTTGGTTCTCAGCCAGTAAGACGAAGTGCAATGCCATAGCTCATCAATGATTAGTTATCAATATTTAAATCTGCCCCAAAGAAATGGCAAACTGCATAATAACCACGGTTGCCTTCACAGAGCAAGAGGGGCAAGAGGTTCGTGGTCCCAGACCAACACTGGTCTATCCTTCGCCTCTTAACAAGCATCAAATGTTTTATAAATGGAGGCAGAGTTCAAATCACAGCTCTTTTTTTGGGGAGCTCAGGACGGAATTTACTTAGCTTTCACTGTGGAGACTTCGGGTCACTAGAGTGTGCTGCAGTCCCAGCCCTGGGCTGGCGGGCGCTCACCCCAGTGCTCTCCCTGCCACCGGGCGACCGGGAATTGTTCATCACGTTGCTTTGCTGTCACCCGGGCAACTTCAGTGAATTTGCCTGCTGTTTTCTTTGTGTTGCACCCTGCTTCCCTGGCAGTGAATGACGTGGTGGCTCGTTAGCTGGGTACCTGTGTGCCTCGGGAGAGCATCTTGTTAAGCGTTATATTGTCCCTATGGCCACCTTTTCTTTGCTGACTGGGGAGCCCCTGTGAGGTTGCTGTGCTGATGGCTTATAAAGAGTTGGTGTCAACAGCATTTAATGAAACCATTTATAGGTGCTGTGTAGCAATGTTTATGGAGTTGAGCTTTGGAGCTTTGTAGTGGTGAATGTGGGGAAGAAAATGCAGACCTCCTGCCCAGAGTTGTGTATGGAAGAAAGCACATGGTGTATACAGAGATTGGAAATGTATTAGTTTTCTTTACAAAAAGTCTTAGTTCAGTCTTTTTAGAATAAATGTGGTCTGTTTTCTGTGTTCCTGCAAGTTATTCTTTGATAGAGATGCACAAATTGAAAGTAGTAATTTTTTTTGACATTCAGTGCTTTTCTGCTTGCTCAGGAAAACTTTGTACAGTTGAATTCCTTTCATACTTTTGGTGAAGGCTGAGGCAGTCTGGATGTCTAGCTTGAGGACAAATCCAAAACTGTAGAAATGTAATTAAAAGGTTTTTTATTACTTCTGCTGTCCTGTCCTATTTTAATTAAGTTCATCCTCTGATGAAAATTGCTCTCTGAATTATAGTGGGAAATCCATAATGTTGTCTGTTCTTCTTGGATGAAGATCGTGGTTGACAATTCTCCTCTGTGGGCGCACTGCGAGTTTCTGCCGTGAGAGGAGAAGCTCAGCCATGCAGGGACCAGTTTTCATAGGGACAGGGCTAAAGTTGGGAGGCTTCCTACAAAGCAAGGGACAGTTGCCTTCCATCTGAAGTATGAGATTAACCTGTGTTCCATGTAAATAAATAGGTGTTTTTCAAGTTGTGGTTTTCCAAAACCAAACCCTGTTAAGAAGAAGCCCCATGATACGTACATTTCTTTACCTGTGCATCCTGCAAGGAGTCAAACAAATGGTGAACTTGTTACTTAAGACTCTGCTGGAAGGCAAACGAATGCAAGGGCAGAGCCCACCTGAGCACCCTTAATACACAGCAGGATTATCCACGGTGATGAGCATCAGGCTCCTGTCAAGGATGCTCTTGTGTTCCCCTCACAGCTCTGGGTGCTGTTCCATGCTCCAGGATTCATCTCATGACTCGTTCTGTGAAGCAGGCAGACCGTTTTGTGCAAGTCAACTTAGAGCTGTGGGAAATAGGAGTGTGGATTAGGAAAGTTAGAAAAAACCACTCTGCCAAAGGGCCTTGTTTCCTGTTCTCTCTGATAACTTTGACTTTATGCAAAAATAGGTTGTCCAGCTATTTTCTCTGTTGAGCATATTTGGTGAAGTGGCCACATCAGAGTGGCTGAATCTTTAAGTGCTGTTAGTGTTTTATAGCAACGTGATAACATTATTTAATCTGGAAATAGTTACTGCTGCTAATATGTCTGGAATTTGTGCCAGGTGGTCATTTTCTTGTCTAGAATGATACAAGCTAAACCTGAAAGAAACCAAACCCCAACCATACCAACAGGTCTAGCAGCTTCAGTGTGCATACACTGCACAGAGCTGTTGTGTCCGGTGTCTTTAACTGAATGTGATGAACACAGGTTTGGCATAGCAACTTCTGAAAAATAAAAATTCTTTTTACAGGCCAGTGAGGGATGGAGGCTTCTTGTTAATTTTTGTTTCACTAATATGAGAAATACTGGTTTTATTATTTTTGAGCTGTATGTTTAGGCTGTAAATTTCCTTGGAAAGCTAGCAAATGGAACATGCCTATGAAGAGATTAAAGTAATTATACTGCAATGCTCCACTAGCAACAGAGAGCAGTCTGGGATAAAATTATTTGGAGAGATGCCAAAGCCAAGTTTGGTTCCATTTTAAGCTAAAACTAATTAAAGTTGTCAGGTCTTACAATGGTCAAAGGTTGCTTAGCTGCTACTTGAAATAAATTAATCTTTTCCTCAGTCAGTAACGTTAACAGCTACGTATTTGCGGCTGTCTCATAACAAAAAAAGCTCCAAGGACCTTCTAGTTCTTGTGTGTATGTTTACCTTTGTCCATCTATTTTAGCACGTCAAATAATATGTTCTGGCCACCACAGAGAGTTTTGAGTCTTTTTGTCTGTTTGCCTTCTCCTTTGTGATTTAATTTCACTTTGAAGGAGGAATTCTTATGGAAGAAACTTCCTCAGGAAGCTGCTTTAACTCTTTCTGGTTCAGAAAAGCTGCTTTGGGTCTGTGTATTTAAAGATTCAAGATTCAGGAGAACAAATGCAGGTTATTTAAAATGTAAGGTCTGATAGAATATTAGATTTCGAAAATATTCCAGTACCCACAGGGAGTGCACTTTTTCAACAGCATGTAGTGACAGGACAAGGCGGAATGGATTCCAACTGGAAGAGAGTGGGTTTAGATTAGGTATTAGGAGGAAGTTCTTTGCTGTGAGGGTGCCCAGAGCACCTGTGGATGCCCCATCCCTGGAAATGTTCAAGGCCAGGCTGGATGGGGCTCTGAGCAAGCTGGGATAGTGGAAGGTGTCCCTGCCTACAGCAGGGAGTTGGAAATAAATGATCATTAAGGTCCTTTCAAATGCAAACCATTCTGTGATTCTGTAACTGAAGTTTTTCAAGTGTCATGTGCCAAATACAATTGACCTCAAATTCTATGGAATGAGGAGTTGTTGATCATGAAGATAGTCAGGTTTCAAGTAAACACTGACATCAAAATATTAAAATCAAATCAAAATATTCTCATGGCATTTTGAAGAAAGGGGAGTTTATACTTACGGTCAGTATTTTGTGAGAATCTGTATAGGGAAAAATGCTGTATGTGACAAGGATACATTATCCATATGTTCCTAAAACCCAGAAATGATTAAAAAGACTGGAGTTGGAGATTGTTGTTCTTTTATTTTTGTGATGTGGTATTAGGTGTATTAGTCAAGGTTTGATCTTGGCATGTTAAAACTGAATTTTTGCAATCTTGCAGTTTGGAGGTAGAAAGTTTGCCAATGTGTTTTGATATTTTACATACACAGTTCTGGCTGCCTGACACAAATTTGGAAGCAGCTTCACTTATGCACCTGTGCATATGTGCAAGCACACATGTCTTAGAAAACATAGCCAAGCAGTTTGTCCCTTCATGCTTTTCTTATGGATGAGTTGTAAAACTTAGGCACTGTTTGCCTTTTTTTTGGTCATAGTAGGGCTCTATGGAGTGGTGCTGGGCAAAATTGCTGGGTGAAAGTGGTGGTTTTGCCTCTCTAGAAATAAATTTCTTTGCATTGCTTATTAGTCCAACTGTTTCCCCTCTAAAAACAAGAAAAATGTGTTGACAACTTTCAAAACTCGATTAAAATTTTATTATTGCATTTAGTTAGATCTGTTTGTATGTTGGGTGAAAAAAAGATCAGAGAAGGCAGGTAGTAAAAAGGCTGATGCCAGTTCTACATACTTCTACTAATAATTAGCTTTTCCTAGAATTTCACTAAGCTCTACTGTAGATTTACTATGAAATTTATGTCAAACTTGACTGGCTAAATTCCAACTGGGATAATGAATAATTTGCCCTTGGAAATGAAAAACAAATTTTTTTTTATTCCTCTTGTTTTGTTTTACTGGAACAGCTTTGAAGTGGTACTTGTAGGTATACCATGTGTGTATATATATGTATTTTACTACTGATATCCTTTGTGTGTGAATATAACGAGGAGAATTGAGGAGAAGAGCTTGAAAGTATGATTTGGGATTGGATGTCTGTTGACTTTGTGCTTTTGGGTGTCTCAACCTTGATATTTCATTAAAGGTATTGGGTTAAATTGATCTAGAGTATTAGTCTTGGGAAGTAAAAAAGCTTAGTGGAGATTGCAGGCTGCAAAGAGGCACTTTTACAGCACCTACATTGCCAAGGTATTTTTCATATAGGAAAATTGTAAACACATAAGATCAAACTGGTTGTGTAAGACTTGCTTTGAATCTTTACATCTGTAGCGTCTATGTACAATTTGAGCAATCAAGTTTAAGTGCAATTATGAAATAACACTCTTTCCTTTCCTGTGAATTTTTGGTGTTGCAGACTTTACCCTTACAGCGAATTCTTGTGTCTGTAGCTGTTCACAACAAGCTCTCAAAAGCAGCTACACAGAGGAGGCTCATTTAACCCGAGGGGAGTGGCAATCCAAAGGGACGCTAATGAACCCTGGGGGATTGGCATAACTTGTACTTACAGCAGGTGCTCTCTAAGCTGGGCTTTAGCAATTTGTTGCCTCAAACTGTGAGGAAGGCAACCTGTCTGACCAGAATGTCAGTTTATGAAACTTCCATGGACATGGCTTGAGTGATCAATGTGTAATGTTAAAAAGTTAATGAAACCTTACTATTCAAAAAGGAAAAATAGACGTATGCTGAGCACTTTTAGAAAAGCACACAGGAAGTGCTGGGCTTCATTTTTCGGTGAAAGAATCTTAAAACATTTATTAAAGGGCATGTAGTAAACATGTTGGACTGGCTGCTGTCTTTAGATGTTACTCTCCTAAGAGCTACTCAGCCATGGTAGTTCTTCCATGTCTGTTGGGTGTTCCCCTTTTGCATGAAGAAGGAACTGTTTAATCATATTGTGCTGCTCTATGCTCATGGATGCAGGGAACTTGGGCTCTACATTGAGCAGTAACCTCTAAATGCCAACTTTCTTAATGCAAATAGTATCTTGTCTGCTGCTGTTGCTGTAAATTTCCTTGACTAATTCCTCTACCCAACTCCTCTGTTCTGCCCATCTCACTCCCCATGGGAGGGAGGACTGGCTGCCTGTAGCCTTTCAGAACACACATAGCTTCAGTGTTAAACTTCTCTTCCCAACCTCTGAATCTTCTCAGGGTAAAAGAAGGCAGATTCACAGTCAGCAGGTCATAAATGGACAGTAGAAGGACTGGGCATAAATGTGTACTCTAACACCCTTAATGGAGCAGTTGTGGATGCAGGGGGAATGCAAGGCAAAGGGACTGTGCAGTTGCCAGGCTGACATGTTCTCCCTAGACATCATCCCCTGTTGCTTCCATCAGGGGAAAAACCCTGGTTAGACAGACTATTAGTCTTGTGTGGTAAGGCATTTCTTCTTCTCAATAATAATATCATGGAGCAGGTGTTTCTCACTCTTAAAAACCAAGCTGCTCAGGCTTCTCAGGCTCATTTCCCCTCACTGGCCCTGTCATCAGGAGTAAGTTTAAATTTTCATAAAATATGGAGGAAATGTTTCTGCATTTATATTTTCCATTAGCACTGATGTCTGGAGCCATTTTTCTCCTGTAGGAAAAAGTGCTGTAAGCCAAGTCCACCTTCTCTAAATATTTTTTCTTCTGCCTTGTAATGAGTGAGAGTTCAATTATATCAGCCCCATGAAGCTATTTGGGATGTTGTGGAGTGACACATATATTTATATATATGCTCTTTAGTAGTTAAAGCTGACCAAGGCAGTGACATGAAGTGGTGCACTGTATTCCTAGAAACAGGAATATCCAGGTGGCTGTAATTGAATTACTGGAACGTGATACCTGTTGGGATTTGCTGTTGGTTGCAGTAATAAACAATAACCAGTAAAATGGAGATGTGCAGCCACATACAGACGTGTTTCGTACCACAGCATTTGAATCAAGTACGGAATATGTAGAGGAAAGTATTTTGTTGTTTCTGTGCATGCAGAAGTCTGGAGTATTTTCTTGTGAAGTTCACAGTGGATTGCCAGATTTTTTTGAATTTGCTTTCAAAACTACACCATGGTAAACTGCGCTTGCTGCTCGAGTTGCTAATGATACCTAGAAACCTTATGTTAATCACTAAAATCCACAAGTCCCTGAACAAGCAAACAAATTAAAGAAGTCATGGATTAGCTTGTTACGCTGTCCTGGATGACTTGTTTTTCAGTATGCTTATGGGGATTGCTTTCTGCTGCCCACTGGTTATTTAATCCTGTTTTAACACAGAAATTTGGTGGAAAAAGCAACTAAGTCTCCTTTTCTAAACCAGATCTTTATTGTTTATTGTGGAACAATTAAAATGAATGTGACTAGCTGTTTATGAAGGCACTAAAGCTTGTAATGCCTTCCTTGTTTGCTTTGCGTTAAAGCTTTTTTGAGGGCTACCAAAGCCAGGTAGGAAAGAAGGGACTTTTGAAGCAGAAACTGCATGGTTTTGTAATTTTTTTGTTTGAATTTTAGAACTGTACTATGATTATAAAGGAGACAGGTCTTCAAATAATGCCAGAACAGTAACTGTAGCATTTCAATTACATATCTTGTTTAATCAGTAAAATTAATGAACTTTCAGTACTTGTACATCAGAAGATGATCTAAGGGATACTATGTACACATCTGTAATGGTTTTTATCACAGAGTCTTTTGCTGTAAGTATTGAATATTTCACTCTGAAAAATACAGGGGAACTTTTTTGCTTACTATTGGTAAAGAGTAAATATGCTCTTCATGATTCATACCAGTGCTTGAACAAATTAGTATCTACTGCTTTGTCATGAAATGCCCCCAAAGCTTCCAGGTTGCAGCTGGTGAGAGAGGACACGTTTATATCTGAGAAAAGATTGATCAGATCTGCCAGTTCTGCTATAATTTGGTTATTACCCATTGCCTGATCAATACTGTGCAAATAGAAAAGGCCATGTCCAGGAGGAGTGAAACTCTGCTTGTCCTGGTCAGCTGTAACTGAAGTGGCTGTTGCCTGTCTCAAAGAGAAAACCTTTTGCTTTCATCTGTGGTCTGCAATGGAAGGACAAAAGGGGAGACTTTCAATAGCTGTAATGAGAATCAGGAGCTGAAATCCCATTGACTTTTAATGTAGGTTAGGGGCAGATGCTTTTGTTGTGCATCAGAAACTTCCTCTTTCTCAATTGTCCAAGTTGCTGTTGGTGGATGAGATTTGCCTGTGCCACTTTCTGGACTCCTACAGGAGCAAAAATTACCTTGAGCAAAAATTACCTTGAATTACCTTGAGTTACCTGTGAGGCCCAAGATCCCCTTTCATTGTTTCAGTGAGGAATGGTCAGTAATCACACCCCCACCTCTGTGCTTCTCCTCTACGTGCTGCAGAGCCTCTTGAGAGATAAAGGCACTGAGAACTTACTGCTGGTTTACTCTGTGCTGCAGCACTGGGTATCTTCAGAAAACAGTGAAGATATTCCCAAAGTTAGGTTGTTCTGTTGTGTGGGAGAAACTTTATTCGGGGAACCTGCAAAAGGTGCTGCAGAGGTCTCTATCAATCAGTGCTGGAAGTACCTTCCGTGTACCTACATGTGGCTGTGCTTACAGGAAAGGGAGTTTAATGATTAAAATAATTCACTGCCTGAAAGAGTCACCTCCTTAATTTTTCTTTCATAATACATGAAGATACTGTCATAACTTACACATTTTATAGTAGTGCCAGTCACAACCTTGGAAAAACTGCTGCTGGGATACTAGTTTTTTAAATTTTTAAAAGCCATTTAGGTGTTGCTCTCCAGGTAAGCTTTTCCCATGCTGACAGGAAGCTGCTCCCATGCCGAGGATTGGTTGGCGCACACACACACTTGCAAAACGCTCTGCAAAGTGCCCACGCAGCTTTCCCACTGTGGCTCTGGGACTCATGGAATAGGGTCACAGCCTCCCTGAGTGAAGCAGTGGGGAGGGAGGAGGGCTGTCTTGGGAAGTATATGGAAAACGCACTGACTTATTTCTTTGAGACTTGAAGTATTCCTGGATACAGCATGGAATTAAACCTAGCTTTAAATCTTGCTTGTGCTCTCCTAATTGCCAGCTGGTTCCCCTCTCTCTGCATCTGTGAATGCATTGTGTATTGTGTGCCATAATCTCTGGGAATTTAGGACTTGATTTGTAGTTACTTTTGATAGAATTCTTGATTCCTTCCTCTGTGCTTGAAGATCTTTGTATTTTGTGGGCTTATTTTAAGTGTAGCATTTGGTTTTAAAACACAAAACTGGTTTAACTCTATGGGAAGTCTGCAGCAAGTCCCTCTCTATTTCTGCCTTCTTTTAGGAGTTGAGAATGAGATGCATCTGTATGCAGCCCTCACTTCTTTTGAAAAAGGTCTTTGGATGCATTATGAATGAAGCTAGAGACAAAGTGCTTTTTAAAAAGTTTATCTTGCATAGTCACACTATATATGAATGTACAATCTATACTTCTTACAGTGACTAGCCTGGTGTCCACCTTCTTTGCTTGTGGCTTTCCTCCACAGTTCGATAATCTTCTTTATTATTCATATATGAAATGATGAATGATTGCTTTATAAAACTTCACCAATACAGTGTTGGGAAGTATTGAAAGCCACATAGGCTCACAATTTGTCTTGAGCTGGGTTTCACAAATACCTGTTCTTGCCTGAACTGATACTTGCCAAAGCTGCTCTTCCATATGGGCTGTCTGTAGGAAGCCACTGTTCTTGCAAATTCACGGGCTTACCTCCATGTGTGCTGTACATAGATTTTACTGTACCATTCCATATCAGAAAACTCAGGATCACAAGAACTAACATGCTTTCAATAACATTATGAAGTAATCTACATAAGGGCTTGTTTTTCTTAAAGGTTAAAATATATTTTTATAAACTGAACAGTTACTACTGTAAAACTAAGCTGAGGTCTCTGATTTTGGCTATTAATATTACACCCTTCAGCTGTTCTGTCTGCATCTTTATGGTTATGTAACTTTATTTTTGGTTTAATCTTTTCATTATATAAGCTTTTGTCATTTCTAAGAACAGATTATGAAAACACAGGTCTGAAGAAACTAGTCTTGGGTGCTTCAGGAAAGAACTGAACATAAGGGTAGAAGTATGGTAATGTCTTTGTTACTGATTTAAGAAAGAAAAAAGATTGGAAGGGAGGAAACAGGGAACAGTTTCAACCACCTGAGCAATGTTTTTTTGGCTATTGCCAGTAGTGTCTTTGTGCTAGACAGTATTCTCCTGCATTACCTTTATCTGTGTTTCCTGTTGTGTTTGCCCAAAACCTAAACTGTTTTCTGAGTGTTTTGATAACTGAGAATGTGACAGAAGGTTATTAAAAAGTACAGATCTTGAAAGTCTTCAAAATAATTGAAAAACATAAACCACCAGTAAGAAGCACACAGCAAGCAAGTGGTTGAATTAAACCAGTAAGTCTTTAAATACATAACATTAGCAGCTAATGTACTGACATGGAGGCTGTACTACAATTCCTACCAGCATTGTTTTAATGATGGCAAGAGCTGCAATACAGTTTTAGAGGCTACATTTAAAAAAAAACGAACAAAGCTTGGTGGGTTTTAGGTTGGAACTCATCCTCCCTCCTCCATTCACATGGATTTTGTTCTTCAGACTGGTTTTCTGCAAACTGTTGTGTGGGATGAAGGATGGAGTCAGTACCTCTTGCTTTTTGGTGTTTAGAAAATTAAGATGAAAGTAGGTTTGCCACATGAGTTTCAGTAAATACGGTCAAGGCTCAAATAATGTTTGTTGCTTTGCAAAGGGAAGAAGTGTTATTTAGGAAGCTTTGAAGTGAGAGTAGCTGAGAAAGTGGTTCTTGCAGGTTTTTGGTGGATTTTGAGGTAACATCATCCCCATCATTTGCTTTCTGTTAACTGGTGAAACTGGGACTCAGGGGATTGGTGGAGTGAGCCTTAAGGAGAGTTTAGACTGAGGCTTGTGACTAGCACAGGTCTTTCTCGTGAGAACATTTTGCTACATTTCATAAACAAAGATAAAGTTTGGATGTTTTGCAAACAACGTCTCCGGATTAGGTCAGTTCGGGCTTGGCCAGTTGGGCCTAGGGGGAGGTCTCGGGCTGACCAATCTGGGGCACCTCTGTAACCTCTATATATATGGAAATCAAAACAATAAAGCTCTCTTCTCTCTTTCCTTGTCTGAGAACCTGGGTCATTCCTCAGCTAGCGGCTCAACAGCGACAGAGGCTTTTCTGCCTTTATACCTGTCTGTCTTCTGATGTGTTTGTAAATGGAACTCTTTCTGGTTTTGCCATGAGAAGTCATGATATTCATTCAGTTTCAGCTGCTAGCAAGTGTTACATTAGGGTTTATTTAGGTTTTGGGCTTTGCACAGCAGCGGTGCCAGCTCAAAGATGCCCTTCATATTTCTGTTTTTGCTGAGATCGGTCAGATGGTATCTGATGGATGAATCGCTTGCTGTGACAAAATATATATATATATATAGTTATAGTAGTAAGGGCACCTGAGAAAATGCAAGCCTAGTCGAATTTTTTAAGAGACATGTTTTAATGGAGCATTATTTCTTTCTTACTTCCACAGCATAACTTGCTCCATGGGAAAATAAGTTTGCTCAGTGTACCCCCTGCTTCCTCAAGTCCCTTTTTTCTAGCCTTGCAGACTTCTTTGGGTATCAGGCTGCATCGTGTTTTCAATCAGTCCTGTGCCAATCTTCAGGACAGATGTCACACTCATTTTTATGTCTCTAAATTTCATAATGAGGGGAAAGAGGAGAAAGAGTAAAGGAGAGGATTGTACCTATGCAGGCGTGAATTCATTTGTGTGTTTTAACTTACTTTTCTTTTTTCTTTCAATCACTTCATTAAAAAAAAAATCTAAAGTAGTACTGCAGGTTTTTTTGAAGTCCCTAATAACCTTTCTTTTGGTGGTGGTAGCTTTAACTCAGCAGAATTCCTTGGAATTATTCCTTGGTGTTGTTGAATGTCACAGTTAATGGGATTTCTCTGGAAATACGACAGGTAGCCAGGGCTTTGGAGGCAGAAATCCTTTGTAGGGAAGAAGTTAATGAGACAGACAAGGAGAAATACAGTTGCAAAAGCATCCACTGAAGTTCTTCGAAATTTTCCATGTGCTTGGGCAGCTTTTTGCTTCCCTTCCAGTGGAAGGCTGCTGCACTAAAACAAAGGAAAAATATGATTTAAACCTCAGCTACCCTTGTCTTTCTGCCTCTTTTTAGGAAAAGCAGGGGGCTGGGTTTGGTTAGTTATTCTGGAGAGGACCTACCCAAAATTTATTTTCTGTCTAAGCAATGCAGTTTCATAAAACCAGAGGTATTTTGGTGGAATGATAATTTTGAAGGCTTTTTGTTTTCTTGAAAGTTTCATGTGGCTTAATTAGGAATTTGTATTTCCAAATAAGAGCAAGATTTGTGAGTAGACGTGCTTAGGCTTCTCTTAGTCACATCTTTTCAAATTCAGCCTTCTCAGTGCTCTTGGAAGAAAACAACAACAGAAATGTCTGAATAATTTAAAACCATCTTTAAAGCAATATGTTACGACAATTTTCTTTTCAAAATTTCTGTGGCAAGGCAAGATCATTGTCTTAGAACTGTAATGCAGGAGCTTAGTTAGGATATCAGGATGCTATCTGTAGCGTGTGGTAGCAGAAAGGTAGCACTGGGTGCTGCATTCATTATGGCACTATTAAAAGTTACAGAAATATTTCCTGTTCTTTCTCATGGAAATTATTATTTTTCCTTGACTCACAACAGGAGTGCTCAACTAGTCATTGAAATATCATTACCAGATATTTTGAATACATTGTTTTCCTTGGGAAAGAAAAATTATCAACAAATTCAAGCATGTATTCGGTTATGCCATACGTACGATTAAGAAATTTGAATATTCATAAATAATTTCCCTTGGATTGCTAATAAAATTTACAGGCAAGAAAACAAACGGCATGCAATTTTATTCATTAAACTCATTATTAAATTGAAGAATTATTGAAAACTTACTTCTTGAATCTTATCTTTATATCAGACTCTTCTTAATTGCTTTTAATTCCCAGTAACTTTTTTTTATCCCCAGCCTTTTTAAGAGATGTACATGAACTGAAACCCGACATGTGGGATTTGAGTTACACTGAATCTGTTCCTTTGGTATTCTCTGTGCTTTTGGCCATATGGGCATCTTTGTTTTTCTTTTGTGAGCCTCCTTAAAAGCCTCATAGTTTATAGTTACCAGGAACACTTGATTTTTCCTTAATTTTTATTTTTTTCCGCTTTTATAAAGATCTTAAAATCCATGCAGGGGGAGCAGAGAAAGATTTATTCACATGAAGTATGGCTGTTGTCACTGTCACCTGGGTCAGGGCAGCTCTGGTGTCAATCCGGGATGGGGGATGAACAGACTGGGAGCAGCCCTGCCGAGAGGAACTCGGGGGTGCTGGCGGAGGAGAGGCTGGACATGGACCAAGGAGGAGGCCACCAAGTTGATCAGAGGGATGGAGCTCTTCTCCTCTGAGGAAAGGGTGAGAGAATTGGGCTGGTTCAGCCTGGAAAAGAAAAGGCTTTGAGATGACCTAGTTGCAGCCTTCCAGTACCTGAAGGGAGCCTGCAAGAATAATGGGAGGAGACTATTTACAAGGGCATGGCAGGGCATGGGGGAACATATTCAAACTGTCAGAGGGCAGGTTTAGATTGCATATTAGGAGGAAGGCCTTCACTGTGAGGGTGGTGAGGTGCTGGAACAAGTTGCCCAGAGACGCTGTGGATGACCCTGGATCCCTGGAAGTGTTCAAGGCCAGGTTGGATGGGGCTGTGAGCAACCTTGTCTAGGAGAAGCTGTCCCTGCCCATGGCAGGGGGTTGGAATGATCCCTTCCAACCCAAGTAATTCTGTGATTCTATGATTTTATCCTAATATACTAAGAAAAGTATCTGTTGGCATTTCAAACATAAATACTTTGATAAGCAGCATTTTTTGAGCTTGTTTGATAGCTCTACACAGATCAGGTTTTTTCTCATTCATTTATCTAGAGGGTTTTTTTTTTTGGTCTCTTTTCCTTGCTGCCCAAATGATAAGTTTTTAAACAGCCAACATTGTTTTGGAATATAAATACAAAGCATAAAATTCCTCTAAGATGGAGTTTTGGCTTGAGATTGTGTTGTAATGAAGAGGGAAAGGAGTAGAGGTAGAGCTTGGTCTTTTTTAATGACATTAATTCTTCTTGTAGCTGCTTTGTGCTTAAACATTTTAGCTTGATTAAAATGAAGCCAAAGGCTCTTCTTTATTCTCCTTGAAATTTCCTGCTGGGCTCCTGGAAAGCTTTTGTTAACTAACGTTTGCTTAGCTGATAACAGCAAAACTGTGGCTTTCAGGTGTGTGTCAGCAGGCTGGAGCTGACACTCGCGCCTGGTGGGCTGCAGCAGCAGTGAGCCTCAGGGTGAGCTTCCCTGTTGCCTTGGCAGTGATAAATTTCCCTCTGTGAGGTTCTGTTTACCTCTTTGTTTCGTAGCTGTTTCATGCAAGTAACCAAATTCTTTAGAAATACCTGTGTTTTGAATTCCAAATGTTTGGAAATTGCTGTGGTAGTTCTGTTCCTAAAATATGCAGTCGTCTGGGTGACAGCCTGGAGAGGCATCCCCTGGGTGAGAGGAGGAGGGTGAAGGTGTGCTGTGGGGGTGACGAAGGCAGAGTGCACATCCACTCATTTTTGAGGAGCGTGCCTGCAAGGAGAAATGATGGTTTGGAAATCGGAATAAATTTGAGAGAGCAAAAATGTCAGCTGGATGATGGAAAAGACTTTGGAGCTTTCTGCTGTGGAAAATAGTCACAGCTGCTGAACTCTCTAATGTGAAAGCAAATGCAACACACTGCTTGCACCAGCTCCAAGATGAGGGATGGCCTGGCCTCGCACAGCTTGTGCCTCTAAAGCAGCCAGGAAGGCTGCGAGCATTTGCATTTTCTGCCTTGAATAGCAAGTTTTTTCAACACACATTTATAATTTTGAAGTGTGTAATAGTAATGGAGTCCAAACTGCTTCATGGAATGAAATTTGCAAGGAAGTGCCGCTAAGGAAGGTACTTAAAATGCAAGACTGAAATTCGTTCATCAATTAACCTGTTGGGGAATTGATCTCGCTCTGGGTTGAGCAGACGAGATGCTCACGAGCCAGGTCTTCATAAAGCTTAACGGCAGGAGAAGCTTTATGCATCGTGAGCAGGACCAGTGTCCCTTTTCAGGGAACTTGCCAGGCTTTTCATGAAGGTTCTTAAATGAGTCTTGAAACAGGGCAGTGCTGAAGGAATTTATGCTATAGGTTCATAATCAACTGATAGTTTTATTAATGTAGCATCTTAACTACTTGTCTCCAATTTAATTTTTTCCAGATGTTTAGTTTTAATGAAAGTCTCTTCAGAGACTCATGAGGAAGGTAACATCTGGGGAGAGCATTTAGGGCAAGCTTGCATGGAAGTAAAACAACATTCCCTTAGATGTTACCTTCCACGTCAACACAAGGCAATCCTGAGCTTTGGAGAGGTTTTACATATTTTTACGTTTATATGTATGCACACATACGTACTCTTTCAGATTGGTTAGCTCGGCCTAAATACAGCAAATCTCACTCCTGTGTTCCACTTTTCAGTCCTTGTGTTGACTGTTCAGAGGAAAGATTGAGATAAAGACTCTGCTTTTCAATATCTTAGCAAGCTTTTGCTTTTATAATACACAATAGAATTATAGGCCAAGTTATTTTCATTTTCTATCTGTATGCAAGTACTTAAAAAAATCAGTATTATTAAATAAGCAGTATTATCAGTCTTAGACGATCTAGTTGCTGTTTCTTTAGTTTGTGTGCCAAAGTGATTTTATTTCCGAATGTTTCATGTTTTAGGAGAATACATATTAGGACTTTTAAATGGTAGTGCACAACCCCACCCCCCAAAAAAAGAATTCCCAAAAAGCTTTATGTTAAAACACATGTTTGTCCATATGTTTTAGATAGGCTATCTATATTTTTGTAGAAAACTGATATTAAATGGAAATTCAAGCCTTGGCAGCTTACTTAACAAAAGACAGTTGTGGTTGGAGCTCTGAGGTCCCAGGACAGTTCCATTACTGTAATTCCACAGCGTGAGCTTTAAACGTATCTGGAGATTTTAATGGAAGTAAATCTCTTTGTACCTGCCTTAAGCCATATGTTGCTGATACAAGATGTTGAGCTGCCTATCTCTTTCACTTGGCCGCAGCTGTGCACTTCCATAAGGGTTGGGTTTTGAACTGGAAAGGGAAGTTTCAGATTCCATTCCTCTCCCCTCTTACAGGAAATCTCATGCTTTTTAATTTCAACTGTGTAATTTTATAGATTTTTTCCAGAAGATGTAGGTTTTTGATACATCTCTAAATCTAATGAAGCTTTAAAAAATGCTTTATGACTTTTAATGTAGTTCCTTCATTCTTCTATTCCTCTATGCCTTTCCTGTTGTTGATCAAGTTTCTTTGTTCTTGTTATTTAAATAGCATGCACAAAACCTATTTGCACCCAATTGATATTGCCGAATTTCGATGCAAAGCAAAATTAAACATTAGACTTAAATAATGGACTTGTTTTTCTTACTCCTTGTTTATTATTTTCTAATATAACTGTAATCAGTGAATATTGTAAACAATACATATAACTGGGAGACAAATAAAATAGGATTGAAATTTTATGCCTGATAGGACACACAAACTGTTAATGTCGAACGTGCAATTTATTTGTAATAAACTAACAATTCCCATTTGCAACTCTAACCACTTTTCTGAAGGCTGCTTGTTTTATTTGTTTTTCAGAAGTCGTATTAGTTACTTCACAGTTCTTTTGGGGACACTTTGTGTCACTGGTTGAGCTCCCCACTGTGGAAATCTGAGACTGATGTGTTCTCTCTCCATAACCAGGACCTTCTTCACTGCAATTTCTGGAAAAAATATTTATGGCCATCATTCAATAAATCATCTATAGTGAATGAAGGCTTCTTCCATCCAAAATACCTTGGTAGTAATTGTAAACCCAGTCTTTCTCTCTTACACCTAAGTGCCATGGGACTCAAGGCAGTTACTTACTGCTCTTCTTGTGCTCATTTTTTTCAGTGTCAGAGGAAGAGTACATATTTTTAAAACGGAAAATGTAGGTGAGGGGGAGGTGCTTAGAAATCTGCTCCTCACAGAGGTGCAGCAGTAGGCAGCTCCTTTCTCAAAAGTGTATTTTAAATAGTAGAGAGGAGGAACCTCTGTACAGAAATTTTTACGTAGTAGGGGAGTGGTGTGATGGCAGCAGAGAGTAATTTATTGCTACTTTTTCTCTTTGTAAGGAGTAGCTGGTTTTGAGAAGATAAAAGTGAATGGAGGGGGGAAGCCACCATGAACAGGGTTGGGGTGGTGGTGGGTCTGTGATGAGGTGAAATTGCTAAAGGGCAAAGTAGCAGAACTGAGTGGGGGCAGATCAAGTGGGAATGTTGGTGTGGAGGTTTTGAGAAGAAAATAAGTTGATGATGTTTTCTTGACTCTTCAGAATAGCTTTTTTCCAGGCAAAGATATAAAAGCCCATTTTTAGTATGACTTCTGTTTCAGGGAACAATGACTAGAAGCTTAAATTTCTGTGGAAGCCTTAATTTCTTTAAGCATTAAGCAATATGAAGCTTATCCTTTCAAAAAGAAAATTGATGCAGTTATTACTCATTTCAGCAAGATGCAAATTATATATGTAGTAATGTCAATAAAGTTTATACAAGATACTCTGTATTCATTGTCTTAGGTTTAACAAGCTGGGCTAATTATACTATGCCATAACTAACCAAGTAACAACCAAATTGATTTTTTTCTTCTACAAGGTGCTCTGGGCTTGTAGTTCTCAGATTTAATATGCCCATGTAATTGCATAATGTTGCAGTTCAGCAAGTCATCGGGGAGTATTTGGATTGTAAGTAGTGTTGTGAGAGCGTGCTCCTTCTTGTCCACTTTGTCCACACTTACAAGCTGGCACTTGGGAATCACAGAACGATTTATTGGGTTGAAAGGGACCCTAAGCATCAGCCAGTTCCCACCCACTTGCTGTAGGCAGGGATTGACTCTGATTTCTGAGGAAAAACCTTGTTATCTTAAACACAGAGGAGCTGAATTTCAGTTGCCTGCATGTGGGAAAGAAACCTTTCTCAGTTTCACATTTTCATTTTCTCTAGTTACATGAGCCAGAGGCATAATGTTTTTGTAATAATGTATATCTTCTGTATTTTTTTCCCCTCTGTGGAGGGAATTTGCCTCCTTTTCCACTGTCCAGTTTGGCCCTCTGCTTCTTCCATAGGCAGTGATGCAGGAGTGCATCTCTGAAGGCAATCCAGCCTTTCCTAAAAGAAGTGCCTCACAGCTGAGACAGACTGTCTTTTGAAGTAACTGATATCTCTCCATTCCCTGTAGAAAGAGATGGGAAGTATTTAACCCAAGAAAAATGTCTAATTTAGACCTTTGTCTTGGTCGAAACACATTAAATGTAGCATCTTTCACTTCTTTGTTTGCAATAACTGTCTGTTTCAGTCTGCTACTTCCAGTTAGTTGGACTGGATTTTAGTGGATGTTACTACCTGTTAGCATCAAGTTCAGTGGCTTCTTGCTCAGGAGCAAGGGCAGCCTTTGAACTGAGACACCTTAACAAGGTGCTTCCCAATGTATTCTCCAAATATCCAGGTGGTGTTTCCAGGTAAGCCAGGCAGACTTGACTAAGCAGATATGGAAGGGTCATAGTAGGGCTCAGACACATAAACGGACTCAAAAGTCAGTTTTTTGTAGTTTGGATTAGGCTTAATGCATTTGTCATATTTTCTGTTACCTTTCTTTAAGCAGGAAGTAAAAAAACCGAAATGTACTGTAAAGTAACATCTTCCTTTATTTCCTTAAAAAAAAATTAATGGAGCAGCTAGTTCTGTTTAAAATATTGTGGAATCTGTTATGCAGGAGGAAGAGCCACCAAATAAGTGGATTTAGAATCATAACTTGACCAGCTGTGGGTTCCTTTGAAATGTTGACCAATTAATATCAGTCTGAATTGTAAAACAAAGCAAAAATGGTTTCCTTTTTCAAATTTTGTGTGAAGTGTTTTAGTTTAAATATTTCAACTCCCTATACTACTTCTTGAATGAGGTAAAACAGTTAAGCTGTAGGGCAAGTTGGCCATTATACCTGATCTTTTTAATAGCTGAAGAAGGCTTGCTTTCACCAGCAGTATAATTTGTTTGAGTTTTTTTTCCTCACCTTCTTGAAGAGTCAGCAGACTATAAATGACAGATACTCTTCAAACAGGTACCTGGTATTTCACATCATTAGAACTTATGCTGCTGTTGCCACAATGTTACAAAAATGCCTCCAATGCATCTGTGTTCCTGGGACTGAATTCCAGATGTTAATTTACAGCCTGCCGTCTGCTTGGTTTTGGTGGCTGTGTCAAGTTGCAGGTCAAAATTACGACTTGTTTGCTGTCAGGAGAATGGCAGCATTTGCAGCACTCAAATCTTCTGCCGAGTGTTGGCTGTAATTGCAGCCTAATGTGTATTTCCCTTACCTTGCTGGAGGGAATGCACGCATAGCTTGGATCTGCTGTAATTTCTGTGGCCCTTCTTGTGTGCTCCTTGCTTTCTGGTGTGCAGAGTTGCTCTGCAGCTCTGTGTTTGCTGCTTTCTGAGCCTGTGGAGTGAGTATGGCAATGCTGAGAAGCAGATGATGACCTTCTCTTCCTGCACAAGTGTTGAAACTCCTCCTTTGCTCAGCAATCAGAAGCCATGTGTGATTTCAATTCTACAATGGTAGTGAATGTTGTAATCTCAATCTTATGACTGTAGTAAATGTTTGGTTTATTGCTAGGTGAAAATACTTCCAGCTATTAACTGTGGAATTATAAACTACACCTCTGTGACAGCAAAAACTAAATTTCAGTCTCTCACTTTGAACCCTGGCTGAATGATGTGTGCTAACAAGTTAGTGTGGGGATTTTTTTTTTTGTTTTTTTGTTTTTGTGCTGGGAGTCTGAATTAATGTGGAATTTGTGACATGCAGCCTTACTTGGAAACTCATTATAGTTCCAATCATTATCTAACATTTCAAAAGATAACTACACTTAATCTCTTTTCAGACCTATGTTGATAGTTGGTTTTTTACCACCAGAATTTTTCTCTTTTATTGGTTTTTTTTTTGTTGGTTTTTTTTTTTTCCCTCCATGATCAGATAAAAAGGTAGTGAAGAAAGGGGATGATTGATGCTTCTGTGCTGTTGGTTTTGCCCTGGGGATGCTGTAGGAGATCGTTTTGCTCCACAAGTGATAAATCATAGAGTCACGGAATGGTTTGGGTTGTGAGGGATCTTAAAGATGATCTCCAATGCCCTGCCACGGACAAGGACACCTTCCCTAGACCAGGTTGCTCAGAGCTCCACCCAGCCTGGCCTGGGCTCAGGTTCAGCAGACACACATGAGCAAAGCATTGTATATGCACAAGTAATGGGAGTAGTCAAAACTCCTTTAATTTAGCTTATGGGCAAGTCTTCCCTGTAATTTATCATCCTTGCATTCCAAGAGTTCCTGTTACTGAAGTTCCTTAGAGCTGTAAAGCAGTAGCTGAGGATGCTCAGTGCTGACAGGAGACTACCTGGGCTGGCTGCTGGGATTTTCACTTGGTATCAAGAACTGGGCTACACACTTTTTTGAAAGTAAGCAACTTCACTTTTGCAAGATTTGCGTCTCAGTGAATTTTATTTCTGTAATGTAAATGGATTTCTGTCATGCGTTGGATTTTAAAAGTTTTGTCTTATAAACACCACATACAGGTAGTTAAAATTATTTTTCATTTATCTTCCAGTAACTTGAATTTATGGCACATCTGTTATCAGGCATATCCCTTTCTTTTTTCCTGGTGAGAAATATGTTCTGATATTTTAACTTATCTTCCCTCTTAAATGGAAGTTGCTATTGAGTCACTCCTTTGCAATAGACAGTAGTTTCACTCAGAAACCCTCTGTAGTAATAATTTCTGGTGGGTGCTTTTAATACATCTTTTTACCATTGACTTAACTTAGCCCATGTATATTGGTGCTGTGAATAGCTGTGTAAAAATTCTTTCCATTAAAATGCTTCATGCTTAGTGCTACCATGCAAATGAAATAATTCAGGAGACAGTTTTTTGCATGTAAATTTTTTAAAGGGATAAAAGCAGTAGAGCAGTAACGTGAGTCTCTAATGTGTTTAGAGAATGAAAGATTGTTGCAATGACTTCTTGAAAGGCAACAAAAAACGTGTATCTTTGCTTTTATAACCCTAAACCTGGATGAATAAATGTTCAGAACTGGGAAGCACTTGCAGTAGTTTAATTAATGCTTACCTTTTGCTTCTATGTAAGAAACTAAACCACCTTTTGATACAGCTAAAATGGAATTTTTTTTTTTGAAAGGTTACAAGCTATAGAAAATAGGACTTTGTTTTTCTTCTACAGATTTACTTCTGTCCTTCACCTTCAGCTGGCACCAATAGAATTTGCCTGCTCTCCATATAGTGGTTTACCCAGATGTATATATGATGGTTATTGACAGCCCTGATTTAATTGCTATTTCCAGTTTATTAAGAGCTAAAATCCACCTGTAAATCTCAGCTACAATGGTTAGGATTAAATTGCAGCTGCCAGTTATAAGACAGGAAAAAAAATAGTCTCTAGGTTTTCAGGTACCTCTGTTAAACAAATGTGTGGGCTTGCAAACTCAAATAAGATGAATAAATTCTCCTTGTAACTTAAATTTTTCTGCAATATTGCAAAAGAGCTGAGGTTTTTGCTGTGGTTTTTATTTTTCTCTCCTACCATGTGCTCACTGTATATTGCACTAGGTGCAAGTTTGCATTTTGGTGCTTTAAATGGCATTTTACTTAGTTGTGGTAATTTTCACATGTTGAACTCCAGTTTGTAAGTGTATTTTGTTTCTTAGATATAATGAAACCCAAGCCCTCTTCTTACGTGTCTTGTTATGTTGCTGCAAATATGAGTTAAGGATTTCCCAGGGTGGGCACAGGCAGAAGCTGAAATCAGGAGCTGCTGGAGCCTTTCAAACATCCAAGTATTGTGTATTTTCTGGCAAAACCCGCCTTTTTGGAGCATTCTTATGCCCTCAATGGTGCCTCTACCAACCAGGGAGTCATGGTGATAATTTCACTTGCTGAGCTTTTTTCAGGTAGGATTCACATGAGGACAGAGGAGGAACACCCCAGATATCTGATTTTTAAACTTTGGCTAAGGGATACTAGTGAGTGGTTTTATTTCTTTAAAGAAAAATAAGAGATGGAGTAAAGAAAAAGTATTGGTGACTAGATCATACTTGTTACGAAAATGTTTGTTTTGTGTATTAATAGAAAGAGAAAAGTAGTCATTGTTTGTGCATAAAAGTAGCTGGTACTGCTTGGTGCTAAAGAGAGGTTCCAGAGGTTCCAGCAAACCCTATGGAACAAAAACGGTGGGGGAGAGAAAGGGTGATTCACAGCAGTGAAGAAGTTACAATACCAAGAAAAAGGAAAGGCAACTCCCCCAAAGCTGGTTGAGGCTGAGATGTTCCATGGGATGCAGTGAAATATCTTAATAGTGTTCAGCTTCTGCTGGGAATTTGGAAGGAATCCTTTCAGTGCCCATGCACAGGTGGGTGCAGTATTCGTCTCTGAAGGGGATAAGACCGTAGCAGTAAAAATTCCTTGCCCAAACTGCTTGAGCTTTATGGACACAATGTCAAATACTGTCACAGAGACCTGTGACGTGCTGTTCTCTGTTCAGAAACATGTTGCTTTGACTCCAAGTTTCTCAGGAGTTTTTGCAGGCAGGGACAAGGAAGGTTGAAGGTAGTGGGTGTTTTTCTGGGGCTGGGCGGGGAGGGTGCTGCAGTTGGAACTGAGTTTTGTCAAAACCCCTGAAGACTCAGCAAGGTATTCATAAGATTTGACAGAATAATCCCACGTAGGGTAGGCACTGGCAAAGCCCCGAAGTGCCACATCTCGGGAATGTGACAAAACGTGGCAGATTTCTAATGGTCTATAAAAATAGAGCCTGAGAGGCAGCGTGTGCTGGTGTCTGCATCAGTCAATTTCTTCTCCCTTAATAACGATGCCCTGAAGGCACCATTCAGCTTAGCTTCAAAATGGTTGTGATGATTAAAAGCAACAAGCTGCTTCAAAAGTATATTGAGATTTAGAATACTCGATTTCAAAACAAGAAAAGAAATTACAAGGCTGGAGCAAACAAGCCAGGACGTGCAGTATCAGGTTGTAACTCCTCTGCCTTACAAAACCAGCCATGATGCAGCTCTTCAAGTGCAGCCTAACGAAAAGCATCAGTCAGTAATGAGTGATTTGGAAATAATGGAATTATTACCTTGCTAGAATTGAAAAATACACGAGGGAAAGTTGTTTTGTGAGAGAAATGGATTTAGAAAAAAAATTTGAATGCATTGTGCAATAGGTGATGTTACACTTGCAGTACAAGTACTTAAATAGTTTAAAAGTTTAGCATGAAATAGTTATATAAAACAGATAAGTAGAGTAAAATCAAACTCTTGGAGGAAAAGTAAGCTAAATCAGCATCACACAAAAGACAGCTTATGGAATGTTTATCTTAGAATTAATTATTCGTATATATGCATATGTATATAAAAAAATATCTACCCCAGTAGTGATAATAGCCAGAAGTTACAGACTCAGTATGCATCTCAGTTAATTGTTTGATTTTTATCGCTTCTGCAATATAAATTTCTAAATCTAATGTTTAAACAGTAAGTCACTGGAATGTTCATTTTCACACAAAGTGCACAAGGACTAATTAAAACAGCAACTTGCAGAGAATTGTTTATATGATGTCAGTACTCATGTTTAAGGTAGCACATAAATCTGTAATTGCTGTTTTCTTGTTAATTACTATTACGACAAGGGTTTGGATCATTTGAAGAGGAGTAGCATTTTCTACCACAGGTAGCTCGAGCTGCATATCTAACTGTCAATAACAATAGTTGTATAACAGCATTTTTTACAAATGTGACAGTATCTTTTAAAATAAATGAGAATAATTTCCTCTGATAGAAATGTGAAATATTAGACTTCACAGTGAGAGATAATGCAAGTTTTTTTAGAGTTTATTAATTGAGTAACTAGTGATCAGTCAGAACTGTTGCTGCCTGTGCTGTCTGTAGGGTACCCAGATCACCAGCAGCTCATTCCCCCTGAGAAGGTATGCACTGACAATCTGAATTAAGGCATTTTGGTAGCAGTTATTTAGTGTTGTCAAAGGCAGTGGCTAATTTGTACTCTGGTGTCTGTTATTACTCTAAATTAATGTTTTCTGAAGTAAGTTTCTTACCTTGAAGTGGTGCACTGTAGTCATGTGTGATGCTGCTCCTGTAGCACTGCTTTTGCATCTTCATGCAGGAAATACTACCCCTAGTACTACCAGAAGTTGATAAGTTACCTTATGAGCTTAAATGTTATTTTTATAAAACCCATCCTAGAAACCTGATATTTTAACTTTCTCAGCAATTTTATCTGAATTACTATTTTATCTCTTATACCTTCCTGCACAGTAGTACCTTGAGTTTATTCTCATTTGATGTATTCTGGACTCTTAAATATGACAGAGATGTGAATTTTGTGTATGCTTTTAGTTTTCAAATGTTTCAGGGCTTGTATATATAAAGTCAGCTTGTTCTATAAACATTTAAAGCTAGCCAGTCAACAGTTTGTGGTGTGCAAGAGTGTGGTAAAATCAAGGTGTAATGGGTAATGCAAAATGTTACTTTTCTGAGAGGAGAGAGAAGAAATTGTAGATATTATTTGGAGTTTTTCCTTTTGCTTCTGTAGTCACTAAGCTTGGATTGAGCTTTAGATAGCCAGACTTGAAATGGATTTGTTCTAATCATACTTCTGTATGAAAGCTTAGTCAAAATTTTGTAAAATCTGGATCTTGATTAGATGACAAAACTTTTAGTTATGATCTTAGCAAAATTGTTTGAACCTGTTCTACTATTCACTTGCGGGAAAGATCCCTCAAGCATGAAGAATAGTATTTTTTTCCAGTTTCATTGTGTGACAAAACAAGAGGAAACAAGGGTATTTTGTACTTCATATAGCACAAGAGGGTCACCAGATTTTTTTTACTGAATGCTTTTCATCCCCTTCAATGGGCACTAATCAAGAGTAATAAACCGAACATTTATCTTCAGTATAAACTCAGTACCATGTCCATGCATTGCTGCAAGAGTGAAAACAATTTTCTTATTCTTAATGGTCTAAAAGGGCCATGAATTTTTCTCTGGAGTGTCTCTGCCGATGTCTATTGATGTAAATGTGGTCTTAAACCTGGATGTCAGAGTGCATCTTTCCCTCTGTGTCTTTAAATGCCACCTTTACATGTTTCCTTCTTTTTGTTTGTTTGTGGTTTTTTACTTTTTTTTTTTCCCCACCTGGCTGCTGACTGGGACAGAGATCTCTGTGCCCTGGCAGATTCCTGCTTTGTAAGACTGGCAGAGTGTTAACCAGGTCTCTGTAATCCACACCAACTCACTAATTTGCTGCCAAACATACAACTTAAATACAATACAAAAATACAATACCTTTAATCTATGCCTCTGAAGTTAGCAAGCTTGAAAGTTAATGCAGGAAGGAATGATCCTAGAAGTCCCTTTCCCTAGGAAAAAAAAGATTACATTGGCAACAGGTTTGCCTGTGTTATGATATAATACTTTTCTATCAATTAGAAGTGTAGTCATTTGTTATTGTTTGATAAAGAATTATAGCTCACTCGGGCACAGATGTTATTTACTGCCTTGAATTGAGCTTCATGGATCACTGTACTGTTCAAATACTCTTTTTCTGTTCTTCTTGACCCCAGTTGCAGCTGAACTTCTGAATGTGAAGGCTCATTGCGGTTCAGACTAATATTGATTTCTGCTGCTCTTGTGAGGTGTATCTGCTTCCAAACACAATAAAAAAAAGAAGGTTGTTTCTTAGGCCTGACTAATCTCTTAATACAACCATTCTCAAGACCGTGATGAAAACCAGCTGTTCTTGGCTCCTGAGCTGCCTTGGCCAATGTCTTCCCTTTCTTACCTTGGAGTAACTTTGAAGGATGAGGCTCAAAGACTGCCAGTAGGTTGAGTTCTAGAAAATGCAAAGTAATATGGATTTCATACTGTACTTCTTAAAAGCAAGATAACGTCACTGCTAACAGTTGTTAATTCTGCATTTGTGAACGTAGTTGCTGCTTGTGCAAGTGATTTCTGGGAGAAAAGTCATCATGGTTACAAATGTGTAACAAAATGTGTGTTATTAAAATCTGCTGAATACCTGACTGTGTATATTTGTTCTGCAGGAAGATGAGATTTTAAAAAAAATCTTAATGCTGTTAAGTTCATGATCTGTCCTCTTGGTTTCCAGGCTCTTTCATTCATACATTTTGTCATTCATCAGAATTTCTCATTTCTCTCTAATGCTCTGTAATTCCTAAGGGAATAGGGGGTAGTGCTCTGGGTCACATTCCTGTTCATGCATAAAAATTCTCATTTCCCTGCAAATGTTCATCATTTGTTTATCAGATGTTTTCTATTTTCATTTAGGAAAATTTCTGATATGTGCTATACCAGATTGTTTTCTCTGATACCATGAAATTTCATGGAATCTTCTCTCCTCAGATGCTCCTGAGGAGAATCTCTGGTTTTTTTTTTTCAATGACTGTGGCAATTTTTATATCTCAAGACCTTGTATCCCTCAGTCTTACTTGGCTTTCACAGTCACGCCAACATATTTCTCAACATATATCTCAAGTTAAGGAATGATTTCTTTCTTTTTTACTTCAGAGTTACTTTTATTCTTCTGAGGGAACAAGGAGAAGAAACAAAGTGGAGGAGAATTGATAGCATTACACAAACCCCGGAATATAAAACAGCTGCAGTGTGTTCATGTGTTAGGGGAACTCGTGGCTTTATGAATTAACTGCATTACCAAACTGCTGAAGCTGACTTATTACCTATGAGAAGTACTGACTGAGACTGTAAAAATCTGAGGGTTTGTGTCTGTAATGCTGTGAAATAGGTGGTTATGAATAAGATAGGTGGTTATGAATAAGCTTATGAATTTACCTCTTTTTATTTCCTCTTTTGGGGCATTCAAAGCTAATGTCTAATTTCTCTGGGTAGCTTTATTAGGTATCTCAGGGAGCCAACCACTTTGTTTGTTGGCTCTGTGCAATGTATATAATACCTAGTTTATGGAAATGGGCTTGTCAATTTAGCAGAAAAGGATCCAAGATCTTCAATTTTATTCCTTCCCATCTGTCAACCTGGCTTCTTTGTTCACTAGGCTATGTCTAGGAAATACAAATGCAAGAAGCCAGAAAGCCTGTAGAGATCTAAGTCTGTGTCAAATCATAGTAATCTAATTCTGTCACTGCTGGGGAAATTAAAGTTTAAATCCTGGTATTCCTAATTAATCAGTGCAAGTGCATCGATCCAGAAGCCTCAGGTGCAGCAGCAGGAATGGGATGTAGTGAAGGAGAGTCCGTTCGTCCCTCAAGCCAGTGCTTCCTTGGACATATGGTGGGACATATGGCCCTGCAGGACTGCGTGCCTGGGCTGGGGAGAGGTGATGAGCTCTGGATGTGCAAGGTGGGAGGCAAACCACACCTCTGATGGCTTTGTCTTTCCCTGCACCAGCCCATGGAAGGCTTCTTAACTTGAATTCCTCACTTGCTCTGCTTTTTGGCGAGTGGAGAGAGACGATTGCACAAAGGTGGCTGAGACCATCTCTGACCTGGTGCCTCAGGCTGCCTCTGCTGCCAGGAAGCTCAGAGGATCCTCTGCCCACTGGGTGAAATATTATTTTACCTGTTTTAGATGAACTTTTTCCTAGTTTTAAGTACCTTTCAGCTTCATGTGGTTTTTTTCAGCCCCTCCACAGAGGGTGCTGCTTTGTAAACCTGGATTTCAGTTAATCTCCACCTTTTCCTTTCTGTTCTGGAGAGTCCCAGCCTTCCCAGTCTCCTGCTAATGCGGCTGCATGAATGGATGTTTTCTGCTGCATAGTTTTTAAATTGTATCTTGCTGTGTAAGGTACAGGACTGGAGCAGCATTTACTGTGAGGCTTTGCTGGGAGGTGAGCAGGAGTCAGACCTAACCTTTTCACCTAAGAGAATAAATGACCTTGTAGAGCTGTACTTTAGGTATTTGTAAAGAATTTTAAAAAATGCTTTTAATGAAAGTTCTCAAGAGATTTCAGATGATGAAAAACATAATGTAAGAGTGAGGCTAAGCCACTGTGTGTTTGTGTTTCTTAAATTATTCTCAAAAAGTCTTTTGTGGCACTAGAATTCTTGAAAAAGAAGAAACCAAACCCTAAAATTAAGGGAAGTGGTTCAGTTTGACGTTAAATCATCTGGCGTCTCTTTTATTTTCCCCAGCCCAACTTAGTCACACAAGCATTGCGTTCCTCGGATATCAGACATTTTGTTCCTATGTGCACAGGAAAAGCTAGGAAGCTTTTATGGACATTTCCCCACCATCTGCTGAAGGCAGACAACCTGGTCGAGTGTGTCTCTGGTTAACACCAGTTGCCCAGCTGGGGTTGAAATGGTGAGTTCTGTTTCAGTGTGAAGCATTCCTGCCTTTTGGACATGTTCACATCCATCTCACATCTATGTTTTTTTGAGAATTGCATGTTTTTGTCCTTGCTTTGTCAGATGACTCAATTTAATTTTTTTTGTTGTTAATTTTATGTCCATTATATCCCAATACCCAGGTGGCTGGTGACTGTCTGGGTAGGCTGCATGAGGAGTTGGCTGGTCACTGGGACAGGAGTTTCAGCTGTTCTGAGTGAGGCTCGTGTGTCACCCAAGTCACATCTTCTCAACTTCTAGCAGTGTCCAGGAGCCGTGACTCTGGTCTTAGGAGTTACCATTGTAGCACAATAGTTCTTACAATAATGTTTGATCTAAGCAGATTAAGCTTACTTCTAAATTTTGTATACAAGCCTTGTTTTTTGTGCTCTCTTTCTATCTTAAACCATCTTCTATTTGTCTCTATTTCCACTCTTGTCTTACTGTGTACTTACTTGCCCTTCACGGTCTTTTTCTCGGTTAGTGACTTTTCAATTTTCCTGCCTTCCAAGTTCTTTTAATCAAACTTTTCATCTCTGTTTCCTAATAATCCGGCAATTTATATTTCACATTCTGCAACTTTCCCAGAATATGTGTTTGCTAAACCTCTTTCCATGTCCTGTGCTCCTTTCACTGTTCACCAGTCTTGGATGTGCTTATATAGTTTCAGGTATATCGATAGTGCTTTCGATTTTCCAGTCCCAAATACTCCTGTTTTGCTCTGGTTCCCTGCTGCTCCACTTCACTTCTCTCCAGTCTTACTCAGGAGCTCAGATAGAAAGCCAGTCTTTCTTTAGTTTCTCCCCAAGAAAAGTGGGGAAGAGCAGAAACTGAATCCAGCCTCTCCAGGAACCTCTGCAAGTGTGGACTTTTTAGGAAGGTGTCACTTACGCACCAAATAGAGAACCTTGCCCTGTACCTCACTTAGTCTTCAGGTGAAGCTTTTTCCAAACATGCTTGGCATAGGAAAATGTGATACATTTTACCACAAAGACTTACTGTACATATAGGGATGTGAAGACAGGGTCTACCTAATTTGCATAAAGGTATAACAAAAACTTGAGGAGAAGAAACCTACTGCTTTTTTTTTATCCCTTGTTCTAAGATAGGATAGAAACTACTCACAGACATAGATAAATTTTATGCACTTATCACTGTGTAATCAAGTTTTAAAGTTGTTTTTGCTCACTTTCTTACTTTCCTTTCGGTTCTATAGTAACTTTTCATTTGTGAAAATCAACCAGTCTGATTTTTGGAGATGGTGACATGAGGGACAGGTGAGGTTGCACATTGCAGAAACTGTATTAACATTAATTTTATTTTTCTGAAAAACCAATTAAAGAGAAGTTGAGATACAGCTAGAACTTACCACTAATGTCCAATTTTTGTTGTTTGTGAGTTTTTTGTTTGGTTGTTTGTTTTGTGGGGTTTTTTTTAACAAGCTGTAGGCATATTGGTTTTAGAAGTAGGTTTTAGGGTCCTGCTACCAGGCAGAGCTTAGAGGTGGGTCTGCAATAACTCCAATGAATGCTGGAAGTCTTTGAAACAGGGGGAAAAAGGCAGGTTTTATTATACTAGAAACTAGAATAATTGACTGTTTAGACAGGAGTCAAAAGACATGGGAAGGTGTAAAAGAAATGAAGAGGTTCTCATACAAGTCGTTCCTTGATCGTTGTGTCCTGGCAAGAGGATTCATACTCCCAGCCTTGGTTTCAGTTGTCCACTGACTGGTGGCAAGTGCTTACCTTGAGATATGGTGTTTCCATATTTAGTCTTCTAGGTTTTGATAAGGATGTGAAGGGTTTTCTGGGCCTGTCTAGGATTGGCTGCAGTGAGTTCTGAACATGCACTAATAAATTTTCCTAGAGTGCTTTCAGCCTCCTGCAGGGTAGCTCAGAGACTGCTTGTATACAGGGCCTTAACTTGCAGGGTCTCAGCTATGCATCCTTGACCTTTGCAGTAGGAAGGTCTCTAGTGGAAACAGGGAACTTCAGCACATCCCTGATGAATCTCCTGCCCAGGTGACTGTGATGAACACCATGGTCTCATACCTTGGGGGTTTCACCCATGGTACCTCTTTGGCCTGGAGCACTGGCCACATGCTCTGTATTTCAGTCTCCAGCCCATCTTTTTAGCCACTTTGATGTCCTGAGGAAAGAGCAAATGTTAGTAGATGCAGCTAATGGTATTCCTTTGGGGGTTGGTTTGTTTTCTTCTGAGACATTCTTCTTTGCTCAGCTCCTGAGCTTAGGAAAGGTGGCTTGTTCTTGGTGTGCAGTTAACATGACTTGATTGGGAACACAGCGATGTTAAAGGACTGAACACTGAGAAAATGTAATATATGGAGACAGGAAGAAATGAGAATGGAGACTTATTTCTTGTCCTCCTTGACTCAGCTGTCTATTTCAGTAGTAAACTGAGGAAACAAAGTAGGGCAGCAGCACTAGAAAATAGGAAAACGAATTGATGAAATTATAATTATTTTTGTAAATAACTCTTTCAAATTACAGTTCCAAATGGGAAGGACATCTGCTGTCATAGCAGCAATAAAAGTGACATAAACCTAATAGGAAATTACAAAACTTGTCTGAGACTTGATCCCTTCTCTGTCAGATTCAGGCTGCTGCATGTATTTGCATAGGAGTATTTTATTCTTATTAAAATAATTGTGTGTTTAGCCATTTTCTTTTTGGTGAATTGGCAGCCTTAACGGCAGCTTTGAAATTGCAGATCAGTAGTGACTGTATTCAGAAAAAATATAATCTATTTTGTTGCATTTACTGGAGCAACAATACTCTAATGTGTCTTTTTGTCTAAAGCAGTCTGAGAAGTGCTTCATCATAGAGTTGGTGAATTCAAACGATAACTGTAGTGCTGAGTAAAGAGTTCATTAAATTAACATAATTCTAAACCCTGTCAAAAGGGTTTTAGTGTATATTTGAATCTTAAAATGCTAGGGAAATGTCTTCTGATTAAATTTCTATTTTTTTTTTTTTAATTTGGAGGGAATAACTCTGTTTTTTATATGGTAAATGCATTATATTATTTTAAAATACAAATACAGCCTATCCTATTCTGAAATGCTCTCACTGACTTTGGCACTTTAACTGCATGTTTTATACTTCTTTGTACCTGGACAGAAGAATTTATTTTCAAGGAAAATTACACATTTTGAAAGGACAACAGATAGCATCTTAGTTTTCCTTTAAAAGAAATAACAGCAACAAACCCCCAGTCTAAAGGCAATTTTTGTTCTCTGATTTGTATTTGGGAAAGGGGAGAAAAAGCACAGCGACATTCAGTATATCAATGTCTGATCACAAGATATAAATGCATTGACCCAGAACAAGAGGTCATCTGTGTTTCTAGCCGGTTTCTGCCACTCTTCTCTCAATTAAATATGTTAACATGGCAAAAAAACTTTGTGTCACTGACACACGCTTTAAAATCTTCATCTGGAGGCCTGTTCTTATTTCATTAAAATTTCCCTTAGATGGCAGTGCCTAATTATGAGCTGCATTAAAGCTTATATAAAAGAGGAACAATCAGATGCAGATAAAATCAAATTTTCTTTTCATTTTATGGGCTTTCTGGGGGCAACATTTGAACTGAAATAGCAGTAATGATAATGGAAAAAAAAATGGCTCTGACTTCAGGGATCTTTTCTAACCGCAGAAACTGGACAAATTGGAGTTGAAAAGACCTTGGCAATTAACATGTTGTCTTCTGCTCATGTGTCGGACAATACACTGAATAGCCAATTATTTGCAACCTCAAAAGTAGTGGTGCTTCGATGCTGTTGTCTACAGATTTAGGGACAAACCCCAGATTCTTTAAGATATGGGATTTACTGACAGCTATTTCAGCCTGGGTTTGTGTGTGAAATTTAAAATAACATGAATGAGGGTGGTAAGGATGTAGCCTCAAAAGCTTTCTACATCTTATTGGCATTGTTTCACAAACTCTTGTCCTTGCAAACTCAGGAATCCCAAAATGAAGGCTGGTAATCTGTACTCACTTATTGTATGACCTGCCTCATCCAAAGGCTCTCTCTCAGGAGACATACTTGACATTTCCTTCCTGCAGCACGGCTGTTTGCAAGGCCAGCAGTTCACTGGATGCTGACTATGGATTTCACTTGGCCTATAAACTATATTTTGCACCCACAGAGCAGAAATCTGTGCACCTTCTGCACCTAGGTACTGCTGCCAGCTTTCAGCAGCAAAGACATTGGTTTAAAGACCCAAACTGCAGCCATGAAAGAGGATTCTGTGTTTTTCTACCTTTAGTGCATAATATTCTCCTCTACCCATCAAACTTGGAGGGAAGTCTCCAGTGAGTGACAGATGGCTGATTAGGTAGAAAATGTGTGCCTGTGCCATATTAATAGAAATGTTTGTGGCTGAACCACATTAGTATGAACCTCGCTTGTTGCGATCCTGGGAGAGGATGATAATGCTTATTAAGAAATCTGGAAGTGACAAATTAGCCATTACAATTTTATAGCCAACGTTTTTATTAAATGCTTGTTGCAGGGTGTTTGGGCCTCAGAAATCGATGTGCTGAGGGTGTAATGTTACTGCTGTCTTGGGCCACCTGAGAATGTTATTCCTAGAAGGGCAAGAAAATTATTCAAGATCATCTAATTAGATGCAGCATTTTAAAAGGATGCTCAGAACATTGAAATATACTTCTAATTTGCTCAGTTTGAGGGACAATTATGACCTGATCTCTGAGAAAGCGGCTGGGTTTATTTAGAAGACAGAAGTGGGGAAGATGAAGGTGTAGCTGGAGAACTGCTAGGGCATGGAGGAGGATGCAGTGCAGCAGTTCTGTGGTTGAACCAGAAAAAACAAGTCAGAGCTGTCCTTCCCCTCTGCTTTGTCCCTTTGGGCTGAGCGAGGCTGGGGACAGCAGTAGGTGGCCAAACTGTGCTCTGCTGACCACTGAATGCAGAACAATATGGATAATTAAAACAGCAGCTCAACAGCAGCCACAAACATGTGATTTCCAAAATCATGATTACTCTGGTCCGGGTGGAGGTCTGGTGGTAATTTTAGGACTTCTTGAGTTTCTTTTATTTGTTGCACAAGAAGCTGTTAAATCTGGTGGTTATGGATTGTGAAAAAATCTCGAAGTTCCTAGGTATTAACTAACATCTCTCCTTTTCTCCCTGTAATGGAAAGATGGGGCAGAGGGCTCAGGAGTAATTCTGGATCTGTAAAATTGTATTGGGACAAATGAAGTGCCTCTCAAGTGCTAAATAAATAGCTGTATATTGATGTCATCTAATTTTAAGCTAACAAAATATGTTTGCTGCTCAAAAAGTGTTTCATTTTCTTATATCTGCACATTCAAAATAGGTCTGGCATCAATTTATTTTCTTGATCTAAAATAATATTGTTTGGATGTCAAAAATTGAATTAACAATTCCATTATCCTCATTGTACTTCAATTTCAGGTTTATCTGCATTGATGAAGAAGTCTTGCAGGAATTACTTCTTTTTTTTTTTAACTGGAAAAAGTCTATTATTACTTCCAAAACCTATGTAGAAAGTCGCACAGTTGCTAATAATCTGGAATTTCCCCAGTGTATATTTTTTCCTTGCTTAGAGTATTTGCAATTAGAAGTCTCCATCTCAATGGGATAATTAAAAAATAATTTACCACTTGGAAAGAGTAGGTCTCTTCAGGCAATCTGCACTGCTATTGGTTAATTATTACTAAATTTTGGTTATCTGATACAGTTCTTCCTGACCTGACATCTGCATAATGTAGAAGCTAATGAGAACTGAAATTAAGCCTGGTAGCTGACATGTCCTCTATTCAATTTGAGAGAGTAAGGTGGAAAGAGATTAAAATAAAATTGTCAAAGTGGGACTTCAGCATTACTGGCAACTTTATATGATGCACAAGATTTTTATACAGATGGGTAGATATGTAGAGAGAGAAAGACATATATGTGATTTAGCAACCCTTCAGCTGATTTTTGTCCTGCTAGCTGAAATACCAACCACAAAACATGAATATTGCGGTGTACTCTGGGTAACCTTAATACCTAGTTGTTCTAGGACTTGCCATAAAATCAAAATTGTCTTCTTTCTTTGCAATAAATTTTTACTTTTACAGTTCTTAAGGATATATTTCCATTGCATATCATCCTGTCTTTATATTTTTAATGTATCTGACTAACATCTCCATTTACAAACTGCACCATTTTCACTCTTCTCTTTGCTCTACTTGGTCGGAGAGGTGAGGTCTTGCTGCACCTTGTATGAGTCACTCCTGTTGCACCTCGGTTGTTCTCGCCTGGTATTACACCCAGTGGGTTTTCCACACCTCTCCTGGCCCCCAAATGTTTATCTTTCTCAAAGCTGAAACTATTAAAGTGGCTTATTTTGTGACGTGATGGGAGGTGGAGACTCTGGGATGTGGTAGTATTTATAGTCACAGAATGGTTTGGGTTGGGAGGAACCTTAAAGGTCATTTAGTACAACCCCCTGTCATGAGCAGGGACACAGGGACACCTCCCACTAGAGCAGGTAGCTCAGAGTCCCACCAGCCTGGCCTTGGACACTTCCAGGGATGGGACATCCTCAGCTCTCTGGGCAGCCTGTGCCAGTGCCTCACCAGCCTCACAGGGAAAAATTTCTTCCCTGTGTCTAATCTAACCCTTCCCTCTGGCAGTTTAGTTTAGTTTAGGCAGTTTAGTCCCCTTCCCCTTGCCAAAAGTCCCTCTCCAGCTCTCTGGTAGCCCCTTTCAGATAGTGGAAGGTGCTCTGAAATCTCCCTGGCATCTTCTCTTTCCACACTGAACAACCCCAACTGTCTCAGCCTGTCCTCAGGACAGGTGCTCCAGTCCTCTGATCATATTTGTGATCTCCTCAGACACACTCCAACAAAATATTTCATATTTCAAAATAAAAAGTAGCACATAAACTTGGGTTAAAGGAGAAGACAGTCCCTCAGTTTTTAATGCAAATTAAAACTGGCTTATGGGCACAGGGAGGCAAGTGGCGTGAGCAGAGCACATGTGCAAAATAAACTGTGATTATTTAAAAGCAAATAAAGGTGTGATACATGACAGGACTACTGCAGAAATACTAATCTGATGTTCAGCTTGGGTCTTGTAGCTCTTATACAGTGGTAAAAGGTTGTTTTATGTGGATAAGAGCAAGTTATTCCAATTAGCTGTGGACATGGACAAATGTATTCAGAGACAAAAGGCCATCTAACACATTTTGGAGATAGTTAAACTGTGTGGCTGCGGTCTTTATTGATCCAGAAGCATTATTCCATTTTTAAAAAATGCTCCATTTTGCTTTTGTTGACCGCAGAGAAATAAAATAATGTTACACTTTGAATTTTTCTTAGTGAGAAAATAGCTGTATCCAAGTTGAGGGAATTATTATGATATATGGGCAAAATCTGCTCCCATCTCAAAAACAAAACTTTTTTTTCTATTCAGAAGGCACACAGCTCACGAAATATGACGACAGATGCAAACAAGCGAGTTACAAAGCCCTTACGATAAGATTGCAGCAGAACTTTTGAAAAAGGGGGAGTGCAGCATGAGCTGCAGCCATCTGTCTGTTACAGAGTATTCCTTCCCTTGGAGAGCATAATTGTGGGTCTGTCTTTTCTATTGCTGGGTTTTTATACAAAATTGTCCCTAAGAAAAATAGAATTGATCCAGAATAAGGTGAAACATACTTGTGCTATTACATACTCCTTGGACTGCAGCCACAGAGTTATAATTTGCACTGCTGTTCTCCATCTCTGCAGTGGCATTCAGGGAGAATAGTGGTGTCTGTGGTACTGTGGGTTACTGACCTTGTGGCTTGTCATTAAAGCTTTATCAATAATAGAATGTATTATGTTGGAATAATTTTTTTAGGGGTGACAGGTAAATTCTCAGTCTTGCTGCTTTAAGTGATAAATTGCTTTTGGGCTTGCTAAAGATATATCTTCTAAATAAAATTGAAACAGCAACTGAGTTGTATTTTTTATAAGGGGGCAATTGAGCAAATTTTAGTGTTTAGCTTAGAATTCTGGAATGTGATTTTTAATCTATTTTTAGATAAAATATTACTGTTCTGAATAATGCACACTGTTATATGCGAATCATTCAAATTAGGCATCTCTTGTTCCATTCAGTCATAAATGACTTATTGAATAAAAAAAGTTTTAAGACTTTGTAATATAATAGCTCTGAATCAGGTCATTTTAACTTGGAGCACAGCTGACTTATAGCCCTGTCCCAAAGTTAAGACAGGAGGTGTTGAAGAATTTAGCACTGCTCTGTGCAAACTATTGTATTGCTTATGTAACTTCACCTATTTAAGAAATGAGGTTTCTAAAAGAATTACAGTGTGGAGCAGAATCATTTCGAGTGAAAATAAGATTTCTTTTATCTCTTCATGTTGGCTCTGAACTTTGTTTCATGATGGAGCTGGTGTCAGGTATGGAAGCGGTACTGGGATGTCTCTTGGCACAAAAAGTAATAATGCAGTTAAGGGAAACATTAGGAGGAATGAATTACAATGATCTTCAAATGCTTTTTGCGACTTGGAGAACTTGAGAACATTCAGCATGTTATTAAAAAATAAAGAAGTTGGTTTTTATTTTGTATGTACCTGTTCCCTCTGAATAACTCTGTAATTGATCTTACAGATGCACATCCCTCTCCTGCTGTCCATATGCAGGCTGCACCCTGTCATGCTTTGCTATTCCTGAAGTGTAATGGGGTATCCATGAGAATCCTGCTCCTTGAAATAATAATATTTATCTTCTTAAATTCTTGTCAAGCGGCTTAGCAAGGTCAGATTTGCCATCAGTTAGCTTAGCAGCTTTTTACCAGCTTACAGTCGTGAAGCCTCCATGCATGTGTTTGCTGCTTTCCCTGCTAGGCTAGAGGCACAGTAAGCCCAAGGAGGTGAGGGAGGAGGAAGAACAGGAGGTCCCTAAAATATCAATTAACTCCCAATTGTCTCAGATCCGGTATCAGGTGCTTCCCGACTTCAGGTGGCCAAGTATCATTTTATTTGTGGTAAGAGGGAAAATCTCTTTTCTCCCTGTACACTCAGAATCAATTGGCTCTATGAAATCTAGAGCTGTCTTTAATCTGGTGTTTTAAATACTTGCACAAAAGTTTGGCTCTGAAACCACTTCTGAGCTTTGTTTCTATCCAGACCCTCCTTTGGTCTTGCCCTAACTCAGTTTGGCTTTAACGTCCTTGTTCCCTGACAGCGGACAGGCAGATGCCAGTGACCTGCAGCCTTCCTTTTCCTGAACTTTCCGTGAGGCTTTGGGGAACATCTGCTGTTATGTTCTCTTCCAGTCTTCCAGGAGCAGATGCTTATTTTAAAAACAAATATTAATACATTAGTATGCAATGCTCAGAGCGGCAATTTGAGAACACAGTTAATGTGATTTTCCTGTTCTGTAACACTTGTTTTCCTTGTATGCAAACTCTGCTGGAGCAACTGTGACAGTCTTCTCGGTTGAAGTTTGAATATTAATTTTGCATTGGCTATAGGAGCTGGTACCGCTGTAGACTTTAATGAGGCTGGCACTCAAAAGCATTCATGTGTAACTGGTGCTGTCTTGAGAAAAGATGAAAACACTCTCAAGTCACCAAGGGGCAGCTGAAGTCGAGGAACAGCTTGCCAGCTTTTATTGCGTTCTTGACTGTCTCTTCTAGTTGGTTTTTCTCAGCTCAGTCTGTCTCCTATATGAATGTGCAGGAGTTCTTGCATTCTCTATTTAAGATTTTCCTATTAATTTGCCACTTTGTTTTTTTTTTTTAAAAGGCCAAGACTAAACACATTTGGAATCAAGTGTAAAGCAGCCCCTGACATCAGAGAATTTGGATAACAGATGCTATAGGGAATGGAGGATAATTGTTATGTAGCTTATGTTTGCTCACAGAAAACAACATTTTCTCTATGTAAGACACATCAGTGAGGATGTTTGGACACCAGACCCCATCCCATGCAGGGAATGAATTGTTTGAGATGATGATTATTGTGGTTTTGCACAATTTCTGTGTTGCAAAACTGGTGTTTCAGTTAACTTAGCAGATAAATCGATATTTAGCAGTAAGTTGCATTATTTAATAGCGAGTTCAAACCTTTGGGGTGAGTTTCCCTAACAATTTTTTATTTATCTTGAAGGTATATAGCTATTCTTAAAAAAAGAATCACCAGCACCCCCACACATGTAAGTAAATGGCCTCCCCACAGTGACCAAAAATAAGTGGTAAAACCCAGCCCCCCAGCACTATTCCTTAAAGGATCTTAGGCAGAACTTGGCCTGGAGGCTTTCTGTGCTGGAGTTATACCTTTCAGTGCATTAGTAGGCTTTTTTTCCCCCTCCTTTTTTTTTTTTTTTTTTTTTTTTTAAAGAGGATTAATTGGACAGATTTTCAATCTAGCCAGTTAAAGAAACTAGGGCAAGTTCTGCTTGCTTTCTACCATCAGTAATTCCTAGTGGTTACTGGAGCAGCTTATCTGGAGAGAAACACAAGCAGAATTTGGTCTGTTATGGATAAGCACTGAAAAGTAGAATAACTGAGTCATAGCAAAATGTGTGTGCTCTGTGGACAAATGCAGTGAAAACTGTTGGGGGCACATTTGGGTGGGAAAGGGACAGTATTTGCATGGTGTTGTCAATGCATTTCCTACATGGCATTTGGGGGGATTTGATTTCTTCTCTACTGAAGCTGCAGTGATGCTCTGATTGGTTACGGCGATGCTTGGAAGAAAAATGAGGGCTTGAATTCTTCAGAAATCTGTGAAAGGATTCTCAGTTTGAGTCAAACACAGGTTGAAGGATTTTCTGCATGTTTTGCAGTGTGTATTGATTTCCTGCTCTGCACCTGAAATATGAAATGTGAGATAATTTCCTAGTTACATGGAGTATTGGACTAAATCCAGAGGGGCATGGATGACTGACAGTGGAGCAGAGCTGGTCTGTACTGTAACATGTGTCTTGTTCTGTACAGAGACAGGCAGGTAAGCGATCTGGTGGAGTGAGTTAGGAGAAGAGGAGTTGAGGGAGTGAATTGCAACCAGCAGCTCTGCTTCTGACTTGTGCCACTTGGGGCAAATCACTTCAACTTGGAGCGAAATACTGTTTTCATTAATTCAGACATAAACTTCTCTTGGTTTCAGTGAAATGTGTTTTTCTCTTCTGCAGTTTCCTGTGTTTTCTTTCAGATATAGTACACAGGTGGGGAAAAAAATGATATAATATTGAACATCATCAATGTTATTACAGTGCTGCCAACAGAGAAGTAAGCAAATAAAACCTAGTGTGGCTGCATGTATTAAGGCTTTCCTTACGCTGATGCTTTCCTTGGTTATTGAACAATTTTGCATTTTCTCATTTCCATATCTTAAAATCTGTTGTTTTAATGACATTTTATTGACTTGATAAATTTTAAAACATACACTTTCTGCCAAATTTGCCTGTGGTGTTTGCACATCCAACATTATTGTGCTTGTGTGATTCTTTTGTCACTGAAAAAAGCCCGACACAGCAACTGAAGCAGTTTTAGGAAGTACATGTAGGAAATTACTTAATGCTGTAAATACAAAATTAATCTTGCCAACCATCAGAAAAATATTAATTTCAATACGTTGTAATCTCTACAATTATTTCCAGATTCTGACATGATAAACAATTGCCTTAGGTTCCACAAATTAAAACATACCCAATAAATGGCTATTGAAGATGGTTGAATAATTGCTGGTGGTGAAGGGTGAACTTTCCCTCTAGGTTAGTCTTACAGCAGCTTATATGAATTTGTAAATAAAACTTTTCCTTCCCTGCTCTCCTCCCAGCCCGCAGTGCAGTCTGTTCAAGTCCAACTGGTCTTTCTTCTGCTGTTACTTGTCTGTTTTTAGGCTCTAGCTGGAGTTTACAGCACGCAAAAGTGCTTTCTGTTTTTCCCAGAGCTGGAAGAACAGGTAGGGAGGAGAGGTTGCAGGTACCAATCTGCAAGTTTTTAGAGTGAAAAGGAAGGTAATTATTATCAGGGAATGAAACCATCATCTAATTTTCCATAATCTGATAATTTTCAGTCACTGCTAAGTGTGGCCTGATTTGAACAAGCCACGGAACAGTGAGCAATTTTGTATAGGATTATTCAGTATATGCTAAACATTAATTGTCAAATCTGGAATGAAACAATTGTGTCATTGCTGGCATGCCAGAGAAGAATGCCAGCAGTTTGTATTTCAGCATGAGAATACACTGGGAATTGGTCCATTGCTAATGAAAGAAGTGGGCAGAATTCTAGTTTTAATAAAAGGCTGCTAAGGACCTTCTCTCACTTGTTGGTTTTTTCAAACTTCAAAGAAAATCTTCTTTGCTAAGAATATTTGTTTGAACTCACTTAATCTTTATTTTTAACGGAAAGTTAAAATCAACACTGCCAGCAGAGTTCTAACAAAAGGTAGAATGTAGCGTCATTATATATTTCATGATAAGTGGTTCACTGTATTGTAGGTGAAATGTGTGTTTACTTCAGAGACTGAGTATGTGACAAGGAGGAAAAACAGTGGCCAAGAAACTTCTTAGAAGGCAGAACAAGGTCTCATCCCCAGCCTCTTTTCCCAGCACACTTTCTATGGTTTGTTAAGGCAGCTGCTTTCCTATAATCATGGCTATACAGAAAAACAGAAGCAGCTTTAAATGTTTCAGGGCAAAAGCAAAGCTGTGAATTCTGTACATTATTGACAGCTTTAGTTAGCAATGCACAACTTTCTCACTTTGTTGGTTGTAGATGCTTGAGTAAAGAAAAAATTATTATTTAATATGCACCCATGGTTGTTGTGCATGCTGTGGTCTCTGTTCATGAACTTACTGGGGCTGGCTGCTGCAAAGACACCTCCACCATATGTGGCACAACCTGAGTCTGAGTTTGGAACTGAGGTTTCTGTAAAGCGCTTTCAGGCAAACACGTATTTTCTTTCTGAGTGCTTCTTGAAATTAGCATCTTCTGAAAAGGACTGTGCTGAAATCCTTCTGTGTGGTGGCTGTAACTCTCACCTTGGGAAAAGTGTTTAATGTATTCCCCCATTCCTAGTGGTGTTTAAATGGTTTTGCCTTTAACTGTGTCACCTGGAGATAAAATATTTATTTGTATGTCTTACTATGCTCTGTGATAAATTGAAGGTATAAAAGCACACCCTACTTGGGTGAGGGTTTGCTGTATGTTAGTTGTAGGGAAATGAAAAGAAAATCTATGAATGAAATTACTGGCTTGCTATTTTTTTCTTACTTAGAAATGAATCTCTTTGAATTGATAACTTACTACTTCACAGAAAAGAGTTTAGTGATTTTAAATCCAAGTCCTTAGTTTTGGAGGTGTGTTTTATGTATGTATTCTTAATTTCAAACTATGAATACGATATGGCCATATATTGGACTCTAGTGTGCAGCAATTCTGTGCAACTCCAGAGTTCTTTGATGTGCAAGCTTGAAGAATAGGAGATTAACCTCTCTCCCTAGTAGACAAAGAGTTCTTATTTTTCAGCTTTTTATGGGACCTTATCCAGAAGTCATCAAAGTCTGTGGAAACCATCCTATTTACTTCAATGGGAGTTGAATGAGAAACATGATTTTTGTGGTCCGGTGTTAAAAAAAAATGCAACAAAAACTTTGCAGTAAAGTCGTAATTGCATCCAGATGAGTTTCCCTGAGTGGTTATGAAGCAGCTGGTGGAAATGCCTTGACATGACCAAATTCAGCACGCCGCTTGTTTCTGTGTGTGGGAAAATCCGACACAATCTGGAAGTAATTAGTCTGGAACCAACAGCACCCCCTGAGCAGTCCTTTGAAAATGAGTTGCAAATAAAAAGGCTAGAAAATCCCAAATAATAGGTATATTATCCACTGTGTGTTGTGGAAGGTGTTTTTATCAGTAACATGACTTCCAGTTTTTTTAATGCGTTTTTGACCTGTATCACGCTGTATTTGCAGCACACTGTAATAATGGTTGTCTTCCTATCATTTGGGTTTTTCTGTTCTTCTGTGCATTACACAGTCTTCTGGGCCAAAACCTCTATTCTTATTAACATCTAGGACACTAGATTGGAATTTCTAAGCAAGACTAGTTTGGTGATGTGGGCACAGGAACCTTTGCTGTGGACAATCTTCTGTACTCTGGCTGGGTCCTTTTGTGTATTGCTGCTGAGGAACTAAGAAATTTGAATAAAACACTTAAGAATAAAACCAAGGAGAAACCCAGTTAAACAAGGAAATGGAGATAAGTGCACACATAATATTAAGCAGTGGGTTTATTCCTTGTGCTGCTCTGCCTGTGGTGATTCATTCCCAAGCGCAGCCATCTCAGGGCAGAGCATCATCCTGCTTCTGATGGTGTTCAGTAGCAGCTGTTTAAGGAAGACGATAAAAAAAGACAAAAAGCTAGTAACTGCTCACTGGAATTATGTTCCCATCTTCAAAAGTGGGCTGTAAATGTATCTCCCTGATTTAAGTGGAATTACTTGTGCTGTTTCAAGTAAGGGAAATATGAAAGCAGTGTGGCCCTGTATCTTCTTTTCTGTGAGGTCAGTGCTGAACTGCTGAGCTGTTACTGCTTGACCAGAGACCCTGAAAAAGAAGGTTATGGCAAAATAGAGAAGAAAATAAAAAATTTAAAGATCAGATTTTTTTGAGGCTACATGCACAAGAATGGCAGCATTATTTGGTATGCTTTTTAAAACAACAGTAGTACATAGCACATGTATTTCTTAATGTGAAATGGGAAGAGAGAACAAAAGAGGAATTGCAGAAAAATGTACTGATTAAAAACCAGCAAGACATAATATACTCTCTAGCTTCTGAAACAGAAAAACAAAATTAACTTTTTCAATTCTGTTATGACTAGCTGAGCTATAATATAATATAGTAAATCTCTCAGTATTATGTAATAAAATTAGTCAAAAGATGACAAAAGCATAAACCATGCATTAATGAAAAAGCCTTGCAGGACTTGTATTTAAATTGGATTGTGCCTGTTTGATTTATGCTGGTGTGTAAGTACACTTGGCTCAAGTGTTTGTGGAAGCACGGACAGTAGCCTCTTAGTCTGTGTGCACTGCTCCTTTTCATTGTGTGGGGTGGTTTTTTAAATTTTTTTTTTTCTTTTAACATTTGGAAATACATTACTAAATATTACAACAATATTGTCAGTTATAGGGTAGTGGGAATAGACAAGTCTGTTGTGCAGTCTGAGAATACAATTGGGAAGAAGCAAAAAGCCTATTTTACTGCAGCATGGTAAATGGTGGAATTGCTAGATTGTCTTGAGCTCACTTGGCTCAGCTTAGATGCACATAAAACCCATCAGCAGCAAACTTTTCACTCAAGCAGTATCAATGCATTTTAAGAGGCAGCATTCCCTTGGTTTCAGTTTAGACTGCAGGCCAGCTCTGCATGTGCTGACATTTCAGAAAACAAAATATATTCAAATACCTTTTTTTAACATAATTTTTGATGGTACCTCTGATGACGCTGTGAGTTTAATGATGGTTGCAGCTCTTTGTTCATGCATAATGTGCATAAGCTTGCAAGCTGTGCAGACCCTGTTAGCAGTGTTTAAAAGAGCCCTCTGAATCAGTTATAGAGATGAATATCTAATTTATTGCTGTGAAAAATGAGAAGAAACAGAGGTGGTTTATCAAATTCCAAATCAATTCCCTCCCTTGTGTCCGAGCCTTATTTGTGCTCCCTGCTCTGGTCTGCTGATAGAAACACCACTTGATGCTTCATCAGTGTATTGTATTCAGCTGCAGTGTGCATACACTGTCAGTGTTTTAGTATCCCAAGACACTAGAGCTTAGCTCTTCCGTATTTCCATTCAACAAAAAAAAAAAGCACAGATATGGGCAGCTGCTTTCTAATTCAAGTAGTAAGGAAAGTAGCATAACGCTGTGGGAAGAATTAAAGAAAGGCACTAAAATTGAGCTTTTCTTTGTAAAAATGAAGTCAGTTTAAATGAAGTAAAGAAAAAGATTGAATATAAGCAAACACGATGCTAACTGCCCTGGAATGAGGTAACCTTGCAGGATTTAATGGGATCCATGTGACTCAAGTTGCTGATTCTGATGCACTGGTTTATGTGCTGATGGATCTGACAAGCACCCAGTCTCCTCTGAGCCCTCCAGCTTGGCCTGCCTTACAGAGATGCAAGGAGGTAAAGCTCATCCCGTTGTGGTTTCAGTCCACCCACACACACCACATGCCTAATTTCTCTATAAAGGATGACTGTCGGGATATATACAATCTCAATTTAAGATAGTTGCACATACTCTTATTTTTCACATATAACTGTTTAGCTATATAATTTATCTAACTAAAACTAGTTGTTGAACACCCAAGCAAGGCTAATTGTTGCATTGATGGAATGCATAGTTTGATGCTTATTTCACAAAGCTCCTGGTATCTGTTATCTTATATTGTTTAGTTCCATTGGATGTCTTGTATTTGTTAACGTTAATGCTCTTACAGGAACTTTTAATAAGTATGATGATATTGTTTGCATTCCAAGTTACAGAGAAATGGTTGGCTTTTCAAAAGTGCTCATTGTTGGGTGACTCTCTTCTCATTTATGTTGGTGGTAAATTCTTCATTATTACCAAAACTAGTACCATTAAGGAAGCACACAAGCAGTTTTGGAAATGATGTGCTAAGAAGGTGTCTCCTTGCCGGACTGACAGGATAACAAGCCCATTGCTTCTGTTACAATGCTAGAATTTGGCTATTTGCATAATATAGAGCAGTAACACTTTAATTTACAATTCACAAATCAGCCTTTCAGACAGTGGTTTCAGACATGACTGAAATTTGTGAATGTGTCTCAAATAAATAAGGTCTCAAATAAATGGAAGGTTTTGAGCACATTTTTTTTATATCGGGAAGATGAAATTATACTCGAATGCCCAGGCCTGGAAACAAAATGTAATTTGGCATTTGTGTGTAAATGGTTCCTGAACAAGGGCAGTGGGGAAATACTGATACAATTCGGTGTTCAGTTGTGCATGTAATAGATACTAGCTTGGTCATTCTGTGCTTGCATTGTAAACTTGCTGGTTTTGTTAATTGGTTGGCTATAAAGAGAAAAGGCTGCAGTTCAGAGGGACTCAGGATAAACTATTTTAGTTTTTAATCAATATTTAAGGGTAGTGCTAGTACTGAAGAAGCCCTGCTTGCTCTAGAGCTGTAATAAACCGTGGCAGATTTGAAAAGGCTTCCTGTTTAGTTGTGTACTTGTCACAGCTGAAAGATACTGCTGGAGTTTCTCCCGTGGTTGCTGTGCTGCTCTTTTGGTTTGCAGGTATGCCCGAGGCCAGGGTGGGGCCTGGGAAGCGCTGGGCGGTGTGCTCCTGGCTGCGGGAATGTGTCTCCAGCCATAGGATTGCGGTGCTCCCCAGTGCCAGGGCAGCTGGGTAAAGATGGATGTAGGAGTGGTGGCAGATGTGCTGACTGAGGAGCTGCATCAGGAGATGCAGAGCTGAGAGAGAGATAGACAGCAAAGTCACGGGTGATGGCTGTGATAAACACGATAAAAACTTGCTGAGGAGCAGCTTGGATTACAAAGAACTTTCTGCCTCTTTCATGTCTCACGATAATTAAACGGTCCATTTTTATTCAGCTTCTTTCAAATGGGGTTCTAATTAAGCAATAACTAATGAAATATGAGATTAAGCAGCAGATCTCTGGTGGTCAGAGACATGCCCAGGGCAAAGTTTGAAACAGTTTTGTAAAACTCGTGTTTGAAACAAAGCAAAAATATTTATTACTGAAACAGGAGACAAATTCTGAGTGTAAATGCAGATTGAATTAATTTTCTTAGTGTTATGCTGAACTGAAAAAACTTAAAATTCAATATGTATTCCTTTTAATGTGGTTGCTATATCATCACCGCAAATTTAAAAGAAATGCATCTGTAACCAGATAAGGAGATGCTATCAGGCACTTCTCATTTTAATTAAGGTGCAACTTATTGGAGGAATATATATTTAAATAATTAATTAAAATGCTGTTTGCTGTATAAGAGATATCAGTATAGGAAATTAGCTAATTGCAGTATCATAGAGGATCTGTGCTTTGCAAGCTGTTTTGTGATGCTAAGAAAGCATGTTCATGTGGATGAGAGGGATATCTTGGGGGAACCAGGAGACGATGACAATGACCTTCTTTCTGGATTAGTTTGAGTAAAAGCAGTCACTGGTCTTGCTGCATGTATGCATGTCAAACAGTGTTACTTCAGTTTCTGTTTTTCTTTGGGGTGGGTGGCTGGCACAAATGCTCAAAATACTTAAGATAATTGGACGTAATTTGATTGCATCATGGTAATCTTGTCTCCTGCAAAGAAGAGTTTTTGAGGTGGTTAAGATGCCTTTAAAGACTGGAGTCTTTCAGTGCTGTCGTTCCTGATAACCTTTTTATCACTGCAAGTTTGTACGAAGGTACTGCTGGAGTTCCTCAAAGATCAAATCGTGCCTTATTTAATATTTTCATTAGCAGCCTTTACAGAAGAATTTAAAAGCGTGCTAAATAAATTTGCCGTCTCCAAAGCTGAGAGACATTGGCAAGGTGGGGGAGGACTGGATTGTTGTGTGATAACTGCTTTCCTCTGCCGTTAATTGGTTTCAGGAGAATGTCATGTGCTTAAGGACAGATGATATTAATTTCTTCTGTAAGCTCAACATCACCATTTGGGCAGCAAAGAATGAAGGTGTCCTGTCTGTACTTAGGAAGATGAGTTTAAACAGCCACAGGTCAGGGAAGGGTAATTAGGATAATGGTGGAAGGATCAGCCAGCATTTTACCAGTAGCCTGGAAGAGCTTGGCTTCAGCCTAGAAAAACATAAGCTGAGAGGAACTAGGATTGTTTTCTGTAAGTGTATGGTAGAAAAAAACCCCAAGCAAACCACAGTTATTTAAGCTAAAGGATGGTTTTAGAAGGCTGTGTGGGGCCTGAATATGGACTTCACTTCATCTGGCAGGCAGGTGATTTCTCATCCTATGTGGTGCTTCCATGGGCACAGTATCCTGAGCATTAGCTAGTTTTGGCAAACCCCAAGATCAAGTGTTGCAACTGTCTCCCCCCAGAGCGCATTTAATGGGAGCTTGCTTTAAATGATTTCTTTGAAAAGAAAGAGCAAAGCTTCTAGGGAAAAGTACTTAAAAAGCGAACTTAATGCATAGACAGCTCCGTCTTCTTTAAGGATTTACTGCTGCTCTTGGTGGGTGTGTGGATGCGCCAGACGTCTTCCAACACCTCTGAGTAGGTGCCAGTCTGTCAGATTAGCTCAGCTAAAATAAACCCGTCTCCCACTCCCTGCCTGCTATCAGCCCTTTGAGAGAGAATTGTCTTTTAAAATGTACTGGGGTGTTCGCTGGGCTTTTATTCTGTGGTTTTAAGCTAGTTTTGAAATGAGCAGAGTGGAGGTGAAAAATGTTGGACTCTTTTAACACTGTCATGTAATGATCTCATCCTTTGAGCTTGTTTGTGGAGAGATGGCTTATCTTGAGCTGTTCTTTCCTTTCCTTGCCTGCTTTCCACGAGAATGTCTCCTATTGTGTTAAGCCAATAACCCTTTTTAATAGGTCAGCGTATAGTATTAATGAGCTTTTACACTGTGGTTATAAATGTCACACATGTTTCTGACAGTAGGAGTGGGGAATAGAAAATATTGCCTGGATTTGTTCTCCTATTTTCAACAGTGTGAAACAGTTGATCTTCTGATTTAAAAAAAAAAAAAAAAAAAGCTTAGATCAGTCAGACCCTTTTAGCTTTTGTTATTTAAAATGCAATCCCAAGGACCAAGCATTGTGGTGCTTGCCTTCATAAGCAACCTTCTTTAGGAAAGTTAAAAAAAAATATGTATTTGCTGTGAAATGGCTTTATCTGTAATGAGTGAATTTTGCAGGACAACCTGCAAGTAACAAGTTGAGAGTTTTTATTTGCTTTGTGAACGCTGTATGTTTGCTTGACTGTGATGAACCTCTGCTTGCAGCACAGCAGAGCTTTGTCACCTCCTCAAAAGGCAGCAGAATTAGTGCTGACAGAGGTAAAAATGCAGCAGGCTTGGCTTAATCCAGGAGTGGCCAGTGTGATTGACTTGGTGTAACGTGTCAAAGTCACCATATGGGTGGCAGGTCTAAGAAAACATATTGCACAGCCCAGAAAACAGCATAGCGGGAAAGGGACACTGTGGTTCAGAGAAGGGAGGTGGTGGCAGTTCTCCAAGGCTCACACTTCTGCCTTCTTGCCAGTCTGAATCGCAGAGCTCCCCAGTAATGTCAGACTTCAGAGTTTCTACTGTTTAATTTCCTCCAGCAGCAACCACTCCAGCATGGCACTGCTGCAGGCAAGGCAAAGTAGCCCTAATGCTGTCACTTCCATTTCGTTTTCAGACACAGTTACCTTAGTAAACAAAGGGCTGAACATCTGCAGTTTTGCTTTATCAAATGGTCCTATCATGCAGCAAACAAAGAAAAGGAAAGCTGAAGACATTCAAAAGTAGCTTAATAAATTAGTATTAGTATTGTAATTTGCTCACTCTTTACTTTTGGATGTTGGCTGCTTAGCAAAAATTGCTTGGAAGACCTATTAATTTTACCATAAGAATGATGGTGCTATATACAGAAAAATATCTGGCCATTTGCTTGTATCTTTATTTTAAAGGACAAAGATTGATGAAATGTAATTTAAAGGGAAAAATCCTTTATTATTATACATTATGCTTTTGAATAAAATGGAGAATAGATGGATTTAGAGTACTAATGTTCCCATTTGCACTCTGGCTATATATATAGTATGTGCTTTTGAGACACCAGGGTGTCACGTAAAGAGTATTCTTGAAAGGCAGAGTAAATATCACAAATGCTGCAATGTTAAACAGAGAATCTGATCTGGACTTGCACGGATTTCAGTATTGTATAGCTGAATTCATATCTGGTTGGTACATTTTACATTCCTCTGGCATATTGTGCTGATTCCTTCTATTGCTGCTACAGCCGAGCCAAAAATTACTGATCCCTTTCAAGCTGATTACAAGAACATTTAAAAATCATTAGTAAAGGAAGAAACATTATTACAAAAAAGGCCTTATAAAGCACATTTAAAAAAAAAGACTTTTCTGGACACAATATTTTCAGTTTTTTAAAATAAAGTTGGAGTGTGTAAGTTGGTCAGTGTGGTTGGAGGAGTGGGCAGGAGTGGTGGTGTTTTTGTTTTTCCCCTGCTAATTTTCTTCTGATATGAAATAGCTGCAATTATCACTGTTGCCTTTCCCATATAGGAAATATTGCGGTTTTTTCTAGGCAGGTACAATGATTACTCCTGCAAAACTGTCGATTTAACAAATACCCCCAGCACTTTGCAGTGTTTAAGGAACCTGCATCATCAGCATATAATCATACCACAGGTATTAAGTAACGAGTGGTTTTTTTACCATTAGAGAAATAGTCAAATCTGGGTCAGCTCCCAGAATAATAAGAGTTTAAAGGTCTTGGACAACTTCCTAGTGCCCTCCTATGAATCAGCTGCTTCCCTGTTGTGCTTCAGTGGTTCGGGGAAACATTGGCAGTTTTTCATGTGCTCTCCCAGTCCTGTGCTGAGGTTGCTCGTCTGTGGGCTTGCAGTGCTGCTGCCCTCCTTTGAAAGAGAGAGATGCTTCAGGCATCTTGGGATTGATGACAGAGCTGCTTTCAGATGCCTGTCCTACACCTGAACAGGTGACTCCCTATAAATTTGTTCTGTTTACACATATCAGGTCGTTGGGATGCATAATGTCCTAAAATAACACCAGTGCTCCTGGTAATTTTTCTGTCAACAGACCCAAAAGAAAAAAAATAAATTAGGTCTTGCATAAATTGGGTTTTATATCTTGGAAATGTTTGAAAATGGCTGAGGGAGCTCAGGACCACTCCTTGCCTCTCTGTTCTCACTGCCATTGAGCCTATACAGCATCCTTTTAATATAGCACTAACCTTCTCAGCCAAATGGTAAATGTCATAGAGATATCTTCATGTTTGTTTGGGGGCTTTTTTTCTGTGTGAGGTGAAGTAAACTTCAGTAAATCTGATCACGGAGAATAAATTTGATGTTGCTTTTGGGCATACTTATTCCATATCCTCTTTCTTACTTGTTTTCAGGACATAAGTGACACTAATTTGCACTTGTACAGTTCCTCTATCTTGATTACTGAGCACGCTGGATGATGTGGAGATTAGCGATGACATTTTGAAAGACCAAATGCTTGCCAGTGTCTTTAAAATTCTCTACTTTTCCTTCCTTGTCTGATCAAGCCCTAGGGGGAGATGTCAGAGGCAGCTTCCTACAGAATGCGAAAGCACTAGAAAACATGATCTGTGGCTTGTTTGACAGATGAAAGTTTAGACCAGTGTTTGTTTTTTGCAAAGGAAGCAGTATTGACTGTTGGCCAGACCTAGCACACGTAACAGCACCTGCTGGAGCTTCTTCTCAGCAGGGGAAAAATTGTTTTTTGCCCTCCACAGTGGCATTTGTGTTGTTTGTGAGACATGTGAACAGATGCCTTGGCAGGTCTCCAGCACCCTTTGACATCTAGCATGGTTTATTTCCCTATCCTCAGGAATTCTGCTTCATGCCGAGGAAGGCTCAAGCATGTCCTGGGTGGGTTCATCAGGTGATGGTGGTGCACCCAAGCATACCCAAACATGAGCTGCTTCTGTTTTAAGACATTTTCCTATTTGATATCCCTAAGCACCAGTTTACCGCAGTGCTGTAGAGATTTCCATGAATGACTGTGGGAGACTTCACCCATCACTCACAGATTGACTTGCAAACCTTAGAAAGAAGACAGTAGTTTGGGGATTTAACCTAATAACTTCCTAGAGCTACTGAGCCAAACAGAACAAGAAACATTTTGAAGAGCTAGATTTATTTTCTTTTCCTGAAAGTATTGCCACAGAAATCTTTGCATCAGTCAATTGCTACAGAAATTTTGCATAATCCAAACCAGGCTTTTGTTAATACTTCACTAGTATCCTTTCAAGCCGCTGCATGCGTTTTAATTGATTTGGCGGGACTATGCTGAAGGATAAAGTTAGTCTTTATTAGCACAAAGGAGAACAGTAGGTAATTTTTAATGTTATTTTATTTAAATAAACCATCAGCATCTAGTGTAGCAGTGAGTGCTTTCAGAAGCGTTAGGTATTCTGCGGAGGAAAAATAAAATACCCGTCAGAAATATGCTGATGACGGCTGTTTGCCTGGAGCTGAACCCACTGTAATGAAAGCTCCCGGACTGGAATGGATGTCGTTTATGCTCCTTGCCTCCTGAGCTGGTTTTGCAGCGTGTAAAACCCACAGCCAGCAGCCACCAGGCCGTGTGGGGCTCCTCTCCTTTGGAGGAGGTGTCAGCCAGGCCATGGCAACAGGGCTGGAGTCTGGAGGAGCTCAAAGAGTGGGATTAGAAGAGCTTACATCCTTTGACTGTGTACCGGATCACTGGATTGAAATCACTTTGATAGGTGCTTTTTGAGGATTTTGCAGGGTTGGTTGTTTTTTGATTTGTTTGGGGGTTTATTTGAAGTCCCTGCGACCGGGCTGCTTTGCTCCCTGATTCTTCAGCAACACCAGCATTGAGTTTAAAAGGGATGTTAAGACAATCAAGCCTATACTGACTGTAGCAGCAGGGTGCTCCTTCATGGGACACAGGATATCACTTTCAAAACCATATCAAAGGCAGACCCTTTCTTCCCCTGCCTTCCCAAAGTGGTGTGGTTGCTTTGGGAATGAGATGTGTTTCTTGCGTGAGCAGCTCCATAGGTCCTTTTGTCAAAAAAGCTCAGTTTGTGGAAGTTTGGGGTTTTTTCTTCCTTTCAGTAAAACAAGGAAAATCTCCCTGAGGCATATTATAGCACCTTTTTTTCCCTAAATAGCATTTTTCTGTAACATCTCTCCATCCTTTCCCTCTCTCATCTCTAAGACCCTACAAAATTTTGACAAACCACTTCTTGCACTTTCAATGTTTAATGACTAAAATGATACAAATGTTAAAGAATTCAGTTGATAAGACAGGGGAAATGGGAAGGTGTTGATGAACTTTGCTGCACAAACTGCCATTTACTTCTGTGCAGAACACCTTTTGAAAAACACTAGGGAGGGCCTTAAAAAACATAAGCTCATCATAGCATTGGGTATGAATTAATATAAGCAAAACCTTTAAAATTTATTCTACAGGTAAAGCTGGGCATTGCATCAAATCTTCCATGCTTGAAAGATATGCTATTTGGGGCTTTTTTAAATTTTATTTTTTTAAAGAATATTGTAGGACAGTAATAGATTTCAGAGTTTGGGACAATTTTTTTTTTATAAAACACAGAAATTTAGGACAAATTTTGGATAAAACCAATCCCTATTAGTTTTGTTGATGTGTATTTGGCTCCTTTTAATGCCTCTGTCTGCACCAAAGGAATGCTCTGATCAGTGCAGCTCTGTTCCTAGGCCAGCAGATAATGAAAGACCTGAGCATTTCCTGGGACAGCTAAGTTATGAAAATCCAAGTGGTTATTCTTTCTTTCAGTATAATTCAATTCTCAGTCATAGAAATGTGATTTTGTGCTCTTGCACCTCTTGCCCAAAATTCTCTTTAATTGATCTTGTTTATTTGGACTTGTTAAATTCATATGGGACAGAGGAAGGCAGCAGTGGTAAGAGCAACTTCTTAGGAATATATTATTATCTTGTTCTCCCCAGCCTTAACATCATGTATTTGTAAGTTCAGGGAATAGTGGAGATTTCCAGAAAAAATATTTTGTGATGTGCCTACCCTGGATTTAAGTGCAAACTCTTTAAGGAGGGTTCAGCATTATTCCACTATGTATCAACAAGTGTGATTAGCAATTAAGAGGTTTTTACATGCATATCAGTCCTGTTAACTGAACAAACTCTTTCAATGAGCTTTATTTAATAACAAAGGGGGAGAAAAAAAGAAAAAGAAAGAATAGCTTCGTGGTTGTCCTGCTGGTGCTCAACCTTCTTGACCCTTTAAGGTACTTACAAATTTTCCTGTAGTCAAAAGCACCAAGGTGCATAACTGGGAGAGGTGAGGGACTTTCTGAGACAGCCATGGTTGAGCTGGTGAGGTCCTACATGCAGTTCCATCACTACCTTTTTTGCTTTAGCCAAGGAAATTGCATGAGGTCAGCAATTTAGCTCCCCCGGTGATATTCTCCTGACTGCTTACTTCATTTGGCTGCAAAGTGCTGAATTTCAGCAACCAGAAAAACTTGCAAGACCTGGAAGTACTGTGGTGTTTTGTTTTGATTTTTATTTTAGTATGCTGTGTGTCATTTCTGTATCAGGGAGAAATGAAAAGGGTTTTAATGGATGAAGTAGGTTACATGCCATTAAGGAGTTCTTAAGGTAAAATAATTGTTTTAAAGACATTAGGCAGAGGTTCTGTGTTATCAGCTAATGCCCTAAAATTGTATTTACTCACTGGGTTAGCATTTCCCTTTATATGGCTTTCTTTCTGTTAATGAGCTCATGTTCCTCATGGGCAGTAATTTATTCCATCAGGCTTTGGTAATAAGTGTCTTAATGTTTCTTGAGAAGATTATTGAAACCAGGTAAACAAACAAAATACCACAGATTTTGTACCCATCCACATTCTTACATTGTTGCTCAAACTGTGTAGAAAATGAAAATAGTTTGGGTTTCTAATTTATTTCCTGTTAGAGGAGTGCAATGCAAATAACTTGCTTTCATTTAATGTAGCTTAAACAAGGGGTGAGCATATTACACACACAATCAGGAAGTGCGTAGGGTTTATAAAGGCTTGGATTTGGGATGTAATTCTGGAGTAGGGGTCACTTCTTAAATCCTCTGCTTTGTCACCATTCCTTGGTGGAAGGCTTTACCTTTTTTAAAACTGTCACTTGTGTACTTTAGCATTGAATCCATGGGAAAACAACACTTAAGGAAGCCAAGCTAACTCCACTTTACACAAACAAACTCACCATAGCTGAAGATGATGTGTAAGGTAAGGAGGCTTTCTTGTGCTGCCTGTTTGAGCTGCTGATGCTTGGTCTAGTAATTTGGGGAATTATGTTAATACAGCAGGCTCAGAGCTTGACGAAGGCTTAAATTTGCAGTGGCCTCCTATGTGTAACCTAGCCTGAAAGACTCTGCTCCTAAGCCATGCCTGCATATGTAAATACAGCTGCTTGTGTGCATCTCAAAATTAAGAAGTCCCCAATTTTGATCTTAGAGTAGGAAAAATGGATTTCACTACCCTTTTGCAGTCCTTGCAATAAAAACTAGGCTTCTAGTTAAAACCCTGGGAAGTGTTACTGGGAGGTGAGATGGGAGAGGAACATTTGTGGGGACAACTTTTATCCCATCAGCACCTGCTGTGTGTTTGAGGCATTCCTTTAAAATTATCAACCAGTTCACTTTTGTATCCCATGAAAACGGAAAGATTTGCAGTACAACTATTTATTATTCTTAATTACAAAAAAAAGACAAGAAAAAATATGCAACAAAATCAATCCTCACACCCACAAAACCCATGTTTTCATGTAGAAAGCCAGTTTCATGTAGAAAGCCATGGTTTCATGTAGAAAGCCTTAGTCGGCCACTGGAGGAGAGTGGTATTACATAAATCCGATGTGTAGTTCTGAGCTAAATAAATTTTTAAATATTTTGCATAAATTAAGGATATTAAATTATGCATAATGTGCATCATTTCATCCTTTTGTAAATGATGTTGCCACGGTTAGTGATTAAGTAATACAGCACAGCCCCTCAAGTTGGAACAATTAGACCTTCCATGGCTCTGTCTATAGATAGAAATTCCTTAAGCTCAGCAAGGGGATGGGAGCGTGTGCTAGCACTTGCCTATGATCTGCTCCCTGTTTTTGATGACTTAAGAGGGCTGTTCAGGACACAGTATCAGCCTATATGAACACTATCAACCAGCTTGAACAAGTCAGATTATTTAATTAGCCCTATTAAGACCCTTCTATTTTTATAACTTATTTATGAGTGTTCTTGCTAAGCTTAGAAGGTCCAGCTTCAGATGGAAGATGGAAAAAGATGTTTTCAGCTCATGTTGTTAATCTTGAGGGATTTTATACTGTCACTCCGCCACATTTTCATCCTGAGAAAACAAAAAGGAGCTCTGGAAAGCAGTTGAAGTTAGGAAATTCACTTTGGCTGTCCCTACCTGCAAGTTTCAGGTGTAGGGCATTTATAATGTCCATGCAGGATGGACATTTGCTTGGTTGCCAAAATGCTTATTGTATGCCTTTGCCTTAGACCCCCAAAAATCCAGAGAGTATTTATTTAAAACCCATTTGAAGTGTCTTGGTCTCTGCCCAGGGTAGAAATGTTCCTCAGCCATTATTTAAAGAACACCATGCTGTGAGTATCTCACTTGATGTCCAGTGCTGAGAAAACAAGGTGATGCTTTTTTTGAGCATCTGCTATGCCACCCTTCTACTGAGATCCACGTTCTGCTTTTATCTAGGTCTTTTGAGAGGAGCAGGAAATGATTTGATGAAATAACTACTAAAATTAAATCAAACATTCATGTTTACCAAAAGAAAAACTTTTAAAGCAATTGCGTCCAGAATTTAATACCTGTGTTGTGGTTGTACCTTCAGTGTTTGAAAGGGCTCTAATTTCATCACAAGTGTGGGAGTCTTATCTGCCACCCCAAAATTAAATTCATTTGCAAAGAAAAAAAAAGTGAAATTTTCATGTTTGAATTCAGTCAATGAGCTTTTCATTTTTGATAGAACCATTCCAGGCTAGTTTGGAAGAAGAAACTTCTCAGGTATGGAGTAACGTTATGCTTCAGGAAAAAAACAAAAACAATCACTGATGGTTAGGTGCTGGCTTGTGGCTGTTCTGTTATCAGTAAAGAAACAGGTAATTAAACAAAGATCTGTCCCAAGGCGATGCTGAAACAATATATGGATTTCGAAGTAAGGTTAAGGTGTTTTGAAAGTGGAGGGTGCCTGTGTGAATTATGGTTCTGCCCAAAATGATCTCAAACAAATGGGATTTGGATAAATCCAGGCAGATGGCATCTGCCTGCTCACATCTAAAGATCTTACCCAACTTTAGCTGCAGGTGAATGTGCAAAATTTCATCTTCTTAGCAGGGAAGTCTATATATGTGCTTTAGTGCATTATGTCATCAGTAAATTATTTTAATAGCAAATAAGCCTTTATTACTTTTGCTCTTGCTTTATTGCATTTGCTGCTCTACATTCAGTATGTACAGCATTGGCACAAGATAGCTTGCATGCTCACTAGTGCATTAGCCAGAGAGATGGAAACTGTGTTCCAAGACCATAATACTTTGAATCTTGTACTCTTAAAGCCAGAAGAAAAAACCAAACATAAACTCAAACAAAAAACCCCAACAGTTGTTGCACATCAGGCTCTTGTAGAAAGCTAGGAAATAACAGCTTGTAAAGGAAGCAAGTTTCTCACACAATCATAGAATATGCTGAGTTCGAAGGATCCATCAGGATCACTAAGTCCAGCCCCTGGCCCTAGTTCTGGAAGGTGCCAAGATGAGACAAAATTAATACGGTTTCCAAAGTACCAGGGCGTTTTTGGAGACAGCTTTCAGGTTAAAACAGAACTGTGACCAATTCAGGATAGCAATATAAATTAAAAAAGGGACAATGATAAGGAATGTAAAAGATACTTTAGCATAGCATTTGAATATGGAGGGTACTGATCAAGTGAACTCTGTACACAGGTTTAGGCAACACTGAAAAAATTCCACCTCTTGCTCCACAATGAAATATTGAACAGTACACAGAATTAACGCAGAATTTGAAAACGGAGATAAATTTAATGTGGATTAATGTTACTTCGACAAATGTGTTGAGTAAACTGCTCAATGTAGTAATCCGCTTTGCCTGCGTCTATACCTGTCTAGCAGAAGGGATTTATGATGGTGCTGGGGAGCACTGCATGCAGCAACTGCAGCACTATGATAAGTAGCAGAGTCTTGAAGAGACCAGCCTGACGTGGAGCAGAACAGAAATTGTATAAACAGCCAAAGGAAAAAACACAGTTCAGTTTGAAAGCAATCTTTCACTTGCCAAATTAATTTTAACATTATGTGTGTGGAGTAAAAGTTGCTGTAGAACCCGAGGAAGGTGTTGTATGCTCCAGTGTGGTATTTTTTCCATTGACATCATGTGTGGTAAGAGGACAGCAGCTCTCCTGCAAACCTGACCTGGTTCCCTGCAGAGGACTGAGCCTTCTCCAGGTTTTCACTCTTTCTGGTGGGAGGTTAAGTAGGAACAACTGGGTTGATTTACTCAAGTTGCTTTGGATTTGCACCCTTACTGCCTCACAGACAAAAATGTGACATGGAAAGTCGTTTTACGTAAGACTCTCATATAATTATCTCTTCAAATGTTAACTTTTTTATACCCTTATGCCCTTTTCATGGCATCACCAGAGACGGTACATACCATTACCAGGTACTTCTGGTGTAGGTGCCTCACAAGGCAAAGTACTCACTGTTTTTGTTTTACCTTTTTTCACATCATAAATTTGGAGCCAACTGGAAGAGAGGATTTTATACGAAAAGTTTGAATATCCAACAAAACCTATTTAATTTTGTTACTGGAGAACTGCTGGCAAAGAACTAGGTTCTCTTGCCAGTCACCCAACCATTAAAAGGGCTCAGATACCAGGGATCCCCTGTGTGAGTGCAGACAAGGGACAGGTCCATCCAGTCCCTCTGTTTTCCTCTCCTGCTCACTGCTCAGGAAGCTCTTTGTACATCAACATAACAAGGCTCCACATGCTCAGTTTTGGTTTTCTTGCCCTTCCCTAGATGGGCACCTGATGGGCGAACAGAGCAAAATAGTCTCGTTTGGTGCATTACACTGAGCTGAGCCACTAGCATTACACACCCCTTTCCATGGATCCAATCAGTGCTCCATGAGAAGGCATGCTTTGTGTAAGGTCAGTAAAGAAGCACAGTGCTGCTCCTCTACTGCTCAGGAACTGTAGGGGAGACTTTTGAAAGTAAGGTTAAGTCAACAATTCCAAGGTACAGGGAGTTTGGAGAGGAACTTCCCTGGGCATATCTGGAAAATGAGGATGAAAAAACATGTGTGTTACTGGAAATTTTGCATCTGTGCGGTTAGATGGATCCCTGGCAGGAGATTCCTTTGCAAGCTGACTGCTGAAACCATCAGTCTCAGTGTTTGTCACTTTCTTCTTGTCATCTCCCATTCTTTACTGCTCTTAGGGAAACAGGCCAAGCACTGCTAAAATTCTCTTAGAATTGGATTGCATTTGGTATACATTCCTTCTTGTCTGAGATATTGTCTGAAATATTAAACATTTTTCATTTGCTGTCTCTGTTGAAAAAAATTGTATTTCAGAGCATTGTAACTCCATGCCTTCCCTCCCTTTTATTGTTCACACTGTTCACTGTTGTGAAAACTTTTTTCCAAGTAGTTAATAAGGAAGAAAATCTGCAACTGTAACACTGTCAACCTGAACACCGGGAGAGGTGAAGCTCACAACCTGAAAAGTAGTAGCTTTAGAGTGGGTTTCTTATCAGTACACTGCAGAGGTGCAGCCTAATTTTGAACAAGTTTTTCAACTTCATTCATGAATAAGACCAGTATTTTTCATAGTTAAGTTATGTATGAAAAAGTGGATATTTTATTATTTTCTTTTTTCTTAGTTTTTAACAGCTTGATACATGTAGCTTTGGATCAAGGCACACACAAGACTGGCCAAAGGGCGTACAAAGCACTTTGGTTTTTAGTTGAAGAAACAGAATGATTATTGCAACAAAGAGTGGCTTGGGGTTTAAACATGAAATAGCTCATAGTTCAGCAGGAAGGCAGAAAGAAACATGTTACCTTACAGATTTACCAAGGAATTTCTGGATAACTGTGACAGTAATGGGCAGTATTCCTGACTGTAACAGCAGTACACTGAGCACAGACCTGTATGTGCTTTGGAATAGCTGCATTCCCCATTTGGCTGCTCACCTTTGGGACTAGTTTTTGAGACCTTGCTTTTACTGTCTTGGGTTTTGTCCTGCTTGCTTTTCTTGTGAAACTGCACTTTACGCCCTTTTTCTTTTCAAAGCAGTTTAAAAAGTGTTGTCTCTGTCTTCCTGCCCTTGTCTCCCAAATGCCTGTGAGCATCCATCACTATTTTCTCTGTAATATACAGACCACTGGTTCTGATAACCAAAAATCTATTCCTAAACTGTATCTACCCCCTTGGTTTGTAGAGCATACCTTTTTCTGTTTTTAATTCCGTGTTAGGAATTTGATTATGCTTTCTTCTAGAGATCAGGTTTTTTTAACACTTGTCAAAAGCTTCAGTCTCATGTATGTCATCAATTTGGTTGTTCTCTTCTAAATTGGATTTCACCACTTTTGAATGGATATATCCAGACAGCTGATATTGCCCATTACTACACACATTTTTGTTTATTGAATATTGTTGTGGTTTACAGATTTAATAGACCCAACACTGAACGTTCTGTGAGTTTTTGTAACCACTTTTTGATCTTCCTGATTCGCCAGGTTCAACGTTATTTTATTGATACCAAAGTGAAAAATGGCCTGTGCTTACACTTACAAGGATCTCAGATGAATGTTCTGACTGCTCAACACAGCAAGAAAATACACTTTCACAGTCAACAAGTCATCTTACTCAGTAGAACACAAAAGTTAAATGGTCTGTAACTTCAGTATTAGCAAGGAAAATACAGTACAAATTACTAAAAAATACTAAAATATAGAATTGTGGTCAGGTATCCCCACTACATTAATCGCAGCAGTAGCCTGAAATTTGAAACTTTTAATAAAAAGTTCTTAAATATAAATTATATGGCAAATGTACAGTACATTGCTTTGTCAGTCTTTTAATCCAGTGTTTTGCAGTAGAACAGCAACTGTTAAGTCAGTCTTTTCTTGTTTTCTTTAAAAAACAAAACAAACCCAAAAAAACCAACAAAACCCAAACCAGTCTTTCACGTCCCTCAGTATCATGAGTGTGAATGATCTGAATCTGGAATACCACTGTCTCTGTAGCTCCTGTTACTACTGCTTTCACTGTGGCTGTTCTTGTACAGATTCATGCCGTTAGGCGGGAAAATGGTGTGTATTACAAACTCCTCCTTGGACACTTGGTCATTGGTTATTGGTATCATCTGGAAAGAAGTTTCCCTGATTTCCAGGATGGAGTTATCCTTCTTGGTTCCTGCTTCGGCATAGTCATCTTTTCTCCGGCGCCCCTTGCTGTAGGTGCAGTTCCGGGAGAACAGGGACCCGTTCCTGTGCACGTACCAGCAGACCAGCGCCAGCAGCGCTATGGCCACCAGCGCCACCGCACCGCCGATGATGGCGGCCAGGGGCAGGCTGGGGTTTTTGTAAGGTTCTTTCTCCTGCTCCCGATTGAGGGTGGTGGTAGGGTTGTACATCTTGAGAGGTGCCGTTTCGGTCTCGATGCATTCGGGTGTCTCGTCGGAGAGATAGATGTTGCTGGTTTCCATGGGAACCATGCACACACGGTACGGTGATTCTGGTTCGAGAGCCGTGAGCAAATAGTCATTCCTGTCGCCTGTGACTATCGTTTCAGTTATAGATCCAAAGGCAGGGCTGTGACCCATCTTGAGCCAGCTCAGTCTCAAAGCAGTCATTGGTAGTGCAACCTTCCAGGAGATGTGAATAGTCTCCGTGCTTACGGATTTCACAAAGATTGTAATGATTTTGCGCACCGGGCTTGCTGTGGTTCTGTAGTTTTTATTCAGGTTGGGTGTCTTGACATCTGCTTGTTTGGTCACAGAAATGGGCCAGTGCCCCTGGGCCGGGTATAGTGTGTTTGGTACTGCAGTAGTGATCTGAATGGTACTTATCACACCATCATCCTTACAGTCAAACAGGTCTGCGCTGAGGTCTTTGATAGCCATCCCACGCACTTTTTCTGGTGCCTGACACATCAGTCCACGCACGTTCACTTTTAAAGGCAATGACTGTAACCAGTCGCGTACCCATTTCATTTTGCACCCGCAGTGCCACGGGTTGTTGCGAAGAAAAAGTTGAGTGATGTTGTCCAGATCGTCAAAGACACCCTGAGGTAAATTGCTAAGATTGTTATTGGACATATCTAGTCGATACAACTGCCGTAAGTAAGAGAAAGCATTGGGTGGCACACGGTTGATGTGGTTTTCTTGAAGATAAAGCTTTCTTAGGTTTGTTCCCGGCAAATTCACCGGTGCGGCTGTGAGGGAATTGCGGACCAATGACAGTTCTGTAAGATTGACTAGATTCATGAAGACTTTGTCTCCTAACCCGTGATTATTTAGGAGATTTCCATCTAAAACAAGGCGTTTTAGATTTGTAAGGTCTTGAAGGGACAGCTCAGAAATTGTGGAAATACGATTATCATCCAAGCGTAGCTCTTCTATGGTTTTAGGCAAACCCCAGGGAATGGTGCTAAGGTGATTTCGAGAGAGAAAAAGAAGTCTGAGATAGATGTTGTCCCGGAAAGCTCCATCCTCAATGCTAACAGCGGAAACAGAATTATCATCCAAATGCAGTTCTTCCAGATAAGGAATTTTTGAAAGTGAATCATAAGTAATGGTCCTTATATTGTTCTCCTGCAAATGCAGTTCCTTAATGTACTTAGGGAGGTTAGTGGGGAATTCATCTAGGCTGTTGCGGTATAAATATATTCTTTCCACCCTAAGCAAGTTCTTCAGTTCTGAAGGAATCCCAGCATTATTTATTTGATTGTTCTGAAGGAAGAGGGTAGTTGCATCCTCTGGGATTCCTGTAGGAATAGATGTCAAATCGCGATCATTACAATATATGAAACCCACATCACAGCGACATACTGAAGGGCACGGCTTGGCACTAACAGAATAAGGTGCCATGTCAAGTAACAGCCCTATTTTAGTCCAAACTAGGAAGATGCTCCAGGTAACACTAATCATGGTCAGGAATGATGAGATTTGTATACAGTTCTGATCTTCAACAATCTAAAAAAACCAAACAAACAAAATTATCCAGATCATCAGTGAAAAAACCGCAACAAAAATTCAACATTACAGAAGATGTCTGAAACACACACATTAAATCAAATTCAAGCTTGTAGATGCATTTTACTTTCCTTTCCTTACATCAATAATTCTACTACTGGTACTAATTCAATTAATAGGTTATTCTGCATAGTAACTGAAAATAATATCCTCAAGTATGTGTGATCTGTGAATTGTTTTGCTTAAGCAAGAAGACTCTTTCTAAGGATTCCTTAACATTCCATGTATACTGACAATCTTTGTTCACGGATACCAGATAAGTAGAGAACTGAAGTCACACCAGAGTTCAAGTAAATCATTCTATATCTGAAAGATAAGAAGTAATTCCTAAGCCAGCTAACTTCCTCAGGAACCCTTAAGTGAACTATAAAACCCTTACCAAACCCACAAGTCTAGTGGTAGCTATTTTGGAAGTTCAAGAAAAGCCATACAGGCAAAGCATAAAATGCAGACAAAAGAGTGAGGGCCAGCAAAGACTTTTTCCCAAGGCTTTCCAAGTGCTCAACTTCACAGCGTGTAACTTACAAACACTGTGGACTACTTTGCTTGGTTTTCAAGCTGAAGTGTTCAGAAAGGTGAATGTTACAACTGGTAGGTAACTGGTAGAGCTATGGCCCTTCTAGTTCACTGGATGAACTATTTCATTACATGCTTAATTCCATGTTTAAATATCTGTCATTCTCAAAAGTCTTCTTACTAAGCAGCACACTTGTAAGAGACTATTTGGCAGGTTTAACCACATTTTCCCATCATATTAGTAGCATAGTATAAATTCACTCTTGAGACTGAGATTGTACTTTGCATTGGTAGTGTGTTTGTACAATGAGCTCAGGTAATTAGCATTTTTATAGCTTTTAAGACAACATAATTCAGTTACCATTGTAATTAGGGTTGTGAGAACTCCTGCAAGATGACCTATGCTTTAAGTGGTGTCATGACCTTTTCTCTTGTGGGTTCATATATTAATTGAACTTTATTCTCTGAGGCATGAAAAGGAAAATAAATTAATATTGATCCTACCGTATTTAAAGGTATGAGTAAATTTTGTGCTTGGGGATATCCAGTAAAGGAATGTCTTTCTGCCCAGTCACTCTTATGGTTTACTCCATGGAGCAGTTTTTTTCTCGATGGTGTTTACTCAGATGGTCCTTGGTGGAGGTGTGTGTTTCCTGGCTCCTGGCACGACATTCAATGAGCATTCCAACCAAGATTTATCATGGTACATAAGCACACCAGGCCCGGGTGTGGAAAAGCTTCAGCTTCCTTCTATTTTTGTCCTCATGTAAAGTCTGTGAATGAAGAGCCTCTTTTGTTTGGTTTAATGCCTTTAGCAGGAATTACTTTCTTTGTAACTCTTAGGAACTCTTCTGTGCAGCGTAGTAGTCATAGGAGGGAACTTGAGCGCCGTGTGATAGAAACCATTCATTATGCTGAGGCTCGAAGGATTGCAGCCTCTTCAGGAGGTCAGCAAAGGGATGCTTTTCCTATCCAGAATTATCCAAGTATGACCTTTGTACAGTAGCTACATCCCAATACATCCACACCTCTTTGAGAGAACCATTTTCTGACTCTCACTTGTTAATGCTTCTTCCAAAATTTGTAATGCAGGAAAGAATTCCTCCTGTGCTGCAAGAATGCAAGTTACTCTACCAGAGAAACATCAGGCAACTCAGATGGTTTTCTTCATCATAAAAAACCCCACAAAAATATTATTTCCTTCCCAGAAAACTCCCCTTTGAAAGCTTTCCTCGAAATCTTAATGTCCTGCAAAAGTAAAAACAACAAAAAAAATTGAATTAATAACAACTGGTGCACACTAGTTTTTTAAGAGTTGCATTCCCCTGTACACGAATAGCACACCTTGTTTCCCCAATGCATTGGTATTTCAGCAAAATACACAGAGCTCTTTCAGAAAATGTTTTGCTGTGTGGTTTCTTGTTACTGCACTTTTGCTGGAACTACATTTCCCCTTGTTTCAGCAGAAAAATAAAGGCAGAGAGTAACAAAATATTTGTAAATGATGTTTTTCACCTGATGACAAATGCCAGTGTTACCTCCTTGGAGGAGGCCAAAATGGTTGCTTGCTTTGTGTTCCTGGTAAATAGAGATAGATGGTGATCCTCTCCTTGCTTTTAAGCATAAAGGGAGCTAATTACTGTTCACTAGTTACTGGGTGAAAGGGGAAACATTTTTGCTAAAATACTCTATGAATATTTTCCATTTGCAGCATGCTGATTCTGAGCTAGGGACTAGCAAGGCATCTGTGTCAGCTCTTTGGCCATACATAGGTGGGTTTAGTCTGTACAATTTCTAAAAATAAGAAAAATATTATTTTTTTCATTTGTATTTCTTACAGAACTCTAATTATTTTTAAACATTCTTAACTTGGGCTACTTCATATCACTACTGCAGAAAGTATCCAGTGAGATACCAAGTCTGTGCCCCCTGAGAGTGTGTGTAGCATGTCTGAAATAGAAGTGGTTAAATCTGAAATTAAAGAAATCCTTAACGTTTACTTGCTTTTCCCTTTCATGACTTCACGTTTGTCCAAAGGACTGAGCACAGTCCTCAGGACTAAAATGCTTGGCAAGAACAGCGTGCTGAGTAATGCTTGCTTAGCTGCCTTCCTGGGAGCAAAACTAGAGCAGCTTCTGGTCCTCCGTAAAATACTCGAGCTAAACACAAATGCTCTCTGTTTTAAAACTGTCTTTTGCGATTTGTAGCAGGTCTGTCCTGAAACGGACCAGTCACAGTCCTACAGCAACACAAAATACACGGTGAAACAAAGTTATTTAAATAGATACAAATTCTGCTGCTCTTTTTCATAGAAAGATGTTAACCATTTAAAAAAACCCCAAAGCCCGCCACTTCAGAAACTGTGTGACTCTCCAGTGAGGGAGTGGAAAAGCCTTTTCTCTCCTGCTGCTGCTTTCATGCTCCTCTGAGCTTTGTTTTCAGCACCTTGTTTTCAGCAGCTGTCCAATGAAAATAGGAAAAATGAGAGACCCCCACTGTGGCATAAGTAAGTATTTTTATGTATGCATTATTTAAGACAAAAAATCAATCTGTGTGGCCACATTTTAGACTAGGAGGGAATGCATGTTTATTGGTAACTTATGTAATTTGGGTAAATTATATAATCATTATAAAATGGAACAAAAAGCTCTGTGTTCTTCCACTGTCTAGTTTTCTTGGTCTGTATGACTGAAGTATGTGGGGAAAGAAGTTCAGGCCCTATTCCTAAAACTTTGAAATAAAGAGCATCTTAACAGCTGTAGAAAAAAAATGGTATCTCTTAGGAACTAATATGAAATCGTGATAGAGGGTATTTTCTGGAAGGGTATGGTGAAGTAGGAATATAAATTCCTTTAATAGGCCTTTGAAGGCTACAATAACTTTTAAGTACTTAAAATCATAAATTTACTTTAGAACTCTGAGCTGTAAAAAACTTGTTAGTATTAAGCAAAATGTTGGCTCTAGTATGCATACATTACATAGATCTGTGCACACACAGAAAGTAAGTTCATTTGTTTTACCTTTCTAGCACATAAACTGTTTCCTCTGTGCTTCATTTGATAGTCATCTCTTCATTTATTGCCACTATTATAATAGCAGTAATGTGTGGGATTAAAATGAAAGCACTAAAGCTCATTAAGTTCCTGGAATTTTTTTTATCCCTTCTCTCAAAATTACATGAAAACAAGAGCAAGAAAAAGAAAAGGTCGCTTTGGAGAAGAAAACACTGTTTCAAAAATGTGGATTAAGACTATATCCCCCACTCCCTTTTCTAAACTTAGAATAGTTTTCTTCAGGTCTTGATTGTTTGATATCTCGCACTTCCCTTTTATATTTCAAGCCATAGCTGAAAACAGTGTTTTTGCATATCAAAGGCTCCAGTGATCTGTCTACAGAGAAGAAGGGAATCCTGCTGCCATGCTCCAACTTTCCCCTTCTTGAGCTGTCTCTAAATGTTCCCCGACATCAAGTCATTATAGCTGATCCGGCAGGATGAAAAGAAAAGTGACCCCCACTGGTACAGACACTGTGTCCAGGTTTCTGCAACATCACATTGGGAGGCTTCATGGACACATGGTTTTGAAAGAAGCCATTACTTTTGAACAGACCAGATTTTAGAAGCTCTGTGCTAAAATTAATTTTTAAATGCAAAAACCACTCTTTTTTAGTAGCAAAAGTAACATTGGAAAAAACGAACAGCAGTGTTTTTGCTCTTTATTCTGAGCTGAGTGTTTTCCTGGACTTTGCTGAACCACATGGTTAAATTAGTTTCTCTGGGACTGTGTTAGCAAGTGAATTACTAGAGATAGCAAGAATGTGTGGGCCTTGCACGTGGATTTACCGCTGTGGTACAGCTAAGCAGGGGGACATCTCATTCGAAAATGTTCAACATAATTTGAGCTATTAAAAAAAAAAAAAAGGTGCCTAAGAAGAACATTGTATCTACTCTAAAGTATGGAGTCCAGCTGCACTCCCCAGGCAGTGGCTTAACAAAATAAATAGTTTTGGTATGTTTGGAAAGTTAGGATTTTTTTCTAAAAACAGTGTCAAAGATTTCTTTCCGAGCTGTGCTAAAATGTGAATAAAATCAAGATCTGCCTCACTCGAGGTCACACAATGCTTATTTGAATTTCTAATCTACTTCTCTGTTCTCCAGCAGGAACTCTGGTAGCTCAGTGGCTTCTTTCTTACCATCAAAGTAACAGAGGAAAGGGAAACAACTCGGTATTTTTAGGTTATAAATGACAAAGGTATCGTTCAAAGCCACCACTAGAATATACATACTTGATAAGACAATTTGCTTAACCAGTTTACTTCTATTCCAGAATTAGCTCTGTATTTGTTTAGAATCTGAAACATATCAGAAACATAAAATGTGCTTATTTTTAAATATACTTGTGAAGTCCACCTACTGCTTGTAATAGCAGTTGTGCTTACAAAGGTCATGCTGCAGCTTAAGTAGCTTCACCAACTTTTTTTTTTTTAATAAGAAGTTCCACAGTGTTAATCTAGACTTAAAACAGTGTCCACACTTTGTTTTCTTTAAGTGTATTACTCAGGGTTAGTTGATAGTGACAGCAAAATGCTTTCTAAGCACCCTGTCTAGGAGCTGGAATTTCCACGATCATCGTATTTCAGGAAGGTCCCCCAGTCTTTTGTTTGGCGCTAGGCAAGCAGAAGGTCCTCTAGCTGTCTTTCCAAGGGGTAAAAAATGCAAGGGAGTTTGCAAAAGTGTGAGAGAGCCCTTCGGTCAGGCTGTACCACTGCGTGTTGGTGAAATCTGTGATGTGTTTTTTTTTCTTGTTGGAGGTTTGATTTACTTGCAGAAAACTTGCTCCCACTTCTTGTGCAGCAGGAATAGTACTGCTTGTGTCTTAAGTCAAACTCAAGTGTCTTAAAAAATGCAAATTTTTATATGATCTTCCCTCAAATGCAAGTAAATCTGACTTAGAAATGAATTCTGAGTAAAAGCTTGACTCCACACCTAAGATCAGCCAAACCAGTATTTGCTGTAGAGGATGGAAATGAACTAAGAATGGTTCTCTTCTGAAGTTTACTTCTAAAACCTTTCCTAGTTTTGAAGACGCTGGGTTGAAAAGACCCAGGCTATTACTCTATTCCATCTCACTCTCCTGACTACTCTGCTGCAACAAAGGTTGCACTTTAAGAAAACACTTTGAGGGGGAGTCTTTTGCAATGGATTTTTGCTTTTTGAGTGTTTTAGTGCTCTTTGAGTTTAGCCAATTATGGCTTCTAAGTTTTCTTTTGAGAGCTGCTGCTGAGGTAACTTGCCTGGGCATTAAATAAAGGAAAAGAGAACAAATGCTGCCATTGTTTCAAGGGAAAAAAAATCTATTTTTCCCCCCTTGGCAGGTTTAGGTAGAATTATACCTGATAGGGAGTTTCTGGCACAAAACTCCACACATGTAAAAACATTACTTAAACACTAGATTAAGTTTCAGTAGTTTTGTTTCTTTCCTTTTTAAAGCAGTTGTTTGCTCATCTCCTGATTACTAAATTTGTTCCTCAAAAAAATTAGAAAAAATGTAAAGCTGTAAGAATGTTTGGATTCTTACAGCTCATGAAAGGCAGAAGAGAGTTAGTGATGCCATAAGATATTTACTGAACACTTTTCAAGATTCCTGCCCTGAGTGGTATTTGGCTGCTTATTAAAAATAAATGTAAGCAATCACATAGTAATTCTTCTGTGCATTCCTGTGCTTTGAAGTGATTAAGGAAAAAAACTTGAGAGCTAAGTAGCCATTAGCATCCATGCTTCCTGCTACAATGAGACAAAGATGGCCATCTCCCAAATGAAGCCACTTCAAATAACTGCAACTGCAAAGTTCGCAAACTCCAGCAATTGCTTTGATTAGTCACCCTCGCCTTACACAATATCTGACGACTTTTAGCTACTGGTGACAGAGGAAAAATGAAAAAAAACCCAAACAAACACCAAAAACCCCAACCCAGAAACTCATCTTCGTTTTGTTCTTGCTGTAAAATGTATCCACTTTATTTCTGGAGATCAAAGCTCGCTGTGAGTTTACTACAGAGTTTTTTGCCCACTGGGGGGTGGTACATGCTACAAAACCTGTGCTTTTAAGAGCCACAAGTCAGATGTTTTTTGCTCCTGTCCAGTTTTCTCTGCTTTAATTACAACAAAGTCTCCTGTTGAGAAAAACAGAGGCGGTCTCCAAAGGAGGGAGTTAAAAAAAATTAAACAAATCACTCTTTTAGAGAGTTTACAGAATTTCTCATGCTCATTACTTGCAGTATTTATCTGGTTGCTCTCCAGTTAAAATGGTCTAAGTATACAAAAAAAAAAAAAAAAAGAAAAAAAGAGAATTAGCATTTTAAATATATGCCAAGGGCTGTCACTCTTTCTGGTATACAGGAGGAACACAGAAGACAGAAAAATACAGCTTTAAGAAGTGATTAAATGTGGATGAAAAATAAAAAAGCTTGATAGCAGCATGAATAGAAGGATTAGAATAACCTCAGTATATTTTAAGATAATTGGCTTTCTGTAAATCCAGGTATACCTTTTGTTTATTAAATACTTGAAACCCTATCTTACACAGGGCTGTATTGTATGGTTTTGGAATAAATTAAAGAAAACTTGAAGGTGGGTTTTCTTTTGAGGGAAAGAAGGGCACTGAAGGTGGGTTTTCTTTTGAGGGAAAGAAGGGCACTGGAACCTCTTAAGCATGACCTAATGTGTGGTATATATTGACAAGGAAAACACATACTGATCTTTCTGTTTTATAGCAAATAATTCTTTTCTTTATACACTTGAATTGACAAATGCATTTCTCAGTCTAATTCAAAGAAATGTTCATTAAGACGCCATATCCCCAGGCAATAGATGGTGAGCATAACTGATGCTTCCATCTTTTTGGGCAGGATATTTTAGACAAGGAAATTGGGGTCAGGATAATGAACTGTTTTTTTAAAGTCTGAACGTTTTCAGCCTCTTTGTACACTTTTTCTTTGTATAAATGATTTACGAGGAAATGCAAAATGTGAATCTTCTTGTTTCGAAGAGGCAAAGAGAAAATGCATTCAGCTGATGTGCAGGAATAAGATTTAATTGTAAAGTAATTCTGCATTTTGGTGTGAATCTGGTGTAGAAAATACTCCGCTCTACTCTGTTAATTGACCAGAATTGATCCCTTGCAGAAGGGAAGTGACTTGCCTTCAACCCAAATTAATAATCCATCAGTTACAGCATTCCATGAATTAGTTAATTACATACACTCGTCCTTGCGTTTACAACACTCCTCGCAACTTTGCCTGGATGTGCCAGGGTTGAGCTCAAACCCCTTTGCGGTCAGAGAGATTAAAATTGAGTCGACCTCAAAGAGCAGGGCTGAGCCAGAAAGGCAGCTGTCTGTGCAAGAGCTGAGCTTTTATTCACCAGGGGGATGAGCTTGGAAACTAAGCAGGAACCAAAAAAAAAGAACCAACCAAGCCCAAAATCAGAAAGCTGTGCCTGGGTGCTGTGAGCTGTGGCAGATGCTGGGAAGCAGGACCGCTGCCTTAGGAAATGCAGGGACAGTCGGGCTTTGCATGATCAACTTAGTTGCAGCTCCCAATCGCGTTTAAGGAAAAGGGTTAAAACAAAAGGTTCTGGCACATCCAGCAGTCACGGAACGGTTTCTGGGGTCATAATCACGAAGAGATGAGGTGTGCAACGAAGTACGTGGTGAACTATTTATCTGCAAGCCATCTGTAAATGAATTAGCCGTGCCTGTACGGAGGCAGACAATCACTTAATACACTGAAAACAGCTGAAAAGTTGATTAGAACTAGGCGAGGACCCATGGAATGGCAGGAGGATTATCAGCCAGCTCTTCCCAAAAAAAGTGGGGCGTCGGGGCGGGAATCTGGGCCTGTTGCGTTCTTTCTGTGCAACCATTTTGTTGCCCATCTCCTCGCCCGCAGACTTTGTGGTGCGGGGAGCAGCGCTGCGCAGGGGCGCGAACGCATCGCCTCGGCATTTTTTTTTTTTTCCCTTTTTAATAGATGCAGCAAGAAGGGATGGAGGGAGGGGGAAGTTTTCCAGCCGCGGGAGCCCTGCGGGGTAGGGGCAGAGCACCCCGCAGCAGCCGGTGAACCGCGCGGCCGGGGTCCCTGCTCTGCGGGGCTCCCGCGCTGCTCTCCGCCCCCGCGCAAGGCGGCTGTGCGCCGGCTGCTCTCCCGGGCCGGGGCAGCGCAGGCTCCGCACGCCAAGCTCGGGGTGCCTCCGGCCGCGCTCCGAATGCGCGGGCTGAGCCGAGCCCTCCGCTCCGCTGCGCGCCCCGCCGCGCACCCCGCCGCAGCGCCGGACCCGCACGCCGGCGCTGGGGAGCGAGCGCTGCTGTGGGGAGCGCAAACTTCCCTCGGCATCCTCCTTCTCCTCCGCACCCCACGACCCGCGCAAAGCCCGCGGAGAACCCAGAGCGCTCATCCCGCGCTTACCTGCAGAGAGGCGCGGGAAGGGGCGGTGGCGGCGGCGGCGGGGCCGGGAGCGGAGCGCGGTGCGGTGCGGTGCGGTGCGGTGCGGTGCGCAGCGGTGCGGTGCGGAGCGGCGCTGCGCTGTGGCGGGGCGGCCGCGGACGGAGCTGGGCGCGCTCCCCTCAAGTGGCGGCGGCAGCGGCGGAGCGGCGGGGGCGGGGCCAGACGTCACGGGGGCGGGGCCAGAGCCGGGGCGGGGCGCGGGGCCGCCGCTAGGGGGCGCGGCAGGCGGCGCGGCGGAGGGCGTGAGGGACGTGAGGGCATGGCGCCTCGGCCCGCACGGGGTGCTCGGAAATTACTGCTTTAGCCTTGTCTCTCCGTGCCGGGGGAGCGGTGGTGCCGCCGGTGGCCGTGCCGGAAGTCGGGTGGCTCCCGTTCATCGCCCAGTTCATCCCCCAGTGCCTGGTTTTGGGCTGGGCAGGTGATCCCGGTTCCCCGGTTTTGGGATCAAGGACCAGGACAGCCCGCGAGTTTCACGAAGGCGCTTGAAATAAAAAGCTATTTAAAACGCAGTTTAATAAATGTCCTCAATCTCTGTGGCCACATTGCTGTGAGCGTCGCTTCCCTGGCTTTGGAACTTGGTGTAAGGTGACACAGGTTATCGCTGCTTTGAAAGATTTCAGGTTTTTTCCGAGGTGATTGTCTGTGGAATCATCCAGTGGATACAAGCTGCCTGGCTCCTGCTCCACCCGGGCCGGCACTGGCCGGAGGTACTTCATGGTGCCTGGCGGGGCTGACATTGAGGGGCATTGTGGCCTGGCTGGGCTGCAGTCATTAGGGATTTTTCCCAAAGTTCTCTTCTAACACAACAAAAAAATTATGGTAGTTTAAGAGCAAACTAGAAAACATCTTCCCCAGATGTTTTTTCATAAAACCTAGCTCCCTTTACCCATAGCTTACAAGCACACAAATAGTGTTGGATTTGGCAGATGTTGTTGGTATTTTTGTTTTTTTAAAAATTTTCCATCAAAACAGGGTTTCTTCCCTAGCAGACAGCTGCTGCTTTCATGAGCATTCTGTTCTCTTCCTTAGGCGTGCACAAGTGATCTTGGCCACCTCCTGCAGGGATTTGAGCAGCATGTTCTCCAGCACAGAGCCATGGCCGGGGGAAGGCAGGTTCCCAAAAACTGTCTCTGCTGGTCCCAGTTATGCTCCAGTTGTGCTTTTTGCTGGTGTCAGAAGTCTACAAGGCCGAACTCCATTAATTTCAAAGAGGGCTTGACTTCTCTAAATCCTATGGAAACTGCCACATAGGTGCACTTTCTGTGTAAAGTTTGACTGCTTCAATCCCTGTTGTTCATCTTTTGTCAAAAACAAATGTAGACAAATTAAAAGGTGTCAAACCTCATCCTTTCTCGAGAGGAATTTTAATAAATTTTTGAATACTGCTTGATGTATTTGGTTTGAAATGTTATATACATGTATTTCTTCTACTAATAAAAAAAATTCTGGATTGATTTTCCTTGATAAGGAGGGAAAAGGAATTTTTCGCTGTCACTTCAATTCTAATCTTTCCCTGAGGAGTGTAAAAACTAATAATAAATTGACTTCAGGTTAAGGTGCAATTGTCTGTATTGATAGTCCTGGCAGTGAGCTGTGCCCTAACCAGCTCAGTATAATAATCTGTGTTGCATACACATCTTAACGCACATCTAGCACGTTAGAGGCATGCAATGGATACATATGTACATGTATTACAAACGCTGATACATCTGGTACTACAGCATGCCCGTGTCTCATGTGGGACAGAACAGTGGGCTGTGGAAATGCCAAGAGTTTGGAAATGCTGCAGATATCCTGTGGATTTTTTTTTTAAACTGAGATTCTTTTAAGGTTATGGTAGTATTTTTCAAAAGCATTGAGTATTTGGTATTTCTCATGCCTGACTTAGCTGTATTAGTTAACAGATTCCAGGGTTATGTTGCTGTGCCATGTTGCTAAGCCTCAACACAGATCTGTGGGATGTTCGTAAAAGATGTATATGGTACTCATCCAGCTATCTCTCAGCTTAATTCCAAGGCTGGCCCAGTGCTTATGGCACTGGTTAGAAATTACAGTACATATTCCTAGAGAATTCCAAAGGGCATGTGAAAAATAATTAGATTTTACCAGGTCACAGCTGCTCTGGAATACTGAAAGGTCTTTAATGTGCTGTTGCAAGCAGATTTTTGACTGTATTCTTTTATGTAAACTCCATAAATATACTTCTTAGGAACGTGGGTAGCCTTTAAAGTACTCTCCACAAAAAACCTGTTGTACATGGAGATCTTGACCACATTCTCCATCTTTTTCTCAAAATGTAGAAATTCAAGGTGTCTTCAATTGCAGGAGAATGGAGAAGTTCTTTTAATAATGATGGAGTTACTTATATGTTGGGAATAAAAATATGAATATTTAACACAGACGTGCCAAAGCCTCGGAATATAATGAGATATTTTAATTGAATTTCTAAGTTAAAATAGTGTTTTACCTGTATTTTGTTTATAGAATTAATTAATGCTCATGACACTGAGATTAAAGTTCTTGTCAGACCCACAGGGAAATTACCTTTTGGAAGACACGGTAATCTTGTTAACGCTTCATGGGCTGAGAGGGTTTAAAAGGTGTCGGGTGGGAAATTCAGACTACTCACACTACATCATGCATTACACGGAATTTTACTGCAAGTTTATAACACAGTCTTGTAAGGTGCTATTAGGTCAACGTGGTAATAATGATCCTTGCGGGTTTTTTTTTCCTGAGCATCCTGATGGTGTGATAAGAATTGAAGTTCTGGGAACTCCCTTAACCGAAGGTTGACCTGAATGACTCTCCCTGTGACTTGACAGGCTTTTTGGATATACTTTGTCCTGCTGTAGATCAGATTCTGTCATATATATTTCTGGGCAGGACACTTATGAAATGTTGAGAAACCGAACACCTTGACTGGAAAGTGAAATTGAATCTGAGATTACTCACCCTCAGTGAAGAAGGAGAGGGCTGGCTGTCTTCAAGAATCGAAACTGAACTCTTGCTTCGTTGAGCTTCCCAAGGACAGATTCCTGTCAGATAAAGCTGAGAGTAATAGTTTGATATTCAATGGAATAAGCTGAAACGAATGTTAGTGGGTTTTAGCTCCAGGCTTTTATGAGGTTATATTGATTTTTCAAAGCAAGCTGTCCCAAATCCAAGTTAGGCATAGGCTGATTTGTAGAGACATGTAAGGAACGAGGACACTGTGATAGATGAACTTCAGTATGATACATATCCTGTAAGGTTTCCTGATATTCACTAAGTACAGTTTCTCTGCAAATAACTATTGCATTTTGTATTAGAGTTTAGTCTTTAAATAATCTGAACTGTTTCAGAATTAGAATCCAGTTTTGGATATATTCCTTCCAAATATAAATGTCTGTCAAATTCAGCTTTCAGCATTGTGTATGTACATAGAGTACCTTGTCAAAGTTGGTGCAGCAGCTCTGTATCGAATGCTACAAAAATGGGAGTGTAATCATGCAAGACAGTCTGCAGTTGAGCTGAAAAGGTATAGAGTCTAAAATAAAACTAAATGCTCATTTAAAATTAGGTGGGCTTAACAGTGCTTTTTTCTTTTCCCCTGCCAGAGGAATGTGAGAGATAATAGTTGTAATTGTGGTTATTTTGTCTGTCTGTAAAGGCCAGGAGGTTAGACCGCTGCACCTGTATTTTCTGCCATTCCTCCCTCTTCATGCTTTCTCCCTGTTCTTCTTTCCAGCTCTCCTAAACAGCCCCAGGAAAAAGCCCTGTCAACTCAGAAACACCCGTGATGCAATCACATCTGTATTTTCCCTAAGGCAGATAAACAGCTTTGCTTGTGAGATCATGTGCTATGGATAGGAAAATTAAGTAACTTAATAGGGAACTGGAAATTGCAAAGCCTTTGAGTAAGGTATTTATTTTTTATTATTTACAGGACATACTGCAATGGGTAAAGAAAGCTCACTACACAAAGTCCTACCAGGAAAGTTTGCTCCTGATGCTTAGGGTTGATATTTGTATTTAGAAGGCAGTTTCCTCTATTTGTTAGATGTCAAACCTTGAATCTACCATGACATTTTTAGGAGAAACAGCTAACTCCTTCACAGCTATGAAGAACATGGAATTTTTCCTTGCTTACTTGACAAAGTAAGTGATGCTGTCAGAAGAGAACAGACTTTCCATACACTTGATGTGGCTTTGAAAGTGTGTTAGAGGAAGGGAAAATAGTGCTCCCCCAAAACAACCTTGAAAACCTTAACTGAGATTGTTAGTAATGTGTAGTATGTGTGAGGAAGAATCCTGTGAAGGAAAAAACCTGCTCTTCTGCTCTCAGGGTAGTTCTGCATTTGCAAATTCCCGTTTTTATGGATGAGGCCTGTACTGAGCCGAACAAAGTGGTAAATGCATTTTTACACCTGCCTCTATAAAAAGGGTTCCAGTAGTACAGAAATACTTAAAAACCCCCAAAAAACGGAAACCTTCTGAAATGGCAGAAAAAAAAGTGATGCAGTTTAGGTCTGGGGTTCTTTCTTGGAGCTTCATTTGCTGCTTATGCAACAGTTGCCCAGAGCTAGCCTTTGAGGATAGAGAGATATGCAAGGCAGGGGTGATTTGGAGCTTGCTAAGAAGGGGTTTGGGGTGGATGACTCCTTTCTGTCCATGTTCCTGTTTTGCTTGTTAATGTTGGAACTCATTGCTGCTCCTGCTGTTGCCTATTTAGATATGGATCAGACCATCAGTGGGGCAAAATTCATGTTTCTTGTTATATTTCCATATGCATTTTTCATAAACCTCAGTTCTTCATAGGTTTATTCTGATAGCTTGAAAGTCACATGCTTTCTCTCAAGTCTATTTTCAGGCCATGGAAATAGTTCTTCTGGTCCTTTCTCTATGTTTTTACTTCCTGATAGCCCCACAGGTTTTTCCACCTTTCTTTCCTCTCACTGTACTCAGCTTGTCTCTGCCAGGCTTTCTGCATATGCCCTGTCTCTTACCCACCTCCTCTCCTCCTCCTGCAATGCCCAATAGTTGTTTCTCCACACATCAACCCACATTCCAGCTTTGTGTGCATTGATCTTCTGCCGGGAGAAGCTGCTTCTGTTGAGCTGTTTTCTCTCTCTTGTTGTCCTTCTTTGGCCCCATTTACATGTTAGAGAGTTTCCTATTTTCTTTCCTTCTCCTATTAGTTGAGCAGTCTCACTTAGGTGTAATCTGGTAAAATAGCAGTGACTGAGTTCTCTGCCGTTGTATAATGTATGAGTTTCCCAATTTGAATATTTAGCATTCTTTGTAAACTCAAAGCAAGTGTATGGGGACACAGTGCTGCTGAAGGCATTAGGTGGTGATCTGTAATCTGTACAAAAATGTACACCCCCTGCTTTGCAGGCAAATCAAATCAAAGCATTAGCACACTATTTTGGCCAAATGCACCACCCTAGTTGTTTGTGTCTAGTCTGTGTTAACATCTAGTAATGAGCCGGAGTCTGTGCATTTGCTGATTTGCGTGTGTAATACCTGGGTTTGAAATTACGAAAGACTGTGCCAGTGTTGAATACATGAATAACTCAAAAGTGTTTATTCTCAGGAAGAACCAAGTTTACATTGTCTGAACAGATTTATTTAGTCTTAAGCAGGGGTGATTGTTCTGGCTTCGGCTGTTCAGCAGGAGAGGGTGTTTCAGGAATGGTTTTGCCTAGCAGCAGTTAATGCGCTTGGCAGAAAGTAATGGGCTGGTATGGTCATTAAAAGAGAGTTAACAGGAATTTTGAAATTTCCCTGGCCATGAGAAATGTAGTTACATTTGATGAAATTCTGACTCGGGAAAAGGACACACATGCAGAAACTTTATCTTAGTTGAGAAGACAAGTAACTTTTGTACAAGAGTGAACCCCACCAGCACCATCTGCCTGAATTGGTGTGGGTGCTGGCGTGTTTTCAGCATCTGCTGGCTGAATGTGCTGTGGAAAGATCCTTGAAGCTAAACAGAAAAAAAAAAATGTAGTTTTAAGGCATATGTGTGTGTTCTTTCACATTTGGTTTTCCTGGTAATACATTATTAATGGTGATTTGACTTTTTACTAGTGAAATTTTGTTTAGAATTTACCTCAAATGCAAAGGAGATCTCATTCCTGAAGCATTGGCATGCTCAGCAGAGGCATCCTGTTGCCTTTGAATCTCAGAATCACATTGGAAGGTTTTCCTGGAGTGATCGCTCTTCAGTTTTCACCCATCTCCCCGTTCCAACACCTACAGAGAATGAATAGGGACACTGAGGAGTGAGAGAAGCTTTTCCCTGCCAGGTGTCTGCCCAGAATTTGCTGGTTATCAGGGAAGTGAGGAGAAGGCCTGAGACCTGGGAATTACTTTGAGCAGGTGATGAACATGCATTATTTAGTGGGTATGACTTGTTGCTACTGAGGATGAAGTTCCTTGAAGTCATAAGAGGCTGAATTTTCATGGGAATCAGGATCTGAAATTCATTTTAAGCTTCGTATCTGGAGCAGTGTTCTACATTTCTTTTTTTTTTTTCCTTCCTTAATCCATCTTTAATCTCCTTCCTCAAAGGTTTTGTTCTTTGGCCTTTGGTGAACACACACTAATTACTGCTGCCAATCCCAAGGCCTTGGGGGAAGTGCTGGGAGTCCTAAAGAGAAGTAACCTGTAGGAACCCATAAGAGACCTTCAGCTCTGTGACTCAGGAAGACAAAGGCATTTTGGCTGACCACAGGATGGATGTAGCTGTGCACGATGTGCAGCATGTAAGAGAGTTGGCTTGTCTGAGAAGGTGACAACAGCAGCTTTGGTAGTGAGGAACAGAGCCTCTTTTATTGAGGTCCTTGTTTCTCATCTCACCTTAAAAGTAGGAAAACCAAACTCCTGCTTTTCATATACAAATCTGAACATGTTTTTGTCTCCCCTAAAAGTGGTCTACACTACAGTAGCTTTGTATCCAATTAATTGGTAGGGAAAAAGATTTTCGAAGCTGCTTCACAGTCACTTTTCCACCTGCTTCTCCACCCTAAATCCCACTGCTCTTCACTCAGGGTTTGGAGCATTGATGCCAGAGACTTTGTCTTCTTTCCCTTTGGAGAGGAGTTGTAAAGAAGGTCAAAGGGAGGCCTGTCTCTGCCAGGACAGCAGGTAAAGTGCGAGGCCTGTAGCACAGTCATTACAGTGTAAGTGATGCCATGGGCAAGAGAGATCAGTGATACAAATTCTGGAGTGGTTTGGCTTTCCATTTCTTTGCTGAAAACCCACAGATGGGTTTTAAAACCAGAATATAAATCAATTTCTAATCTTCAGGTATTGTGACAAAACTCAGAGGTGCAAAACTCAGTTTTGCACATTGCTGTGAAAGCATAAACTACATGGTGGAGGTATTGACAGGGCTAGCTGGACCTATGATCTGAATCAAATATGGTATGTAGTCCTAATTAAAGCATTACTGTATATCTTTTCACATAAGCAGGCTTTCAGATACAGTAGAACGTGTGAGAACTATTTAATAACCCTTATTGACAAAAAAAATCTTCACTTGAATGAGAAAAGCAGACAGAGTCCCTCATTAAAACTGGAGTAGTTCTTGACCTTAGCAACAATTCTTTAGAATCATGCATTTCTCAAACCACCAGCAGCCTAAACTAGCACATTATTTATAGGTTTTGTTCACCTGATATGTATCTCAGTGTGTCTTTAGGTAGATTAAAAGCCATGCAAGATGCTTGTTACAATAGTAACACAGTTTTGTACGTAAAGCCTCAAACTTTGTACAAATAAATTGACCATAGTACCCCCTGAGATGCAAAGTATGATTTTTGAAGGTAATGCTTGAAACATCTGCTTTTGTAGTTCTAAAGCACTGAAACCAGAAGTTTGCCTTGCAAATGCCAGCAGATGCAACACCCAAACTCCAAGAGAAGCTCAGGAAGAGCTGTTAACAGCTGCACTGGGAAATTACCTTCATATTTAAATATGAATGCATCTAAAAATAACCCAGTGAGAAATGAAAACTCCATTTGTTGTTAGCCTGCCTAGTATTTGTCTTTATTTCTAGTTGATGTTATTTTATGTTTTTGTTTGTGGATATAACAAAGCCTATTTCATTTCTTCGTGATCATTTTTCCCAGGTGGTGCAGAGAGGTTCTGATTGCAATTGTAAATTCTTTAGTGGTGATTGCTGTGGATTGTTCAACCACAATCATTTCAGGCCTGTGCTGGGTCAGCTGTGTGCTCTCTGTGCTCTGTGCACACAGTGGAGCCCAGAAGCACATCACAGAAGGGATTCAGGTTATTGAGTTGAGGTCCTCGATACTGCAGGCAAGAGCATCTAAAAATGGGTTTGCACAATACATCTGGCTGCCTGCTGCTGCAGAGGGCAGCCCCGTCTCTGCTTCAGCATCGGGTTGTGTTTGGCCAGGCCTTTAGTCAGCTCAGCTGCCAAAAACTTCCTCCCAGAATAAAATACATTTTGCTGGTGCTGCTTTTCCATGCAGCTGATGATGGAGCTAGACAAGTGCTGGTGCCTGTGGGACCATCCTGTTCTCCACCGTAAACCCCACTACTCTTCACTCAAGGTTTGTGGCATTGATGCCAGAGACTTTGTCTTCATTTCCTTTGGAGACGACTTGTGGCAGGAGCACGGGTCTGCCATGCTGTACTGTGTGCTGAAGTTGGCTTTTATGGTCAGCTTTAACAGTACTGCAGTTATGCTTTTCAGAGAGGTGAAGAGTCAAGTTTTAAGCGTCCTAGGGTGCTCTATTTAGTCTCCCTGGATGTCGTGGAAACTTTCTATGTATGTGTGCATGGAACGGTTTCAAGTCAAATCCATCCCCTCGAAGAGCAGATGAGCCAGCTCTGAATGACAGCCAGTCACACTGCACGTCACAAATTGCTGCTGGCTCAGTTTCACTTATTTGTTTATTTACTCCACCATTCTGAGCTGCCTGCAAAACAACTGCAAAGCCCTGCTGCCTGCTAGTTATGGTTTTCCACCCACCACTGCCGTTCGAAACTGACTTCAATGCTGCATCTGTGAACTTCTGCCTTAGAGGTCTCGTACAGACTTGTTCTTAGTAAACGTACGAGTTTGGCATATGCAGCTGTCAGATTTCTTATGGTTTATGTCGCCTGTCATATTACTACAAAAACATTTTTCTTCTTTGCTTTTTAATTTCTGAAACTACAAAAATACTCATCTCTTTCTGTAACCTGTAATTCTACAGCTACTGTATTTTTAATAACAATAGATGCCATAACATGCTGGGGCTGTTACTGTGGAATTACTTTGTTGTTTTCCCGATGGTCTAAGGATTTTAATATGTTGGCCAAATGCCTCATTGAAAGGATTGTGGTATTGGCATGGAAACTGGCACTTTCATCAAATTGTGTGGCAGCTGTTCATTTTGTCGTGACTGCAGCAACCCTTTGCTCTCGCAATGTGGTGCTTGCGTTACTTAAGGTTTCAAATAGAAACATTCTCATGTAACTATTGCTGAAATGTGCAGTGCTTATTCTGGGAGTCCCTGAGCAGTGGGTGCTGCCAAAGACGGGGCAGAATCTCTTCACTCTTGTGATCAGTAACTCAAGGAAACGGCATGAAGCTGAGTTAGGACAGGTTTAGGTTGAATATCAGGAAGGGTTTCTTTACCTAGAGGGTATTTGGGCAGTGGAGCAGGCTCCCCAGGGAAGTGATCGCAGCACCAAGCCTGACAGAGCTCCAGAAGCATTTGCACAATGCTCTCAGACACGAGGTGGGATTCTTGGGGTGTCCTGTGCAGGGCCAGGAGTTGGCCTCAATGGCTCTGGTGCGTCCCTCCAACTCAGCATGTTCTGTGATTCTATGATTATAATCTTACATAGCCAGCTCTAAAATCCACCTGCCTTCTCATCCTACGGTTGTTTGGGTTCATTCTGTTCTTTGAGATGAAGAGAAGTTATTAACATTGACCATTACCTGCTTTTGGAGTGACTGCTGGGAAAACATCACTGTAACTTTGTAATGCCAGGAATGCTGTGCAGAAATACAGGGAATGGGCAGTTTGTCCTTTGCTGTGGCACCCTGATCTGTAGAATAAGAATCTGTAGAATAATGTGGATGTGTTCTAGGAAAACATCCACATGTGCTGGGCCAGAGAGCCAGGAGGATATGGTATAGGTTTAGCATTTTCGTTTTAGGGAGCAAACACGTTGCTGTGTTGTGTTTGTGGCAAAAAGCAGAAATAGATGGGAATGGAGGCAGCTGTGGCAGCCAAAGCAGGAGTCATTTTCCAGAGGAATGATGAGGCATCACTGTAACAGGCACTGACCTGTTGTTGGCCCGTGAAGGGTTGTACCTTTCCTCTTTGAAACTCTACAAGTTGAATAGTTTTAAACCAAAGACTTTCCAATTCTGTTGGATATCCTTATAATACCGTAGATAGCTTGCATATGTATTTTTTATTTCATCTTGTGGCAGTGATATGCTGCTTGGATTATAGGCATCTTTTTGAAATTGCTAATTAAGGTTCCTTTAAAGTTTTTGGATTTGCAGACTGAGCTGTCTTCTGTATTGTTTCAAAAGTGCGTGTTACAAATTTTGCAGACATTAGTGTGTTGTTTAGAAAACAGATGTTATTTGATATCTTTAAATCATCTGACTTTTTCTGGGTAAGAGGGAGAGCACTGCAGACAAAAGAGGACTTTTTAAAAACTGTGCTCTCCATTTGTGTGTCCTGTGGCCTGCCAGCTCTTTTACCTCCTTCTGCATGGCTTAGTCATCCATCTAGTTAGTGGTGAGTCTGCTTTAATGTAGGCACTTGAGGCCTGTGTTTTGGGTCTGTTATTTGAAGTGGAGTTCATAGCATTTTAAAATTTTAAAACCATTACTTTGTTATAGTATATTGCAGTGATCTGCAGCAGAGAAAACAAATTGGTTAGTACAGGAGTAAATAATCTCCTAGAATAAGGAAAGAAAAACATGTAGAAGAATAAAGGAAATACTTTATGTCTTCTAAAACTTTTTAGTATAATCAAATGTGACTGCTTTTCTCCCTGTCTGTGCTCTGCACACATGTGCACATACATATTTTCCTTACATTACAAATGTTTCTGATCAGAGCAGCTAGTTGCAGGCACAACTGCTGTTAGAGAAATATAAGTCGTAGAAACAGCAGCTATTGAAAGATTAGAAGTGACTGAAAACAAAATCTTGCTGAAGAATTTCTAATGTAATTGTAACATAATTTGTTGCTGCTCTTGCTATGCTATGGCATGATTAAGTACTGAATTTGAATCAGCTTTTAAAAGAAAATGCTTAGTTTCATTCCACAGCACAATTGGCAACTAAATAAAAGTTCAGACTGGATTTTTTTTTCCAGCCTTCTTTTCACAGAGAAAGAAAAATGTACATAGAGTCTTTTGTATTTTGCAGAGAGGAAGTGTAGCACAATAGACTGTTGGAGGAAAGCAATTCCGATAATCAGTTTTCTGTACTACTTATTACAACTGGTCAGGACTGAGGTTTAATTAAATTTTAGGGATAAAGGACAATGGAGTGTGCTAAGGATGGCGAGTCAGCTTAAACTTAGAATTTCCTGGCTTTAATCTATTTCTGTGCCAGCTCAGTAGTACTTCAATGTATGACTTCAGATGTGATTCTGTTGTCTAGAAAGTAATAACTGTTGAGGTTTTAGGAGTTTTCCAGGGTCTCTTTTGACTTCCAGAGTAATTATGCGTTCATGCATGGGTAATGGGAGTGTGGCACCTGGGAACGCCCCCTTCTGTGCCAAGCTTCAGCACAGTCAGTTGGCAATTTGTTGGTTTGTCATTGTTTTTAAAACAATGCTAAAATACAGTGATTTCAAGAGGATAGATTATTAAGAGTGAAGGCTTTTTGACTCCTAAATGTTTTGTGTCAGATTGAGAGAAAATGAAAATAACCTGGTGTGCCATCATGACACTTAGTGTGATTTTCTGTATAATGGGGCCCAAAAAATCTCTCAACACTATTTTTTGGTATCACAGCTGTCACAGGCACAGCTTCAAAAGGCATCCTGTCTTCCAAGGTGAAGTGAAGTGTCTGCTGGGTACCTTAAATATGAGCTGTTGCATGCTTGTCCTCTAACTGCCTTTGCTGTTCAAAACTGTTCCAGTTTGTGATCTGCCTGGTGTCAGCGGCTTTGGACATCATCAACAAGACAAGTAATCTACATGATGAGGTTTGTCACATATTCTGGGGTTTGATGGCTGCATCACTCCTGCCTTGCTGTTGGACACATATTAATTACGTTCCTCCGTTTGCCCACGCTGGGACAAATTTTGTAGGTTTTGAATTCCTTCTTTAGAGCTTCTCTAGTACCTTTCTAGAGTCTTTTTTTGCCCCAGGATGGATACAGGTGCAGCAGTGATTGGTTCAGATTATGGTCGACCAACAGCGCAAATTCAGAATCAACAAGAATTAAACAAAATGTTATTTTTTTTATTGATAGTATTCCTCATTGGCCAACATTTTAGCCACGCTTCTTTTGTAGACTGGCAGTCTACAGACCTTTTCAAACCAGTTTTGTAGAATTCTATTTCTCAGGCACATCTAGAGTATTAAAAAAAAAAAAAAAAAAGAAAAGCAGAAAAGACTATCTTGCAGGGTGCCTGGAATTTTGCTTTTGTATTCTTTAATAGTCACAAGAAGCTTGAGCTGGTACTTCTGCCCCGCATTGCACTTCTGTACTATATTGATGTTTATTAATGAACAAGCCACACTGTTGCGGCATCCACTTAGATAATTATTAAATAATTAAATAAAACATACTAATTGTGGAGAACCCCAAAACACTAGGTTGAGATATATTTAATTTTCCTGTTGTGAAAAAGACACTGCTTCACAAACGTTCCTTTTCATGCTTTTTCCTTCACACACTTTGTATTTTTGTGGTTGATATGCTCAGCTAAACTGGCATGTTAGGCACATTCTGTGCTGCACTTTTGCATTACAATAGTTTTTCTTCAGTAATGATGTGAGAAATTAAAAAAACCCAACATAATAAATCAATATGTAACTTAGATAATATTTATCCATCTGCTTTTTAACTGCTGTTACAGGGTACATTTGTGGTCCTACATGGTATGGTTTGGAATATCTAAAATTTGAAAAGATTTTAGGCTTAAAATAATATGCTCATAATTAGTTAATTCTGATGTAGAATTAATTTTATTGAATAAATGAGAAACTATAATAAAATGGAGGAGACACCTATGAATTTTTCTAACACATCATTAAAGTGAACACTGCTTCACACTACACAATTGTATAAACAGTGTTAAAAAGCCTAATTTTATAGACTGTAAATATTTGGATTGGTATTTATCATAGCATTTAGTTAGGACAAGCCCCTATATTGTATTTATTCCCAGCCTAAGACATATGCTGCTTTTACACAGATGTTCCAAATCAGTGTATTCAGGCTGCTTATTCCCACCTACTTTCATGAATCATTTGAAAAGGGAGGATGGAAAACACTGACAATTTTAGCAAATGCAATCCCAGAAACACATTAATAAATATGTTTCACACGCCCCCAAAAGCTTAAATTAACAATAAACGTGATATGAGAATGTGAAATTGATACCTACTGCCCATTTTTTTCCAGTGTTTGTGCTGTAAATGGTACAGGGAAGGCTGTTGAGTAATTTTGCTCAATGACGGGCTATATATTGCTGTTACGGAGACCAATTTTCTACTTCAGACAACAAAAGCTCTAGATTTTGTGGTTTTTTTTCTTATTCTAATAGCTGAAAAATTATTTTGGCTAGTCTTGCTTATCATATAACAATAAAGCTTTAGGGCAATTGACCTGCTGACCTTAATTCCCAGGAAACTGTCACATTTCTTCTTTATTCCTTTGTTCACCCTAACAATGTGACCCAAAATACTAGGGAGCTTTAAAGTTTCTCAGCGTTGTAAGGTCAAGCTTTAGTCGCCATAGTTACAGTTCAGCTCCACGGGTCAGAGGGCAAATAGATTAATGATGTCAGACACATCTTTAAATGGTTCTTACACCGCTTTGCCGTGCGGTGAGCAGCTGAGCATATTTGAGATGACAAAGGCCTTCTTAAGGCTTGCTAATAGGAGGGTCCTGGGAGATGTGTGATGGAAAGGTCCTTTCCGCTGCGTGCCGCCGTTCAATGTGGAGCGGCAGTGGCACCGGCGCTGCTCCGCTTCACCCTGTCAGAAGAGCATCGCAAAGAGTGGATAAATAGCTGTGCTTCCCTGTGCCTTTCGTTCTGGGCAGCCGATTCCTTTGTCCAGGATTCAGTCCACTGCTTAAAAGCCTCAGAGAGGATGTGAAACAGTAAGCTGGAGGAATATATTGCGGTTCTCGATGAAAGATGTGCTCTTTCCTTCGCGGCGGTGAGGTGAAGCCAAGAGATCTCTGGTTTGTGTGCCTGTTTCCTGGTAGTTATTAATAAAAGCCCTTCTTCATACATGTAATAGTCAGATGTTTATAAAACATCTAGATTCTTCCTCTAGATAATGAAACTTTTTAAATTAAAAAAGGAAATACGTCTCACTTGATGACTTGCATGGGTTCCTCATGGAATAGGCCTTGGTGGTTTGGTCTCATGTAGCCCATTTGTATCAGAATGCAACAAGACTAAGTAGCTGTTTGATCATTTTAATTTACGAGCAAGAATATTTTTCCTTTATAAGATCTTATTACTTGCACACCTGCACTATTGCACTTTTTTTCAGAGAATGATGCATGTTGCACAAAAATGAGAAGCTGTGGGTGACTTGACATCATTGCTATGTTAGTTAAAAAAAACCCAAACAGACCAAAAAGCCCCCAAACCCGAGCAAAGCACTTTCACATACACTATATCCCAGTACCTTCAGCAAACCCCTGATTTTGAAATAACATCTGTGTGAACCACGAGTTTATTCTTGAAATGGAAATCTAACTACTGGCTTGTCTACGTTTCCAAACTGAATAAAAAGATGAAAAACTTTATCATGAAGTATGGAAGCAAAATCAGTATTTTTTATAATATGTCTATACTGTCCCCCATCAAAATGCATTATCAATTCCTCATTGGGTAGTTGAAAGCAGAAATGTAGGAACTGTTGATGTAAAACTCATTTAGGTGAAGAGTGGAGTCAGAGCCTCTCCTCAACGGAGTGGGCTGATGCTGCTGGATGGAAGAATATTGTCAGTCCTGGGAAGAACTTGGTTACCTGGCGTTGTGTTACAGCCTTTGCTTATGACTGGCAGAACTGCATAGCATTTCCTCTTCAATCCACTGGAATTATTATCTCCAAAGTGTTTTGGAGACTTTCATATGTCAGCTGAGTTTAAGAAGTTAACTGATCTTTTTGAAGAATATTTCTCTTAAAGAGTAACTGAATTTGTCTTGGCCTTGGGAAACTGAGGAGTTTTGTGTGTGACAGAGCTGGGCCTGTGGCTTACAACCCAAGTGAGAAAGGGGGTCTGACTGCACAAGAACAGGGGCAGAGCTCCAACAATTCCCACTGGCAGCAAATCAGGGATAGAGCATTGGGTGCTAAACGAGCGAGGCGCTGCTGGTCCTTGCACAGGTGCCATGTCAGGACAGGGAGAGCTGTTTTCAGGCAAGGTGAAACAGCAGCTGCTGCAAACTTTCTGCAGCAAACTTTTCCACTTGTTTCCTTGCAGCTCTGTGCACCTCTCAGTTCTTTATCGGTAGAACAGCTCAGCTAAGGGACTTCTTAATGTGGCAAGTTCTGGACTGCCAGCTCTTGTATCCCCTGGGAGCTGTCAGATGCTGTTGCTGGGGTTCGATCTGCCTGTGATCATTCAGTGATTAGTAATGACACTAATTTTTATGGTCATTATTTTGAGGGAGTTTTATGTGATTGACGGAATCACATAATTAAGAAAGATGAAAAGAAAAACCCACCCCAAACTTTGAGCTAGCCAGCTCTCAAAATGTGCTTTGTGATGTGGGAAAATGTAAACATTATGTCGTTCTGTAGATGTGTTGATCTAGACATTGACAACGTAACCTAAGATCCTTTGGTTTCTAGAGCCTTATCATGGGTGCTTCCCTGGCCTGTTGGAATTGTTAGGAACTGCATCTCGAATTATTCTTTTGTAATGCCGCAACAGACAAACCTCAGTTAGCCTCAGTTTCCATGTTGTAGTCATGAATTGTATTAAAGGGGTTTTCATCTCCTTAACTGATGGACAGTGATTCTCTACTAGATGCAGACTACTGGGATATAATAAACTAATTGTAAACCTGATAAAACAAATGCTGGAAGAGTAAAAAATGTTTTAGAATCTGTGGCTGCAAATTTACACCCCATATTCTTTCAAAAAACCCCACTAAAATCAGGAAATTTGCCAACTTAATAGTCAGTTTTGCTAGGTTTCAATTTGTATGTTTAACAGATGTTGTAGCCACATGTTCTGACAGGTTTCTCTGTGTCCATTAAGCACTGATATCCTTCACTGGCTTCAGCCAACACGTGAGAGATGGCGATGAGTCCCTTTGCAAAACCTCCACGGGAAGGGGCTGCCTTTGTGCAGCTCCAGAGATCCCTTGGAATGGCTTACAGCAGAGCCTGCTTTGCCTGCTCTGAACACTCAGGGTCCTTTCCTTTGCAGAACTTTTGGGATAGCTCCAGGAATTTTCCTTGTGCTCTGTAGTGTTGCCCCTCTGCTAGTCCCTTTGTCCAAGCTTTCATTCCTGGTGAAACTCGAGGCTCTGTTGCTGATCCACATCTTTCCCTATCTGAAACTAATTCTTCTTGCTGATGGTCTTGAGGGCAGCCTGTGCTAGTCACGTCAAAGGTCTGGTTTCTTTCAGGGCAGTGGTTGATAGGGATGGAAATTTCCACAATCCTTTCCTGATGTTAATAGAGGAGCTCTGATTTATGAGCGATATAATTCTTCCAGTTTCAACTTTTACAATTCATGAAGCCATTCGTGTCTGGGGTGTTATTAGATTAGGTATCCATTTTCTTAATAAAAAACGTGGATAAGTGGAAGCTCAACATGAAGATTCAGAGAGGGAACTGTAAAAAATTACTGAATAATATAATTATTTTTCAGGATAATTTGTTTTGTACTAATCTCACTCTGCAAAATGTGCCCAAGCACAACTTGCAGTGAATTGCAGTCTACTTCTGAGGGACCATTTTCATGTATGATAATTAAGTAACTTCTGATATCTCTGTGCTATCAAGTACTGTGGTTTTTGTCTTTTTCAACAGTGTATAATAAACCACTGCTGTCCTCATCACTGCATCAAAATAAACCTGTTCAACTAAAGTTTTCACCATTTTTGTGTCTCAAAAAATTTATTTGGGAAGCTTGAAATGAAAACTTTTGAATGTGAAGTACGTTCCCTGGACTTCGAAAGTGGCACAAAACCAGATTTTTTGAGGTGATTTCCTAAACCCAGACCATTGCATGTGTGGTGTGGTTAAGTGGGCGACTGTGTACAGCAACTTTTAAGCCATTAACCAATTTAAGACAAATGGGAATTAAACGATGGGGGTAACCCGTAGTAGCCAAACCTACTGACGTGCTGCTTTTTTAACGTGAAGTTTATGAAAACCCTTGAGTGTCGTGTCTGTTCTGATTGTCTGCCATTATAAATGGTGTCTGGCAGAGTGGATGGAATTTGTGTACAAAAATGAAATGAGCGCTTAAGGGTAGAAAGTACCACAGCTTTTTTAATATAAACACAAGCATAATGCAGGCTGCTTGTGGAGGCTTGGCTATTTTCCTGTATTAAATCCCGTCATTTACTGTGCACCCCTACTTAGGTAATGTTTCACTTTCACATTCGTAGTGAACATTCTTATTTTTATAAAGCATCTGAGATTTCTTTTTGGTCAAGAACTCTTTTGAAGTTCCCAGGAGTACTACTTGCAGCTGCATAAATGGTTTGGCACTGTAATTATGATCCCATTTCTCAATGGTACACGTGAGGAGAAACAAAAAGGGGCTTCCCCTAATCTTGTTTACATCAAAAAATGGCAAGAACAAATCAGAGACTACAGAAATAATAGAAGCAGATGTAGAGAAAGTCAGGAGCAAGCGAGGAGTTGCGGGAGGTACATTTTCTTTGCAGATGTTTAGAGCAGAAACTAAATAGTGTGACATACCTAATATTGTAAAAACAATATTTAAAAAGTTGGTTTAGAAGCAGATCAGAAAGAGAGATGCATTTTCCCTTGATAAAACTGGAGATAGAGTAATCATCTTAGAGAAGGCTTGAAAATCAAAAGGCACAAAGTTCAATTTAGTTGTACATGTGTATCCTTTCAGCTGGCAGACCAAATTATTCTGATCGTTCCTCATCAGATTTTAGTCCTTCTGTTCCATGCTGTTTATATTAACTTCCATTAACCTACATGTTTTGAGTGAAAGTTTAAAATGGGCTATGAAAATTGCTTTCATCACTTCTCAATTTTAAAATAAGCATCAACACTGGATTGTTCTGTGCCTATAATAATTAGTTTTAATCAATAGTGTATTGATAACATACAATAACATAACCCAGAACGACTGCATGTCTTTAAATGGAAGTTTAAATGTTTAATTTTTTATTTTGGTCAGTGATTTAAATAAGTTTGCAACACACAAAGAGTTATGTTTATTTAATGCTAGAATTTAGATATGTAGGAGTTTTTGCTTTTGCAGTTGAGATGTCTTATTCCACTTTAATGTAATGCATTTACAATAGTAAATCTATAAATTGAGAAGCCAGAACTTGCTGCTTCCACGTACAGGTTAGCTTCAAGTTTGAGTACATTTTCCATTCCTTCAAAATCATCAGTGATGAATATAGTCCAAGGATTCAAGAGTATATAAATGCATATATTTTAAGCGTTGTTGTTTGCTGAATAATTAATGTGAAAGCTGCTCATAAAGCTTGGCCAGTAATGTACCTTTCAAAGGTATTACCATCAATATCTGACATGACTTTGATTTCCACTAATGATATGTAACCAGGAAGACTGCTTAATCTGTCACTGCCTATAAATCACTGGAACTGGGTGGTCAAGGAGACCACTGTATTTGGTAGTTTGGGAATGTAAATCCCTAATCTATCATTGGCAAACTGGATTTCTAAGTGCTGCTTTATATGTTCTGTTGTAGGGCTTTGTTTATAATGTATTTTGTGGGTTTGGAGCTCATAAGAGGTGAAACTGAGCAGAAAAGCATTTATTTAATGCTAAAATCCCAGCACATTATGCTCTTTTAAATAAGGAGAACTAAAATGTAGAGCAACAAAAGGTGAATAAACTATAAATGAGCTATGAACTACTAACCAGCTGTTACATTTCATTTTAGAAGCAAAACTAATTAATGCAAAGGTGGGGGGAAAAAAACCCAAGGAGAAAAGAAAAGGATTTTTGAAGCAGAACACAAATAAACAAGTAGTGCCAGGAATAGAGTGAGAAGCTGGCACAGGCAAGGATGCAGGCACTAATTGGTTGGTAATGATTGAACGTGGGGTGTTTTATCCTCATTCTCCACCTGAAGAAGTAAAGACACTTTAACCAGTACTACGGAAAGATTTGGTGTGGAGCCGAGATTGGAACTGGATTTGATCAGCCTTCAGCGAGAAGGAAGCAAAGGCAATTAGAAAGTGATGAAGAGCCTGTCAATCCACCTATAGAAGGCTTTGCCGGGTGGAAGAATTATTCTGTGTAGTTAGTGATATGCTTGGGTAACAAAATATCATCAGCTTGGTAAGAAATTAGTTCATTTCATGCAATTACTGCAGTTACCATCAGAGTTGTATCCTAGGCTAATCCTGTTGGAGGAAAGCAAAGGGAATGATGTGGATTAGTATTTCGGGTTTGGTGAACAGTGAAGAAAACAGCCTTAATTTTTTTAATCGAGTTAAAACTGTCCTTAGTATCCAAATAAATATAACAGCTTTTGGGAAGGGCAAACAAAGAAGTCAGAGAATAATGGAGCTGTGAGCAGTAAGTGTGATGAATTTGAAATAATTAGGCATTGCTGGAAAAAAATACTTATTGAGATTATTGCAAGTTTTGCCCAAAGAACATAGGGTAGTCTAAGTGAATCTGAGCCTTTTGTATGCATCACACAAAGTAAGCGTCCTGAAAAATAAATTACAGTTAAGTACTGTTTGACACTCTGCAATGTATTGAAAACTGGTTAAAGAATCATGAACAAACTGGTGCAGTCAGCTGATGAATCGGTTGGCCATTTGCATTTTATGGATATTTATCAATATAGATGTTGTTTTAGGGCATCAGGCTGAAATGATGGATAAGTAAAATCATGTACTTTGGAGATAAGACTTAGTTTGAAGAGCTCAGGAATAGCCAGTGTAGCAAACAGAGTTAAGGAAACAAAGGGAATTACTTTCCTTTGTGGAAAGTGTTTTGTGTATCTAGGGGAAAAAATGCATCTGGTTAATAAAAAAATAGGATAACAAGTGGTTATGGTGAGAAGTGACTTAGACAGTGAATAATAAAAATGATGGGAATAATGTCATAACTTGGTTGTTCTATGAAGAATTGAAAGTTGGGGTTTTCCCCTTGTTGCAAACAAGTCAGATGCTCATTATACAGATCAGCAGCCACTGGCTGTGGCTTACCAGCCAAAAGCTCTGTAGCATCCCAGCTCTCAGAATCCTGAGAAAGTGACCCACAGCCCCAAGATCTGCTGTACCATGCTGTCTCTCCCCCTGTCTCTCCACAGAGGAAGATGGTCTGAAGGCTGGATGTGAATAGAAAATGCTAACTGCTGAGCCCTCCCCCAAAAAACTTCAGCTCTTCACTTTTTGCATTGAGCTGAAAATGTTTCTTGTGTCAAGAACTAAAAGCAAGCTAATATGAATTTTTCCTTAGAAGTGAGAGGGTGAAGGATAGGAGACACAGATAAAGTATTGAACAGAACTTAAAAAGCAAAGGAACACTGCAGTGTCTTAATTGGATCCCATAAAAACATTTGCATCAGTAGGGTAGTAGTTACCCTTTTATCGTTGTTTCTGCAGTCTCTCAGACATTGTAGAGAAATCAGTTAATTTCTCTGTTTACTTTGAAATGAACTAATGCAGAGTGCTGGGTTTTCTGGTTTATGACTTCGTTATTGCTTCACTGTATTAAAATCCTCTCAGAGTTCTTTAACCAGCACAGATCTGTTGATAATTGAAATCTAAGAATCAGCTCTCTAAACAAAGGTCAGATATTTTTCTCTCCTGTGCTAAAATAAATACTGAGTAAGTAGATTACGTGGCAATAGAAAAGCTAAAGTGAAAGGATGTTTCTGGTTCTTAGGTTCCCTTTTTCTGGTGAGTAAGGACATTTAGCAGTGTGCAGGAGTAGAGATCATAAGGCTCTATATGTGGAAGCAACACCTGATCAGGAGGCACTTGGTCCACAAACCTTCCTTATTTGCAGTGAAATTATGTGCAAATCCCAAAGTACCAATAATTAGTTGGCCAAGTTTCCTTGGTTTTAATAGAAGTGAACTGATTTTTTTTAGTGATCTATGCACATCTCCTGTTACAGTCTTAACAACTTTAGTTCTGCTTTTAAGAAGCTTTTAAAAACAGAATAGTATTTCCATCTTCTAGAGCTGTGTTTGGAGGGGCTTTCTGTGGGATTCTTGAAGCCCCCCTGCTCATGGTTGACCCCTAAGTCTTTCTACCCATGCAAAATGCATGTCCTGCACCCATTTTCAGGTTTATCTTTGAAACTGTAACAAGAGCTCTTGGAGCAGAGTGCACTTCTGTACAGACATCTGGCTGACTTTCTTCCCCTGTTTAAGCAGAAAGAAGGATTCCTTCTGATTTTGGTGTCAAGGTGCTGTGTATGTAATTTGAGTACTAGTTCAGGGCAGTAATTGCTACCGTGTGACATCTGGTGAATTGAGGCCATGATTTGTCAGGTTTTCATGGATTTTTGAAATACAGTGGATCACCAGTCACTGCTGAATATTGCTTTGCAGCACAGAATGTTAAGAAGAAACAATGCAAAGATGAGGTTTCGTGTAACAGTGAGCTCTGAGCTGCACTCGGGATTCAAGGGAGGCTGATGAAGTGTTCTGGAGAGCTTATTTCTGCCCATCATGAGCTGCTTAGTTGATTGAATTGGTGACTCAGTTCCTGACAGCTGTCAATCTTGATATTTGCTTCTGAACTTCTGTTTTGCCTCATTCATCTTAATCTCTGATTTTCTTTTCAGGTTTTTTTTTTTTTTTTTTTGACTTCGTCTCCTGTGCTCATTTCCGTTCTGGTCTCTGTGTTGCCTCTTCCTTTTGAGTGGCAAACCTTTTCATCACTTTCCTGGAGTCCCCTCCACATGCAAAGATTGAAGCAGGCTGCTGGTTTTAAATTCTGATTTTAGAAAAAGATAGAGAATCTGCAGGAAAGATGTTACATTTTAAAATCGTAGAAAGTGATCTGAAGGTGAATAATTAACTTCCCTTTGTCCAGAATGGCTAAGATAAGATAGTGGGAGAGATATATGAAAAATACCTCAGTTGGGAAATAGCTGGTTGAAAATCAAGATGAAAATGTCAGAATGAATATGTATGTACCTGTCCAAACAAATTTTTAAATGCGCTTTGACCATTTCCTGAAAAACAACAGGAGAGGAATGTCTTTGAAAGATTCCCAGAATTTAGCCTAAATTATTTTTTTGTACACGCAAATCACAGAACCTACTTCCGAGCTTATAAATGCAGTATTATTTTTGTTGTATCTAATGGTGAATTATGAATAGGAATGCTTAAAAAGTGGAAAGCTACAGTAGTTTCAGACTATTGACTGAAATTAGAGATGTTTAATACTTCATTTCTTCTAGACTGGTTCTCAAAGTACTGTAGTTGACTAACCTTGCAATTTTTAAAAATAATTAAAATTACATACATCATGCTGTTTATTGAACTGAAAGGCAAATGCATTTTTTGTATAGATAAGGCTACTTAAATATTAAATACATTTAAAAACTGAAAAAAGATTATTCCAATGCTAGAACATTGAAGCCAGGAGGCCTCCAGCCCATCCTCAGATGTTCTGCAATTTTGTGAGCTATTGCATGCAGTCTGGTAGTGTTTGTGTTCCTGGCTCAGGAACATGTGACTAGTACAGGAATTGAAGTACCTAACTGATACACTTTAATAAATGATTAGCATGCAAGTAATTATGTGTACATATGATTAAGTTCATTTTTTTATTGATACTTTACTCGCTATCCCAGATGGAATTATCATGTTATTTAAGGGAACTGGTCTTAAAACCTTGAAGTCTGTAATAATTCAAAATGTAAAGACTGTCCTTTCTGTTGCTGCACACAGCAGATCAGGCAAAGTGTAGTTGCCCTGTTTTTAATTGTGAAGTTCAGCAAAGTTTATCGTATCTTGGAAATGCCTGGCCTGGTTCTGATTTATGGAAGATGAAATTATCAGTCACACACAAAAAAACCCCAAACGCTGTATTTGCCGAAAACTCAAGTAGGCAATTTAAAAATAATGTTTGAGTTTTGTTGTAAGTGTGACAATATTTCAAAATTAATAGAAAGCTCTTGTGCCTGTGGAAGCTTTGAAATGGGAGATTTTATCCCTTCTCCTATTCTGATGCTCATGTGCTCCTCTGTGTCAGATTTGCAAATGTGTTGCATCCACTACTGTGTGTTGCTAGGTGGCACAGATGATAAAAGATGAATTTTCAGTGTTCCTCTAAATTATTTTGTTTGTGGTTGATCCATGTGTAGTGATGACTCCTTTTTCTGGAGGTGGTGTGATGGTGGGGAGGAGGAGAGGTGCTAAATTCAGGTTTATAAACTGAATAATGAAAGATGTTCACACCTTCAAAAATGTAATCAAAATGGTAGTTTGGCCAAACGTGTGGTAGTTCTGCAAGTTTTTCTAACATGTTTATTTGAGAGTAAAGGGAGTTTTTCCCTCTCTGAGTGAAAATTGTCAAAACCAGGATGATGTATTACTGGGACTGTATTCCTGTGCGTGGCTATAGATGATGGTTTTACAATACAGGATGCTGTTTGCTGACAGGACAGGCACAGAATAGAAGGGGTTGAAATGGATTTCTGGACTCTCCAGTCCAACCCTGTGCTCAGTTAGATCAGTTTGCTTGGAGTAGAGTCCAGTCCAGCTTCCAATGGCTCTCAGGATGGAGATAGTGCAACCTTTCTGGGCCACCTTCTTGCCCAAATGATGCTAAGTTTTGTCTCGCGTCTCACTGGAATTTCCTATTAATGGAAATCTAAGATGGCAGGTGCCAGGACATCGTACAAAGGATGGATAAACACCCACCCCAGTGTTTCTTAGTAGTCCAGTTATATTCTGTGTGCTGTGTGACATTTCTTGTCAGAGCAAGGAGGTAAATGCTTTGACATTCCATGTTCTGCGTCTGCTCTTTTGGCTTCTTTGTTGCGGGGAGAAAGATTGGTTGGACTCCAGCTAAGCTGACCAGAAGCATAATGTCCTGTTTATTCCTGAAGGCATGAGCATCAGGGCTCAGGAGTCCTGCATCAGGTCCTTAACACATGCCTGCAAATATCTGTGTGTTTGAGTGATAGGATCCACTGAACAACAGTCCAGAGGATTTTGCTGCCTGCTCTGTCAGTGACAGCCATCACTTGTCAGATCAGATTGTGTCCCTGCTGCAGATGCTGCTTCTCCACACACTCGTTTTTTAAGCCCAGACCATCTCTATGCATGTGTTTATGGCAAGACCCTGTTTTTTTGCTAGCGATATGCACTCTGTGTTTTCATGAAACTGCCTTTCCACAGTCCTTAAATCCCTTGAGCTTGCTGTGGAGGAAACCTCTATTCTCAATCTCATGCTTTAGGATGAAACATGTTGGTAAGGTAAGATCCATCTTACTTCCTCTTATATGTCTAACCGTTAAACACCTAAATGTGAGCTACACATCTCTCAGGTTACAATCAGTGGAGAGAGATAAATCACAGAAAGAGATTCAGCTTGATCAAATTAGGAATTGAAGATAAGTTAGAGTAATTGCTGTCTTAAGCTGTTTATTCCTTTCCATTGTGTGTAGGAGACTTTGACAGTTAAATGTGAGCTGGTTGCATTCACCTGTGGAGAACTTACCTGAGGTGACTGAAATCCCACCTTCCTGTTATTGTATCACACTTCATATGTTCTGCTTGCTTAATTATGGATGCTGCTTTTAGCAGACAGCCGTTCTGTCTGTTTAATGTCACAAATTCAGTGCCCGATATGCTTTGGAAAGAGATTTTGGTGTGAGGGATGTGTTACAATTTAAATGATTGAATGTATTTTGATGTGACAGCTACACTGTCTAACTAGAAATCAGTGTTTTATGAGTTCTGAGAAGGATGCAGCATTGCATAAAGGTAGCTGACAGCTCGTGCATGGTGCTCTGGAGTTTCCAGACACAAAGACGGTGCAAATGTTGACAAGATATAAAAATGAGTACTTGCGAAGTATTGCACTTGGTCTGGATAGTAATAAGACTGGTTTTAGCCAAGCTGTTTCCCCTGGAGGCCAGCACTCAAGTGTCTGGGAAGACACTAGGTGACCTCCAAAGAGAAGATGTTGGGTTTTTTGTTTGCTTTGTGGGGTTTTGTTTTGTTTTTTTTTTTTCTTTCTTTCTTTTAGGCAGCTAAACCATCTGAACTGTTGGCATGAGCTGTCAGAAAAATCATTCTTTGAAACATGGAGACTGACTAGTATTTTTGAGTTAGGAGTAAAGGCAGAAATAAAACTTAATGTAGAAGTTAATGTAGAAACCGTTTTGTCTAAGGAGTGAAAAGTTAGATGACCGTTTGTTCCTCAGAAGGAAAAAGAAGATGCACTTGACACTTATAATTTATGAGATAATTCCCTGCTAATGCTGAACTTGAACTGAATATTTGTACTTTGAGATTGGGGTAAAGGTGTGGCAACACTCAATTGCTCAGGAGGAAAGAGTTTCTGACTTGTGGTTGGGATATGATATTTATTTTAGAGCTCTTCAAGAGCATGATAGTACTTGGAAGATACTTTAACAGCAAGTGAAGCTGTCACATATACATGATAAAATGCATTTTATTATGTGCTTTTGCAATTCACCAAATGGGTAACCCTGTGCTAAGTGTAAAATTTATAGATAGAAAAGCATTGGAAGAACATAGCTCGATATTCCGAAATATGCTGTCTATAAGAGGCAATGAAAACATGTCTCGGCACTCGGAATGGCATTTATTCATTCATACTTCATCACCAGCAATTGTGAAAGGAACTTCCAGTAAAATACTCCAGTGTTTGATTTTTTCCCATATTAGAATGTAAGGCCCCTGAAAGTTTTATGTTCCTTTTTTTTTTCTTTTGCTTTCCATTCTGTCTTCCACAACTTACAAGAAGTTTTGCCTTTCTGTCCCTCATGCATGTTTTCCTTCCCCAAGATGGAAGTGCTGTGCTTTCCAAATGTTAACCTTTCCACCATCCCTGTGAGAAATTCATGCATGAATACTGTCTCACTCTTCAGGGACGTTATTCCCCCGGAGCTACAGCAGGATGTTGTAAGAACTTGGACTAAAGCTCTGGAGTCCCTTGTTGCAAAGCTCGTGCTCAGGGAGGTGGATGATGCTGTTCTAGGCAGTGACAGGCTTTTTGGGGCGAGTCAGGAAGTGCTGGTTGAATGAGAAACGTTTTGACTAGAAACAACTCCAATCAAACGAATCTCTAGGGACAGAACTGTCGTGTTTCTGAACAAAGAATGATCAAACAAAAGCTTACAGTGAGGTCTTAATTCAGTCCATGACAGCATCCTCTGACTTCATGGAGCTCATACTACATTTTGAGTACTGAAAACCTGTTTAAAAATCCCTACTTTTCTATACATTTTTAGAAGTAAATCGTAATAATAAATGTACTTCTACCAGCATGTCAATATAATTTAGAGATTACAAAGATGAATAACTTTTCCATTGTATGTTAATATTTAACTGACTCGGGTGATTTTTGTCTATGTAATAAATGAAAATTGTTGTCTGAAAGATTCAACTTGGGATCTTCGTAGTCACCAACTGTAAATTTTCTATACTATATTTAATACTGAAAGAAGAGTCCTAAAGTAATTTTAGGTTGCATCAGAATTTTGCAATGTCCTTTAAACATCTTCAGTGATGTAAGAGAGTGACCTTTCCCTGCTTAAAAAAAAAAAAAAAAGAGAGAAAAAAAAAGTTACCTTCTACAAGAGAGCAAATGCCATGTCCTGTGTTTAGACGTAAGTGTTAAAAAGTCACCCAGGTAGAAGAGGCTTCTTTCTCCTCTTGATCTGCAAAGATAAATGTAAACCTTCCAACTGCAAGCTCTCTGAGTTAGAGTAGCAACTGGTTAGACCTTCTCAAATGAAAAGACACTGAAGCAAATTTTCTTATGGCTATCCATCTTGACTTTGAGTGATGCAAGGAAATACTTTTATTAAAAATTAAAGTGTCAGTTTTGTTGCTTAACTTTTTTATTGGAACTTGTATTGTAAACTTAAGGCTCATGGCAGTGCCTTCAAGATGCTTTTGATTTACCTATTAGTGCAATCTGAATCCTGTTCTGGCTACGCATTTTCCAGATTAGCCTGAAGTTTATTGGGTTGATTTATTTTAATGGAAAGAAGTATGTAGTCCTTTCAAGCAAAATAAATAGCAAAGATGATTCTTTATTTGCTTGCTGTGCAGAAGAAGAAAGCATAAACACATTGATATAGTTGCTTAGTTTTGTGAGCAGTTCTGGGTGGTGAAGGCTATGGTAGGAGGTTGGTCCACTATTCTTGGGGGGAAATGTTGAGCTTTGGGATCACCTAAGTTACCTTTCCTCTTCCATGCAGTTGTTAACATAATTTTGTTATTTTTTTCACAGAATCAGAGAATGGTTTGTGTTGGAAGGGGCCTTTAAAGACCATCCAGCTCCAACCCTCTGCCATGAGCAGGGACACCTTTCACTAGATAAGGTTTCTCAGAGTCCCATCCAGCCTGGTCTGGAACATTTCTAGAGATGTGGTATCCATAAGTTCTCTGGGCAGCCCATTCCACATCCTCACCACCCTCACAGGGAATTTCTTCTTAACAGCAAATCTGACTTCACCCTCTGTCACTTTGAAGCCATTGTCCCTTGTGCTGTCACTCTATGCCCTTGCAAAAAGTCCCTCTCCAGCTCTCTTGTAGCCTCCTGTGGGAATATTTGCCTGTTTTCTTGAGTTCTTGGTTGTTTGTTTTAATTGTAACCAATGGAAGCTTTCTCCTTCTGCTGCTAAGAGGAAAATGTTTACTTTTTACAGTGCTTCCATTTATCTCTTCAGCTCTTGCCTGGGGGTGTGTGTATGTGTATATTCTTTTGCTGATATGAATTATATTTTCTGTCTGGAGATCATAAGTTTTTTTTGAAAGCGAAACAAAATGATTAAACTGAAGTCAGCTATATTATTTGAAGCTGCTGTATGTGTTTATCCTCATAGTGCTTAATCCTTGACTTTGCCTCAGGCTACTAACCCTGGCTGGTTATTAATTCCTTAAAAATGCCCTGAGCTAACATTGCTGCTGTTATAACTTGTTTGGGGCTGAAATGAAGTTGATGTTTTTCTTAGCTACAGCATCTTCTTGCTGTAATGTCACCAGATCAATTGGTTTCAGCAGTGCTGCTATTTCACCATGTGCCTCGAAAAATTTATTTCTTGTACAGCATCTGTTTAGACTTCTCAAGTTAACGTTTAGTCTACCAGGAACATAACCTATTTTAATGAAGAGATGTCAGATCTTTTGAAAATACTCTCACTGTACAGATCCTAAGTGGCCTATTACAAAGAAATCCATGGTTTTACTTTATGAAACAAAACAAAACCCTTCGACAGGATCGGAAGCTTAGGCCATTACGGTGTGGGAAGAGGACAACTGTGAAATTGGGGTGAAATACAATACGGTTTGAAATGCTATAAACTTTTTCTGTATACATTTTAGGGATTATTTCATAAACCACTTAAGAACTGTTGGTATGGCGTGCTTGTGTCTGAGATATTCCTCTTCTGTATGTGCAGCTGAGCTTCTTCCAGGCTGGAGTTTAGATTTTTATGTTTTAATAGAAGGCTTCCTGTAAAAATCAAAATGCTGTAAAATTACAGATCGGTTTCAGAAGCAGCAAAACACCTAGGCAAATGACCCCCTAGTGCTCAGGCCAGTCCCTCCCTGCTCAGCTGGCGTGAGCTGAGTCCCAGGCACTGTAGCACAGTCAGTCTGTGCTGCTGGGTGCCCAGCTTGGCTGTGGCTCACCCAACAGTGATGGGGCACCTCTCAGAGGATGAGTCTGAAGGATGGGGGGGAGTGTGAACCTCTGCTCCTCTGTGCCTGAAGCACAGCTGAGATGGTGTCCTGGTAAATCCCCACCGCCACGGGAAGCCTGCGGGCAAGCGTGTGGCTGTGTGAAAGCCCTGCCTGCACAGGGTGCATCTGCCAAAAATCCACCTCGCTGTGCTTTTGGACATCGACACTTTGTTTTTCATGGTAAGCAACTCTGTTTCCAAGGGCTCTCTGAGACACGCTCTTGTTTTTGAATGAGGTAAAACATCTTTAAAAGTAATAGGATCACTTAAACACCTTAAAAAAAATCCCCACCCTACTCCCCCTTTCCCCCACTCTAAATTTTGCATTATGAAGGAAGTTTTGTCTCCAGGTTTCTATTTCAGAAATGAGTCTGCTGCAGAAATCACCTCCCAAACCACTTCTGCTACCTTCTAGGAAACCTTCCCAGCAGATATCTTGGAAGAAAAATAATTTCATTGAAAAAGGGCAATAGAAGGAGGCCATCCATTACCAAGAGTAATATTTAGCAATCTACTCCTCCCTTACGAGGACAGAAGTCCAAAATATAGAATACTTTTAAATTTCTTGGTGTGTCCAGCCTGCAGAGCATCTTCCAGCTCATGTTGTAGACCAGGCAGATAACTCTGTTTCTAATGCTTGTGTGAGGGACAACGCAGAATGTTATTTCAGTGCTTCTTCGTATCAATCTATAAAGAAGACTTCAATATTTGAATAGTAAAATGAGAAGTTTTAGCCCAGCATGTTACATTTATTATGTTTCATTGACCTAGTTGCATCACATCAGTGTAAAGCTTCCTCCCTTCTCACAGTGCTAGAAATGATTCCATTTACCATTTAAACGGTAGAGTTAATTATTATAGATAATTAAAGCAAGGCCTGTGTGAAGGATGATGAAGTTCTGTGAATATTAAGGCAAGAATTTTTTTTAATGCAAGATTTCTGTAATGAGTATAATATGAAATAATTTCCTCCATGCTAAACAACTTTATTAACTATAAACTTAGTGAGATTTCAAGTATCTCACCATTTTCTCTGTGGTGACACTCGTGGGAGACAAAATTAACAGGGGGATGAGCAGCGGCAAGTGGTGGCCCCATGGCCTGGGAGTTCCGAGGCAGCTAGTTTTGAGTCAGTGTTTATAAATTATACTTCTAAGTTTGTTTTCCATGTAATACTTATAATGTTTTGCCATGATGATATAGTAATTTACTGGAGTCCAAATATGAGATGCATAATGCTCATGGTATGTAAAGCACTTCAGAAATTAAATGGAGACTTCCAGCTGCCTTTTCTCCAGAGAAAGAAGAGTGTCTCCTTTGGGAGCTGCATGAATGCTCTTTAGACCTGAGCAAGTTGCTGTATTACATGGCAGGAGAAGAGAAGGGTCAGGGCTGCATCTGTAGTGCTTCCTGAAACTCCCTTTTGGAGCTCCTTCTGCCACTGCCGTTCTGCAGCAGATTTTCTCTTTGGATGATGGTGATCCCAAAGCAAATGGCACTGGGAAAGCTTGGATCCATGTGATACAGTCTGTAAAGCAGTGGAGGAGCTCATTCAGAGACGTGCTAGTTATCATGCGTTAAAAGCTAGGAATTAAATGCTGGAAATGGAAGATGTTAATCTTAAGAAAGTAGAACAGATTTAGTTTCTGTGTTGAACTTGATTCTTCTGACTGCACAGAGAAATCTGTGAAGATTTTGAGCATTGAGCAGAAGTGGGCTTGGCATCAAGACAGTCTGGAGGTTGAATGAAGTAAGGCTGATCTGGTTTCAGCAGAGTTGCCTGCCGAAAATTGAGGCTCATCTCCCTGCAATGTTCACCACAGGCTGTGGTGCAGGAGGAAATCAGCACAGGGTTGAGAAGCAGGAGGGGTTGATGAGGACAGCTGAAATTTTCCTAGCGCTCGCTGTGTTTTGCGAGGCTGGTGCGGGATAAGGCAGGGAGCTCCTGGCAGGCAGACAGCTCAGCGCAGCTTCGCGCCGTGAGCGCAGCGCCGGCGGCTGGGGTGGGCATGCGGGGCTTTAAAGATCTGCTACCGGGGAAAAAGCGAGGCGCTTCAGTCCCATCCCCCTTACCCTGCAAAGCCCCTTGCCGTGCCCTTGCTTCCCGCACAGCCCTGGAGGCACAATCTGCTTGTTTCGAGAGGGGTTCGGATCTGGAAAACATCCCCCTTCTTACTCCGCAGCGCTGCCAAAGATTATTGAAAGCCGGTATCTGCTGACTCCAGTGACAATTCCTAATAAGTTTTCCATCACCAATTTCTATGGTGATGCATGAACAAAAAAGAACACAGCTTGACTTTCAGCTCCGGAGCTATTTTTATGAGGCTGGCTCATAAAGACAAAAGAAAACATTTTCTTTCTGAACTGAGCATATTTGACACTGAAGGTCAGTGCGAGATAATACTACCAGAACTCTGGTGTTTATGCACTCATTTGCTTATAGAGCAAATTAAACGATTTAATGACCTGATGACTTCCTCTTCTATCAACCCTAAATGAAATATAACCCTCTTCACCCCTTCGTGTGCCTCTCAGCCCATTTAAGGATCTTTTACGGATTTTTTGTCCATGAAATCCGTACTTTCCATTACCCTTACCAGGTGCAGCAACTGGAATTCCTGAAATGAGATTCAGGGGCGTTGTGTGACTGCTCCTGCCATTATGCAGATGGTCATTTCTTCCCATGCTAATTATTAACAGCTAAGAGAAAGATTAAAAAGTGCTGTGTTCCTCAAGGCCTTTTTTTTGCCCTCCATTATATTCTCTGAAAGAAAGGAAGAAAATAATCCTGGAAACCAGTTGGTCAGGGAAATGCAGAGGGTTAGTATTTGCTTGGAGCCTCACGTGAACCTGGCCCTCCTCTGAGCACAGGGAGAGGGAGGGAAGAAGGCGCAAAGAGAGGTGTGGATGTTTTGATCAGAAGGTGCTTTTCTCACGGTGTCCAAGATAAAGGGACTAACATTCTTGCAATGCTCTCATGGGGGTGGAAGAGTAACTGGATCCTGAAATCGGTGGTTCACTAATGTGCCTATTTTTTCCAGTCCACGTAGTTCTGCCTAGCGCCTCGGGCTTCTGGAATGGTGTTTTTATGCCACTTAAGGTCTTAGATTTGTACTTTTCCAACCAAAGAAGATGCAAGGCTTGTAATTTTTTCATCCTCACCCTGTTGTTCTTTTTTTTTTAACTAGGTTCAGTCCAACTGATGGTTTTGATTTTGGGGATTTTTTGGTTTTTTTTTTTTTGAATCAGTCTAATTGTGACATTCTGTGATTAATTTTACTTGGATGGAAATGTAGCACATAGTGTATTGAGATCCTTTTTTTTTTTTTTTTTTTTTGTCGAGTTTACAGTCTTTTTTCCAATGTGGGCTGTGGTTTCATTACAGTAAGTTCCTGCTTTGGATGCAGAGACTTACGTCAGATTCACCAGCTGCTGCTCTCTCGAAATAGGCAGCATGCCAGTGCCAAGGATTAGCTGGGTTACTATTTGTCCCACCAGTTGTTTTTAAAATCTTTGACTGCAGAAACATCCCTGTATGCCATCCCTGCAACTCAGTGCCTGATGCCTTCTGTTCCCACCCTCCTTTTAAATTTTCTTCCCCAGGTCATCTATTTTGCTTGCATTTTTGGTATTCATTGGCTTGATTTGGAAAACACTTGTCAGTATATTTGTGTTTTCTTGCAAGCTAGCAAGCTTACATATAAACATCTTCCTTGTCTTAGGTGATGACTTTTTGGGAATGGGTTTCCTTTGTGTATCACAGTGGCTGCAGTATTAGAATACTGTCATTAAAATGCTTATCACAGGGGGCAAATGACTTGCTTTTTGATCATCCTGGAGGAGAAAACAGTGGCAGTAAGCAATGCTCACCTAAACCACACTTTACTCAACTTGTGGAACAATTTTGTCAATAAAATTACCTCCATGCTACAAGATCCGTGGTTTGGAGACAGCGGCTTTGTGTGAGTTCTTCTCAGTCCATCAAGCTCACTAATAAAGCCAAACTGAAATCCTAAACTGGTTCCTAAATTAAGCTCAGAGTTGAGCAGCACGGCTGTACTGCAGCCGAGGCAGCCAGGGATTTGCCTTGCAGGGGTTGCCTGAAGTACCAAGTGTGTGAATTTCCCTGGAGGAGCTGAGGCTGTGAGCAGAGGAAGCCGGGGCTGAGCATCCTTGTGCCGTGCTGGGAGCAGAGCTACACCCTGGTTACTCTTGGCGCTATTTCTGTGCTCCCACGAGAGCATCTTGGGACATATCATGGGTTTCTTACTCCTAAGATGCTTCTGTAGCCTTCAACTCTCCCTCTTGCCCAAGTTAATCGTGACAGTTTTGGAGCAGGCATGTCCTTTAGGGCAAAGAGCAGGAAAGTTAACAGAAGACCATGAACACTTTGATGTATTTGCCGCTGTGCTCCCTGAAAAGCTGACAGGTTTTAGCCCAAGTTTCAAAAAGAAATCTGAATTATAGCTGCAGCCCAAGCCAGAGCTGCCAGTCTGGGGATAGAGGATCTTTTTACTTGTACCAAAGGTGATGGTAGTGGGCCAAAACAAATGTAGGAGCTTTGGGGAACCAGGAATTTAATGGAAGAGTGACCACAGGGCTGTTCCTCTGCTCCAGGGCAACTGCATCCTTCCAGGCTATGGGATTTAACTTCATTAAGCACACTAGCTCTATCAGAGTGTGTTTTAAGACCTGCAGAAGATCTAATCTCAAAAGGAGGAAGAGCATTTTGAAGCCTGTAAGATACATGTTGTGAGCATAGAGAAGATGTGTCTGGCAGGAACAAGAGAGTAGCTTGTCTGGGGAAGAAGAGATGGCAGGTTTAAGAGGATGTTTTCCCTCTTAGCCTCTAAAACCTTGCAGACAGAATGTGGGTCTTTGCTCTCAAACCCTGTGGTTTTGCCCCAGCACTTGATTTTGCTAGGTGGGTAAGTTGTCATGAGAAGTATGTGGAGTTACGTTACCTTCCATATCCATCTTTGTTGGCAGCCATATCTGGAAGTGGGAAGTGGGAATATTTAGGCTATTACTGTGTATCCTGACTGAAGGAGTATGAAAAAGCTTGTGTTCAGAACTCCACTGGATGCTGCAGCTTTCATCAGCTCTTCAAAGTGTCTGATGAGAGTGACCCAACTGCTGCTGCACTGCTGGTCTGCCTAAGCCATGTTGTTTCTTTTCAAAGAGCTCCAAGCCTTACCTTCCCACTTTTGTCTCCAGCAAAGAATTTATAAACATCATCAGGTGGTATTTTAGTGGGGGGACACTCTTGTCAGCCAAGGTGTTGAAGATTAATTAATTGGGGAATTCAGTAGAAAGATCTTGCAGGTATTTTCCAACTTCAACAACTCAATGATTCTGTATGTCTGATTTGAATTTTTAAAAAAAGTTTTCTTGTTATTAGTTTCACATGTAAAAAAGTTAACCTTTGCATGCTCCCCTTGATGGACTCTCTTGTAGTGCAAAAGCCAAAAGGTTCCATTGTTGTTTTTGTTTTTAACTTCAGTAGTATCTCTCTTATATGGCATGGTAAGGCACAGGTTGCCAGTTCTCTGCGTGACAGGAGGAAGAGGGTGATGTCTTTGATGCTTTGACAGCTGGGACCTACTTAGCAAGTGCCCTACCTAAAAGATATTCTTTCTTTGTCAAGTGCCATGTTTCATTTTGTAAATGACATTTAACTAGGTTGGACCATGTCTCTATGGCTTTCCCTGGAGATAGAAAATACAAAATCCTTCGATTTTCTGGAAGTGTTTCGTTGTCCCATGCACTGATACTAAAGACTGTGTAAACCATGCCTGTTTAATTGTTGGCAAAGTGACATTGTCATGCCACTAAAGGATGTTCTTTGTTGAGGGTGGAAAAATATGCTTTCTGACTTTAGTGGATTGCCTTAAAAATCAGCTTAACTTAGGGAAGTTAAAAAGACAGTCAAAAAAGCTCTGCAGTCCAAGGAGTGAAATTCAACATTAATTGTAGCCTGAACTGTGGTAGCTGGATTGTGTTAGTTTATGTTCAGGTGCCAGTTAACAGCATGATTCCAGCAATATGGTTTTATTGATCCCCAAACCCTATTTTGATTTGATTTAACTGTTGTCTGTGGTTTGTAAGCCACAGTCTCTATGATTCAGTGAGCTGTCATAATGGTCCATCTTGTCTCTGCATCTTTTTATTCTTATTTTCCCATGCCATCTTCTAAGGCCTCCTGAGCACACAGATGATCAGCAGCAGATTAAATGGGTAACCAACTGTGGACCAGGACCTGATCCAGCTAACCATTAACACGGTTTAGTTTACGTCAGCTGTGACTGTGTGCTCCTAAAGGTCAACATATGCTTCGGTAGTGAATCAGCTTGCAAGGACATTCCTAAGTTAACATCAGGGCTCTCTCCAAGAGGAAAAAGGGGCTTTTTCCTCAGCAGTGCTGATTCAGTGGTGTCCAGCAGAGCCTTTTGGAGACCGCCTGGAAATTACTGGAGGTTTTATTGCAGAAGAAAAGAATCTGACCTATTGCATTGTAGATAAGTAAATCAGGCTCAACACAAAATTTAGGAAGAGATGCTTGTATCTGGCTTGGACAAATGCTGCTTTTTTCTCCTGATTGAGGTTTATCAAAGTACTACATCAAAAGTTTGGAGGCTGATGAGGGTGTTTCCTGCTGTTTGTGGTTGGAGCCATGCTTCTTCTGCAAAGAGAAGTGAGATTGTCCAGAATACTTACTTAGTCTTCTGGATTAAATATTTTGCTTTATACTAGCAGTAAAGTTGTATGTGTGAGTTGGTATAGAAAGGATTATTCAAAGCATAAAGATTAAAAACAAATTCCTTCTGAAATGTTTGTGAGAACCCAGACCATACATATCGAGGTGGCTGTAATGGTTGCCACATTGTTACAGGTGTTAGTTTGCAAATACACCAAAATGAGAGAATTACATATTTAAAGGGAAATTTATTGGTTTGACTATTATTTGAAGGTAGTGTAGAAATAGAATTGTGGATGATCCTTCGCAAGGTTGATGTAATGGCTGGAGTGAATTCTAGAACTTCCCAGTTCAGTACTGGGAAGCTCTAGGACCCTAGAAAGTTATGGCTTTTTAGGAAAACCTTGTTTTTAACTTGTATGTAAAATATTTATGCTGATGATTTTACTGCTTTGAAAATACTCCAGTCCTTCTTTCAAGACTGACACTCTTAAAAAGTAGATTTCCAGAATAGAAATACCAGCTTACATGAGGGCTCCTTTGTAACTTACAAGAAAGGGAAGCATAAAATGGTATGAAGATACTATTCTGCATATAAAAACAATCTTAATATCAAGTTTGTATAGTTTATATAAAAACGATGGCTTCCTGGAATGATAGTACCTTTGTGCTTTGAGAAAACAGCATTACTACAGTGAGTTAATTTTACAAAGGGGATTTTTTGAAACAGCACTTGAAAAAGCTGTGGAAAAAGAGTCCAGGTGGAGATGTGGAGTTAGATTTTGGGTTTCTTTTTGCCATTCAAGTTGAAGATGGCAGTTAATGCAGTCATCTTGATTTTTTTGCATTTAGTCACTGAGCATAAAGCATGAAGCTCCCAATTCAAGCCTGCATGCAGTGGGTGATTGCTTCGTACTATGCTGAATAAGGCTGTTTCTGAACTGCGACTGCATCTAATCAGCAGAGAGTGGGCTGACTTCACACCAGTTATTGAAAACACATTTTCATAAGTCTTCTTTCCTGATAAATATCCAGCCAGAATTCTCTTATATGTTGTAGTATGCATTGCTATTGAGAAATGTTTAGTGATGCCTGTATAATGCCAACTGTACAAATACGGGTTTGTAATATTTCTTAGTATATGTGTTATGAATTCTCGAAGTTATCTCAGTCCTACAGTATATCTGTGCTGAGCAAACTGTGGCTGGGGGCCAAATCCATTTTACAGCTATCCAAAACAGTCTTGTGACCAATCAATCAAGTTTACACTTATAAAAGGCCCATAGTGTAAGCACCTAAGGCACTATGCATAATCCATACGAAAATAAATATGATGTACTATCTCTGAATGGTGAAGTCAGGTGGAATTAGACATGTTCCTCTGAGGTTGTAGTAGATAAAGGAAGCTGCTTCTGTAGGAGGAGATGATTAACACGTGGTAGAAATGCACACAACTTGTAAGGCCTGTCGCGCTTTTGAGATGTGGATGCAAAATTGATTGAATGTCTGAAGGGAGTTAAAGGGTACTGAATAAGCTTTTATAAATGGGATGCAGTCAGGCTGCTGAAACTTCTGCAAATTGATGTTTAGCCTTGTGGAGAAGGCTCCTCCTTAACAAACACAACTCCACAAACTTCAATTATTTCTAAAATTTACCTGCTGGATGTAAGAGTGGACAGCCCCCAGGCTTATCGGATTTTGCAGTAAGAGCATTGCAGATTGGTCAAGTGTGTGCTTGGCAGAATTTTTTTTTAAAGAAAAGGAAATAAACTCTGTGTCATGAGTAAGAAACGTATGTTTTTTAAAAATGGAGGCGAAAAACCTGCAGTACACAGTAGGTCTGGACACTGCAGTTTATTTAAGAATCAGTGAGATGAGAGGCTTTACCCTGTTTGATGATCTGCTCCCTTCCCAGCAAGGATGGTCCTGGCCACAGCAGGTGGGGCTGAAAGTCAGGTTCCCAGGTAGCTCCTGATATCTGCCCCCACCATGAGCCTGGCTCCAGGATCTAACCAGCCTCTTCCCTTCCTTTTTCCTGCTTCCCAGGCCTCCCATTTTCCCAGTCTCACTGTCCCATGTCCACCTCCTAATTTTCCCTTCTGTCGCATGTCCATCCCAGCTGCAGCTGGCAAGTAGCAGCTCTGTGTTCGAGCATTCAGAAGCTCCGTTTTGCTGCCCCCAATTATCTGCCACCCATTAGCTGTTAAAACTTAAATGACTTTTTTTCTAGCCAACAACACCCCAGCACTCAGCTATTAGTAGGCTGCTGGTGCAGCTCCCAGCATCCCACTGTGCTGTGTGTGTCACAGCAGGAACAATCCAAAGGAAGCGGTGTTTTTTGAGAAGGGATGAAATGGTTTAGACAGTGTAGAATTTATTCTAATACGTGAATCCAGTATTTAAATGTGCAGGTAGACAAAATTGCTTCCTGTTCTGCTAATCCTTTGCTGGATAATTTACAGCCTTCTGGAACTTCATTTCTAGTCTTTTCAGCTTTTGTTGATAAAGATGCAAAAAAGACAGACATGTACAAAAGGACTGTATATAGCGTATAATTCATTTTGTAGAGCGGGGACATCTAGCTGAATGTGCCATTGATTTACCCTGGCACTAATTCCTAGTGAGTAGCTCATTTTGAAAGTAGCTACAAGTTGGCATATTTGCAGGAGCATTGAATTCTGGCATGCAGTCACTGTTGTATTAAAAACATGATGTGCAGCAAGTCTGGAGAGCCTTTGAAAGTGAGATCTCAATAGAAGCTATGAGTTGTATTGTTACTCTCAGTACATACAGCATAAAAATTCCCCCAACAGAGTAAGCTATGTATGTTACCAACAGTGTGCAGTTTAGGGCATGGATTTTTCTTCCAAAATGTGTCAGTGATGTTGCGTTTATTAAAAAATGGTTCTCAAAGCCACCTTGAAGTCCATATGGTAGCTGTTATGATTGCCTTAATAACAATAGCATAATTATGTGTATTATATCCTTACAGGATTGAATGTGCAACAAACATTGCTTGTGAGCAGCAAGTTTTTATGAGATGACAGCTGTTTTAGAACCAAAATTATAGCTTATTTATTGTGTGTATGCATTCGAGCTGGGCAAAAAATAGCAAGAGAATGAAATCTGCTAAAGGACTATTTCTCACTAAGTATTATTTTGCAATAAAAAGGCTGGTTGTATTCTAAATGAACAATAAGAATGGGTTGGTTGGAAATAACATATTTCTGGGAAATAAGAGGTTTCAAAAGGATGCAGAATGTACCAACTATCAAGGTTTTTTTCCCTTTCCTTGGATGGGAAGGGGGACCTGATTGCAAGGTTAACTTCAGACTAGGATTCTCTTTTCCCCATTTTCCTTGTTTTTTTTAAAGGTCTGCCTGTACCAAGGAGTGGCAAGTACCACTGCAAAATGTGAGGTACCTCAAGCTTTTCACACTCTGTAATCATGATATCAGAAATGATGGTCAGGGCTTTAGGATAAGTTGCAGAAAAGGGGTGTTTTCACTGAAAGTTAGTTTTTTACTGGTATTTACTTGCCAGAGAAATGTGTGTCTGTTCCAGATTTTAGGAGCTTGTTGAAGGTTACACAGGTTCCAGAGTTTTAGCTTGCACACTGTTATTTGCAGAGACTGTCACCTTCTCACAGAACTGAGGAAATGCGAGGTGGGAACTTGTAAAGCTGTACTGAGGAGGCTGGAGGGAAAGAGTTCAAGTGGGTGTCTTCATTGCTGCAGATGAGCTGGATCGTGGTTTCCAAGAAGGGGAAGAAAAGGTATATGCAGTACAAATGAACAGGCATTTCCTAATGAGGCTGATAAAGCATGAAAATTCAGGCGCAGCTACTGTACAAACACAAACCAAAACTCTTGCATATTCAGAAAGGAGCTCCCATTCTGTGTGAACAATCTCGGCACAAACAGAGTTTTCAAAATATTATAAAGCAGTTAAAAAGTGGCTCCCCAGCATAAATAATGTGAAATTCCTGGTGTGTGCTGTGAGTGTCCCGTTGGTTGAGGCTCACGGAGAGCTAAAACTAGGAGTAGGAGTGACAGCTCAGCCTTACCCTGCAGTGATACTGTGGCAGCACTGTTGGACAAATTCCCTGTAGCACAGGAGAAAGGTGGATCAGAAATAAAATAGGCTACAAAGAGCAACTTCAGCGATTCCAAAAATTCCGAGTGCCGTGAGAGAAAAATCGCTGTGAACAGAAATTCTGTATAATCCCTGCTTAGGCTGTGGATCTCACTCCTGCAGGTGACATGTCTGTGGCTGAAGAGCTGTTGCCTGCAAGGCTGCTGGGTTGTGTATTGTGAAGAAAGCAAAGGTGAAGCGATAGAGAAAAGGAGGATTCAGGGAGCAGCAGGGCTTTGAGTTACTTGGAGGCATCATTGCTGAGGATCAGAGCTCAGGGGCTGGGCTCAGGCTTCATCCACCTCTAGGTTTCTCCAGATTCCAAGTCTCAAAGGCCTCACCAGTGTTGGTTTTCCTTGGATGCAGCTACGTGCAAGGTGGGGGGCTTGGTTTGGAGGAGTTTTTCTGAGTGCCTTCCCAGCATCAAAACAAGCGTCTGCTTGAAAATCCAGCAGTGCAGAGTTCATGTGCCTTGACAATTGACACGGGCAGAAGGGAGATCTCTCTTCTGTAGGGCAGGGATGTTTCCAGATGGTCTTGTGGAAAGAAGTACTGTATGATGGGTTCCTTTGAAAATGCTGTGTAAACTCAGAACTCTTCCCTGCTGTGTAACAAAACAAAACAGGTTTAGGTTTGTTTTTTTTTTTCATTTTCAGGATCATTTTAGACATAGTGGTATGCTTTGAATGGCTAATACTGGCAGATTGCATCATATTTCTTTTGTGATAGAAATTATTGTCAATGGCGTGAAACTGTGATGTTGACTATTTATGCAGTGATAGTTGTGCTTAAGTAGCTGTAAATTGTGTAGCTCTTGTTAATCTCACTGAAAAACCCCACCAAATAAAATGCAGTAGAGTTTTATGGTCTTGGGTTTTATTCTGTGGCTGCATAATTTTTTATTTTTACCAAAGCTGTGAAATGGTTGTTGGGCTCATAATTTGATGGAAATGCTTTGTAAAATAGTAAGCAGGTTGTTAGTTTTGTCTGTTGTCTCTGATGTGATTTAAAGCAGTTTTAAAAAACATTTTGCGAATTTCCAGAGCTCATTACCTGATGCACTGAATTACAGATGGAAAGAAATTATGCAAGTGTAATGGCTGATCCTATTGGGATCAGGCTGCAGGATCTTTCAAATGTGTGTATCCTAAGTATACTAGAAGGTGTAATTTTGAGGCACAAATACTCATTCCAATGCTGGCATTTGTTTAGAAACTATTTTGCTAAACTCCAGAATGCCTTGCATAGGAATTCAACAGATAAAGCTATGTTAGACAGGAAAGGGGTTTCTTTCTCTTCTTTAACAGTAATGTCAACAGGTTTTTGCAGTGGCCTGGGAGCTTGTTTGCAATGTAAAGGACTGGAGGACTTCTTTTCCTTTAGGAGAAAGTTGTGTGATCCAATGCTAGGTTCTGATGGAAAAAAAGTTGGAGCTAATGGGGAATTTTTGCTTCTAGGGGAAAAAGACCACAACTCTCTTAGGATGACATGTTTGGATCTAAACCAGCTTCCTAGTTCTGATTTTTGCTAGCATAAGCTTGTATTAAAATACATATATATATGTGTGTATCTAGAACAAAATGTTACACTAAAACTAAAAAGTAAGAAGTTTTTTCTTTTTCTAGAAATGAATTTCAGAAGCTTGTGACTGTCTTTTGGCTTTTTTCCACCTCAGAATATGAAGGGATTTAGATGTGGAATATTTGGCATAACAGAAAACATAATTCCAGCCAAATTCTAATCTCTGCAAAGCAGTCAGATAAAAGATTGTAATTTTGATTTTAAGTTTTTTTATTTCAGACCTTGTAAGGTGCATGTTACAAAGCATCATAGAAGTATTTGCTGGTTGGGTGTTATAATAAGATTTGAGGCAGTAAATGCGTTACTTAAAGAAAATTTGGATTCTAAGCAAAATAAGGTGTAGAATTCAGGTTTGCTGAATTCTACCAACATTGGTTCATCGCTGTTAATATTTGTGGTACTTTCATCTGTCCTGAATTTCCAATGTAGGAGTTTTACTCCAAGATGTTCTGTCTCTGGTTACCACACTGTTGCTGTTTGTCTTTCCCTTGCTTGAAGCTGGTGTTTGGGAGTGAACAAGCCATCTGTTGTGATGAATCTATTGAAGAATTAATTTAGCAAACAGTCTTTCAGAGTTATTTTTAGTGATGGAAATGACTCAAGGAGGAAGAAAAATATTGCTGATGACATCTGTCCCAAATGTTGTAGGTGTGTAATGCCATTCATTAGGCTGATACTGGTCTTGCTGGGGTTTCCCCTTCAGCTGGAAGATATTCTGTCACTTAGCTGGACACTAAGTCTACTATGAGTAAACACTTAGAACTCTCTTTCACATTCCTGGCAGAGTCATCTGCATCTGAGAGTCATCTGCAAATCTGTGGTGGTGAAAATGGGCTGAAATGTGTGACACAGTGACCCTTTATGCCAACAGGAAAGGACATGCAGTGGGATCAGAACAGATATGTTGAACTAAACAGTATTTAATCTGTAGTAAGAGACCCTAGCTAGGATAATTTCCAAAGTGTTTCAGTGCTCTTCCCTATTTCATTATTAAGTCACAAATATTGCAGTGGAAGTGTGTGTTGTATAAATTGCACTGGATATCAGAAATCAGTTTTCAGGTCAATATTCTGGTACCAAAGCTTGTCACCTCTTAAATCTGGGAGTGTGTCATGAAGACTTCTGGTAGAATGTGTAGAATGATGTTATAATACACATACCAGAGGGGATTTTCACTGAAATGCTGGTGACCACAAAGAGCAGAGAATTTTCCTTTCCTAATTTCCAGTATCAGAGATGTTCTAACATGGATTAGACCATCCATCAGGGAAGGAGTGCCTGCTTGACACCACACAGGCTGAATATTGCTTTGGGATCAAATCAACACCTCTCTTATTTTCAAGAAACATGTATTGGAAAGAAAAAGTGCAGTATGAAATTATCTGGCTTGCTTGGTTTACTTTCAGATGAATGCCAAAAGTAGAAGTTTAACAACTTTGGTCACTCATTTAATGGTTGAAACCATAAGTTGTGTAGAAATAGCATGCTGCTTTAAGGCCTGTTTTTAAATCTAACCTGTTCAGGCTAGAAAGGACCTTGAAAATAAAACAATACCAGAATCTTAATGTTGCAGACAAACACCTACATATTCCCACTGAGCAATTCTGCTGCTTAAATATTCTTTGCTCTTCTGGTTTTGTATCTGCCTGTAGTCTTCAGGACGATTCCTTGGAGATCAAGGAGTCAAGCCAACCAACACAAATATAAAAGTGTTGACAGCAGGGAAGAAATCTGCCCCTTTGCAATCTTAATCTTGGTCTGAGTTTCAGTATTGTGCAAAAGACTGGAGGATGGGGCTCTGAGCGCTGGGTCTCAGGTTTCATTTTCCTGAGAAAGCATTAACGTGAAAGTCCAAAATCACAACTTAAACTGGTGCACTCCTTTTGCAGTTCTTATTTACTTCTTGCTGGTTGATTAGACTGCTTGTATTGGTTTGACTCACAAGACTAATTTGAATTATTAAAGTGTTTTTCTGTTTCTTATTAGTTCAATTAGTGATTGGAATATTCCTGCTTTGAAAAAGGGTGTAGATGCCATCAATAGAAGTGGATTTTTTAACTGTGTTCATCACTTTGACTTTGCCAGAGAGGTTGATGGCTCTGAAATTTTGGGGAAAGACAAATTATGGTAGTTTTTTTTTCAAAAGATTAAACAAAGAACTTCGGTTTCATACAGATAAATATAGAGAATATTTAATATACTCAAAATAAAATTGCATATTGATGGCATCAGCTATTAATGAAGAATAGTTGCACAGATTAAAACATATTTATAAAAATTAATATTATTCTATTGAAATATAGATGTCTTTATATGCTATTTTACAAGTTTCATGTTTAAAATTTAGCATAAATGTTCAAGTAGGGTTCTTTATGTTAAAATTCTACGTAAATGAACGTCTTATCTCATACTTGCCAGATGAAATTTGTTTCCTGTAATAGGAGAATAACAGGAGTTTTCTTGATTAAGTAACATTTTCTTGCTCAAATGCATTTGTTTTCATTTTGTCATCGGTCGAAGAAGAGGTTGTAGAGACAAGTCGCATACCTGTATGCCAGCATGATCAGGTCAAAATGCTGTGACTAGTAAAGTCTTTTTCTTATAAATATATTCCAGACAATTCCATCTATTTCATTCTCATCAGAATCAAATTATAGCACATACTTGCTTTACCCAAGATCCTCTGCTCCCCAAGAGCCCTTCAGCATTACTTTTAGCATTACCTGGAAATGCTAATGAAGTTAAAAGTACCGAAAGAATTTACGCTGATTACATTTAGTGCCTTTTTTCTTCTGAAGGTGTCTCAGGCTCACTTGTCTTTCCTTAAGTGGAGCATTTCTGGAGGTTTTTCCATTTGTACACTGCACGTGATGCCTTCCAGGATTAGGCCTGTGCCACTGACAGTCTGAAAATTAGAGAAGAAAAAGCAGACCCTCACGTCAAAACTGAAGATGGAGAAGCTGTGAAAACACCTTTAATGTAATTGCCATAAGTAAGGCACATAGCAAAGAAGTCTGTTGAGGGAAGGTCAGTGACGAGCTCATTTCTGTGGAATTTTGGGTAGGGATATACAAAAGGCTGTGAATGCTCCCCATCTCTCTCAACTGGAGAGATTGATACTACAGCAAACCTTCTTGTTGGAGACTTAGAGATTGTATCTGAAGATAAAACAAATAGCGTCGTGAAGAATGAAAAAGGTGAATTACTAATGGTGTAAATGGTTGGCTGAAATGGTTTTGGTGTGCAAAGTGGCAGATGTAATGTCATTATGTTGAACACAGCTTGGGAAGTCTGAGTACTGTAAGCACTGTATGATCTGAATAAGTTATTAAAAGTGTAGTAAAAAAATAAAACTTCTAACACCTGCATAAATAGAGCCAGTGCCAGGTTCAGAGTGTGCAGGAGCCAGACTTGCTGCGCAATGACTACAAGGCATGTGAAACTTGTTGCCAGAAAGTATTGCAGTAGCCTATGGTTTAAAGAGAGGCTGGATGAGTTCACAGATGAGAAAGTCACTGGGGATTATTTAGAAACTAAAGGCAACTGAGGAATTCCCTCAGCTGGAAAGCATATGGACTGTTAACAGGAGTAACCATATTTGGGAATATCATGCTTGATTATCCTGTTCTTGGTCATCTCTGCATGCTTCTGTTAAGCAGCATCTCAGGCCAGGTGGGTCTTTGCTTTGAAAGCGTACTGCAGTTCTCGTGGTCTTTTCTTCCAGAACACCATCTGCCATGTATGAAAGGTCAGTTACAAAAATAAACCAGCAAATAGCAGAAAACACAGTCTATTAGAAAAATCCTGCGGTGCTATGTGGGAAGAGGTCAGCAGAGCAATCACATATCCATCATGTCTGGCTGTTGTCTCTTCCTTTCTGCAGAGCAAGGCTGAGTTTCAACAAGAAGACAAAGCAGTGCTGGAACGAAGATGAGGGCAGGGCTTGTGAGTTTGTTCTCTTCTGGAGGCTAGAAAGGAATTACAGAGTCTGTTTCTTATCCCGTGCTCCAGCTGGTACAAAAGGCACGGGTGGGAACATCTGGAGGGGAGTGGGAGCTCTCAGAATAGTGTTTGGTTTTATTTAGTGCCTTGCATTCCCTGCTCTGATTACCTGCCCTGCATTCCCGCATCGCTGCTCTCCGTGCCCCATGCCAGCGTCAGCATTTTCTCTGGGGCTGGGACTGCCCTGCTCCATTCCCAGCCTGCTGTATGGGAAGGGGAGGAACAAGTGCTTCTCCTGAGGGCAGGACCTTTCAAATCTCATTTTGCTGCTGCGGTACGAAGTGGCAGCCTGTCTTTTTTAGCTGAGATTAGTGGGCACGAGCTTGTCAGCAGGAGAACTCATTTCCTGGGAGCAGGATGTGGGAAAAGTGGTTGCAGGGGGCAGGTTAAAACACGATCCAGTAAGAAGTTGTATGTAAAAAGCAACCTGGACTTTGAAGTCTCTGTGAGCCTCCATATTGCTGCGGAACAAGCCTTACTGAAGAGTACGAAGAATGCATACTGGGTCATCCTTTGGGAATAAATGGCACACAGAGCCTCAGTTTTGCTTCAGTCAGTTGCTTCATGATACTGGCCCTCTCACTTGGAGGACCTGAATTGGTAGAGGCAGAATAGGTATCGATTTCCTTTCCTCTCTTTTTGAAAAAATAGGCTGTCTTTTGGATCTTTGTATTTTTCAGTTCCTGAGGCTGTAAATCTGAAAAGCGTTCTATGGAACTGGAGGCACGGAAGTCTTTAACTTCTATGTGTCTGGCTGTTGGAGCAGTGCAGCAATCTGATTACGAAAAATCCTATCAAACCCCATCGAAATTTGCAAAGTTTTGCCAAGTTTTGGGTGATAGTAAGTTAGAATTTTTAAAGAAGCCGTGTGGAATCCGTGCTTGCTTGTGCAGGCACAGTGCAGGGTGACCTGGCCCTCCCATTGCAGAAACATGTGTCTGAGCAAGGAGCATGGGGACAGGGCAAGGAGGAGGCTGCAGAGTTTATTTGGGTCCTCACCATTCTGAAATAAGGGAACAATCCCTCTGTTCTGGGAGGCAGCAGCACTTGCCAAGGATTAAAATATCATCTGCTCTGTCCCTAGATGCTGTCACAGGGTGTCTCTCTTCTTGGTGGAGGAGCAGGCAATATGATCGCACTCAGAAGGCTGTGATTCTTTTATTGGAAGCGGTACTTTTGGAGTGGGTTTTTTCCACACCAGTTTTTGGCAGTCTGTTAGGGCCATTGAGTTGTTTAGACCTCTGGCTAGTGGCAGAAGCAGCAGCGACACTCAGTCTGACACAGGCAATTAAGTATTATATTTTCAAGATTGGAAAGGCAGGGCTGCTTTAGAAAGAAAAATCAGAGGAGAATTATGATTGCCCGTGAAGCCTAGATAACACTTGTAATATTTAAGATATATATACTTGGACAATGACTTGCATTTCAATGATTTAGGAATTGATTTGTAGAGGTGGGTTGTAATATTTTATGTTTTTAATTACGACTGATAGCACTGAAACCAACAGCAAAAAATAGTGTGATGGAAAACCAGCTAATTACAGTCTAAAACCCAAACCCAGCCTCTCTCAAGGCAATATTGTTAACAATTTTTCCATTGTTACAGAGCATGGATTCAGTCTTAGTCCACAATAAAAGATGCTGAAATAGATTTCCTAGAATTGTCTGTGTGAATAATCATCCTCAGGCTGTCAAAGTTCGGGAACAATATCTATTTATAAAAGCTGCTTCTTCTCTGGAAATCAGTGTTTACTCATTGTAATCAGAGAGAATTTAAGATTGACCGGTATATTTTCCATATTATAAGTTGAAGTGTAGAAAAGTCCTAACTATTTATGCAAGTTAATTGTATTTTTAATTTATGTCTAATTTCTGAACTTCACTTTGGATAATCCTGAGGTGTCCTCAATAAAGTTCCACTGATTGTGATGGGACTTACTTGATAACTTATATAGCAACTCTTAAATAATGAGTCACTGAAGTTAATTGATTTTTTAAGTACCCTAGCTGGATTCCACTGTCTTATTTTATGTATGTATGTTATGTTAATAACAAGAGAATCTATCTTAAATAATATTGTAAATACTTCTAAAGAGCGGGCTTTTTATCAGTGTTACAGGCATAGCTTCTGGACTATATCCTTCGTTGCAATCCAGTATCCCAGGTGTGGAGAAAGGATTACCTGCCTCTCTTCTTGTCAAAGGAGAAAGGAATGATACAAATGAAAAGGACAAAGCAAACTGACCAACATATGTGGTGGCAGTTTCCTAGGAAGGCTGACGTTGCTGCTGAGATAAAAATGTCTGCAAGTTCTTAGAAATTATATTCCCTTGGGAATTGCCTGGGAGGATATTAGCATAGGATTGTTTTTTGGTTAAGCAACCCCCAAAAAAGCACCTTCACTGTATCTCCATGTAAATTTAAAAAAAAAAAAAAAAAATTAAAACAAACCACCAAACCCCCTATTTTGGCCCACAATGTTTTTTCTTTCTGGAAAACTGTGCCTAGCCTGCTCTGCATCTGAGCATCTCTTCCTTAGGCTGAGGAGTCAACCAGCAGGTTTTCCATCGGCAAGGATGAGGCTGTTGTGATAGTATTGAGAGAAATGGTCCTTGACCTTCTAAGCCTCTCAGAGATAGTGGTTTAGAAATTCATAGCCATTAAAGTCATGCTTTTTGAGAGTCGAGATATCAGCCAGGAATTCACCCAGCTAATGCTTTCTATTACCTGTAGTTTTATGCGGGAAGCACCGTGTTTAGTTAATGTTTTGCTATTTCTTCCCAGTTATTTAACCTTTGTTTCAAACGACTGAGGTTGTCTCCTTGCTGTTGCCAGATGCAAGAGGCATCTTTTTGTGTTTGTTAAATGGGCAGGGATGATGTGCTTTGAGTACTCCAAGGGTCTTCCCTTTAAATCCTGTAAAACAGGAACAACAACAACAAAGACAACTACAGTTGAACTTTTAAAGCTTTTTATTTTTTTCCCAGCAGTCCTAGCACTCAGGTGAAAACAACTGATGCTTGTTCTTCGTTCTGTAGATTTGACTGAACCTGGTGCTTTTTGGTGCAGGTGGAGCTGAAGGCTGGCTGGTCTTTTTACTGATCACATTTTTATGCATGGCTTGTTCCTCATGGCTCTTTGTGGCTCTGAGCATTGTTGATGTATCAGAGGCTGGGGTACTTGGGATTTCCATGTTTTGCTATGTAAAATTAAGAGAATTAAGAAGGAGAAAACGGGATGAATAAGTGACTTTGCCCCAATAATTTGGCTTTTTAGCGTTGAGATGTGCTAATTGTGTTTTCCACATCCTGATGGGCAGCACGAAAGCCACGAAATCTTTATCCTCCCCATTGTGGATAAAATGGCCACTTTATGTCCACCCAAGTGAAGTAAAACTACTCTGGTGGCTTTGAACTGAGCCTCCTGAGCACTTACGTTTCGAGACAGACTGCTTCTCCCATAACCACAATTTGTAAGCTCCTCTTAGTTAGTCCTGCTCATGTTTTATATCAGAAGAGCTTCTGGGCCCTTGAGTATCCAAGCTCTACTGACATCCACACACCAGATCTGCTGTGGCATTTGGAGTGGCTAAAGAGGCCATATTCCTCCCTGGAGCTGAACTGTGCATGCCATTTTCTGCAGGGTTTGATCTGCTCTGTATTTTCTTTACCTTCCTGTTTATGAAGTGTTAGATGGAATTATTTTTCAAATATTACTGCTCAGTCTCTGCTTCCCAGATGATGTATTGTGGTGTTAAACTTCTGGTACAAACTTCACTTATAATCTTAACTGCAGTTACAGAGCCCAACTTCACCCCTGAGGAGTTCCTGTAGAGCAGGTGGCATGACACTGGCAGGTTAATTTATGTAGTAAAGCCTCCAATTCTGTCATTAATTCAGGTTTCCACTGTCTACTTCTGTGGTTAGAATCTAGAAGTTGCCATCGGCATTCCATCGTGAAAATACGGGATAAAAATCAAGACAAATGGTTGTAAGTTAAAAAACTTGGGGCTTTAATCTAAAAGTTAGTTTTCAGTTAATGGCAGGAGCACGGTTGTTGTTTGACCTACTATGTTAAAAATGTAATTTTGATATAGGATTTTGGGGCTTTATTTGTTGTTAATTGCATAAACAAGTAGCAGAAAGGATAGGGAGAGTAAAGTTAATTTGAGAAGAGATAACTCTTCTGAGACAAATCTTAAATCTTGCTGAAGCAGGGAGGTTAAAATAGTACTCACTGAGCACTAAATTTAACTTTTCCAGTATTTCTTTCCTGTAGGCTGATTAAATTGTCTAGTCTCAAGGGAAGCAAGTTTTTTGTTTTCTACACTGTGGTAATGCTTGGTATTTGATATCCAATTTAGGTTGTTTGTTTAATAATTCAGTATTTGTGAGGAATCTTGGTAAGTGAAACTTTTTGCTTACACATCTGAATTGTTGTTGAAAAGTGTCTTAATATCTGATCTTAAGAGTGTATATATGCATTTATATCTTACATACTTGTTTTTGAGTAAATAGTATGATTCCACAACACATCTTTGTTTGCAGTTTCATAATTATATTGCCAACGTTTATAAGACACCAAGGGACAAATTTTAAATGATCAATATGGTGTCCAGTAAAATATTCTTAAGAGCTTTGTTTTTGATAGAAAGAAATTACCATAATGCATAGGAAAAGATAATGGCTATTCTTCAATCAACTGCTTCCTGGTCTCCTGTGACCTTTTAACTCCCAGGCTCTCAGATAAGGTTTTCCAGTTAGCAGCTGCATTCACTCTCAAGAGAAAGCCCTGATAAATTAATTTGAATCTGAAATTTTTCTTGACTTACCCAGGAGTGTGCTGAGGTGTCGTTATTGAAGGATAACCCTGAAAGACAGAAAATGACTGGGAGGTTTCAGGCAATATTTATTGGGGCAATGAAAAAAAGGTTATTTTCTCAAACACGGATGTTGCTTGAATGAAACCTGCTTTAGGTACTTACATCTCATAGTTGCTTGTTTACATATTTGCCTTCTTTCTAATTTAAGTCCCTTTAATCCGGTTACTGGAAACCACATGTGCTGAAACTGAAAGGCAAAATGTCATCTGGCAGCAGAAAACTGGATGGGCAGAGGGGAGCTCAGGAGAGCAGCAGGGGAGGCAGAGGGGTGGGGAAAAATAAACTGGTTGGGCAACATAAATCCGGGGAGGGAGAAAGCAGCTGATAGGAGCCAAAGAAAGAAGTACCTGAAGATGATGTATTTGTGAGAAAATGTCATGTGTACAGCCTTGGAAAGGGGAGAAATGTAGGGATTAGGTCAAGGGGGAGGGAAACCGTGAGTGGGATATCAGAGACATGAGAGCTGAGGCAAGATGAAAGAGAATGGTGGAGACAACATCTTTGTCTCTGGTAGAAAATCTTGGACTTGCCGTGATTACAATGCCTCATTTGGGCTCAAGGTGATTTCTTTGCTCAGAAGTAGCAGCTTTCAAAGGGTTGCTTTCAATTGAGTACTGCAGGTTGTGGGTTTTTTGGCAACTGTCTTTATTTAAACATGACTGCAGTAGTGGAAGGGTGAAATGGTCACAGAAGACCATCCCTCTCAGGAGTACCAGGCCAGGGAGATGTCATGAGCACACTGAAAGTACAGCTGCTAACTTTATGTTCACACAAGCTGACTGAACTTGTGTTTGTGGATGCAGAGCAGGTCAGAGTCAGTCTGCCGTGCATTTCCACTTGTGACAGTGTCTGCAGAGTGCTGGAATCTCCCACTGTAGCTTCTGTGTGTTTCTGCCAAGGACTCCCTGCATTTCCAGCGCTGCATTTGTGTATCAGTGTGTAACTGTGGGTGAAAGCCTGGGGTTTCCTGCTGGGTTGTTTGACTGTATTGTACCAAAGTGAACATGTTGATGTGCTCCCAAACCACTGGGGCTTCTTCTGCTTCAAGATTTGGGAAATTGCTCCCAGCTGTCTCTTAATCTTCTCTGGAGTGCAGATTTGCAGCCCTGAATATGCATGGTGTGAGTGCTGTAAAGCCTATAGGTCTGAAGCTAACTGGATCCGTCACACAGTCAATGGGAAGAGGAGCTTTGCTCCACAGGATGGGAAGTTCAGTGGCTCCATCCAACTCGCTTTCTAGAAAGACTGATGACTACCTGGGGAGCCAAGAAGAGCAGCACATTATGGTGAATTATTATTTGTGAACGTCCTGTGAGATCTAATCTTCCAAACACTGTCACTTACCCGTTCCCAATTCACTTTCTGCTCGTGTGGTTTCAGCAGTATTAGTTGCAGTTGACCAGTTTAGCAAACGTTTTTTGTCATTACGTATATTTGCTATTACATTCTTCCAAGTGTAAATCGTGGAAAGTAAAATCATCAGGTGGTTGAATAGTAATACAAGTATCTCAACCCCATGTTCTAGAGATATCTATATAGCCATTCATTAAAAAAAATGAAAGAAAGAAGAAAGGAATACCAGATGGAAAAAATGTGTTCCTGCAAGTTTTTAAACCTGCTGTAAGTTTTAAGAGGGTTCTTTTTCAGCAAAAGAAATTAATATTTTATAGTTTGATGAATTTAATAAGTAGATGATATTATATAGAATTTATAGTTACAGATTTTTTTAACTGCAGCTGAGTAAATTCTCAATGTATTTCTTGTTTAACAAAATAAAAGTTGATAGTTTTTAAAAAAGATTCCTTTGAGATGCAGTGAGTTCTCTTATAGTTTTCAGATTTTAAGATATCCCCAAAAAACCAATACCTTGCATCTTTTCTCATGGATTTTGCTTCTTCTGGTGAGTTTTTTAAACAATATATTAAAGTGGAACATGTCATCCTTTTTCACTGTATTTTTTAAACAAAATTTTTTCACATGTGAATTCCCTACCATTGGTTGTAGCCAATTGGTTGTACCAACCAAATGGTTGTAGTCCATTATTAAATAGGTGATGTTAATAAAGGATTCTTAGTGCATTTACCAAGCATCTTAATTAATATTGGTAAAACCTGTTTAATCACTATTGCCAGTTACCAATATTACCAATTTAATAATTTTATCAATTACCTTGGGAGGTAATGCACAACTCAGTTCCAGCTTGCGGGCTCTTCATCACCCGTGCTCAAGGCTGCTGGCTGTCAGGGTCTGATGCCTCCCATGCCTGCACTTCAGCTTCACCTGTTGAATATGATTTTGATGACAAATGTAGTGAAAGTTCCTGTATGGAATAATACTTTCACACCATGGCAACAGTATCAAAACATTACTCATTTTCTTTCACTGGCTAGAAAAGCGGTTTGTGACTGGGGACTCAGACTTGGGAAGGTGGAGAATTGAGCATTGTTGGCATTGTCTTTTTATTTTCCCTTCATTAGACCTCCAGGCTCAGTATAGGTCAGAAGTTCCAAGACAGAAATTATGCATAGATTACAAGTAACTTGCACAACTAGAATGCATTGAATCATTGAATATCCTGAGTTGGAAGGGACCCTGGGCTGGGCTGGGCTGCTCCCAGCCAGGGTGCTGCTGATGGAGACCCATGGAAGCTGCCTGACAGCATGAAGAAGTGGCTGCAGGGGCAAGGTCAAAGCAGCTGATAACTGGGGCTTCCAGTACTTTCCAGCACTAACTGCAAGAGGCATTAATTTTGTCTGTCAAAACAGACTAAAGATGTACTTAGGAGCTGAAGATTATTCATTTAAATTATGAAAGGGCTGAAGTTACAGTGATGGATGTTTCAGAGGATGCAAGAGGGGACTAAGTTCTATTTAAATATGAATCCACTGTGGAGCTGTCATAACATCCCTTACAGTAAAAACTGGAATTGCTGAGCTGCAAGATTTGTTTTCTGAAACTATGCTTAGGACTTATCCGGGCTTCTGCTTCAATGGTATTTCTCAGATTAGGGAATTTAATCTTTTTAAGCCTGGCTGTTTAGTCAGTAGTGACCCTCGTGGCAGTTGTGGCATGAGAGCTTTCCAGGCAGCTCTGAGCTTTGGCTGGATCCCACGGGAGCTTTGTAGGTTGCATGTAATTCACGCCTCCAAATGGTCATCTTCTAGAATTATTGATTTTGAAGAACAGGAAATGCAGGTTAAGTGCATTCATTCTTCTCAAGGATCCTTTGGGCCCACCAGCAGGGGAATTTGTCTTTGTGAATGGCTGGTTTGTGCACCAGACATTACACACTTCAAATCTCAGCTTCAATGAAATGGCAGTGATAGAGTAGATGTTCATACCCTCTTATGAAACGATCGTGGACTGTTTCAATTCCAGTTCAGCTGCTTTTTCTTAATTTTAAAGAATAAATGTGTTTGTTTAGTTTTGTTTTTTGGGGGGGGGGGTAGGTTGGTTTTTTTTTGGGGGGGGGGGGTTTATTGTTTTGTTTTGTTTTAGGGATGGGGTTTCTTTGGTGTTGTGTTTTTGTTTGCTTTTTATTTCTGCTTTGTTCCTCTCTTCTTCCTCTGTTTTCTAACTGCTGATCTTGCAGAGGAAAAACAAATTTTATCATCAATGCAACAGAAAAACAAAGCCATCAGCTAGTAAGGAGTTACTGCTACTAAGATCCATGCTTCTGGAATATTGAAGTTCTTCCCCATTTTATTCACTTTAATTAGTGCTTCAAAAGTGAGAACCTTCAGGAATTGCAAAATACTTAACTGCAGCTTTACCATCTTCTAAGAGAAGAAAGTCTGGGAGAAACTTGGGAAGGAGTTTTATAAAATACCCTCTTAATTGTGATAAAACAATTGGGAATGCATAAGGATATATGCAGTCATCTTATCTAAGTCTAGAACTTATTTGGAACTTCGACTGAGATTTTATTGTTCTTTTAGATATGGTTGATCCCTTTACAGCCTTTAAAATGTTCAAGGCCAGGTATTGTTGAAGAAAGCTGGTGAATAAGTGACTTCCATTTAACATTAGTATGAGGCTTCTCCACCCTAGGAGTTGCTATCTGGACCTTGATTAAACAGTCCCTCCAGGAGAGCTCTGCAGACTCAGACAAAGTCTTGGTGTGTTTGCTCAGACAGATCCTGCTGCTTTCTGCAGCTCTTTACAATCGAAGGGACTTTTGAAAGACTTCATGGCTGCAGACATCTTGGCACAGAGGGGGACCTTGTGAGAAGCACGTGTCTTCTCTTGCAGCGAAGTGCCCTTTTTGTAAGGGACATGGCATAGTTCTCTAAGATCATGCACGTTTTGCCTGTTTCTGTGTTTCTGTGCGTATTCCAGGATGCTTATAAGTATTTCTGTGGTATTATCTCCACCCTCTGCCTCCCCCCAGTTTCCATTATTAAAAGATCAGGAGCATAATTACTTAAAAACTTGCCTTGGATTTAACAAGTTTCCTTTTTGGAAGAATTGCAGTTTTTGTGGTGAGACAGAATTTCTCTTTTCTGCAGTGCACATTCCAAAATGCAGAGCTGGCTGATTGGTGAATTCAGCAAAAAGAAAATAACTTGTTCCAATATTTTTAGGCTTTTAAATGCAGTATCTCTCTTACTAGCACCAATCCTTGATTTATGACAGTTCTGCTTGTGCAGGGATTGCAATGTCTTCTAGTAAGAGTCACCAGCTTGCTCCGACCCCTTCTTGCATGGATCAGATGGCTTTGCAGTATTAGTAGAATGTAAACTAGCAGTTTAAATGAGATTACTGGGATTAGTCATCTGGATGGAGAAGATTTAAAGTGGCCTTGATTGAGGTCCTTAGAATTGAGAAGTAGACAGCAAAGCCATTATGGATGAAGAGGAGAAATGAGAAATGGAAAATAGATACAATGTAAGAATGGATTTGGTTTATGTTTAGGGTGTTTCAAAAGAAATAAAGGCATTATATTGCCTTTCATTGCTCTGATCAGCATGGAGGTTTTCTTGTGGCAAGAGGTAAGAGAAACATACTATGAAATAATTTCTTTTTAAACAGGGAGTTTCATAACAGTAAGAAATACTTTTGCTGTGAAAATCAGGTGGAGGAAATGTGTACCGTCTCTCTAAATATTTCTATGTAGTGGCATGTGTGTCTAACAGACTTGCTTAAGACACCTTACATCTCACTATTTTTATATTACAGCAAAAAGAATTTTATATTGGGCCAAAAGACTGAGTAGGAAATAGAGATTAAGACTCAGTGCATCTACACAAGTCCTGTGTAATCAAGGTGTTGCAATATTGAACTAGTAGACTCTCCCCAAAGCTTCACACCTTGGAAGTAGTCTGTGCTGAGTTTTATTCTTGGCTTGTAGCTTGCTATCTGCTCCTCCTCAGTCTGGTAGCCATTGTCTAAGGAATATTGGAATTTGTCTTTATTTTTGATCATTTCCTCTGCCTCATGCAGTATCAAAGTCTTGTCACCCAGTTTTCGTCTGCTACCACGTGTAGCTTTTCTCCTTTGTTCTGGTGTAAGAAGTAAGGGGTTTTTTTTTCATTGTAATTTTCAGTAATTAAACTGATTAGAATTAAACTGGTGGGGAAACTGCATTTGATTACACAGGCAATACAGAGGAGGTAAAACTCATCTAACTAGGTTCCTTTCCAGCCTTTGGGCTTTTAATAGCAAAGTTAATTTCCTAGAGGAGTATGGGCTGATTGAAGGAAAAAACTATAATCATTAATTGCAGTAGATTTAATTTGTTTGAAGTATAAAGAAAAGACTGCCTGATACTTTGGGGGAAGAAAAGAGCTGTGCTCCAGTGCAGTCCCTTATTCCAGCCAGATCACTGTGGGTTTTGCTGCCTCTAACATATTCTGGTAACGTTTTGGGACAGTTAGTGTGTTTTATAGATATTGGTAGGAATGATATCAGCATTATGAGAGATAAATTAACAGGACATCTTTTCCTGCAAATAATGACCATCAGCTCATGCAGTGTGTTTAGCCATGTGGGATTTGGACTGCAATCTCCCTACCTGATGCTTCGGGGACAGCAGATCTTCTCTAGCTCCACCGAGTCTCTGCTAATGTGCGTAGAGAATGTGGGATTGATGTGGCTGCTTTTCAAGAGAAAACAGAATCTTCCATACTCACTAAAGTTTGGGGGGTTTAATTTCATTTAATTTATTTCTCCCTGATGATTAGACCATGTGACTGGGTGTTCTGGGGCCTCTCTCTATTAATTGCCACTAGAAAAGTAATTTTATATAGAGCTATAAAAGATGATTCATCTTTTTCTTTTCTGAACAGCTATCAAAACATACTTTACCTGCCGCACAGAGGTGCTTATATATGGCATAAGATGCCTGTAATATCCTTTGACATTACTGGTCTCTGTATTCATATAAACAACATTTGTACTTTTAATTTTGTCTTTGTTTTCTTAGTACATTTTTCAGAAGTACTCAGCTGCCTCACAGATCACTCTAGCAGTATTAGAATAGTGAAATGAAGTGTTTGCTCTGTACAGGTTGGATTATGCATCCCTGTTTGTGTTTCCTGGATGTGGAATAGACCACTGGGAGTTACACACTAATCTTGGATTCAAAAGGTCTATGTGAAAGCTTGGAGCTCCTTAAGATTTTGATTTTTCACTCGAGGTGAAGTCTGGAATGCAAAATACCTCATTAAAATATTATCTCTTTGACAGCAAGGCTTTAGAAAGTTGCTCTAGATGGACTATATCTTGCTACATTTTGGAGAAAAATGATTCAACTTGGACCACTGTGGTTTCTGAACCAACATTCTTCCCAGCAGGGCTTTTGAGCTACAAGTATTTGTCTCCCATTTTGCCTAACAGAAAGATTGGCTAACCAAAAGCATTGAAGTCCTTATTTAAGCAACACTTTAAAAATGCTCAGTACCAGCACAAAAAAGGAGCAGCATACTTTGAAGTGATTAATCAGCTTTCCCCAATTTATCTTCACTTTATTTTTCTGTAGAAATTGTTTGTAGGATTTATTTTTGGTTTTTTTTTTTTTTTTAACAATCCTAAGCTCTGATTCAGGAGCCAAAGTCCTTTTTATAGAAACTCACAGTGAGAATATTTTGTAGGCTATACAAAATAGCTTGTGATTGAGTTGTGGCCCAGGCAGAGCGGCAAATGTGTTCACTTACTTGTTTTACGTTCTGGTATTACTCTTGAATCAGCAGGCAAACTGTGACTAGAAGCAACAAAAGGAAATAGCAGCAAAAATTGCAAGTTCGAGCAGCTCTTGCAGTTTTGGGTAGTGGTTGTGGCTGAAAGGATATGTGGTGGAAGTGCTCGTGGTGATGGTGGTGAATTAACCACAAGCATCTTTGCCACCAGAGGGTGAATTCACATCATTTTGGGCTCACAAAACAGGGATGTCCCACGTTGCCACCGGACAGTGCCTGCCTGTTGTCATTGGCTCTGCAGGGAAATCAGCCTTCCACATGTGCTCTGCATCCAAAAGTCTTGACTCCTCTAGACCACGGAAATCTGCTGCTAACTGGGAATAGCACTGCGTGACAAGGTAGCATGAGTCCTGCTTGATACAGGCAGCGTTTCCATATCTACATTGACCAGTGGAATTAGCAGGAAGCAAGGATGTGAAATTCTAAGGATGACCCACTGGTGCCTACTTGATGAAGTTATTGATTAGGTGTTGCAAGTTGATGATTATTTCTCTGTCTGCACAGCATTATCGGCATTGACAGTGCGACATCCTGCCCTCCTCTTGTGCTTCACAGAAAATAAAAGCTCCTTGTCCAGCAGAACCTCAGTAAATTTTTCATCAAAGCTTTAATGCTGCCTCTGCCTGATATTACCTGCTCGAATGCACAACCTTATAACAACATTGCCTGTTTACTGCAATTTTTTTGGATAATAGCTTTAATCTCCTTCATCATTAAGAAGTGCCTGTAATCCTAGTGTGAAAGAGGGATCTTAAGACTCTAACATATTGACTCCTTGCTTTATTTGTCAGGCAGCTGTGGGGAGACAAGGAGCAGGTATTTGGGTGGTGACCAGGGAAATGGGGTGCAGGGCACTATTTGGTAGAGATGTACCCACACAGCCTGGCTTGATCTGATGGCTGTTGAGATAAATCGTGAACCATGAGCATCTGCAGCTAGGAAAGATTAGAAACCCTCCACAAGCTGACAGGAACAAAGGATTGTCCCATGCAATCTAAAATCTATCATTGCCAGGGATTTCATCTGGGCTCTTGGCTCTGTCATGCCTTTGAAAATATCTATGGGCCTCCCCATCATTTTGATTATTTGTGATCTTCCTTTTCTTTAAAGTTCTTGAATAGAGTTTTTAAATTTTTCAGGGAATGTGAAAATGGTAAGCTAACAGTATTTTTTTTCCTGTGTTTTTTTCAAACTTCAGTTTATGTTTCTCCATTTTAAGATGTGTCATGGACTGCCGTTCCAGGGGCAGTAAAATGGAGAGGATGATCGATCTGACTAAGCTGACTTACTTTTATCATAAAAGGGGCAATTTCTGATGTCTCTGATACAGTAAGTTGATGGCTACACTTTATTCTTACTGTCTTTTATGGTCTTCTCAAGATTTTTTTTAGGCTATAACTTTTTGAAGCAGACAGTTAAGATAAAGCGTGGATAGTATATTTGACAGCAGGATTCAGAAATATTTGGAACAATATTCTTAGGGACAGCATATGATGTCCAGTCCGTATTTTACAGTAATGCATTATTCCTGGTTTGACTGAAATACTGAGGTTATTAAGTTCTACTTTCCCTCACAAAGGAATACATGCCTGTTGTTACACAAATATTTAGCCCTATAGGAACAGTTTGGGCCTATGTTTGAAAACAACACCCCCCCCAACTTTGAAATACATACCCAGATTCTCTGTTTCTTCTGTAATGTGGCTCCCACTGACCACAGTGGGAGCTGCTTCTAATTTCAGGCTATATAAAGAAAGGATCATTAGAGAGGTGATGCAACACGTTCATTTGCTGAGCATGCTACACTCACCCAGTTGGACACATTTTAAAGTAGACTTTACTTCAGTGCTTTGCAGGCTCTTCAGCTCCTACATGTCTGTGCTAGTTGCTTGCAGGAGCTTGTAATTCATTGTCAAAATCTTCCTTCCAGGCTGCTCTTGCAAAAACAGTGCAATAACACCTTGCCTTCCTCTAACTTGGAGGCAAAATTTGCAAGTGAAGTCTTGTCTGTGTAGCTGAAAAAAACAAACGGAGCCAAACCACCAGGGCTGTTTTTGTTTTGTAGGACATCAGATGTGCCTTTTTTCTCCACTTTTTTTTAGACTGAATATTGTTTGTGAGTGTTAATACCCTAAGAAAAACCAGTGGTGTGGACATGTCCTGCTTTGACTGGAAAATACACCTGCTGAGGTGGCCCTGCAGCTGGAGCCACGAGTGACCTTGCTTGGTTTGCCTGTGAGAAAAGCAGGAGCTTTAAAGTGTGGGATGTGTCTGCACCACAGGGAAACTCTGCCTGCTGCTTGCCCCATGGAAAAATGGAGTACAAGGCCCCAGGTAGCTTTCTTTTCAGCAGTGGCCTTTGAATTCATAACAAATTAGGGGTTTTTTTATTGTTTTGAAGCCTGAATGCTGAATATTAATATTTCAGGAGTGAAGTATGTTAGTTTTTCTCACCTTTTAACTTTGTTTTGGTTTTCAGAAGGTAACTGTTGCTTTATTAAAGCTTTTTGCAATCTGACATTTTCCTTCGCAAAGTTCAATTTAGGCAGTTATTTTGTAGCAAAATACTGAAATGAAATCTAGTGATTAGCTACACCATAAGTACAATACCAATGTTTTAAAAATTAAATATAGAAGAAAAAGTTCATAAGACACAGGTAGTGTTTGAGGTTCAGAGCTGGCTATGATTTTGACAAAAACAAAAGCAAAGAAAGCCACTCTGATTTTTTTTTCCTGTTTTCCAGATAACATATTCTAGTACCCTTGGGATACTGGAAAGATGCATGCGTTATATAAATTTTACTAACTATTTTGGAATAATTACTACCAAAACTGTTTTTTTAATTGTGCTGGTAGAACCTTGGACCACGTCTTACTTTATTTTGCACAGGCTTTTACATATTGATGATGATTCTACTTAAATGGATTAATTATATACTGCAGCACTTTGATTCCCTGTAGTGTTACATTTACAAACCACACAAGTGGCCTTCTCTGTGTGATGAAGAATTGGCTCTAGCAGACCTGAATATATTTGTCCTCATTATTCTACCCTGGAAGAAGTGTCTGTTGCTTTATGGTTCAGCTCAGCTAGATTGTAAAATACCTTCCTGATCTAGAAGGCAACTTTTAAGTTGCTGAGCAAACCACAAATTGACACACAAAATGGATGAAATCTTAATTCATCTTTTTCCTTTTATCATCTGGTAATGTGTATGACCATTAATCACCCTCTGTTTTAGAATTAAATTATTGCTGGTTTGTGCTTTTCTGATGTTTGCCAAAATGAGAGGAATGTGGAAAAAGAGCATGGCTTCTGCAAAGGGGGTCCCACAAAACATGGCCATGGATCTTTCTGTGCTCAGCAGCCACTTCTAGTCTTTTCTGACTCCTTCCCTTCACACTGCAGGTTCTGATTCAACAAGTCTGTCATCTTCTCCCTCCCAGGGATGAGATCAGCCTCATCAAACAAGCTCTTTTAACTATCCTTCATCAGGCACTGGCAGGAAACCTTCTCCTTTTGCATAACTTCCTTTCTTTTGATTTGGGATAGATGTTCCTGTCTAGCTGAAATGAATATCACTGGATGGGCGTGAAAAGTATGAATTTCATTGGTAGGAAAGTGTGAACTGCTGTTTTTGCAAAAATTTCACCTGGAAATGTTTTGTGGAGTTGTGTTTGGGACCATTCTTAAATAAAACAAGTTCATTTGGTTTTTGGGATGTTCTTAATAAGTTACGTTTTTTGTTGTGGTTGTCTGACTTCCCCACCCAGAAGCAATTTTGGTGGAGTCCTCAGGCTACTGCAAAGTTTAGGGTTCTTTTAAAGCTGGAGCATAAACGTCAGTCCGTATGGAAGTTTATACAGCAGCATTTCAGAAGAACTCTGGGCCAAACTCCTTCTCTCATGGGTTTTTCTCAGGATGTGTTAGTCAACTTCAATTTCTGTTAATATTCTCTTACCCTGCATTAAAGCAATTACTGTATTTCACTGTATGGTAAAACACCTGTCATTTTGCTCCCTCTGCTTTGAAGTTAGGCCTCTGATTAGTCCAAGTTGAAAATGTCAACCTGATAGCTGTGTGCTCATTTCTGTACCATGCTGTGCTGGATTTGGTGCGTTTGGTGGGTTTTTTTACTCTTCATATCAGATTTCAGAGATGCTTTGCATATGACTGATTAAGCTTAATGGATGTAATATATAACTTTTAAAAATAGCCTTCTTGCATAAATGCACATCATCTATTGAATTGGTAATGTATTGGAAGAAGAAAAATAACTGAGACGTTATGACAGTTATTGTTTCCTTATTGAATTCAGAATGTTGTGAAGGCAATTTCCTTGACAGGATCAACTCCAGAGCACTTACTAGTAGGCTGATTTTTTTTTTGCCCTTAATCTACCTATGAAATGCCCTTTACAAGCTTGAAATTAGACATAATGACTACTTTATTTGCAAAGGTAGAAAAACCTAGTTTAAAAAATCTGTTCTCTGTACAGAATATGTGAGTGGGGAGGAGAATAACTCAGGTTGGTACAAATGATCCACAAAGCCATTTTATGGGTTCCAACTACAAAACCTGTGTTTCTAATTGCACAACGCCTTCCATTAGATTTTTTTTTATCTTTAAAGTGGGATAAACTTGTACTGTGCTGTTTCAATATCTGAATAAAGGTAAGGCATGGAATACTCAGTCCCTTCTGCAGCCTCCCTTATCATCAGTTTTGCCTAAAACAAAGATGATGGAAACTTCGTGAGCTGAATTGTTTGGTCATGATTCTAGAGGTATTGGTATTTTAGAAAGAGAGCTTGAAGTTGGCACTTTCTATTAAGAATAAAATGAGACTGGGTTGGGTAGGTGTTTGCTTCTATTTAAGGAGGGGTTTTATGGGCAGAAGTGGAGGAGACTTTTTAGTGCATGAAGCTGAAGTCCTTTGAGTGTGTATGGAGAGTACGATGTGCTCTTGGTCACATTAAAGGTAAGCAAACCTGGAGAGGAGCAACTTGTTTGTTGCAACTTGTTTGTAGAAATCTGCTGTAAATTGTTCCACGCATATTCTGGAGCTGTTTCTGGGGTATGGTTACGTAAATGTTTTAAGTCAATCTCATTTTGTAGGCCTCTGCTTTGCATCCTTAGGCACAACTTTGCCAGTCAGGCCCAGTCTGTTGTTATAATGTTATCTTACCTCTCCTGTTTGCTGTGGCTTTGTATGCAGGGAAGCATTTTAAATAGAGTAGTGACTGTGTTTTATTTACTATACCTACTGCAAAATGACTTCATGATCTTTAAGCTTAAAGCTTTTTACTTTAAGGCACCCAAACACATCTCTTGTTAAAAATGTTTGGATGTGCAAGGTGCAGTTGTTATCTCACTCCTCTTTGTTCTCTCTGCTTTCTTGAGAGAAGATGAAACAAAAAGTAGTGACAGGTAAGGATGTCTCACAAAACACATAGAAGAAATGTAGCTTCCTATTCCATAAATTACTGCTACTCTGCTCACCAGCTGCCTCTTATGATGTTTTATTGATGAATAAAAATGGTGTCTGAGGCAATAGAATGTCTTGCATCTTACAATACTGCCAGTTATAAAGATGTCTTCTTGAATAAATTTCACAATTAGAAAGTATTGACAAAAATATTCAATCTTTTTTACATCAAAATAAGCTCAAACATCTGCTGCCAAAGTCAGACAATATCAACTAATCTTTTAAAAGTATATTTTTATTATACTGACAGATGCATGGCTGCATGACATAGATGTCAGTTTAAGTTACTAGTGCCATTAATACTTGACAAAGACATGCTCCCAGAAGAATTTATGTTCTTAAATTGTTGTCAGATGAGTATATGCCAACAAAATGTAACCAGAGTTATTCAGCTACGTTGTTAACAAAGCTAAAAGTGTGTTATCTCCAGAGACATCACAAAAATTGCTATTCACATCTTTCCTTTTCTCTAAATTCCTCAGAATTGACAGCAGAAAAAATAATTCTATGCCTGCAAACGTCTGTTTAACCAACCCATACCATCCTTCTTCACTTTTATATGTTCTGGAGAGCAGCACAGGAAGAGTTTCAGTTTCATTTGAGGTGAACTTCTTCAGCATTCTATGCTTTCATCAAAATTTCAAATAACCTTACTGTTTGGCAAGAATGTTGGTGTAAAGAGAACAGTGAGGAAAATATTAATACCACACCAGAGTTTCTGGTCTACTTATTAAGTCAAAAAGTGTTGGAAAGTGACACAATGTAACTCATTAAGAAGACTGAGATTTAAAACATTCTTGCCCAGTTCTCTTTTGTCAAATGCGCTGGTATATTAATTATTTAAATTTGTCCATTTTAGTACATGTTAGTAACGTGAGCTTTCATTTTGGGTATTCCATAATAAGCAACTAAGCTTACTTTAAATTCTTTCCTTCCACGTATTTCTGTTCTCTTTTATGTACTTTTCCCCCCTCTCTCCCCACATTAGTTTTTTGGAAAGAATTTTGTTACTTAAAGCAAAAGTTGAATTCTCTGGGTACAGCAGAGCAGTGTTCACTGGCTTTCTTTAGTAGGGCTGTCCTGGTGCTGTTAAAAAGCATATATATCTAGTCCATTGAGGTTGTAAGTAATTTGAAATACTGAATTTCTGGTTGAATCTGGGGCCATAAACATCTCATTATGGGCTATATATATTGTTATCCTCAGTGATTAGATACTGTTTCTTTGGCGAAGAGAATTTTTTAGTGTGGATTTTTTCTTTGAGGTGAGCCTGAACTTTGTAGAAACACTTTTTCTGCTAATGGTTCTAACATCCCTGTTAAAAAGAACCCCAGAACTAAAGGGCTGAAAGGCATCTTATCACTTCTAGATATATTTCTGTTCACTGTACTGAGACAGACTGTGAAGATGAGATTGCTCTCTCAAAATGCAGAATTCTAGTCTCCTTTTAAAGCAGTGGTGATGCACAGCATCTGTACTGCTGTAATTTGTGTCATCGTGAAGCCACTCTTTAAAGGACACCACAGGACCACTGGTCCCCTGATATAGTGCTTCTTTTTTATTTTTTTTATTGAAGCCTATGTTACTGGTGTAAGCAAAAATGTTTACAGTTAGATGAGCTCTGATCTCTGCTGCCTCTTGAGGGCCACTGCCAAGTGATGTTTTGGATGGGTCCCTATCAATGTGTGTTGTATTTCAGTCTGGCCAGGCTGCTGGTTGCCTGACCACTCTGTGTGGATATTAAAATAATATTTCAAATTTGTATTGCGAGTAGATTTTCAGAGTTAATGCCCAGGAATCTATTGCAGACTGTAGTTTTTAAGGAAGCAATTCCAGAGGGGTTGGGCAGGTCGGTTTGAAAGGGTGATATGGGGAATGAAATGAGGTGCAAGAAGCCTTTACTTCACCTTTCCTTGGAGCCCCCTTTACTCTTGTTTGTTTTCTTTTTCTTTGCCTGGGTAACTTGGTAGCAATTCAGTCTTCCCATTTCCTCCCACCCTGAGTCTCCTATGACTCTTGAATCTCGTGCAGCTCTGGAAAAGAGAAATAAGGACAAGGGGTCAGTCACGATGGATTTACAATCTGCAGTCATAAAATCATGGAATCATAGATGGATTTACAATCTGCAGTCATAAAATCATAGAATCATAGAGTGGTTTGGCTTGGAAGGGACCTTAAAGATCATCCCATTCCAGCTGTCCTGCCATGGGCACCTTGCACTATCCCAGGCTGCCCAGAGCCCCATCCAGCCTGGCCTGGAGCACTGCCAGGGATGGGATATCCCCAGCTTCTCCAGGCACATGTTGTAAGGTGTTCACATGTTGTAAGGTGGGGTAACCTGGGGCCAATTCGGACTGTGCCAGGTTTGGGGGTTGAAAGCTTCCCAGGACCTTCTGCTGGTTGCTCGTGCACCTATCCACAGTTAAACCCCCACAGCAGGAGCAGGCTCCAAAGTGTTTTCCAAGACTTGATGGTTTGGGATCACTGATGGACAAAATGCAGCTGCAGATAAACATGGAGGGACTGAGAAGAGAGGCCATGCTTGCTCCAGTATAATATGATGTGATTGCAGCCATGGGGCTGTGCTGACCTCTGGGTGGGAGAATATTCATTAGGTGCTAAGTGACAAGTTACTTCTGTTGTGCTAAGACTTCCCCAAAGATGGAAAGAGAGGTGTGTTTTATTGAACCTTTTAGGGAGAGGCTGAAAAATCTGAAAATAAAAGTTTTTGCTTTTTGAGTGACACATTATCTTTCTAGAAAAGAAACTGTAAATATAATTTGGTCTTGTTCTTTCCTGGAATCATAGGAAAATGGTTTGATTTTCCTTCTGTTATGCAAGCAAAATTTAAAAAAAAAAAAAAAAAAAAGTGCCTCTGAATTATTACTGCATTTTCAATAGCTGTAGTAGATGCATTGCAGCCAAAAATCTATTAGAAATGTTTTTGCTGTTTCTATAGAGAAGTGTGTGGTTCTGACTTGTATTATATGTTATTAAGAAGTTTTTAGAAAGTATTGGAAAGATGAACATTGTCAGGAAGACTTAATGAGAGAAACATAATTCTCTGAGGAGCCATTGAATGAAAGTTTGCAATGGGGATGTTGGCTGGGTATCCAAAAAACTTTTTTAGCAGTGGAAACTTAGGTAACAGGTTTTAGCTGTGTGTTTCAAGTCTCTTGATCATAATAACTGAAATCCTAGTACGTGACTCATGTAAGGATTAGAATAGTGTAATTGTAGGTGTATTCTGCAGTGCCAGAAAATAAGCTGGAGTAGCAGGCTCATGGCAGCAGGTGACACTTTATTCCTTGTAGTTTCTTCTGATAAGAACTGTGCTGATTTCTGTTGCAGATAAGCACTTTTTACTGCAGAGAAGGTGCTGGTACCTGTTACAGGAGGTCTTCAGAAGCAGCTGTAAAAATACATGAGGCTGGTTTTAGTTTTTTCCTTTGTGTAATAGTGAATTTCAATCACTATTCAGGGCAAGAATAGGTAAATATAGCATGATTGACATTCTTGACAACATGTCTGCACACATTATTTTACCATCATTGTGTTTTTGTCAAAGGCAGTCTATACACGGCAGTATTTGTTCCCTGCTAGCACCTTAGAGAGGATAGCCAAGAGATGTTCATCAATATAGAGGACTGTGTTGCTGTTTTTTAAAGTCTTCTATTTTGTGCCTGTTGCTCCAACCTTTCTGTGTCTCCAAACAGGCATTTCTTTGAAAATGGCTCCAAATTACTTTGTTTCAGAAACAAGGATTATTTGCTGCATTTTTCTTCATCCAGTTTTCCAGAGTACTAGAATCAGACTTGGATGAGAAAAATGCATGAGAACATCTCTCTAGGTCTTGCTTTCAATGATTCCTCAGTGACTATAGGAACAAATAATCCCAGGATGAGTCTCTTAGTTTGTTGGTTTGCTTTGATTTGATATGGTCAGCTATGCTGGATGTAAAGCTGCATATTTTTTTCTTTAAAGAACATTACATTTTGAGTAATGTAGAGGTACTTTGAAAAATCACAGACCTCAGGTGTGGCAATTTGATGGAAAATCTGGCTTTCTGATGAAGACAGTTTTATTGCAGTGTCAATGGAAGCTGGCTGCAAATGTTTGAGCTGAAAATGGATTTAAGTCAAATCGTGTTTGTACAATATCTGATAAAGAAGAAAACAAAGATAATTGTCAATTTTATGTAAAAGTGACGAAAGAAACCCAACAGCAGGGAGTTTGCTGTTTACAGACTTCCACTGAGGAAGCAGAGGAAAATCATGTAAACAATAACATATAGAAAATACCTAATTTATTCCGTGCATCTTGCTATATATGCTTCTCCTGGAGCAGGGCATGGTTTGAGGTATCTCTTCTTTACTCATCAGGAAACGATAAGAACTGCCTGTGTCTTTCCCTTATTCTCTTACTTTTATGTTGTGTTTTTCCTTTGTTCTGATACAACAAGGATTTGTTTCCCACACATCTAAAGGGCAGGTTTAGAAGCTTAGGCTTTCCTTCTGTTTCTGCCTAGGCAGTGAAACGAAAATATTTGGCATGACTCCAGTTGTGCTAGCTTAATTTGAAGGACCATCTTGTATCACCATGCTCTGAAAATTGCTTTCCATAAGTGATTTGTCAAGTTCTGGTCTGGGTAGCTGTATGGTTACAGTGCTGAGTCAATTAAGCCTGCTGAGGGAAATCCCAACTTAATTGCACAAACTCTTTTACATCAATGGGGCCAGGATTTCTCATCGTCATCCGTAAAGGTCCCATGGCATAGAAAACAAGGAGAGATAATCACAAGTTGCATCAAAGTCTATTTAAGTTTCTCTACCATGAAAACTTTTAGTTAATTTGGTACTAACAAAGGAATATGGTTTATAGAATTATAAATGCAAGATTGTAATTTCATAACCCATTCAATGCATTAACTTTAATAATTGTATTGTTGTTTTATTTATTAACTTTTATTTTGAAAGATATTTCAAAGGTAAAGACTGTGGTTGCAATTTACAATAAGTGATTGTTTTTGCATTAAATATTTTTGGGTAAAGGAAGAGTAGCAAAGTTATTGAAACCATGGAAAACCTCTTCTAAAACTTCTGGTTTGGTTCCATGTATATTTAGGAAGCTCAATGCTAACAATTCCCTTTTTGTTTTTCTTGCAGCTAATTCCAGCCTGCTTGGAGGTGGAGGAGGTGAGTCCTTTGCTTAATGCTTAATTCATTCTTAAATAAACATGAAATATATGCTGGAACAATGCAGGGGATTGTTGGTTATAAAAGAATATGTGATAAATTCAAAAGTTGGAAATATAAATTTATTGGGAAAATTCACCAAAGTTGATAATCTTTCATATCATCAAGAGGCAAGTTTTGTGACTGCTGCTGAATTTGGTTTCACCTTTGGGTCAGAGTAGGGGCTGACATGTATATGTGGCTGACTAAAACATAAAGGAGCTGAACTGCCTTATGCTGTGTTGTGTTTTTAAGTATTTGGGCTTTTTAATTTACACCAGGGGAATCTCAAATGTATGATTAAAAAACAATTTTAAAAGAAATGTTGAAATACTAAAACACAGTAAAAAGCAATTTTAGTAAAAGAATGGAGCTTTATCTTTGTACTTTTTAAAGAAAAAATAATTAATGGTTTAAACTTGGTTGCTTACCTTACTCTGCTTGCCAGAATAGTCAAGTAGATTTCAATACAAATCTGTGGTGCAGGTCAGAGGTGCTACCAACGTGTCTACTAGTAAGTTGGGGATGCTAAGGTGCGTATCACTGTATTGCTTCCAAATACATGGATGCTGGTTTATTTGAGTAGATCAAGGCTATTTTACTTTTGGTATTACTGTAGTACTGTGGCCATAAAATCTACACGAGTGGTAACAATCCAGGAAAGACAGACCCATAAAGAGCCTGATCTCAGTTTTCAGTGACTTCCCCTGCCACCCAGAGGGAAGTAAAACAGCTCAGTTCTGGAAATTTCACAGCGCAGGAGTGATACAGGCAGCATCTAATCTTCCTTCCTGGCAGGAGTTAAAAGGACTCGATGATCAGAGCTTACATATGTAAGGGTAAAGGAAAAGGCTCTGAAAAAAGACAGGGGATCTCTGTTGCTTGTGAGGCTGCAGGATAAGTCCTCAAAGCTTTTATTTTAACTGAACAGTCAGCTCTTAGTTTGGACTATGAAAAGGTGCTTGACAACTAAATAAAATCGTCTAAATAAAACCATTCACGTTCCTCAGCTGTGTGTCTGGACATTAAAGTACAGGGCAGCCTTACCTGTTAATCCTGTTGGATTAATCTGTTTCTTTTGATTTGAGGTAGTTGTTTGCAGTATACCAAATTTTTCTTTGTTTAAAAGATAATCCTTTAGGAGGTAATCCTGCTCTAGCTGTTCCTGTTTCTGCAGAGCTGTTCCTGTACCTCCTCTCCAGCACTTGCTCCCAGCTGGTAACATTGTAAAAAAATATAAATCGATGCAAATGTTCAAATTCTAATCAGGTTCCCAGAGCACTGCTGCTGCTGAAAGGATTTGGCTATTAACTTTCCGTGTTATTTATTCAGCTGGACTGTACTTCAGAAGTTGGTGTCTGTTCAGTGTGGCACTTGATAATGTGGCTCTCCCACTGCAGCAGATGGGATGAGCCTCTGCTGTGGGTCAAGTTGGGATTTTCCCTGTATTTTATGTGTTGGAAGGGATACATTGGCAATTAAAAATATATTCTCTCCCCTCATGGCGGGCAGGGGTGATGGCAGCCCCAGGGGCTGATGCTACTGCTCCTTCTCCTCTTCTCCTCCCTCCCTCCCTCCCTCCCTCCCTTCCTCCTTCTGCCCTGACATCCTCTGGGGCTTTCGGTGCCATTTTAGAGATCAGTTTCTTCAGGGCTGAGGGGAAGCTGCTGTGGCAGGTTGAGTTTGGGCGCACAGTTTGTCCCTCTGGGCCCCAGCTGCTGCAGGCCCCATGGCCAGAGCCCCAATCCTTTAATCTCTGCAGTACCTCTTGCTTGTGGCACAGGTAAAATACCCAACTGGACAGTTTTGTGGCCTGGAGGGTGACTGCTCCTGGCTGAGGCGCTGCATTGTGGAGGGAGATGCCATCAGCTGCCCACAGGTAGGGTGGCTGATGTCCTTGGGGCAGACTCCTTTGGGATTGCCAAGTTTTCTGAAGAAAAATCCTGAGAATTTCATTGCTACAGCACTCTAGATGTTGGGTAGGTGCCAGGGGATGCATGTTTTGGAGAAGGCAAAGGTGTGTGGGGTGTGAGGGTGCGCAGGATGGAGGCAGCGCTGGCCAGCCTGCCAGGGCAGGTGGAGCCTGGAGCCCCTGGCTTTTGGAAAAATGCCTTCTTACTGGCCACTGGCATTTCTCTGGGGAAGGAATTTTTTCATTCCCAGTGGATTGGTTGTGGATTTTAAATTCTGGGTGTATTTTTTGTTTTATCCAGAAGGAAGTGGCGGTAGCACTCTGTGTGAAATATTGATCGCAAATTATTAAAACTTTATTATATAGGTAAACACCAAAGCCTTCTTTTGATTGCAGATGCTGAATATTTATCATAATGCATAATACCAGCGTAGTTTCTCCAATAATGGGATTCAGATCTCCTCAGTAGTGCTCATTAATTTAATCTCTCTGTCACTGCTGGGGGTATGAATACATGTCTTAGTTTTACAGAAAATGAAAACTGGAAATTTCCGCTTGCCCAAGCTCATGCAACAGGTGCCGTGATTTTGAGCTGCTTTTGACCTGTTCTATGTTTGAAATATGTTCAGAACTGAACATAAATTAATTGGAGATAGTTATTTGCACATCCAGATCTCATGTTTGCAAATTACTTTCTCTGGGTGTTAAAACCATTTTCTGGGAGAGATCTGCTAAGAAACCCAGCGGGCAGCATTATGGGTGAACATCATGCACTTGCTTGTAAGTTCAGGGCTTGGTGGGTTTGGGTGGCTGCTTATCATCCCTGCATCCCCTCAGAGCCACATCAGGACATCCCTGTTCTGCCATTTCCCAGAGCCACTGTAATGGTTTACTCCTACATTTCCCATTTAAACGCTGTCTGTTCATTTTCACAACCATTTGGAATGAAGAGATAAAAGCACAAAAGATACCAGAAACAAATCTTCACAGAACTGTTTAATCATAAAATCAAGAAACCCACAATAGAGTCTTCAGTTAAATATAGATGTTGAAAGTTTCTTTCTGCTTTTCAAATAACTCTGAAGTTTCCAGGATTTCATTCTGAGTTTGGTGAGTGAGCCTTTTTTCTTTTTCATTCTTTACTGTTTTTAATAATTGATTTTTAATTAGGAGGCATATTTTACTTTCAGGTCTAGATTTATCACACTTTCAGCATCTCAATGCTAATAACTTGCACAGAGCATTATGACATATTTGTGCATCATGTATTATTCGTCCCATTATGTTTAACAGTGCAAAGGTGAAAATTATTAAGAAAATTACCTGCCTGTGGAGGGAGCAAAGAAAAACACTTGGTATTTTGGGAAAAAGTAAGCCCTTTTAAAAATGTGTCATGAAGTTTTGACTTGAGAAATTGAAATGCCCTATTTTGCGTGGCAAACTTTTTTTCTTTACACTCTTTTACATTTGTGTCAAGGAATGAAGGAATGTGATTTTATGCACTTTGTTCAAGCAAAGTGAGAAAGAGCTGAGGTTTGTCCTCCTTTATGGTTTTGGATAGTCTGCGAGGTGGTTTTGGGTATTGTGCCCCACTGTTCTCCCCTTGTTTTCAATTATTTTCCTTGTGGTTCATTTTTCCTGTACTTAATTTGCTGACTGTAATTGCGTTCTTGTTGCGTGCTGATTTCTGCACCAGCTTGATTTCTTTGACCTTAAATTGAGGATATTTTTAATTTTGGGGGTTTTTTTCCCCTCGTAAGATTTTGTTGCCTGTGCTAGAATTGGGGAAGGAAACATCACCTTTTAATGTGTCCTATTATGCGCATAGTTTCTTTCAGCTCTGTACTTCAAACTGGTAATTTTGTCTTTACAACCTCAGAGAGAGGACAGGTTATATTTGCAGTCTCTTGGAAGCATTGTTTGGACCCAGTTTAAGTGAGTTGCCCCAAAAGATATTTCTCTCGGTCTCTTTCCTTTTTTTTTGGCCAGTGTAACTATGTTTTTTCTAGGACTTTTGCTGGCATGGAAAAAAATTAATTCCCATCTAGCCGTAAGTATTTTAGCGTATCTTAAATGTAGACCAGACCTACCTCTCTACACTGCCAAGATATGGTTTGTAGGCACAGTTTTAAGCAATTCTTACAGCATGGGGAACCTGTGTTCATGGTCACAGCAGGGAGCTGGGTTTCTCTGTATTTTATTCCATAGACTTCATTTTAAATGTGGAATTTGCTGCCTTTTTGTCTGTGTTACATTATAATAGTGACAAAAAAAAGTGTTTTTTCCCAATAGAAATTACCACAGATCGACTTTTATCCTGGAGTTGTTTCCCTTCAAATGTGTGAACTGCTGCTTGCCAGTCACCTTGTCTATTTGTCAATTAATTGTGGGCTAATGAGCTAAAAAATCCTGTGATTATCCAGTCAGTAGTGTCAGGCAGGAACAGCTGACACAAATATCTTGACATTCCTCCCCTCAGCCAGGGATAAAGTTTTTATTCTCATGGCTGTGTCTTAGGTACACTACTCACCGTGTCTAGCAGCCACCTTCCCATTGTGAAATCTCCAGCCAAAAAAAAAAAAAAAAAAAAAAAAAGAAGGTTTTGCACTGTCTTAAGAGTAACTTGACATCCATTTACCAGATGAGTATTAGTGACACCGAGAAGTGAAAGTTGTACAGGAGTGAACTGGAGGCAGGAATGAGACAAGTTGCAGAGCACCCTGTAGCAATGTAGCAGAATACTTTAAATGCCAGACTTGCCGACTTGCCCTGCACTCACCCATTCAGAATGTCTAACAGGAAGAAGACAAGCCTGTTGTATCCTGAACCAGGGCTAGATGCTCTCTGTTTTGGATTTCACAGGGCTTGGGCTTGATATTTACATAATTTAAATGCAAGTGAAGCAAGGGTTTAAATCCAAAGTTCAAATTTGTGCCTGATGTGTGCATAACATGAAATGCATCCCATGAGAGGGAGAAGAAAGAGTTTGGGAAAGGAGCACTGGCAGGATTCTTTCATCAAGAAAATAAGCCTTATTATTTTGCATTTTTTTATGCCAGTCTGTTGGCATGTTCTTGTATCATGTCAAATGCATTTGTCAGATTGGGGTGTGCTCACAACAAATGGCTCCATGGAACAAATGTGCTTCATCTGGGATTTCAGCTATCTTCAAAAGCTTTGTACACTGCAGCGTCATATCCTAGGTATTTAGCTAATGGCTATAAAGGTACAGAGATTTTCCTAGCGAATAATGACTATGAGAAGAACTGATAATTTAAGGCAAATGGCCATTTGCCTTTGTTGCTAATTAATCCCTTTTTGCTAGAAGATGGCTGCTGCAATTCTGGAGGGTTGTTAAAGTGTTTTATCTCCTTTTACTATATGCATGCTGTTCTTTTTCATCTCTGTAAATAGAGTGGGTTTGAGAGGGCTGCATCCACAAGTTCCCCTACTGTGACAATGCATCAGCCAATTAAAATGTTAATATTTATGTATTTTTTCTGCACAGCTGTAATAGCTTCATTGGTAGCCCAGTAACTCAGGATAGACTGTAACCCTTTCAAGGTGTTTGGTTCAGCCCAAAAACTTGTTATTCTTGAGCTTTTTGTTGTATCAGATCAAAGCAAATACATTTCTTAGTAATTCAACGTCTTTTATAGAATTTATTCAAACTCCCTATGCAGGCAAAGTCTTTTCTTTACAGGTCAGTTATTCTTCAAGTCTGTCTTTCTTTCTTCCTTTCTTCCTTCCTTCCTTTCCTTTCCTTTCCTTTCCTTTCCTTTCCTTTCCTTTCCTTTCCTTTCCTTTCCTTTCCTTTCCTTTCCTTTCCTTTCCTTTCCTTTCCTTTCCTTTCCTTTCCTTTCCTTTCCTTTCCTTTCCTTTCCTTTCCTTTCCTTTCCTTTCCTTTCCTTTCCTTTCCTTTCCTTCCCTTCCCTTCCCTTCCCTTCCCTTCCCTTCCCTTCCCTTCCCTTCCCTTCCCTTCCTTCCCTTCCCTTCCCTTCCCTTCCCTTCCCTTCCCTTCCCTTCCCTTCCCTTCCCTTTCTTTTCTTTCTTTTCTTTCTTTTCTTTCTTTTCTTTTTCTTTTCTTTTCTTTCTTTCTTAGTCTGTGTGCATATGTTTGGTTTTGATTTGTGTTATTACCATGGAGTTTTAGTTCAGCTTTGAACTAAAATTAGTGGGTTTTCTCATTCTGTAGTGCATCTAGAAATATAATGATGAAAGCTCTATAAATAAATAAGCATAGTTTATTTCAAAGGACCCTTAACATAAACTGTTTTGGCTGTATTTAAAATGTGTGCTCTACTCTAGTTTCTTTTTTGTTTTTGTTAAAATATGATATATATTGCTCTTTGGCTAAATAGGGTGCCAACTTCCTTTCTCTAATCTTTTTATACAATCTTATGGGTAATAATCATAAACAGGAAGTCTCTGGATTGATTTTAAGTATTTCTTAGTTGTTGCCTAATTGTATCCTGCTAATTACTCTTTCCGAACAGTTAGTTAAAAATAAATAAATTATGTTTTGCTATTTACAGGAACTGATACAGCTACACAATCAGTTTGGGTTTTTCTGATTTTTTTAAAAAAAATACATGTTCAGCCTGTGCTTCTTTAAAGGGGTGCTTCTGTTCCAGCCAGTGATACAGAAACATGACTGTTTCGTTCGTGAAAATAATCTCAGATTGATTCTGTCCAGTCACACTCACTGCTGTCCTCAGGCTTTTAACACACAGGTGCTGCATTGTGTTAATTGGTCATTAGGAAATGATGCTTTGTTTTTCACTCATCAGTTACTAAGTCCTGAGTCCACAAGGCTCTGAACTACCACTTAATTGTGAGATCTTTTTCTGTCTCAGACAGACCATCTCACTGACTCTCCTCATTTTGTTTAATTTTGTTATGAGGTAATTACAGTGTTATTTACTCACAAGTAAAGCATGAACATGCACACTTTCTGCTCTCTATGTGTCCATGACTTTCATATATATATATATATATATATATATGCATGTCACTGTATATGTTTCTGACTTGATCTTGCAGTCTCTTCAGAAAGTCAGATTTAGTGCGTGTGTACATAAATAAATACATAAAAATAGGGCAATAATTTTCTTAGACTGGGACCTTTAGTTCATGATCATTGAAAATGTAAGGCACTCTTGATAAAAATCTGAGGTGAAAAGGCAGGTGGTTATGTAAGGAATGTATTTCTTTCCTTTTGCCTTTTTGTTTCATGCTGTGGGACAGAGCTGAAAATCTGGGAGAGAGATCACAAACCTTCCCTGACAGATATCACATCATGTATGAGACAATTCACAGCCTGCTTGTCACGTGAATGCAACCTGCTCTAAAAACCTTAAAATGCTATTTCCACATTCAGAGAAACACATGTATGTCTCACGTGTGTCTTGTGTGCAGAAAGCACAATTTTTTCATTTAACAAGGTCTGCTCAATCATCTTCAGAACCTTCTATTGAGGCTCTCCTGCTGTAGCTGAGGAGGAGAGGTGCAGTTGCCAGGGGAAAACAGAGGCTGGCAGTGCAGGAAGTGGTGCACATCTCCGTGTGTTGCAGTGAGAGCAGAGAAAGCCGGGCACTTGAGTATATCTGTGCCAGTCTACAGAAGAGGGTTTTTAAAATTAAGCATTTGGTTGGTTTCCTTAAAGAAAAATCTGTAAATTGGGACACCTGTCAAAGTTGTTCAGTTCCACGCCGAACAATCTCGACAGTGTCCCTTTTGCTGAGGTAAGAATGAAGCAAACACGGCAGGAAAGAAATGTTTTGTTAGGCTCAAACAGGGGGTGGTGATGTTTTTAAATCTGTTATTCAGATGTAAGATCTACAGCTATTTTCCTGGTCCTGGGGAGCACCAGGAAAGGGGGTCCTGTAGGAGGACCAGTCTATAATAGGAGAAAAATGTGAAATGCAATTTAAAACATTTAGAATTGTTTTGTTTTTACTAGGGGTATTAAAAGAAATAGTAGTGAAATAAAGGAGTGATGGAGGTACTTGACTTGTAGACATAGAGGCACTTTTGAATATCAACCTGTTTACTGAAGCTTTCATGCTGGTTTGCCTAAATACAAAACAAAATCCTTAATCACTAGAATGTTCCTTAAAATTTTCTCTAAGTCCCAAGCTCATTAATTTTTACATCTAATGTGTATTCAGGTGTGAGCATGAAGGCATAGAAAAATGGCACCAGCTATTTGCTGATTGTTGTTGGTTATTCTTTCAAAATGTGCACATCCAGTAGAATGAGAATATGGAGATTACATAACACATCTCCCAGAAGGAGGGAGAAGATTGCTGTACTGCTGTCTGCTGATGTATTGACCCCAAGGGGCAGAGATTGGAGATTGTCATTGTCCTTAATTCCCCACCTCCTGGAATGGAAAAAATTAACAATAGTTTCTTCTTTATGTTGCTAATGAAAGCAATTACTTCTTAGTCACTATATTTTCAAAGAAAATTTTGAATAAAACCCAGGATCAAACTACAGAGCCAAGCAAAACCCAAGTATTGAAATTACAGACAGAGTTAACAACTCTCGTCTTGCTGCATCGAATGAAGGAATATGAAATCAGGTCTGCATTCACCTCTCACCTTGTATTTCAAATTTTCTGCTCTTTCCACAGAGCTTCACTACTCATTTATGAGTCGCTCTTTCCTGATCACATTTTTCCAAAGTTCTCTCTTTTGCAAAATGCTTACAGATTATAACATGCAGATTATAACATGCTTACAGATTATAACATTTTCAAAAGCCAGGAAAATCTCCAGCAGAGTAGATGGTGAGATAGCTGAGTCTTGGAAGGATCTGTCCTCCTTCATTTTCAGTGTGCTTTTCTCTCTTCCAGCTTTAAGAACCCCATGTCAGACAGTGTAAAGTGGAATGAACTTGTGGCATAATACAGGAAATGAAATGTCACGATTGGTAATGAAGGATTAAAACTCTTACATCAGTGCAACTGCTCTTTAAGAAACATTAGTGGTAGACTTGTACAAGTCTGTCTTTGCAGTTGCTCATCTTTTTGAATTGATAATATTGGATGGTAATGCAGCTTCGAGTTGCTTGTTTTCATTCTAATGATATATGGAAGACTAAAGAGCAGACAGCTCCTGTGATTTAAGAAACAAATAAAAACCTCCATGCCCCTTTCTAGGGCTTCAAGTTTAGCCTGCATGACTTTGTACCTACAATTTAGACTTCATTTTTAAAACCAAATGAAGAGGGAAAACAGTAACCTGAGATGCAAAGTGACCAGGGCCAGTAACTGCTGCAGATAGTGGGGATATGAAAGAAAACACACGGTAAACCTCATTTCTGTGAACATTATTATCACAGAGTCTAAATACTCCACAGATCTAATTGCTTTGTGAACAGAGAAGTAATGTTTTCTCTGTTTTCCAGTTGGGGAAATGTTTTGCAAAATGTCCAGGTAGAAAGGAGCAAATATCAACTCTCTGAAGGCAAAGCAGAAACTCAAAAACCTGGATCAGTTTTGCAGATAAGAATTTTGGTTCCTGTTTGGAAGGAAGCGGCATTTTAATTTTTGTATCAGTGTCATGGCTAGAAACAGGATGATGTTTGGAGAAAGGGAAAACATGCTCTGCTGAGAGCAACTTTCTGACAATTAGACCTTAATTGGTGATACAGCAAATTCTCTAAGGGAATGCAGGACTACCAACTGCTAGATAAACAGTTCTACACTAATGGGGATAAAATCTCTATGTAGAACAACTGTGATGTATTTGAGGGTAGCACCATTAATAATTCTAAATACACAGCATTCACTGTTCTGACTTAGGTCTTTTCTTCATTAAGTTAGAGAAACAGTGTTTATTTCTAATTTTAATTAGTATAGCATTAATAGCAAAATGTTTTAAAATCTTTGATGATAAAAAATCTTTTGGATTAAAAAAATATCTAATTTTATTATCAATCAAATCTAGCCTCTTTCAACAGCTGAAGAATTTCAATGATTCTCCTACAAAAAATGCTACCTTGTGATAATGTGTAAAATAGTTGGGGTTTTTTTCTTCACAGTCACCTAATTTACATATTTTTCCTTGTTCTTATGTAAATGCCTTGTAATGTGTAGGGTTTATAATTCAAGTTTCTTTTAAAGCTAATTTTCTTTTTAAAATTCAAAATTACGGTTTTGCCATTTGGACTGGCAGATCTGTAGTGTTGTAGTTTTGGCTACATATACAGTAGCAAAGAACAAAATATTTTTTGTCACACTTCTGTTACAGTTCAGTCTGTTCCTTTTACGTTATCAGCTTGTTTCTCTGGGCTTCACAGAGGCATCTGCTTTAATTTTTATTGGGCAGGCCTGCAACCTAGCAAACTCGGGTGAGCTTCACAAATAATTCACAAATGTGGTTGATTTAATCAATTATGTCTTGGCTGAGTGATCTGTGAGCGTAATATACACACACAATGTTACAAGAATGTTATTAAGGTGCAAATCCAAGTACTTAAAGTTAGGAAGAGCCAAAATTGAAGTTGCCTGGAGGCTCACAGTGCCTATGCATGTGTGTATGTATATGATATTGCCTCTAACTGTGCAACTCCACCGTTCTTCCAGCTGGAACATTATCTCAGTCATCCTCCTCACTCAAAGCAAACCTAAGGTTTACTTGCTGAGTGCTTCAATACCGGCCTGCAAACCAGTATTTCATATGGTACTTATCTGTGTGGTATATGATTTCATGAGTAAATTAAAGATTCATAAGTAGTTTATTTCTCTTCCACAAAACAATGGTGTTACCTTCACCAAAAGAAGAAGAAAAAAACAACGCCAGAGATTAATGTCAAATTTCTAATTTTAAGGCCCTGGCTGTACAGCATAAAGAAATTGAAGTCTTTATGTTTCAAAAAGTAAGTCTGATAAATTCCAAGCGATTCTGCAAACTGGAACTTTTGTATCACCTTAGGATGTAACACAAGATTATAAATCATCAGATTGAAATGCACCTTGAGATTCCCACTTTCTTCTCTCCTTCTTGTTCCCAGTCCCACCACCTGCATTTTACAGTTTACTGCTCCTTTATTCTCATCCATTCCAAAGACTGCAGGCCTAAGTTTACATATTAAAGAGGGATTTGGTTCAGGGAGCATTTTTACTTAGACAATTTCAAACTATGGTCTTAAAAAGGTGCTTTGATGTGATTAAGGAGCAGAGAGCTGATCGAGAGAGGAGTGATGGGTGTGGAAACAAGTGTGGAGGGGAAGAGATGAGTGATAACTTCCTCTGCTGCTGGGCAGATGGTAATGTGAGAGCTTGTTCTCAAACACTTGGGGTGCAGGAAGTGAGTGTCCCCTTTCTAACTTTTTACCTTAATGTACACTTCTAAAAACAAGTCTCCATGTCTAGCCAGTCACAATTCCTCCCTGCTCCTGGCTCACTGTCCAATTGCTTTACTGGGAAATGGTTTAGTTTTAGTCCCAGGCCAATTTCCCAGATTCTCTCTCTTTGAATTTGCATGTCTGTGCCCTTTCATTGCCAGCTTTATTCTTATGCCATATCCTAATCACAGGTTTAGTCACCAGTGCTCTCATCTTCAATCAAATCATCAGCCTCTGAATGCAGGTAGTGCCACTTCTCCCTTCCACCAGTTTGTGCTGGGATGAAGGGAAGTGTTTTGAGCAGGCAGTAATTTGTCAAGCCAAATGAATTCATGGCTCAGGCAAATGAAAGAGAACTCCCAATTTCAGAGCTGCTGCAAGTGAAGGAAAAGTTCACGAAAGCTTATAGTGGTGGTTGTCATCTTCATCTTTCCGCCACAATTTTGATTTAAAACGTTTAGTCCAGCCCAGCTGTACCACAGCAGTCACCCTGTCTGCTGCTCCATGGCTCTTAGGAATGAAGGTGGTATTGTCGCTGTAAAAGGGTAAAACCCCATGTGTTGCTACCTTCTTTGTATTCCTTCACCCTTCATGACTGGGCGGTGATTTCTCCATGGGGATTATTTGTCCGAGGATGAGGCCTCTGTTCAATCCACATATAACCCATCTGCGGTGGAATTTCCCCCCTTCTCTGGGCTTAGAAGCAATTAGCGCTCCAGGCAGGACTGCCTGCCCTCCCAGGGAGCAAAAGATGCAGCAGAAAACTTTTCCCTTGAAATGGCAGCTGGACAATGAATTGCAAGATTAATCAGACAATTATTTCAAGTTGCTTTTTTCAGCAAAGTAAAGTCACATGTCCTCCCAAGAGCTCTTACATGTATAAGTTTATACATAGAAAAATGGTGAAATGAGTCTCAAAAAAATGGATATTCTTAATAACACCAGGTACAGATAACAGTCATGTGGGAGTTTTGAAAGAATTTGAAAGGCAGGTCAGTTTTTCATCAGGAGCTGGAAAATTGCAAACACATGATTATTCAAATAAGATATACTAAGCAAATACTGTAAAGTTCATATGTGATATTATTATCTTCTCCTTTGAGACTTGATGCAACAGGAGCAGTTGATTTCTTTTTTTCAACATGAAGAATGTGGACGTTTAGGGGAAATAGTTTCATTATAAAGGAAAGAAGTACCAATGCACATCAAATATTAAATAGAATTCTCTCTTTTTCAAAATTAGTACCCAAATTTGATGCTATAAAATTTTAGCAGTAGTGGGAGAGCTCCCAGAAGACCCTTCATTATGTGTCATTATTACAGCATATGTGAGGCCATGGTACCCTTGGTTGCTATAGTTCCTTATTTAATCAAGAAAAATATGTTTCATGGCTGCACAGCTGGGTAACCTTATGTATCTGTAGTTTTCTCAAGGAACAATCTTATCTACACCCCATAATATCTCGATTTTCCTTAAGAAAGTAATAAACCAGGCTTCTCTCTTTTATTTTAAAATTTTTATTTCTTGACTACATGGTAAAGTTTAAGGTCAGACCACAGCTTTCCCTTGTGCTTCTCTGAGTTTCCTTAATAAAGGAAATGGCTTTTTTCCTTTTGGGAGGAGAAATCGCAGGTTTTTAATATTGCAACACAAGTATGGCAGAATTCACACTTACCTGATGACAGGTTTGCCATCAAGGATAAAGGACAAAGTATAAAGGATAAACCATCAAAGGACACAGTTGTACATTTTCTAAAATCAACCTGAATTCTTAATCAGGTGTTTTTCTCATTTATGTTATTTAAATCCTAATACTTATTGAGCAAGTTGGATCAGGTCTCCTCTGGAGCTCCTACCAAAAAGCATTTAAATATTATGTAGCTTTAGGTGCTGTATTTAGTTAAATATCTGCCCTGCCAGGGGAGACACTGTGAGCAAAACTTGTTTGGCTTTACAATTCCAGTGGTAATGGTTAAATTATTTCACAGGCATGAACTATCCAGGAAGGCTGCTGTGGTCTCTAAGAGCTTTTTAGGGCAAATTAATGCCCTAAAACTTAGGGAGTATTTGTAGTTTAATTGAGGAAAGTTGATTAAATATACAAGGCATTTAAATGCCCATTTTAAGCTCACTAATTCCTGACAAATTGAAGTGTCTTGGCATTTAGAGAACTACAAACTTGGAGTGATGTGTCAATTTGATGTGAAATAGAACTTTGGGATCACAGGGCTGTGACATCTGTGGTTGCTTTTGGTCACACAGAGTCTGACCTGTCGTGGTGGTGGAATCTGAAGGTTTGTGAGTTCAGTTCCCCCTAAGCGGATAGAAGACAACTGGAAAAATCCTTGTTTGATTATAACTGTGGAGATCATTCCTTTCTCTCATGTGGCTCTGCTGATCTTTAGCAGGTCTGGGAAAGGGTATTCCAGCTATTTTAAAAGATTCTATATAAAATCAGGGGAAAGCAAGACTGGATCACAGTATCACTTTTGCTTAGGTCACTCTTGGTGGATCCTTAAACTCTTCCTTGTGGTTTTGATTGTTACTTTGCAGCTTCCATAGGCAGTCTTTTCCAGTGCAGCACTATCTGTACCATTATGCCATTGAAACATTTTCCTTGAAATCTTAATTGATATTTTTTGGTTGTTGTTACAGCTTTAAGCCTGAAATTAAAGGATTTCTGTTGCTTTCAGCTAGCGGGGAAGCTGTCATTGCATTCACAGTGCATCATCTGTGAGCAAAGCAGGTGCCTGTGAAAGGACTAGGACACACAGGAGCTTTGTAGACTCTTTAGTTTGTTCCACACTGCCCAATCTGGTTTTGCTTTTGTAGCACAAAACATCTGTAAACAACAGTGCACCTGAATTTCTGGGGAGAGACATGCCAGCAGTGCTCCTTTGTAGGTAAATCTCACCTGGATGAAGTTGTCCTGAAATTACAAAAGGGAGCAAATCGCTGTCTCCTCCTCATCTGTGGGAATAAATCAGACACGGGAGCTGTGGGCTGGGCATTTAAGCATTTCCATTTGTAGTACACTCACATACTAATGATGGTAATTTTGCATTTGTTACTACATGCCTAATCTAATTAAGTTTTTCTTAGGCTACAATTGTTGTTTTCTGTATTATGTAACCACCAGATGCAAGTGTTCATAGGAGCTGAATTCAAAAGGCAGCCTTTTATCTTCGTACTGTGCGGGAATATTTTTCTGTGTCTTCAGTTTTCCAATGTAATAAGTGCTTACTGTATTTGGTTGCTCCAAGGAGTTGTGTTAACGTTTCTGATCTATATACATAGGAAACACTAATGAGGACTGAACACTTCTATTACTCTTAATTTAGGTGTGTTCAGAACCATTTATGAGCTCCACATTTTTGGTTTCAGGTGTTGCAATAGTCCAGACTCCCTTTCCCAGCTATACTGTTGGTTTTGAGGGTTGGCAGGCTTCCCACACTCCCCGACAGATACTCCTGTCTGTCTGAAAAAGTCTGAGCTGTGTAGGGGTCTGTTGTCTGAAGCTGAATTTCATGGAGCACTGGTAAAACTGCCTCTGTGACTGCCAGCCTGGCTCTGTGAACTTTTAGCTACCATTTCATCAGTGCTTGTTCAAACATTTTTGAAAGAGTTTTCAGTAGAATTCTTTGCAAGAATAAGCTCAAGTTTTTTTTTAAAGCTCAAGGATCTAAGATTTGGAATCTGATGTAAGAGTGTGCTTGGAGGCAATTGACTCTCAAAAGGTTTTGAAACTATAACATTAATTTTTAAATGAAGTGAACAGGAATTGCTGTAAACTTTTCCACCTGCTGATTGGTAATTGTTTTAATCTACTAAGTGAAAATAAGTAAAGCTTGTATTTTCTAGCTTCTAGTCATTCATTAGTAATCTATATTTACATAAATTTGGCATTAAGTGTAATAGAAAAATTAGATAAATGATTGATGTACATTTATTGTGAAGCATAAGGTACCCATGCAACATTACCATTACTAATGAAAGAGAATTGTCCACAGTAGCATTTTGCAGCCTCTAGGAACTTGTGAACGGCTATCCATTTCTTAACAGAAGTATGGCCTGAAGGTACCATGAGTTCAAGCCTGCTGCCAGCATGCTTGCTTCTCTTAGTTACCTTTCAAGGATTCATTCAAAGAAGGATTTTAAGCCCACCATGGACCACAAGTCAGTGGTAGTGAACCAAAATACACTGCTTTTCCTTTAAAGGGTCCTGTGTGATCATTTTGCCTTGGGTTGTGAAGTGTAATTTTACAGCTGAACCATTTTCAGTATAGAAACATAAAAGTTCCAATTAATTCTGGTGCAAAAATGACAGCTTCCATTAGTTTGATTCTACATCCAGGTAAACAAGCTGAGTCAGACATTTTTTTTAAAATTAGGCTTTCCAGTGCTGTTAATGGTAGAGATGTCCCCACTCCTGCCATGTTTCTTAGAGACCTGAGTTATTTCAAGTTTGGGTTTCTCACCCTTCAGGCCTTTACTTCAAACTCTGCTCCTTTGATGGTTTATCACAAAATTTGTTCAGAGGCTTCAATTTTTTTAAGGTAGTCTTTTAATTACTACTGATTATGCATTGCATCAAAGAAAAGTGATTGCAAACTTTAAAACCACAAATAAAATATACATCAATGGGTTACAGTAATGAATGCTAACATGCTATTTCTTCAGAAAGAGCTTGTTAGGGATAGAAGACCATATTTCAGGTGATGTGAAAAATAGTAAGCTTGACTTCTGACAGCAGCTGGCTAGAGTTAGTAGTCAGGTTTAATTTAAATGAATTTTAAAAGTATTAGCACAGGTATGTTTAGTATTAGTTCATAGAACTCTTCAAATTAGTGTCAGAATTAGGTCTTCAAATTAGTATCAGGATTAATGCTTTCTGGCAGCAAGGCCTGCACACTGATGGGAATAACAGCTTTTCACTTAGTTCCTATATGCTTTTGGCTTTTGGATTTGTTTTTCCATTATTCCTATTCCAGGTGCTGTTTTTTCCCCCAGAAGTACAATGATTTATTTGGATGATAACACACAGGCTGTGGTATTTCAGAAGTTGTTATCTGTTTCCATGTAGGGATGCTTGGAAAAAAAGAAAATAACACTATCTTGCAAAAAATATGCTGGCCTCATTAAGTGAAAAAGTGTCTCAAATGGCCCTTAAGCAGCACTTTGGCTTCTCCTGCTTCTCAGCATGAAAACATGTCTAAGTAAGTTATATTATTTCAGGACAGTGAACAGCTTGCTTGAGATCCAGCAACTGTGTTTATTCTTTGGTTTCGGTTTTTCTCCCAAATGAAGAATGTCACTCTGCACTGTTTACATTTACATCTCAAAACAATTAAGCTAAAACAGCTTCATAAGATTGGGAGCTGGCTTTCTCTCAGGGAGAGCTTTACATTTAGTTTCCAGAGTCATGCAGTAGATAACACTGATTTTTGTTTCTTGTTTTACTTCAAGCTGGTACTATTTCCTGTATGTTCATCTTTCTGAAGGTGTTTGGATGCTGTTGATTTTGAACTGTGCATATTGGCAGGAACATTTAGATGTATTTGCTGTATAGTGTTTTAATTATGAGAAGAATAACTACCTGATTTATTATCTATTTGCTAATATTTTTTATTATACCTTTGCGTATCTCACTGAAATATCCTTTTCATAAAAAAGCAGAGTAGTAAGCAGTAAAAGCTTTCTTGTCTTTGATTACAGGACAAGGTACAAACAACATGAAGTGACTTTATGCCATTTTCCCATGTCCTTGTATTATATCAATCTGTGAAATAGATGAAGAGCTTTTCTAGTCTGAACTGAATTTGATTTATAGTATAATTGCATTGTTCTAGTGCTTCACAGCAGTACTACAGAGAACTTCAAACAGACCCAGTGTTGCCAAGTTTTAGGGCACCATCCTGCTCCCTTCTTTCATCCCTTCCCCATTCCCAGATATCATCAACCTACTCCTGTACACTCACAATACGTGTTGATGAGTGGGCAATCCAATGGTCCTTTGCTCCCTGTTACAATAACTGGTGTTTCTTTCTCAGAAGACAAAGCTTTAAGAAGAATTTTGCCCCAGGGCAAGGCACTGGGTTGAAGATTTAGAAAAATCTGTAAAGCTTAAGACCTTCTGAGCTTTCTTCTTTCTGGATCCTGATGCTGTTCGCTCCTTGTGGGATGGAAGGAGATGCCTGAGTGGCAGTGACCTGCCCTCTATGCAGTTGCTTCCTGCCCCTATTCCTTAGCAGGGGCAAAGCCTTGTTTTGGCTGAGGACAGCAAGTGGATGCCCTGGATGAGCTGTAGGGGACTGAAGAGGTCAGAGCCACTGTGCAGCCACTTATGTGTTGTCTGCTGGAATGGCCTCCATGCAGGGCCCTGTGAAGGTCTTCTGATGTATGGGCAACATGGGACACCAGTTTTGTATCCTGTGTTTATTATTCCCCACACACAAACTGCCCAGGCTCTTTGAAGTAGGAACAATCCCCTACAGACCCTCTGTCATGCTCTGAGCTGAGCAAGTTCCCTGTGAAAAGTCCCAGAGTGTTTTCATGTCCCTCCTGCTTGCCAGTGGACAGAGCCTGTGTGAACCAGGGCAAACAGGGGCTCAGTCTCTTACAGTCTCAAGGAGACCCTAATTTTCCTTCCTGTGTTTGTCATGGCCCTGTCTGAAGGTTGTCCCTACAGACCTTGGGGGATCCTCCTCCCTGGAGTAGGTGAGTGGTCAGTAGAGGCAGGCACAGGGCTGTGGGAAAGGTGCTCCCAGTTCCCAGGGCTGGTGCTGTCACCTCTGACATTCCCTGTGCCCCCAGCAGTCACACTGGGGACAAGCATCATTTCCTCTGCTGGTTTTGCAGGCAGTGCAGTCCCAGTTCAGAGGTCTGCTGTCAGCAGGGGTTCACAGGGCATTGGCTGGGATTTAGCCACTGTTGCATATACAGTTCAGAATAATTTTCTGCTCCTTTGATAGCTCTTGATGTGTTTTATTCAGTTCCAGTCTAATCAAGTTAACTGTTTTAGCACATTGTCTTTCTTCAGACCTTTTACAGAAGGCTGGTGTAATCTTTCCTAAAAAGAAAAAATAATACCCCTTTCATCTTTCTGGGGAGATCACTTTATTCATGTGTAGTGACCTGGCTCAACATTTGATAACTAATGTGTCACTGAAAGTTCCTCATTACGGCCCCAGCTTGCAGACCACCTGGAGTGCTCCATTATTAATGTGAACTTCAGGTTCAATTTTTAGATCTGTGCAGGTGCATTTGCACTATTCATTGCAGGCTGGTGACACTTGCCCCGTGGAGGGACAAGAGTATGTGAGGCTGAATGTGTCTTACAGGCCTATGGAGCACTTATTGTTTTGACAGCAGCACAGGAGGAGTGGAAAGACTGAGACTCCAGCTCTGTGTTGATTATAATCTAGTTTTTGCTTTCCCTGGCAATCCTTCTTTGATATATAGGCACTTAATCCCAGTGCCTGGAGAACAGAAGTGGAGAAGCCAGAGAGGGGAGGATAAAGGGGAAGCCACTCTCCAGTTAAACCAATAACACTGGAAAAGCTTAGTTTTTATTCCAGGCATAAGTGTATCTTTGGATGGTAGATGATAGTTACATGGCAACCAGGCACTGCAGGGCCCTCCAGATTGCTGCTGGTTGTAGTGCAAGATGTAAGTAATCCTCTTGATGCAGCCAGGATGCTGTTAAGATGATGAGTTTAGGAAGGATCTTGCATCTCCTTGATGGAAGCTTAATTTTGTCTGGGTTTTTTTTCAGTAGTTGCTTAAGCCACCTAAACTCCTCCAGCCATCCATCTTTGCATCCTGAAATCAAATAAGTGACCTACTGAATTAAATCTCTGATCTTAACTTGTTTGTTTTATAGTCTAAATAAATGAAAAGGCAAGAGAAAACAGAGTCTAATGTTGCATACAAATCAGTGGAGCTCGGTACAGTTGCAGGGTTATTAGTTGGTTTTACTGAGGTTTGATTTTCAGGATTATTTCCCTTTTCTTTTTAAGGGAGAATTTCTTTGTGGACTTCTCTTTGTTTTGTTTTCTTTTAAAAGAATTATGGAAATAGCATAAGTGGGAGGAGAGGTGGATTCATAGGAGCAATGGAGCTAGAAGGACAAAGGGAGATGGGCTGAAAAGGAAGGGGAAAAGAATAGTTCCGAGTGTGTGAAAGGGAGTGGGAGGAACAGGAAATGGGAGTGTGCGATTGCAAGCGCTGGGAAGTGTGGGCAGGAGTAAATTGGACTGGGAAAGAAAATTCCTGAAATGTCTTGTTTTCTTTAAAGACACCAGCTTGATTGTAATAAAATAGCTTCTGCTGTACTCACTGAGGACCAGGTCCTGACATACTGTGTCTGCTGAAAACAAGTAGTAAAGTACTTTAGTGGGTTTTTTATGAAGAGCTAAAGCACAGAAAGGTACTTCCTCAATAGCTTAGTATTTTAAATAAACATCTCTCTCAAGTGCCTAAGGATTAAGGGTTTTAAAATCTTATACAATTGTATATGATTTGTGTAGTTCTCCTTTGTAGTCATTTTGCTCTTATTTAAACTGGATATATGCTGATTTGAGTTTTTGACACATGTAAGAGTGGTGTTCTGGTCTTCTCACAGGTTATTGTAGACAAATCAGAGTAAGGGTATTTTAGATTAATGTTTCTGGTTATGACCAGTAGCACTAGAAAATGAAATTTCTGATATGACTCAGCTTCTGAAAATTTTGGTTTTCCTTTAAAAAAAACCAGTAAATTAGATCTCTAGGCACTGATTTTCTAAATTTGCTGTTATTTCAGTGATTTTGCCTTTTAGATTTGTTTTCAAATATGTGGCTATACCTATTTTGTGGCATTTTAAAGTGCTAAAGTGCCACTTAAAAGGTGAAATAAGTATAAAAATTTATTTAATAGTTTAGAATTAATTTAAAATACCAATTAAAGCTATTTATTATCTGTTATGTTATTTCTGTACACCTCAAATATTTATGGGAAAACATCCAAGAATTTGTATGGTATATTTAAAATCTGTCTGGTAAATGTCCCTCGTGAAATAAATTATTTTTACTGCAATTTAGAAAAGTACATATTTAATAGTGAGATGCTTTGCTTATGTACTTACATAACTCCAGTGTATAATACGGGTCCAAAGGTCTTTAATTTATTATAAAGATAGGACTTTAATGACAAAATAATGGCTCTGATGTATCTGTACCATTTGGTTTAGATATTAGAAAGGTTTCATATCTTTCAGCTCTTCCTTATGTGATGTTACATTGCTGCCCCAGACATTTTTTGATGCATGAGCAATCAACATTAATGAAAACTAGAAAGCATTCGTGTTGAGCCAAGAGGAAACGTTACTTTCAATAGGGTGACTTCAGAAAACTGTCACACAGATATTTCACTGGAGACATTCCGGTTTGACCTCTACCTTACCATGCCTCTTTTTCTTCTGTCTTCTTTTTTTCTGTCTTTTTTTTTTTTTTTTCTTTTATGATTAAACAGAGGAGAAGAGGTTTGTAAAAGCCCTCCAGAAAACTGACAGCTCCTTGTAGAATTGTAGGTCTTTCTGATTTCCATATATTTTCCTACAGGAGAATGGCTCTCTAAGACCATGTTAGCCTTCAACCTTGGCAAGTGTAGAAGTAAATCTGCAGTATTATGATTGAAACGTTATACCTGCTTATTCTAAAACTGACATGAGAGGTGACAAATGACAGAGACATTACTGGGTCAGGTGAAGTCTTTGTCATAATCCCTTTTCCCCGAACTTTTAGCTGGTGCAGCAAAGAGAATCCTGTTTCAGGGATTATTAACACCACCTGCTACAAAATTCCTTTGGGAGGAACCGCAGTGCTTTGGATTCAAACGCTGCCTTTGAAACATGCAGGAAAATGGCACAGTCTCTGCAGACGCTCTAATGACTGCTTTGGGTTTGGTGTAAGACGGTCTTTCCACTCTGAAAATGTGGTATTAAGGATATAAATGCTGTTTCTCCTGTTTCAGTGTAAAAGTGAATTTTCAGTGAATTCCTTAAGTATCTAGTGTTTGACAGGATTTAGAGGTGCAGTCTGCTGCAATGAATTGTGCAGCAGGGTTGAACTGATCTCAGGTTGAAGCCCTTTAGTTTTGGGTAGCACAAGTAGAAAGCTCTGTCTCCATTATACAGCATTTTTACTTCTCTTTCTGCTCAAGTACTGTTTCATGTTTTTCAAGTTTTGCTTTGTGCCTGGTTCATCCACAAGGCAGATCCTTCCCTCAGGAAGAAGCAGTGTAGAGCCTGTGTAAAAAAATGTTTTTCTCTTTGGCAGACTACTCCTGTCCTACTTCTCTTGTGTAGCTGATACATTGGTGGGGCAGGAATACCGTGCCTCCTTGAGTGGCTCTGGGGTGTGTGGCTCATCTCCAGCTGGAGAGCAGAGATGAAAGGTACCTGACCAGAAACATGGGCACCAAGTGGGATTCCAGTTCACCTCCCATTCCTATGCTGGCTTTTGGACTTTTTCAAAAGGCAGATGAAGGAAAGGTGTGCCTCATCTTAGTCATCGGCATTGATAGGGCTGGAATCCTGCTGGAACTGCCTGAAGCAGAACAGGCAAAGTCCTGGGCTCTTTTCGTCACAGTCTCTGATTGCAGATCCCCCTGGAACCAGGAGGTGAATCTGTCCCTTTGTGTTTCTGAGTGAAGTGAGTGCTGATTGATTTGTCAAGTGATTACAGGCTCAGATGAGATACTGGGATGTACAGTTTGATTCCTATTCAGTGCCACAGCAATGCCCAGGTGAATCTTCAGACAGTACAAAGAAGATTGTAGTTATTGCAGGAGAATGTGTACACAGAAATCACCTTTCAGAATGGCTTTTTCGAACCTTATTCACCATTGCCTCCCTTAGTTTGTTTTCCTTTGGCAGAGTTTTGTGACCTTGCCCTTGCAGAAAGCAGAATGCTGCTGTTTAGCTGTTGGCCAGAAGGACCTGTTTCCAGATAAACAATCCCGGCGTGCGCTGGAGTTAATTGCCTTTTTGGGGTATGTCTGTCTTTTTCACCCTCAGGGGCCATAATGTGTGCCTAGGCCATGAGGAGGTTTCAGCTTATCAAAAAGAGCTTTAAACAAAGGTTTTGGTTGCTTGGCATGTTTGTACTACGGAAGATGTTGCTCCTGTGAATATGAATCCTAGCAGGTCTTCTTTCTGCAGAAGTGCCCTCCTTCTCTCTCAAAATAAATCCCCCCAAGACCCAGCTACCCACAGTTTGGTCTTGACTGGTCATTTTGTGCTGCCATCCCCTGTCTGACATCATTGCAGCACGTTATTTACAGAATCAAATTTACATTGTTAGGGAATCTGCAATCTCCTTTAAGACAAAGCTGCTTTCTACAATATCAAACTTTGAAACCTAAAAATGATTGCGTGTTTCACAGTTTTTAGGCAATATGTGAGTGCTGTTTACTACAGATGTGATTTCCTAACATACGTGTGTTTTTTGAAAGGTAGTTTTCAATATCTGAGGAATAACATACGAGTAAATTTTTTTTTTTTCAGAAGAGAATTTTTGTCAGAGACGATCTTAAAAATCAGTTTTTATGAGGCAAAGTGAATGTACTGTGATATCTGAGCTAATCTTGGAGTCTGTTTTAGAATTTTGAGGCTATTTACAACAATTCTTGCCTAGTAGTTGCATTTCTAAGCAGCAGCTCTTTGCTTTGGTGGAAGCAGGAATTTTTTTCTTCTATTGCACATTAATGACACAACATTCAGAAGTGATTCTCCGATTAAGGATGTTGTTGTAGCAGAAGAAAAATAACAGTATTTTAAGTTTTATTGCCATCAAGCCACTGCTAAAATTAAATTATTTTATCCATGCTAGAATCTTGAGTTCCTTTGAAGTTGTGGGTTTGAGTTGATTGCAAGCTCAACCAAAGCTCTTCCCCTTGCACTTTGGTCATCTGAAACCCAAGAAATAGCAACTAATTGTTACTTTTTTGGCAGAGACTTGGTTGCATGTAACGAGGTTGACACTTCTGGGTCTGAAAATGGAGCAAAGAATGAATGGTCTTAAGCTGCGACAGATGCAAGCTGATAAACCAAAGGCAGCCTAAATATTAATTATGAACTTGAGTTTTTTCCCTATATTGGTAGAAACACCAGTGAAGAGGGGGCTGAACTGGCATGAATTATAAGCAGGACTGCTGAGCTGGAATGAGTCTGAATCCCTCAATTGTCTGCAAGTCACTTGGTGGTGGTGGCCAGAGGCTTAGGGAATCCCTTGGCACTGTCTTTCTGAGCCTTAGGGGCAAGTGTGGCTATCTCTCTGTCCATCTAAATATGTTTGTATACATAAAGATAGGAATTTAGCAAATTTAAGTTCTGTTTTCATGCTCTCACTTTTTTGACAACTGTTACAGTTGCCAAGGGCTGTTGCTGTGTTTGCAGTCCTGCATGAAAGATGAGTTACCACAAATTACATGACATTAAAAAAATTGAGAACAGCTGGGTAAAATTATCTAAACTCCTGGGACTTGGAAGAACTGAAAAACACAATTTTAAAAAAACAACTTGAGGTGTGTTTTGAAGTGATGTATGGACACAAAAGTGACTGACAAGCCACTCAACATGGGCTTGATCTTTTGAAGTCTCAGAACAATATAGCGTTTGGGGTGGGACCTTTTTTTGGTTTATTCCTTCTCTAGAAGCCAAGTTTCTGAGTTTCTCTGAGAGGTCAGAAAAACCACTTTTAACTGATTTTAGGGCAAAAGTATGCTGCTCGTCAGTGGTTTGTCTTCTCCATGCTGGTGTGGAACCCAACCAGAATTCGGCTCTGTTCTGCTTGAGTTTTGTAACAACCTCTCGCAGTACCTCTTGAAATACCAGTGGTAATCCAAAACACTGAGATTCCTTCCAAATGGAGATGGTGGTGACCATATGTCAAGATACATTATTTAGGAAGCAAGGATAATTCATAAATGAATACCAGAAAATACTAAAGGATATATTGTTGTCCTGATTTCCTCAAGATGGAGCGAGGGAGGATTGTGTGTTTTCCCCTTCACTCCTTCATGGATAGAGCAGGGAAAAGGGGAGATGTTTGTAGAGTCTGAGGGGAAATTGGGTTCTTATTGGAACACAAGCATGAATAGGATGAAAGGGACTATGTGTAGTTTTTCAATGTTATCTGGGTTGCTGTGGATCACAGCATGAAAGTGAGGCCTTTTGGGAGGAAGCTGCCAGACAATGCAGCCTTTCTGGGCACAAGATCATTGTCTCGTGTCTGGACTGATCTCTGGAAATCTAGTCCAGGGAGTAATTTTTAAACTTCCTTTAGGCACCACTGATGTGTTGAAGCAATCAATGCTTTAATTTCATTTTGTTGACACATTTTGGTGGCACATTTTAAGAAATCTGTGGCTCTCTAATGACATTCACAAACAAGAACAGACAAACCAAACCCAGTCCCTGCCCAACAGTTTGTATGTGTGAGAATTTCTCTCTGCATTGGCTGTGTGCTAAATGCTCAACTTCCTTTGGATAGGATAGTACATTTTTAAAAATAAATATGGCATATTATGAGAATGGCACCTTGATTGCCAGTCTGCAATGTGCCATTTGTAAAATGGAAAGAAATATCTCTTAACTTGCAAAAAAAAAAAAAAAAAACCCCTTGAAACACAGGCAGGGAATATAACTTGTTCCTTTACTCCATAGAGATGTTCTGATGACTAAAGCAGATATAGAATTCCTGTGTGTTACGGTATTCCATAGAATTATGCATCTATTTCTTTAGTTTAGTGTTTAACAGTTCATGAAACATACGATCATCTGTGTTGGAGTAATGTATTTTAAATCCTAAAAGGTAAAGAGGGTGCTGATGCTCACCCAAGTTGCTTTGGCATAAACAAGTATCTCTTCAATAAGTGCTGTAAATAACAAAGAGTAAGTAATTCTTCATTTCACTAATGCATCTCAGCTTTGTTATTTGAACTTCCTGTCTCATATATGTAATAAGTGAGAAGGAAATGAGACTTTGGAGGAGATAATGTAAACACACAGTATTTCTGTGGTTTCACTGAAATGAAATGAATGCTTTGTTTTGTAAAAAGCTAATTATTGCATTCAGAATTTAACTCGGACCTGGCCAAGTCTGTAGTGCCTTCATTATTTCAAGCATCAGGTTTATGAAATAAAGTATTTCATACGGTAAATATAAAGGTGCTTTCCTCTCTGCTGACTTTTGTATGTAAAGCAAAAGGAAAACAAAAACTAGTTTTCTTGTCTCTTGAGACATGTCAGTTTCCTCTCATCAGTCTCTTGAAGTTTGTTAACTCAGAGATAGGGACAATTTAATTTTTGGTACATCAGATTTCACTGTGAGGGTGTGTTCTTGTATGTGCTGCGTGTAGGTAGAGTAAACTGAGAACAAAGTAACTTAAACATAACAGAAACATATTTAAATGAGTACTCAGGCCTCCCTGCTTGTAGCCTCTTCTCTAATTCTTAACTCTTTTGTCCTGGATTATTTTCCCACCCTTCCAACTAGGAGTTCCACAAGTCCATGTTTCTGCCTAGTTTCCTTCCCCGTTCCCAAGATGTTGTGATTCAGTCCTTAGATTAAATAGTCCAGATGCATTCATAAAAGTATTGAATTTTTTTGGCTGAAACTTGTCCTTATTCTTTTAATTCTAATGTGTAAAGTTTAAAATCTGGTGAAGTTATAGACAAAAGCCTGGTTCTTGTAACAGATCTAAATATTTTTTTACTTTTTACTGATGCATTTCATCTTTCTTTGCATTACAAGTTCTAGAAATAAGAAGAGATTTATACCTCTGCTGTGTGTATTTTGCCTTTGAATACTTAATTCCTGTCAATTTTGACCACTATATCTGTTTTTGTATTATACAATATTGGGATTCCAGAATATTAATTTTTTCATGTTTTTATCCCTCTTCCTTTGGGCAGTTCTGTGGGCTGGGGGTTGATAAGTAGAGAGCCTATTCACTCAACCAAATGCCCATCAGCCTCACTTTTGTTTTTAATTCCTGCATTTTGAAAAATAGAAAAACTCCTCTCTTTAGTTTAGAATCTATTAAAATGTCCTAGACCTAATCCGTGAGCAGCATATTTACATTAGCTTCATAATCCTAAGAGAAGAAGTATTTGTAAAGTGATTTGAGTGTGTCATGTTTAGATGACAGAGACGACTTTGCAGGAATTGCCTTTAGTCTTTTCATGGCAATTAAAAAGCTTTTTCTCCCCTCTCCAAATATGTGAACACGGGCACAGTAACTGAAATGCTTGTCATTTTAGAAATTTCACCTACACTGTCAGAGTTTCACAAATACCTTTTTTTAAAATACAGAATTAGTGCTATGCTGTCTAGTTCATGTCTTTGCTGAGGAATGATAAACAGTATATAAATATCAGAAATACCACATCCAGTTCTGGGCTCCCCAGTACCAGAGAGATATGGAGCTTAATTGGCTGTTGAAGGTTTTCCTGTAGTCTGAAATATCTGAGAACCTCTACACATCCAGCAGCTACAAAGAGTTTGGTGAAGGTTGGCCCTGGGTTTTTAAAGATACAGGAGTCTGAATGATGAAAGTGAAATACCTTTCTCATGCCAGAGGAGGATTCAAGATGCCTTTTAGCATCCCATATTTCTCGGTTCACTTCTCGTGCAGGCAGCTTTAGAGAGAAGAATCCAGAGGAATGTGTCAAACTCAAATATATTTAAAACCTGATCTTTGGGAAAAGGTTGACAGACTTGGGTTTGTTCTATATGAAAAAGAAAAGTGATCAATTGTTTTCTGTGCCTGGCGGCTACATTAGCAGATTTACAGCCTAAAGTTGTAGTAAGGGGAGAGATTTCCTCCTAAAACTAGGAGGAAATCTCAGCTACATCACCATTAAATAGTAAATAGGCAGAAAGGCTTTTTAAATGTTGGCCAAATATTTGGAAGGGATAACAAAGGTATTTAGGTAGCATCAGAGAGCATGAGATGATGAGCTCAGTGACTTCTTGAGGTCTGTTGTTAATTTCTGTACATTCTGTCAGCAGCATCTCCTTATTTACATCCGCATATAGACAGAGACTTCGGAAGGTTTTTTTGGGTAGAAAACCCACAGTTTCTGAGGACTCCTTCACTTATTTTCATTTATTTGATTGGACATCCAAGCAAAGAAGGTGTCAGTTTATAAAATTGAGCTTTATTGCTGTGAGGGGAATTAAGAGATTGCCAGAATTGCATTAACCATTTGAAATGCAGCCTCCTTGAAAGGCTTTGTCTGGAACATCCCTAGAGCCATCCACATCTTCAGCATGTTTTTCCTGTGAAATCAAATCAAATCAAATCAAATCAAATACCTACAGACCCACCAAATAATTTTCATAGGATATCAGCAAGCTGATTTTTCTGTATAAAATGTATCAAGTCATGGTGAAAAGTAGGTTGATAAACAGTGTAGGAATGGGAGGCCAAGAACACCTTATTGTCCACAGCAGTATAAAGGACCAGAGGAGCATTTTGGGACTCTTCTTCAGCTGCCCAGTGCATAGAATAGGAGTAGCTGATGTCTCAGTCATCATTCTAAGTACACATATAATTGACATTTTTAGTTTCTATTTAAGTATATAGACATTCTCTGTGGAATTGAAATGATTTTATTTCAATGGGTATAGAAACATTTTGCACAGTCCTCTGGTAAGTATGAGGTGCTAACCCATGCATATAACCCATGCATATCTTTTATTATAATAATTAAAGATAGTCTGATAATAGACTGTAACTTTGCTAATAATGTTAGTTCAGTTAACAGATGATCACTTGTGTGCAAAACCCTTCTGGGAGGTTCTCTGATGTAAACAATTGCCTTTAAATGAGAGAGAAATTGCTGTTATGAGTCATAATATGCTGGTTGTGTTACGCTGTGGTACTTTTGAATTTGCAGTGGGAAACAGGCTCTTGTTATGGCTGGAGCAGCAAAATTGAGTCCATTTACACACTACCCTGAAAACCCCTTTTCCTGGGTTGTGTCCACAGCAGGCTGGTGTGTTCCAGAGCTGACTGGCCAGTTCCAGACTTAGGTGCTGGAGAAATAGTGTTCTTATGTGTAAATATTGATATGCCAAAGTTATACTTATGTCCAAAAGCCAAAGGCTTGAAAACATCTGTGTTTTGTATCCTCCATAATATTCATCCTTCCTTCCTTTCCTTTTTATCTTTCATTTTTGTGTTTTCTTTGTGATTCCTAGGCTTAAATTTTAGTAAGTGTGAGCATTGTCTTCTCTGGGTATCTGTTGGGAGCTTTCTCAGTCTTTAAATCTAGGAATAAGGACTTGTTAACAGCTGAGCAATGTCTTGCATTCTTGCATTCATATTCATTGAATATTTCAGTTAGGACAGATTTGGTCATAAAATACTACTAAATAGTGGTTTAAGCAATCTGTATGAATGTTGTTTTTCTCAAAATCAAATTTAACTCCTCTGTTATCTGGAATATTACTTTAACACTTTTCTAAACTGTTATCTGTGAAAAATGGTATATTAAAAAAATCGAGTCTTCTACTTAAAAATTAAAAAGCAATGTATCTAGCAGTCTTGGACGTTCTGTATCCATCCCAACAATCTGGGAAAAAACCCCAACTTTTTCTGCAGGAGTATCAATTTAAAAGATGACTAATTTCTAGGAAGACCCATTTAAAGACATTAAAAATTACGCAGTCTTTAAATATTGATCCTTTGTGTACAAATATATGTGCTTTTTCTCCTACTTTGTCACGAGGACTTGGATGTGTGCAGTATTAGATCATTGTGTACAAGGTAGAGAGATTAGCTTCCTAGTCATTGGGAATTACATAAATTCAGTCTGTGTGCTTAGTGTGGAGTGTGTCCCACAAAAAAACCTCAAGAGCTGATATACTGTGGCTCTACTGTGTTGCTTAACAAATTGATTTTTTTATTGTTAAAATGTTATTATCGGTGAGAGTGTTTTCGTTTGCTTCATATGAATTGAACAAGTTTCCACAAGTCAAATCACCCTGGCAAGTATTTTGATAGCTCTTGCAATGGTGTTAGAAACTTCAGTCCTTTGGAAAGGTATGAGAGTACTTCAAACGTTTTCGAGCTTTGTTCTTATTGATAGCACGGATACATCTATTTAAAGCTAGATTGAGGCAACCAGGTTTCTTTAACCACTGCAAGGTGATTAGGCCTTTCAAAAATTGGGGAGTGATGAGCTAGAAGATTCAGTGTTTCGTGACTTAGTCGTAAGGTGTGCAGATTGCACCCTCAGTTTTCAGGTCTGAAAGCTGAGGCCCATTTAAAAGGTAACTGTAGCAGACTATAGAATTTTAATTTCAGATAAAATAATATTTTATGCTCTTAGTCAAATGTCATTAATCTTTGTGTCAGTTTTAGAGATTTAGGAAAAGCCAAACACAGCACAAAGTACTTAAAGGGAGCTAAATGCAGCTGTTTAAGGAAAGGTGGGGGTGGATGGGTGAGTAGGTGGGTGGAAGAGGTGCTTGCCCAAAAATCCTTTCCCTCAGGATAAATTTTATGCGAGTTCAAAATTAGTATTTAAGCAAAGACTAATTCTTTTACTATTCTGAGTCTTAGTGCTCAGAATAGTGCTTAGTTCAGTGGCTCATTTTGAGAGGTAAGAGAAATCCAGATTATAGATTTTCTTTATGACTAAGTGTTCTAGATCTCCTGAGTCATATAGGCCTTTTTATTACAAAACAGGTCTGTAAAGTGCAAAACACCTCACCCTTCCCTGAAATGGAAGAAATGCAGAAATCTAAAATGCATCAGGACAGGGTTAGAGATTGATGAACTCTATATCTGAAGAAAGTACTGAAACATCATCATGAGATCAGAATGAAAGGGCAAATAAAAAGACCTTAGGTCAGCTTTTAAAATGTAATATTCTTTGGCTAAGATCTTACTTCTTCATGCTTCGATTTAATCTGTCAGGGCAAAAGGGCAAAGGTTCCCATGATTGCTGGGGAGGGTACAAGATGCATGACAGAGCAATTTGCTGAGTTTCTCTAGATGAGTGTAGACAAAGCTTGCATGTCTTTGCTCTTTGTCTCTCTGACAGTAGCCTTTAACATAGGCTTATTGTTCACTTTTTGGGTCACTGAAAGGCATTTATAAGGTATTTGTGGTGCAGAAAGCACATGAAACTGTTTTCTAATTTGTCTTAATTGCTTGTCTCAGTAAATGGTTAATTCCCATTTGTATGTGCTCAGCAGTTTAGAAGAAAGGTGTTTGTTCATATTTGAAATCTCTGTAATTGCCAAAAGCCCTCAGAGGTGTTGGTGGGTGATCAGCACCAGACCACTTCAACCCCTTTATTCTCACTGCTCGTACTTTACTTTCAAAAGCGCTAGGCGATTATTTTATAATTTGTACCACTTTGCTGAAGTTTTAGTCAGCCCTTTTTCTCCTTGGAGCAATGCTTTGTCATTTGAGGTTGCAGTTCTTGATTTCCCCTGGTGACAGCATGTGTGTTAACCCTTTGTTGTGCTGATACAATCCCGTGCACTCAGATCGGCCATCAAGTTACCAATCAATTCATGTCTCCCTTTGAGTCAATTGGCTTGTAGCAAATAGAGGGAAATGTGTGAGCACAGATGTGTGCCTAAAAATGTTCTCATTTGGCCAGAACACAGTTATTTCTCTGTCAGGAGAATTCCAAAAGCCTTTTACCGTTCTCTGCATTACCACTAACATGCATAACTTTGAAAGAAAATAGAACAGTGCTGGCTTTTCAGGTTTGCAAATCAAGTTATTGATCCTGCAATTGATTATTCCCAAACAGAAGGACTTTCCAACCAGATGCAATGGCCTGTTTCAAGAATTCATCAGAGATCTGGAATCAAAGTCCACATGAAGCGTTGTCTTGGTTTAAAGAGTTGAATGGCTTTGTACAATTTACAGAAATAGGTTAGAGGCTTCATGTCTCTTGCTTCATTTAATTCAGCTTTACTCTGCTGTTACAGAAAGAGAGAAAATGTCTTGCAAATCTAAGCTTGCCATTACCTGAACAAATGTAATGTTTTTAGTACATATTGCATATTGTAGTAACATTTGGAAAATCACTCATAGTAGCAACAAATGCCTTAGATCAAGGCTAATTTTGGTAAGGAAGGGCAAGAACACTGGTAGCCATGAAAACAGAGAGGGTAAGACTTTACAATGTATTTAGACAGTTCTTAAATGCAGTCTACTACATTCTGTGAGCAGAGTCATTCCCACTGCATCTTTGAGCAAAAGACAGCATGACTAATGAGCCTACAGTAGGTCATTTTATGGTCCAAGTTTGTGTCATCCTATTAAACACTGAGTGGTAGGAATTTAAAGGAGATGATTCAATGCATCACAACATTCTGGACTTGAGTAGTGATTCCCAACAGCCAATGTAGTCATGGCATACAGGACATCAGTTTGTCAATACCTCAGACTTAGCACCACTAACAGTCAGACTTACTAATCATCCTTGAGTCATCCTCTTTGCTTTTTTCCCTGCTTTTTTAATAACTGCCTGTGAGTGTTTCAGTTGCATTGTTTGCAGAGAAGAAATACATTAGGCAGCCCATAATGCTTTGGGCTGCTGACCTGGGCCAGGCACTGCCCAGACACAGAGAACAACTTGAGCAGTTGTTCTGGGCATTTCTGGGCAATGCAAGCTGCATGGTCAGTGAGTGCACCCAACACTGAGGCTTAGTGAAGGATTCTGATGTGAATGTTTACAAAGTGCCAGCCAGAGTTTGGAACCATTGGAGTTGAGCAATGCGTCCCTTATCAGTGTACTCATTCTGCTTTGTGTTTTCCAAAGGTGTAATTCTACTGTTTTGCCAGACACAATGATGTGTTCATAGCTCTGGAAATTTAAGACAGATAACAATTGTTACAGAACGCTAACCTGCTGGTTTTGGAAGAAATAGGAATTAGCCATAATTTCTGTGAGTGTGTCATCTAATGCAGCCCTCTGCTAATACACACTGCTGTCCCAGCAGCATCACCTGATCTGTGTCCATAGAGTCACCCCTGCCTCAATGCCCAGGGGGAGCTGGGCATGAAGAACCTTTCCTGTTGTCTCATTTATCTATTGTACCCTGGCTGAACACATTTCTATTTTCAGGAATGTTCCAGCTTAGCACAAGTAGCTCCTTAAAAGAAATGCAAAGAACTTATTTCAAAGTAATTTGTTTGCAGAAGTCACAGGAGCAGTGAAAACCAGTATTTACATTTAGATCTTTTAAACAAATGAAAATTAAGTGAAATTTTTGTTTTGCCTTCGAGTATTTTGAGCTGTATCTTAGGATAAATCAGTATCCAAGATTTTAAGTAGCTTTATTTTTTGTTATGTCTTTGCTGTTTTTCTGTTATTTTTGGCATGCCTTCCTCTGCTGTTGCTTATGTTGACATTTATTCTGATTAGTTTAAATGAAGGTTTTAACCCTGGTTTTATCCTTTTAAATGGCATAGCTTATGAAAGAGTAGAAATAGTAATTGTATCCATCCAGGCAATGCATTTAGATAGTTTGTATTTAATGTCCATAACAATATATTTCTTTTCCGAGGGAAATGAGCCATGTACTTTCTGTGAGAAATCTGTGTTCCTACATTCAGTGGCTCAATGAAAAATTCCCCCTTTGGGTAGCATTTTTGCTATACTGAGAAATATAAAGCTTTGAAGTGTTCATGCTTCTGACATTGTGCAAGAGCTGGGACGATTGTTCTCCTCCTTGTATGTATCCAAGGATGGATGGTGAATAGATTCAGGGTGGTGGTAGTTTTTCTTTGTTTATTTGTTTTTCAATGAAAAATAAGTGGTACTGAAGTGTCCTCTTTCATTCTTTCTGGGTCCAATTTGATAACTTATTGGATTCTTCTGGCTGTTACTAATGTGGCATGAGATGAGAGCACTCAATACCCTATAGATCTGATTCTGGGAATACCACATTTAAACCTCTTCCTGAATTGTGCTGTTACTGAATTTAAGTCATTCCATCTTTCCCTCATTTGTGGCTGCAAAAACTTATGTGAGACTTGCCTATAAACGTTTTCAGTGAAATACAGATACAACTCAGGTTTTATTAATTCCTAATTTTCCTTAATTTAAAACCTTTTTTAATTTTTGACTGAAACATAAACAGGGCAGAGGATCCCTTTTACTACTGTGATTAAAGAACAAAGGAAAACACTTGATTCAAGATAATAGTATTCTTTCATAGGTTTTGTGAGATATGCTTCAGGAAAACATTTGTTCCTACACAACCTGTTTCATTGACTGGAGAATATCACCTTTCAGGCAATTGGAGAGTATGTATTTGTTGGGAGCACACTGTTAATTTCCTATGAACTAAAGGGTTTTATGTCCTTGATGCCTGTCATTTGAAGAACAGTTTGAGAAGAATAGTAAAGCCAAAGTTGGTTTGCATTATCTAAGTGAAAACACTTATTTTGGTAAAAGCAGATCCTTCACATCCATGGCCTACATAAATGATGTGTAAACTGTTTGGATTATATCAGCAATTGCCCAGGATGATGTTTGCAGACTTGCATATCTAGAAGCATTGGCATTCAGTCACCTGGACAAGTCTGTAAGCATTTCCACAGGGGTAAAACCTGGCATTGCAAAGTATCCAAAACAAACATACACTTAGTTGATATGAGAAACCCTCTGTCCTGTTTAAATATACATTCCTGTTTCTGTGGCTGCTAATAGTACATCTGTTTTCTAATTAGCATTGGATTTTTTTTTTCTCCTGAAGGTGAAAAAAATAACTAGAATTGTTTTGAGCAGTTGTTAGTATTGGACTTTCTTGTTTTGTGGTCAGAGTAGGAAGACAGATGAATAGGGAACCTGAAGGAGAAGTTATGTTTTAAAGACCAACATACAGTAACTCCTTACTCTCTTTGGTTATATTGCTTTGTCTGCTACTGTGGGTTTTGACAGTCTGGTATTGGCTTATTTTATGGTTAGGAGCTGAACAGAAGCCTCCCTGTTCTTGTGTAAATAAATCTGAGATCTCCCGAAGAAAATAAAAATCTATGTACCAAAACACATTTATAACAACTTAACTTCTGACAGTGAAGGATATCTGTCTCCAGTGAAACACTGGTGGCTGATTTGGTTTAGTCAATCATTGATTTGCAGGCAAAAAAGTAATAACAAATTATGTGAACTGGTCTGAAAACTCAAATCTGTTACCCTAGAATTTGCTTTGCATCTTTCAACCCACTTTGCGTCATTTTACATTTTTATAGCAGTAATTGAACTTGAAAAGTAAGTGGTAATTGATGTACCAGACCTGCTATAGTGTGATTTAGGTTATCCAGTAAGTCAGGCTTCTCTCTGACACTAGAGAGATGGCATAGCATGTTTCAGATGATTAAAGCCAATCTACTGCTAAAGCTTCAATTGAATATTGTGCATTTAAAAGAGTGTGCCCTAAGAATATTGCTTGAAAATGTGGAAAAAGTGGATGTTATTCCATAACATTAAAAGAAACAAAACACACTGATGTAATTAGTACCCTAAGGAAAGGAATCAAAGCTGTGTAAGATAATTAAAAAGGCTTGTGATAAGCACAACTTCTAAACTAGCTTGTTGTGGATGCACTGTTTTGATTTCTTGTGATGGCTACGTTCTTGGAATCACGTTTGAGAGGTCAAACTGAGTCCCAGGAGCTTATCAGGCTCAGACAAATAACAACCATGTTATAAAATAGAAAATAATGCAGGGAGGAGAGAGGGAGAAGGACAGAAAAATACATCTGGAAAGGTCAAAGATACTCTCACAAGTACTGGTGTCCCATTTTCTACCGATTTATATATTTTCTGGTTTGAGAGTGTTTGTTTTATTGTGTTGTAGTAGTAATACCAAATTTAAAATAATTTATTCTAAAGATAATTATTAAAGCCGAATATTAAGAGTGATATATTCTCAACCTTATTTTTAATTTAGGAAGATCATAAATCTATTAGAACAAGGGCAAGACCACTATCTAGAAAGCTGCTGTTAGAGCCGAGAGCTTTGGATCTTTTCCAAGTGGTTTTTCTGGGCTGTGTACCAGCTCTACGTGTAATAGTAAGAAGTGGTTTTCTGGGATCCATTCACAGCACAGTGACCACTTGATCCAGAGCTGCAGAGAGGAGCTTCCCCAGCCTGCTGCAGGTGAGCCATGAGTCTCACAGCCCTTGCTCTATCCCAGGAGATTTGCTCTCCTTTCTTGGATCTGTGCACAAACGGTGTTTTTTTATTTTTTGGTTTTGATTTCTCAAATAATCCTTAGCGAAGTGCAGCGTACCGAAGTGGTGTTTGAAACAATTGTGTGGCAAAACCTCATGACTGTCATTTTCAGTGAATGTTCTGAACAATGCTGAAGCAACTTGGAAACACCTTTTAGTACACAAATTAATTTGCAATCTTACTATTTTCTCATATATGAAACAAAGGTTTTATCTTCTTATAGTCCACATTTCTCTAAAGCAGAAGTTGTAGTCAGTGATAAAAGGCACAAGGAAGTCACAGCTGTGAGTTAAAATGAACAACATTCTCATATTTTCTTTTTATTTTAACTTAATTCTTATCCAACTTTGTTCTTGTTCTTTTAAACTATATCCTTCCTGTTATCAGTAGATGCTCCCTAATTAAAAGCTTCTAAAATGTAACATAAATTATGTGCAGAGGAAGGAGGCGAGAATAAACAAATGTTTATAACTAGCTTGCTCTGAGTCTGGGGCATAGCTGGTTTGCATGAACAGCTGAATAAAGCTTAAAAAACACCCAAGCTGTAGATGCTGAGACAAGAAATTTGGAGAAAGCTGGACTACTACCTGAGACAAAAAGCCTTGTATGATTCAGGAGCTGGACGTACAAACTGGCTCATTAGTGATGTATTCCTTGCCTTTCTGTCTTAACAATATTGGCACAAGTGAATCTACATATCAAAACATTCCATGAATTTTTTCAAAGTCAGAAATGGTAATTGTCTGGTGGTTTTGTTTTTTTTTTTGCATTATCAAGATGAAGACTTTGTGTAGTGAGTTACTGCTTCTGACCCAGCTCCTCTTCTGCTCTATAGCACTGGAAGTCTGCTGAAGGAAGGGTGAAACATAATAAAGTGCATCTCAGCGACAGTAATTCTGAAGCCATTGACACAAATTATTGCTATGATTGCTATGGTAGATAGTGCTGTGTCAGGCTGAAATTGCATTTGGGTGCCTTTTAAGTTTCTCCACTCTTCTCTGCAGTTGGGCAGAATATCAGCTCAAGACCCCAAGGGCCATGTTAATTACAGCATCACTTTGCAAATTTACTTCCTTTTATTTCCCTTTTTTTTCCCTGGTATTATTCATGTCAGCAGTGTATTCCAATTTCCGCAATTCAGATAGTAGGGATTCTGCCAAACATAGTTACACTGGAATTTCTTGTGGCCAGCTACATGATTATTTTGCATATTGAGTTCTGCTGATTCTTTTTTTAACAAATATGTGAAATGGTTTAGCTTGTAGTCCTTGTAGAATAAGTCTGTCTTGTCAGACAGTGAAAAATATAAACTTCTTCTCCCCAGCCATTGTGCATGCCAAAGAGAATAACTATCTTGAAAAGAGAAGTACCTGGCTCAGATGTAAAAAAGTGTGCTAATTACGTTTGATGGGAAAATTAGATTTTAATTTATTTAATGTCTTCATCTGATACATTCAAGACATTTGCTATTAGTAATGAACAATAAGGGAAATCAAGAGCAGCTGTACATTCTGAGGAACTATCTGTCAGAAACTGAGCTGAAATCTCAGCTAATATCTAGCTTTTCATATTATTCAAAAGGACAGCATCAGCATTTCCCTGTATTTTTTAGGGCTTTTTTCATTCCAGTATTTGAGAAGTTGGAGTGAGATGAGAACTTGACAAATTCTCATAACCACTTGCTGAATAATACCTTTACTCTCAAACACGCCATGACATTAATTGTACTAACATTTAGCATTGCTAAAGGAATTTTCATCATCATATCTTAAAAGACTGTGCACAGACGGATTGGAAATGTACATCCCAGTGTACAGATAAGAAAAAATAAGCAAAATAACTTTGTATGTTTTTAATGGGGAGATGTTTGAGGAGCTGGCATTAGATTCATCAGTTCTCTTATTTCCCATCTGTGCAGCTGCGTGTGCAGGGATTTTTCTGTTCCCCCCAGTTGTGGGTGGAGAACGGAGATGGATAAATGGAACGAGAAAGTGCAGCACTTGAGCACACGAATTCCCTGACAGTGGATCAGGTTACTGGGTGTGGATGGGGAGCTGGCAGGAAGCGGCATGGCACCAGTTGGAGCAGAGATAACCCAGGAGGAGAAGAGGGAGCAGGATGTTTGCAGGCTGCCTGGCCCTGTGTGATGTGGCTTTACAGAAGAAGAATGTCACTGAGATGAGACAGGCTCTGGATAGAGATTGGCTTGGCAGGAGCCTGTCAAACCAGTTGCATGTGAAGCTCTCAGACACTGGAGATGTTCCTGAGCTCCCCATTCCCACCATTTTCTGTTCCAGCCTATCTGATCTGCAGCTGTGTGTTCATCTGCCTTCTCTCAAGCACTCCTTTTTAGTCTAATATGAACTTCATTGCTGTTTTCCTTTACTCTTTTTCTCTCTTTGTTTCCTTATTTTCTTTTCATTTAGTTTGATCCTCTGATTATGCCCTTTCTTACGTCATCTTCGCTGTTTTACTTTCCTAATCATTTCCTTGCAAAGTCCCTTCCAGCTGTAGGGGAGGAACATACACAGCTCAATCAATATTTACTGACCATCATATTCCCTCTGCTTCCATGTTGTACTAGCAGATCCTTGTGTGTTCTGTCAGCTCTTGTAAGCAGGACTGACTGCTATAGATTGGACATTTAGAGAAGGGAGCTATCATTTTGGAAAAGGCTTTATCAGTGAGTCTGTATTTGCCTGTTTATAATCCTCTGTCGCACAAGCACTTGAAAAATTCCATCCTGTGCAGTGCCAAGCTGCTCCTCCAGAGGCTCAAAGCTCTGTCAGCTCTCCCTAACTGGAGGGCAGGCAGCAGGTTAGATTTGCCCACAGCAGTTCACTTCATTGTGGCCATTTATTTCCATACATTTAAAGTCAAATCAGTATAGGGTGTTTGAAAAAATCTCAGCCACAAAGTTTTAAATATAAATTTTTAGTAGCACAGGTTCCCAGTGACAATCTTGGTCTCATGTCTATATATCAAGTCTTAAAAAATGTGTGTGAGTTTGGGCAAATACCTACAGGCAGCCCTGACTTAGGCTTCTTTTGTCTATTCATTACATAAACAGAATTTTTTTTCTTAAAATTACTTCTGGGTTGTTCTAAGTTATTATATTAAGAACTAATAACAGAAATATATTCTGATTAGAATATTTTACAAGGCATGTAAAATACATTTTATAATAAGCGTATTTAAGCATGTAATTTAATAATAAAACAATATTAATATTGGGTATCAGTAAAGAACTTGAGAGTAGAATTGCCTGATCTTGATTTTCTAACTGTATCACTTGCATGGCCACATCATTCATTTGCTATGGTCAAAATGAAAAAAGAATCTGGAATTGTTTTCATAGCCCAAGGAAAATATGTGAGTAGTAATAAGAAGACTGGCCATGTCAAAATCTGGAATCATTCTTCAAATTTGCTTTGAAAATAAAGCTTTTAACACCAAGCAACTGGCTCTCTTAAATATCTTGTTTCAAGGAAAATACCGCAAGCAATAAATTGCAGTATCAAATGGCCACTGTAACTAAATCTTTTTCTTCCTTCAGTGGCCTCAGGACAATTGGTCTAAAGTCTCCTTTAAAGAAAAGGACTATAATTACTACTGCAATTGTTTGCTTTGCCTCAGATGTAGAAAATGTGCTTCCTCCTCCTTTGTCCTTTTTATGGCTATTTTAGCTTCATCTTTTGGTGTTTAACTGTTTATGTCTAAGTAGATTCTCCATGAGGTTTAAAGACTGCAAGTACCTAGCATGCAAATTGGCAGCTTTTGTGATAAGTTCAACATCAAAATTAATTAATACTCTAAAATAAAATTTTTGTGTTTGTTCTCAATGTACGGAAATTGTAATGTTTACATAACAAATGATCTACTGATTATACTTTTAATGAGATCAAAAAGCACACGGTAATTAAAAATACTAAAAATCCTTTGGAATTTGTTTTTACTGGAAATTAATACTCAACATTTTGCAGGACAGAGGGTCTTGGAAGAGCTAAACAAAGCTGTTTCTACGCAGTTGATGAAATTTATAATCTACAATAGAGAAAAGAGTGTTTTATGAATGTTGAGAAAAGATCAACACTAACATCTAACAGATGGGCTGTATCAGCAGAACATTTGCTAACAATACTTGATCTTCAAGACCTGCTGATACTTCATGGAAAAGATTTGGAAAACTATTCAGCATCGATTAAAGAAAAAGGCTTCTAATAACACAGATTTCACAACTGTATATGTTGTTTCAATGGACTAATTAAACAGATCTCATTCTCTGAATTAGTTGTTCCACATGTCAGTTTATTTGGTTGTGGGTTCTTCTGTGAGACTGTAAGGTTTGGCTTCAGCATTACGAATAGATTTCTGTATACTGGATTCTTAAAATGCATATGCAGAAACTTCTGAGACAAATAATTAGATTTACATATTTAATTGAGTTTAAATAGCAAGCACACTGTGAAAATATCATTTCTGCGGAAACTTTCTAGCTTTTCTAGCTCTGTAAGATGGGAAACCAGGCTTAAAGAGTTTGTAACTAGAGATGAATAAGAATTCAGAGGCAGAGAGATGGAAGTTCATTGTTTGTAAAATATTTATTTTGCTACAGTGCACAAAAGTAATGGATTTCGGGGGCATTAAATGATTCATATTCTCTTTAAAGGCAAAAGTTCTTCTTGCTGTAGTATGAATTATTCTAAAAATACATTTACTAAAATCTGATGTTAGCACAGAGCATCTCTAACTGTCTTGGGTACCCCTGTGGCTCCTAGCCCAGACAAGTGGAATCATCTCAGTTCCTCTCCTTGCACTGGGAACTGGAGGACAAGGCCAGTGATGGTCCAAACTGAGGGGACTTAAACTTGCTTCTTTCATCACTAAACCACAGTTGTACCTACTTTATGTGATGCCAAAGGGAAAATGGATAAAATCTTTGCAGCAGTGTTTGCAAGTAAAGCTCTGGTGTGTGGGGTTTGTGTGGGAAGGTTTTGGTGCTGCTGGGGGCTACAATGGTCACTTACTCTTCTCTGATTTGATTGGTAAGGAATCAAATTTCCCCAAACTAAGTTTGTTTTGCCCAATATGCTAATTGGTGAGTGATCTCTCCCTGCCCTTATCTCAACCCCTGAGCCTTTTTGTTATATTTTCTCTCCCCAGTCAAGCTGAGGATGGAAGTGATAGAGCAGCTTTGGTGGGCACCTGGCATCCAGCCAGGGTCAACCCACCACAGTTGGATACTTCAGAGATGGATTGATCCTTGCATGCAACTATCTTCTTATAGCTTGTAAATTTACCCCCTTATTTGTGCAAAGTGAAATATTCATCGTTGGTTGTTTGTGAGGCTTATTAATTTTTTCCTATTTTTCAGGTAAAATGACTCTCCAGTTCCCAAGAATAAGACTGGTGTTGATTTTTTACCTGAAATAGCTCTAACACTTCTGAATTTTGGAGTTCAGATTCGATATTTGACTACAGGACAAGCTTTTGCCCCTGTCTGATAGTATGTTATTACTTAGACAGGTTTTAACCAATAGTTGAATTTTCAGACTTCTTAATATTTTAACAACCATATTCAGTTAAAAGTGCATCCATGTGGAACATGGTCTGCTTCAGAGATAAAAGAGACTTTTTAGGCAAATATGTTTCCATGAAGTTCTCAAATGCAAATAATAGTGCTATTTCATTAGTATGAAAGTAAGCTGGGGAACATTATTAAGCGCACAGATAATTCCATGTCAAATGTCATGACTCCTGTCAGGATATTTTTATAAATTGGTTTTCATGGCTGGTCTTGAGCAGCACCTGAGCAAAAAGTAAACAAAAAGTGGCATCATCCTCAACAGAAGAAATTACAATTTTTAGTAGTTAGAACACCCATTCTTTCTTGAGTCAGGCAGATGTTATTTGGGGAAAAGCAGCCACCCATGTAGTACAAAACAATGGGCCAACTCAAGGCTATACATATGAAGTTCAGCCCTACATTTCCTAACTCTCAAGTGGTTCTCTGTGCAATAATTATCTTAGAGCATACTTTTTGCTGTAAAAGAAACATTTTCAATGTAGCTAGTGCTACCACTATCAATCTGTGTGCTGAGGAGAGCTGTATCTGAAATTGTGTGGAGTAATTTACTGTTACTACACATCTTTAGCTGCTTTGCCCCCCGTTTGTAACCTCAGTCCTTTTTTTTTCTGTACGACTGTGTAAGTGTTTGCCCTTATAAAACATGTCTGGGAACATCCTGTCGCTCTCTAAGTGCTTCAAGTCAAGTGTTTGCAAATGTTTTCGGAGCGTGCCCCACATTTTTGCCGTACTTCAGGCTGCAGGGTCTTTGCCTTCCAGGTCTGACTTTATATCCCGCCTTTCTGCTTTATCGATACTTCAGCTGTTGCTCAGAAGGAAAATAAATATTTCAGGAGTATTTTGTTCCTCCTAATGCAGTTCAGCAGTTGCAGAGGACCCATTGCTATCAGATAACAGCAAGCTTATCTAGAAGCTTCTTAGCTCAGCACTGGTGAAGCACAGATGACATTATGTGAATCTGTGCCATAACTGATATTTTTCCCACAGATATTGTAAATTCCAGGTAATGAGCAAAGAGTGCATTTCCTAACTTGTCTAAATTAGTTATATGCATCAATGTTTAACAGGAACTTTTTCATCCTCGCAAAAATCTGGCTCTGGGAAAGAAATGTACTCCTCATTCCCAAAGGTAAGCTGCTGTTTGAATGGGAGACTGGAAGCCAAATGTTGCCTCACTGTTGAAAAAGCTTTGTTAAATCAAGCTGAATTTTGCCTCTTGTGTAAGCTTAAAAAAAATATTGTTGCCTTTGTATGGGGTAAATCAGAAATTCTGGTAACAGAGCCCACAGCAGCATGAAAATGTCCTTTGCTTTTAGAAGACAAACTGCAACCAGAAAACTGTTAACAGGCCCTTGTTACAGCTTCAGGGTATAGATAGTAGGTTGGGATGGGGAAAAAATTTCCTCCAGGCAGAAATGACAATTATGTTTTGAAAACACCTGAAGAAGGCGAGAAATGTGGTCAGGCTTTTCCCTGGCACTTGCATAGCGAGCTCAGTTCTAAAACTTCATGCACACAAAGTAACCCTAGGTTGATGTCCTGGGCTGCACCCAAAGCAGGGTGAGCAGCAGGTGAGGGATGGGATTTTGCCCCTCTGCTCTGCTCTGCTCTGGTGAGACTGCACCTCAGTACTGCATCCAGACCTGGGGTGCCCAGCTCAGGAAGGACAAGGAGCTGTTGGAGGAAGTCCAAAGGAGGCCACCAAGTTGATCAGACAGGTGGAGCACCTCTCCTATGAGGAAAGGCTAAGAGATCAGGGGTTGTTCAGCCTGGGAAAGAGAAGGCTTAGGGGTGGCCTAGCTGTGGCTTTCCAATACTGGAAGGGAGCCTACAAGATGGAGAGGGACTATTTACAAGGGCTTGGAGTGACAGGACAAGGGGGAATGGCTTCAAACTATCAGAAGGTAGGTTTAGATTAGATGTGAGGAAAAAAGTCTTCCCTGTGAAGGTGGTGAGGCACTGGCACAGGTTGCCCAGAGAGGCTGTGAATGCCCCATCCCTGGAAGTGTCCAAGGCCAGGCTGGATGGAGCTCTGAGCTAGCTGGTCTGGTGGGAAGTGTCTCTGCCCATGGCAGGGGGTTGGAACTGAATCATCATTAAGGTCCTTTCCAACCTGAGCAATTCTATGAGGCTATGGTGTATTACTTAGTGTTAGACTGGCTCTGTTTTAAACTTTTGATGTTGTAATGTGTTCATATTTGTGCTTCTTGCTTACCCATCCATGACTGTTGATGGTATTTTACTGTGGCACATTATTTTTCTTTGGTGGTGTGCATTGCCTTGGTGCTGGATATTCACTTATTTCATGATGCTGTTTTTTCCCTTTATTTTTTTCTTCTTTCTTAAAATCCCCTGGGAGTCTCACTTTGAAGAGGAATCTTGTTAGGTCATCTCTTCCATCTCCTGGCACATTCAGGGTTGTCCCACAAAAGGAATGATAGCTTTTTGTCCAATTTAGTGCTTTACTTTCCCCTGGAGAGGAGACTTCAGATGATGGTCTAATGCATCTCAGTGCCAACTACTTTGTGAGACGTGACATAGAAATGCCTGGATTTTTTAATGCACTGTGTCAGCTTATGATTCATATTTAAAATACTTCACCTGCATGAGTAATAGCAATTTAAAAAGTACCCTCCTTAATCGTCTATTGTGTGTCTTGTTAGAACAATTTCCAGGGCATGAACAGATTAATGGTGTCAGGACTGATTCTGCTTAGTTCCCCTTAGAGATTCTGCAACACATGAACTACACAATTGTTTGTTTGCAAAGGTTTTGAGGCTTGTGTCTCTTTATTTCAAATTAGAAAAAAAAAAAAAATCTCACAGTCACACGTTTATAAAAATTCCTCTCTAATCTTTGCTACCTATTTTGATTGGTATCATTTTTTTCCCCTTTTTTGGTGTCAAAATAGCTTTTCTGTAGACAGTTTTAAATGAAAATTTGCCAAAAAAATTCTGAGTTATATGCTCCTAAGTAATTTAAAGCATCCGGTGTCAGAAAATATTCCAGATGGTAATTATATATATGTTAATTATGAACCTTATTTATGGCTGAGCTTTGCTGGACTCAGATTTTACGTTCTGGACCTTTGTTTAGTTTATGATATCCTAGAATCATAGAATGGTTTGAGTTGGAAGGGGGCTTAACTCCATTCAGTTCCAAGCCCCACTGCCATGGGCAGGGACACTTCCCACCAGACCAGGTTGCTCAGAGCCCCATGCAGCCTAGTGTTGAGCACTGCCAGGGATCCAGGGGCATCCACAGCTTCTCTGGGCAAACTCTGCCAGCTCCTCACTACTCTCACAGTAAGGAGTTTCTTTCTAACATCACATCTAAACCTACTCTCTGTCAGTTTGGATCCATTCCTCCTTGTTCTCTCACTCCACACTCTTGTAAATAGTTCCTCTCCGTCTATCTTGTAGGCTCCCTTAAGGTGCTGGGAGGCCACAGTTAGGCCACCCCAAATCCACCTTTTTTCCAGGCTCAACAATCCCAGTTCTTTCAGCCTTTCCTTGTAGCAGAGGTGCTCTATCCCTCTAACCATCTTGGCTTGCTCCAGCAGCTCCATGTCCCTTTACATATCCAAGAGTGTTTCTAATGTCAGGTATCTCTGCTGATGTGTGTTGCAGGGACAGGTGGGAACTCGGCCTGCTCTCTGTGTCACTATAATTGTCATGCCCTTTGGGGTAGAAGGTGTACCAGGTCCTTACCCATTCCTCCTCTTAGCTCCAGATGTGGTGGGTTCAATGTTCCCATTTCATTTTTTCAGGGTTTTTTCCTTGCTTTGAAAAGATGTTGGAAAACTACCTAGTGTTTATTTTAATATTTACCTAAAATACAGAAATTATTGAAAATTTGCTATTTTTCCTTAGGGGGAAAGGGAAAGGGCAGTGACGTCTCTGGGTACATGTTCACAGCAGTTAATTCCATGTCATTGTCACCATGTTGTGACCTGGCCCCGCAGGAGTCAGTAAATGGCAGTGGCCTGAGTTAAGTGACGTTTGGGGAGCTCTTGACACACGAGTGTCACAAGGTGCTGCACCCTTGGCACCTCCCAGATACAGACCTCCAGTGAGCGGCAGCATATGAGCTCATCAAAGATTTATAAACTCGGGGGAGGGCGCAATGCCAAGTGATAAAAAATGGACAAAAGACGCCAGGAAAACCTGAGGAACAGACTAGAGGCTTCTTACACCTTACATTGTAAGGGACAGAAAAAAAGCAAGACAAAAACACTTTCACCAACTCCCAGAGGAAGGGAAGAATGACACTTCACGCTGTTTTTGTCAGAAAACTCTTAGTGGAGATGAATTATATCCTCACTAAACCATACCCCCCACTGCTTCTGCTGTGTCCAAGACAAAAGAGATTGTTGTTGGGAAAGAAAAAAGTAGTTGTAGGGCCTGATTCTTTTCACTATCCTTTTCTTTTAAGACAACAAAGGAGTACAGCTGTGAGCTGATCCGATGTAAACATCTGCAGAGATAAATATTTTTGGTATGTGTATTTGATCTCAGCCTTTAATCTCTTGGCATTTTAACAGCATTTATTTATAATGTTACCATGTTTCTGTAAGGATTCTCACCCTCACAAACAGCCACTGCCATTTCCAGAAAGGATGCTCAGCTCCACCACAGACCATGTTACATTTGAAAAAACTGTGATTAGTTCGAATTTCTGTCCTAGTGAACTGGTCAATATCTCTCTGAGAAATAATGTCATTCCTGTATTACTAACTTCCTTTGATTTGAGTCTGTGTAAAATTATTCTAGTTAATAAGGACTTACTAGTTGTACAAAATCTCTAAAGACAAAATCTTAGTAGTAACTTTGTTAAATCACATTTTTCCAACCAATTAAAAACATAAATCCTACAAATACAGTTTTATAATCAAAATGCTGGCAGGACTTTATTCATGACTGCATAAATACCACTGCTAAGATGTAGTCCTGGAAGTATAGAACTACCTGCTTGTTATTTTAGATGCAGTTATATAAATTTGTTCTGTTTGTGTCACGTAATGAACTGAAGCAATGCTGCAGGCAGTTAATGAGGTTAGCTCCAACTTATAAATATGATATCTGCAGAATTCTTCTGCATATGTTGTGGCATTAAAATATTGTTATGCTGTACTGCTACTGACATTGTTGCTCTTAACAAAAAAATCAAAATGGCTGGTTACTGCTATTTATTTGAAGTGGAGGTTACATAATTTTTTGCGGAGAGTAATGGTGGTTTTCAGCCTGAAAAATGTAATTTTTTAGTAATGTCTTTACTCTGAAAGACACAAAATATATTTCCATTTTGAAGACTACTGCCTTCCACTGACAATCCATTCTGGGCTTTTTTTATTTCAGGGGCAGGGTGTCAAGGGGTCTTGTAACATCTGGTGTTGTGGTCCTTCTCCTTCCCCTCAGAGAGTGAGGCACCTTTTCTTTTTCAGTTTCTTAGGCACAGTAGTTCCTCGGACAAAAAAGTATAGGTGCAAAGCACGTTTTCTTGGGCTGGAAAGGCATTCTGCTTGTGGCACATCCCTTTTTTGCTGTTAGCCTGCTGGCCAACATTTGGTATGAAGTCACCCTTCTCATCACAAAAGCACCCTCCCTGTTGTAACCACTGAATTTCTAGACCAGTGGTGAATGGTGGGTGCTGGGTTTCATATTTTGTACTACGAAGTCACTGAGTTGCATAAAGTAAGTATTGTCTGGAATAGAAGAAAACCTTACAGAAAGGACAGTACATTTAAGGGTGGTAAAATACCCCAAATAATGCTGTGGTCATATAAGTTGGGTTAACCCTGGGAGGAAGGGAGAGAAAAAGTTGTTGTAAGAGCTGGAGTTGGCTGGAGCAGGGAAAGGGATCTGCCCAGCAGCAGAGCCATTAATCTCCAAAAGCCGCATTGTATTTTGAGGCGAATTACAACATCTCAAATCTTGCACGGAAAAAAACTTGAAGTGATTAGGCAGGACAGAACAAAAATAAAAAGGTTTTACAGACAATTTCCCCTTTTGTCCTGGCTGGCAGCTTCCTGCTTTCAAGCTCTGTTTCAGTAAACTGAGTGCCCTTAGACAACAGCAGGGTGATGGGAAGAAGGTTTGGGAGGGCAGACTGCCGGCCCCGTGCCTCCTGCGAGAGCCTCTGCCAAAGCATGGGCTGGGGGTCCCTCTTTTCCTGTCTGCCACAAGCAGCCAGGGAAACCCTCTGCTGATGGCAAAGGCCAGCTCCTTCCAGCAGAGAGCCAGGCTGTCAAGCTCCCTAGGCCCCTCTCTGGGTACAACACTTGCTATCAAGAAGCTAAACAAAATGCTGCCTCTCGAAGTAGATTCCTTTCAGATGAAATGAAAGATTGGGAAAATGGCGCTTTTTGATAAAAGGCAGCTTTCAGGCTGCAACAGTTTGACTGAATTGTTTTGCAGTAGGATTACTCTTCAGGTTTGGATTAGATACTCAGATGTATGTCAAAATGAGCTGCTTCTTACAACCAGGCTGTGGTTTCCCTTTTTCTGCACTAAATCCTCTGTTCTTGCCTTCTTCTGAGGGTACCCATGGGCACTGCTCACTGCAGGTCGTGTCTGGGCTTTAGCTGGGATTCCACTCCAGGATAACCACCCAAACGGGTAACTTATGCCCAGCTCTGTGCTGCCGTAGGGATTTTAAGACCAGCGTCTATATCTGTGCACTGCATTGCAGCAGAGGCACAGCAGCACAAGTTGGCTGCTAAACTGAGCTCCAGTCTCAGGTTGTTTCAGTCAACAAGCAGCTGTGTGTCCCACATACCTGCGTCAGCTCCCTTTTATCACAGACACTCTCCTCCAAGAGCCTTCTGCAGACCCAGGGCTGCCTCACTCCTGCCTGCCCCTGTTCCTGTGGTTCCAATTTAGATGATTGTGAGTGAATTCAATGCTGTGAATTCTGATTTTCATGGCAAAGTGTCTGTTCTTCACACACCGTGAAGTGTGCAATTTCAGAGTTTCCTTGGCTGTGTCTTTGGTTTGTGTGTGTTTTTGGGAAGGCAGACATTCTTCCTAAAGTTTCTCAAATAATTAATTCCCTTTGGTTAGTTTATTGTTCTATTTGTTTTCTGTTGTACAAGAGTAATCCCTACCAAAAGAGATTTTTACTAGAACAGATTTTTACTGGAGAGATGGAAATTCATTACTTCACTGTTTATTTCTGTGTCTGACTGCTTTGTTGAATCTCTGGTCAGTAGAAGTTTTCCCCCAAAATATATAATAGCCATTATCTCTTCTGGAGTAATTAAAGTGATTCCAGGTTAAACTTCCAGCACTGTACCTTGCTGAGGACTATTAAAAGCATCACTGTACTGATCCATCCCATAGGTGTAGCTCTCCCAAAGTGCTGTTCGTGTCACTGAAGGATTTCTGCAAGGGAGCTGAAGTTGGATGGGCTTTAAAAGGGAGAGAGAGGAGTTAGGATATTTCTACTTGTTGTAAATTTAGAATTCAGCTATTGCCATTCACTGGCCTCTGCTTGGCCTCACAGAGCATTTCTATCCTAAGGCAGTATTATAGAGCTTCTCATAACATATCCATCAGTGATCCCAAGTGTTACAATTCATTATATGCCGTATGTTCCAACTACTTAACAAATTTTCATTATTCCTAAATTGCCTGCATTTTAAAACGAGGTGTGGAGTTGTGAGACAGAATATTCAGGCTCTTACCTAGAGTTTGAATCATAAACTAGATAAATGTTTTTTTTAGAAAGCAGAGAAGAGAACATTATCTAAAGAAAGAATTGCACTTATGGGCTCTCGGCAGCAACATGTGGATCTCTTGCTTTTATACCTATGAAATGAAATTTCAAAACATATTGGTTTGTTCAATGTTATGCCTTGTTTATAGACCTTTTTAGTTAAAATTTTCTACCCAGATATTTGATCATCACAAGGAAGCCAGTTTAAGCACAAATTAATGCAGTGCTCAGTTATTAAGTATTTAATTCTCAGTGGTGGCCCATTAGAACAAGTTTTGTCTCTCAGTACTATATAGTTAGGTATTGATTAAAGAGGGTTAATTTATAGATTGAAATAGGAGAAGTTGGTAAGTCATAGGATGGAAAAATAGTAGGACAAAAATGACTTCAAGGAATAAATAGAAATTGTATGAGTTAGTATTTACTGCCTGATGTTGAATATGGCTATTCTATCTTTGCTAGTGAAGGCATTATTAAATCTGTCTCCAGTTTTGTTTACAAAATGTACCTGTGTCCACTTCTTGTTGGAGCAAAAGTGAAGCCTGCAGCCTTAGTTCTGAAAGCCCTGGGGCACTGGCAGGGTCAGCTCAGGCAGACATTTTAACCTATTCCAGAATAGGGAAATCGTTGTATCACAGTCACAACTTCTGAGCACCACTCCAGAGAGAAGAGCCCTGCAAATCAATAAAAAAATGAAGCTAGGATTAAAATCCAGCCAGTTCACTTGAATGCCATTTAACAACACTGTGTCTGGGGCATGTGTGTCCTTCTATGTTTTTATTGCAAGGCCAGGCAGCTCTATCGTGCTAACAGGGTGCATGGTGCTTCAGCATCCCTGGATCACTAGAGCTCCATGGCCTTGTATATGAGGCTTAGTCTGTGATATCGTTCCCTAGTGGCAGAAACAGAGTGACACAGATGGCTAAAGCCATTCTTCTGTTGGAAAAGCTGAGGTGGAGACAGGAAAATGGACAGAGAAAGAAACAGTATAAATGTGTACAGTGAGGAAGACCAGGAAGGACAGAAAACAATGGCTTACAAGGGCTAAAAAGCAGGAAAGATCACTGTCCTGTTTCTTGGTTAATGCACCCCATTGATTTCAGAAGGTCTCTGCTGCAAATTGTCTTTGCTCGTTTTTCCCAAGGCAGATGATCCAGCTGTAATAGTCTCACCACCCCTATTTCTGTCTAGTCATCAAAGTTAAAATTTCCCATATGTAAAGAACCCACGTTCTGGTGCATAAAGCTTTCTCCAGCATCAGCCTTTAGTTTTGGGAGTGTGGAGCATTTTCCTCAGCACTGGGAACAGCAGTCAGAAACCGCATTAACAAATGAGACAGAGCATACACGGCTATATAAACTCAGGAAAATGAAACCGGTACTACTTTTTTATTATCATGGAAAGCTGAGGCACAGGTCAGCAGGCTGGCAAGTACGTTTGTCACTTCCCCTCAGACAGATGGTGCTTCATTGCCCTCAACGTGCCATGGGTGTGAAGAACCCACAGCCAGAGCACATCCCAATACATGCCTTGCTATTCCCACCTCAGCCTGCTGCCTCATCCTTCCCATCACAATCCTCACAACGGCTTTCCACCCTGTCACTCCCTGGCATGATTTCACTTGAGATTCACTTTTTCATCAAATAATCCAGGAACAGGATGTTTTTTTATATATACATAAATATAAGAAAAAAATCCTCCGTGATTCTCTAATATCTCCATAAGCAGTCTCATCACAGTCTTTTTAATTTGTTTGTGTGCAAGTAATTTCCAGCAGGGATATTGGAATGTCTGAACTGGGTTTCAGTATGTTCTGATAGTCGACTGCAAAACTGTTTTGTGTTGTCTCTTTCTTGACACACTTTTGTCTCTCAGGAAAGATTTTGCATTTCTGTTTCACTCCAAGTCCTTCCCTAGCACTCAGGGACACACCAGGCTGGGCTAATCCAACAGAAGTGATATAAGCATAGATGCTGATTAGGAAGGACACAGCAATTTACAGTGTTAACTTTACACATTTTCTTTTACTTCTGTATGGAGGGGAGGTTCAGGTTGAACATTAGGAGGAATTTCTTCACAGAAAGGCTGATTAGACTTTGGAATGGGCTGCCCAAGGCAGTGGTGGAGTCACTGTCCCTGGAGATGTTTAAGGAAAGGCTGGACATGGCACTCAGTGCCATGGTCTGGTTGACACAGTGGTATTCGGTCAAAGGTTGGACTCTGTGATCTCAGAGGTCTTTTCCAACCTCATTGATTATGTGTGACATAGATTAGCTGTTTGGTTCAAATATTTTTTCAAATGTTCCCATCAAAGACAAAGCTTGTTTCGCTTGACTCAGAAAAGCAAAATACCGAAAAAGTGTACCAGCATCTGGAAACAGTGCTCTGCACTGGAAAATCACCAACTGTAGTTTGTCTACAGTGTCCACACACATGATTAGAAAATTATTCAGTTCTTGGCAAGTGTAATTTTATTAGGTCTTCATCTGATGGGCCTTTGTGAACCTTTTAACTTCTCTCCTGATTTCCTTAAATCTGAATTTTTATGCAAGTTATTTCTATCATATTCTTCCACCCTGCCCTACCACTGACCGCTTTAAAACAAGCCAAGCTTTTCTAGCACATGTGGCTTTCCACAGCTCAGCTATGCTCCCTGGAATAGTAATTGCTTTGCCAGATCAGTTTTTTGGGAAAGGCTTCCAAACAGTGATCTAATAAACCTGATATGTTAAAATACTTCAGTGTGCAACAAGTGTTTGGCAAGACGGAGGATGTTCTTGGACTCAATATCCAAGGACTGTAGAACACGTAGTGTCTTACTGTGCTTGACGTGCTGGAACTGATTTTATAGTTCAATGCCGGTAGAGCTGTTTGGATTTTTTTTCCCAGTCTTGGTTTTTCCCCTGGTCTGCAATCTTAATTCCTGAGGTACAAGCATGTACATTGGGCAGGTCAGCATTCAGAAGTGGCTTTCTCCAGCTGTGTGCTCTCCGTGCTTGTTTGCCCAGTGGGAATTTGTACTAATACATTTCCTTTAACTGGATGCTGAGCTGATTGACTCTGTCATCACCTGCTGGATTTCTGCCGACCTGGGGGATTTGGGGAGGCCAGTGGGAAGGTGGAACTGCTGTTCAGCAAACCTAAGCTTAGTTGTTCCTCCTCCCCCCCCAAACCAGAAGGATTGTTCCCAAAGTAATTGATAGAATGAAAGGAGGTAAAAATCTTAACAAGACATGAAGTGGTTTTGTTGAGAGATAATTTTTCTAGGAACAAATGGAGGCCTAAGGAAGACCTAGGGTCTTGCCAAGGATTGTTTTTTATGTCTTTTTCTTCCTGGATTTTGTGTGTGTTGACATTCACTTTATATACATATATTTGTATATATATATAAAATTTATTTTAAAAAGGGAATGAAGTATTCCTCTCTGTGGTATTGACTGAGGACTTGGCCTATTGCCTTGGAAAGCCCCAACTTTTCCTGTCTCTTCCCAGATCTCTTTTTTATTCCCATTGAAAAGAGGTTTGTCTTTTCTAACGCTTTCCCCCAGTTGGTAGAAAAGCGAGGTCAGGATGGTAAACCCGATGAGCATGGCCTGAGGCTGTTTCTCTCACAAGACTGCTTTGTGCCTTTTGCTTTGTTCTTTCAAGGGTCCTTGCTTTGCTGGGAAATTCTTGAATCCTGTAGTTTTGCTGCCTCCAGTGTCTCTGAGAAAGTTTTAAAACTCTTCTAAAAATTGCTGTAGCTCCAGGTGGCTCTGATTAGTGACCATGGCACTGCTGTTCTCCCTTGGTGCCAACAGAGAACAGTGAGAGACAATCCCAGCCTTCAAGAGCTCGTGGTGCAAGGAGAGGATGAGAGACAGCAACCAGATGCAGCAAGCAGGTCTGGAAAGCCCAGTATGATGGAGTGGTGACCATGAATTTTGTGTTAGCTAGTAGCAGGTGCTGTCAAGAAATTCCTTCTGCCAGCAGCTGGCAGTGGCTGGCTCGGCGGAGCAAGCCACTCGAGGTCTTTATTTGCATGCAGTCTGTATCCAGGGAATAAAACACCCCACATCAATAGCAGTGAGACCACCTGAATTTCACAGGTAACAGTTACTACTAGTGTGAGAAAAGAGGCAAAATGCTTTTTCCAGGGCTACCAAGTCCAGCAGAGGAGAGGTGACTGGTGTGAGGAGAAGTGGGAAATGGCAGGAAAAGCTTATGCTGTGGTTAGGGGAGGAATCTGTGCTTTCCATGGGCTTCAGTGCATGTTGTGTATCATGTCCATCCTGGGTTTAAGCTCATCCCAGGAACTGCACAAATCCTGTTTGCCTAAGCCAGTACAGCATCTACTGTGTGCAGATTTTTGAAGCAGGGTGAAATAATGGTGTTCTGATAAAACATTTGATGACTTTAATATCTTGTATTTAGATACAGTCTTTAATTGTGTAAGGACCAAAGATGAACTGAATACTTTTAGCTGGCATGCTATGTCCTGTTTTAAAATGTTTGAGTTAATCTATAACATATAACCCTTTTTTTCCTAGTGTCTTCTGAGATTATGTAGTATACTAAATTTTCAGAAATAGATGTTTAGACTATGAGAACATGACACTGGACTGCCTGCTGTTCTCCTTCTTGGTGCCCAAAACTTTTGGAGTTTGAAAACACTGTTGACTTAGATTGGCTAAAGATGTTCTCTTCCATTCTCCTGTATTTATCAGTGATAATACTGTGCTTGTGTAATATGTACACAACTCAAAATGTCATAACAAGATCAAGTGGGTAACAGAGGTTCAAGCTGCCTTGCTTTCTTCCCAGAAAAATACACAAGGTGGTGAAGTAGAAGCCCAGACAAATAATTAATTATTGACTTTAAAAATAGAAAGGAAGAGACAAGCTACATAAAAATAATTAAGTCCTGCCTTCAGAGAATACTATTTAGCCACACATAAAAGAGTAGTGACCTGTGTTTCTTGTGAAGAAAAGATGATGGCATTTAATGTTTTTCTACAAAGCTTCACTTCTGAAACATTTCCTGCTGGATTACAGAAAAAGGTGTAAGTGGAATATTACAGAACAAAAAGACAAAGTGGATTTAAATTAACAATAAAAATAGTTGTGCTCAATTAGCACTCACTATCATGGTAAAAATCTGCTCTAATAAGGGAAGATTTAAAAAAATATATTTCCTTTCTCACCCTCCACTCCTGAAAAAATTAAATAACATTGACAATTCAGACACTTGGTAGAGAAAACAACCTGGGTGATTAATTTGTTTAGTTCTCTTACTGACATTTACACAGCTAATTGTGTAGTGATGATGCTTCTTTAATAGGTCTGAATATAAATGGAAGATTTGGTGGAAGTTGAAACTTGTTTGTTTAAGAATATCACTGGAGAAATAAGAATGCTTCATCAACTTCAGATTTTCATCATAGGTTTTATGACATATCATGGAACTTAAGTGCTTTTATGACTTGTAAAAAACTTGCTTGGATGTTTGACATTCTGTGCTTCAAGGAATCCTGATTGGCAGTTGATTAGCCTTTTGCTCAAGTCATTATCTTCTTTAGTGAAATTAGTTGGCTAGAAAATTGCATTGTAATTCATCAAGGGGAAAGGAACATTTCAAAAGCTCTTGAGAGTATGATCCTTTTTATTTAGTATACAATATGAATTATTTTCCTAGTGAGCTCTTCTAAAATGTCCTATTCATCATGTTGTAGCAGCTTGTATTAAGTTATTATCTTGGCCTTCATTTCAGTCTTTTCATTGAAACTCAGTGATACCTGTGTTTAAATTAGCTCATGAGTAATGCTGAAGGATGTGTGTACAAGAGTTCAGTTTGAATCAGAAAGGCACCGAAACAGGTCTTTAGAAACTAACCCAAATGTGTGGAAAACTCCTCTCATTATATTTAGCACAATGCTAGCAGTCAGATCTTGCTCATTCAAAAGGAAAAATTTCTGCAGAAACCATGTTAATAAATAATGTGCAGATGTTATTGTAAGGTGAGGAAAGTGTATTTGCAGAAAGAGCATTAGTTTTGGAACGTCTGTAGTGTACTGAAAAAACAAAGACAATAGTTTTGATGAATGTTCCTCATTACCTAAGTGGAAAGCAGGGTGCCTGAAGCACAGTGCTAATGAGGTGAGTGTGGGGGGAGCTGGTGGAGGTCATCTGCTGGAAGCACTGGTGAAGATTCTGCCTGCCTTGGCTTCAGGGAGCCAACTTGTCTCCTCCTGACAGCTCCCTGCTCTGCCGGGCGACTGCGAGAACTCACGGTTAGAACATGACATGAAACAGCAACGAGAGCACAGGAGCTGCATTCCTCTGCAGGGAATTCCTCTTTTCCCACCCAGGCACCTCCAGCCACCTGAAATGACACGTGCAGAGACTGACCAGCTCTGTGTCTGGGGCTGTCATGCCCTGAGTGAGGGGCTGGACTGCAGGTTTCCTCTCACCAGTATTTCTGATTGCTCTGTGCTGTATTTCAGTTTCCTTCCCTTCTTGCACTTAGGTTGTAGAATATAACCTGTTTTCTGTGGTGTTGTTTCATGCAGTGTGGATCATTCCCTCTTCTTTTTATCTTAGCAGTTCTGCACTCCAGCCATGGCTTAAGGTCACCTTAACCATAAAGAGATGCTTTTTGATACACTGTGTGTCACCAACTTTGGTAACTTCAGTTTTTTATATGATTAACAAGGTTTTTTGATGGTGTTTTATTGCTTTTATTGCATGTGTGTTTTTAGTCGTTTTAAAGCAGCATCTTGATAAGAGAATTTCTGGGTGAATTAAATATATATTCAAGTGAAATACAGCCAGGTGTGTACCTTATAAAATTAGCTGTTGTGCAGTGATTATCCAGTGGAATTTAATTCCTAGCTTGCTAGTAATCTCTTCCTACAAGGAAAGACAGAAAACATTTTATCATTACATTTAGCATTCCTCCTGTGAGAGTCTGTAAGAAAACACGTCAGATGAAATAAGAACATTCTGTCTATATGATTTAATGGCAATTAACTCACAGGCCATCCTCTAAGTCCTTAATTAAAATGATGGGTTTGTATGTAGCTTTGTTCCAGTATTGACAGACTTGTCTGCCCAAGACCTTTAAATGAATCACCTCACCATTGAAAATAATGGCCACATCCCATAGCTAAAGCATCACCAGACTTCTCTGTCTGTGTTCTGTGTGCTTGAACAGACTTACTCTTCATGCCTTTCCTGTTTCACTGCACCATTATTACTGCCTCTGTGTGCTACTGTTGCCTCTTATCTGATAGATGACTAGCAGAAATAATTTGGGCAAAACCAAGTCCCTTTTAATTGTATTTACTGTAAATGATTTGAAAAGAGTTGCACTAAGTTGCCTCCCTGCTTTGAAATTCAGAGTTTTGCACATTTTGTGTTGCATGTTTTATATCTTTCCTACTTTAATTACTGTTGTTATAATAGAACAGGTGGGGTATTTTCTAATGTAAAACATTAAATTCCTGGATTAACAAAACATACTTATATTACACTCTGTACAAAATATTTGTCAGAAGGAGTAATTGAAATTAATTAATGCTTTTGGTAAAGGTGTAATTGTGCCCTAAAGGTACTGAGCACTGGACTGGAAGATGTTTTTAAGAGTTTCCAACAAAGTAAACAAAACAAATTTCTTTAAAAGCAAGATTGCTTTGAGACTCGACTCATATCATTGCAGCTTGCCTCTCACGCTCATTGATCACTCCTTGTCTTCCCAAGAGGAGCTCTGCAGTCTCTCCAGGAAGCATTATCAGCTCCAAGCTGTTCCTCTTGGCCGCCATGCTCTGACCACACAATAAATTATTACTCCTCATGCATAAAATATAGGATGGAGGAATTGGTCATGTGTGCTCCTCCCATCCCCAGATGTTACATTACGATTTGCTTACCCAGAATAATGTCACAGCCTTTAATTATTTACAGAAGTCAGAGCAGCAGCCTGGGTAATGATGATGGTGTTTGGCATATCTATATTTCTTCTATCTGAGGAATGTAAACTACTTTACAAACACTAGTTAAACAAGTGTTATCTTTCCATCACTACTACTAAGTGGCCCTACTGGAATAATCAGCCTGCTATTAACTGAAGTTTCTCTCTTCTCCAGTCATATTTAACATGCTGAAATAATTGACATATTTACTGTGTGCTCTTATTTCCTTATTTCCCCTGTTCCTTTTACTTTGTACCTTTTACTCCTTTAGGACTAGTTTTGGAGGAAGAAACTTCATTTTTAAAGAATGTTTGTTCTCTCACTGTGAAACAGAAAAAAAATCATTTCATGAGAAGGTTTTATAAATAGTTTAAGAAATTGTAAGAGGTAAGAGGTCAGTCTCCAAAGCCAGGCTCTCTAAGGCCCTCTCTCAATGTGTGTTGCAGAGTAGCTGCAGAACATGCTGCTTTCTCAAATGTTTGTAGAGCTGCCAGAACACCTTTTAGACAGAGGGAGAAACAGAATTTTTAAAAATTGTTTGGCAGTAGTGATAGGCTACCCTGTATACTTCGAAAGCTTCTTGGCAGTATTGTGTAACTCTTCCGTCTAGGAAAAATATAAAAGTTGCAGACAGCTTTTATCTAACCTGACAGGGTGCAGTAAAATGTGGTACTCACAGCTCAGGAGGTGCTATCTCTCCAAATGCTGCCAAAATATATTGGTGTGCCACAATACAGGGCTGCTTTATTAAACTCCCTAAACGAGAAAGTGGGATGGGATTAACACATTTCCTGTCTCACTCTCCAGAAGTACCTCTGTTCCCTTTCTTAGGGAAAACCTTGTAGGATATCCGCATTACAATCTGAGACCTCATATCACTCATTGGCTCGAAAGGTGTGATGGAGGAAATCCAACAGAAAAGGTTTTTTTGTGGCTTTGCTGGCCGTTGCTGATGGGCATTTTGTAAACTCAGGTGTTGCTAAGTCAAGAAGTCATCCAAAGGACCAGGAATGTCTTACAGCTATGAGGAGACGTGCTTTTCCCCAAGCAGAAGAACAGTGCTGGTCCTTTCACAGCATATTTTTAATTCCTTTCCCTGGCAGACATCAGAGGAACACCATAATGTCCTGTGTGAAAAGGTAGGGAACAAGGGACATCTTCTAGGTTGGAACTTCAAGTCACCAACACTTGTCCCAGAAGAATTTCCAAAATCTGTCCTTCCAATTTCTTCTGTGTTTCTGAATCTTCTGAGCTTCATGAAGAGTATTTGAACAGAAATAACTTCATGTTGTGTTCCCATTATTTAATGTGATCGTTGTGTTTGACAAAGGATACATATCATGTAGCAAAAAAAAAAAAAAAAGTATGAGGGTAGATTTATGCTTAAAATTTGTAGTATTTCTTCAGCTTCATAAAATTGGCTAGAAGCATAATAGAAGGTCTGAGTCATAAGGAAAAGAAATCAAATTTCATGTTTTCTAATCTTACACACATATAATTCCTTTTACAATGATTTTTAAGCTGTACTGTGTTAGCTCAGCTCTGTTACTTGCCTCTTCTGGGGAATGTCTGCATATGTTCCTGAGCGTAATAACATCCTTTTTTCCCCTCTTTTTCTTTTTGTAGCTTTCTTTTTCAGTTGTATAAAAGAATTACATTTATGCTCTCGGGAACTGTTAATGGTTTTGATTCAGTAAAGCACTTTTTGTATGAATAGATAACATTTATCATTTGCTTAATAACTGTCAATTTATGTGCTAATGTTGAATAATCAAAAGTAAGATAGAGAAAACATACTTGGTTATTTAACAATGCCATTTGACTGTTTGTAGTCTTTTAAGAAAGACTATATAATTACACATGCGAGAGAGACGTTGGCAGTACAGGTATTTAGGAAGAATTTGTTTGCTTGTTGAAAAAAGGATATGTTTGACAAAAGCTTAATTGTTGTTTTCCCACACCTGTGCCAAGGAACAGGAGCACTGCACTTAGTGCGGTGCTTTGTGCAACTCACCCAAGCATCTCTGCATCCAGTAGAGAATCCTCCCAGAATCCTCATTTCTGAAGAGGCCTTTCAGAGATCCACATTTACCTTCTGCAGTGTCTCATGTGTATTGTATCCAATTTTGATTTTTTTAAAAAAAATTATGCCTTGTTTTGCACAGTGTAAATCCATTTCTGCTCAGCTTTGTAGCAGGTTTTGTTTTGATGTGTAGTGAAGCGCTATCTGGCCCAGTGTAAGTAAATGGAGCGCAAGAATTGGGGAAAAAGTACAACAATCACACCTAGTGCAGCAGGAATGGGAGCAGAGCCATGAATACCTAATTGACTGTAGTGGTGGCTCTGCCCATACACACATTATTTTTCAGTGTGTTTTTGCAAGGCTCCGGTTTTAGCTCTTTCACAAAGCTCAAGACCAGAATATGCTTAGAAAGGACCATTAAAGAGACTGATGGCAACAAGGGGGAGGCTTTCATCTCAGTCAAGGAATCGTGTGTATTGCAAGAAATTGCTCTCGTAACAGTCCTCTGCATCATGGGAAGAGTTTATTTTGTTCTTGAGATTAATTTGGGAATACATCCATGGAAATTAGACTAGTGACACCAGCTATTGGGTCTTCTGGCTTGTCCCAGCATTGATACTCAACAAAAAAGCTTTGCATATGAATCTCTGCACTTCTCCTTTCCCTCTGCTGCAGCCCCTCTGATTTTTGATGTTTGAAGGGATTGAACCCTGGGTTTAGATAGATATATAATGTTACTATTAAAGCACTTTTGCATCATTTTAAGTTTAAGCGTAGCCTGAAGCCAGCAAGTAGAAAGATGTTTAAGAGGAAGGAAGGCGCTCTTTTGGAGCTGTTCTGCAGTGATTTTTGATTCTTCACAGAATTCTGGAGGCAGATGTGGCCAAGGTCTTACAGACAAAGAGGCTGGTTGGGCTCCTGAATCACAAAGACCTTTTATCATATACAGATGGTGCCGAATTTGAAATCCATTGTAGAATTACTAAGGGACATTGTCTTTTTGGGAGATGCTGCTTAAATGTGTCTCTGTGTTTGACAGGGACAAAGTATACCTCCTGATTTGCTGGAATTAAAACTTAATTAGGCCAGGTTTCTCTGAGAAGCCCTAACCAACTGCGTTCTCCCATAAAACCTGCAGGTTAATGAATAATAGAAGAGAAAGATTGAGCTTGGCTATCTAAACTTTTTTTTCTTTTCACTTTTTATTCTGTACTTTTCTGGGCTATCTGTTTAAAATATCAAGGGAACATCAGTAGTTTCACAATGATTAACTCTGACTCTAAAAAAAGTGCAAAGTCTGTCTCGTGGAGCTATTTTGTTGCTTTCAAGTAGGTAGCCTTGCAACACAAATTCATCTCATATTTGATAGGGAATCTGCTGAACATGAGAAGATGTTCAGATGGAATGATGGTCAATATTCCACCAATAAATGCTAGAGGTGGAAGTTTGAGCCCTGATGTTCACTGAGTCATCCTGCCAGACCTGTCCATGATCTTTCCTGTATTTCACAAGTGTCCTGACCACAGGTGCGCACACTTCTCTTACTCATTCCCAGATGGGCAGATTGCTGTAGTGCGACCTGGGACTTCTTGAAGCCCAAGACAGTTTTGTCAGGGATTTCTTGTCCGACTGGAAAGGAAATATGTGATAGTATCCATTTGTGCTTTGGCTATGCCCCATTCTATATAAGCAGACTGCAGATAAGCAGTCCACTCTTACTCTGGTTTCCTTGTGCTGTCTATTGCCTGCTATTAATTCCCAACACATTATTTCATCTAAGGGTTATTTGCAGATGTGTTTGATAGAGAATTGCAGGTTTCCAAACAAATAGGTTTCTGCATATTTCTAAAAGCCGATGTCCAGAGAGAAGTTAAAGCTTCTGCTAAGCTGGGGAAATCCAGGGAGGCTCTACCATTATATATTTTGTTAGAGTCATGTGGCTGGCTGTATTTCAGATTCACTATAGCACATGTGGCTTTTACCTGGCCAGCAACTCACAGAGCTGCAGGTTGGAGGTGTGGAAGAACTGAGTGTGAAGAGAGTGAAGGGGAGACAGGAGATCTGGGGCTTTCTGGAGATACAGGGAGGGTCTGAACAGTACTGGAATTGCTACAGATCATTTTACCTTCACCTCCCCTCACTGTGTTTTCCTATTTGTTGTCCATCTCCTTTATGAAGTTCATAAAATTCTCTGAAAAAAAAGGTGTTTAAAACAAATATTCTTGTAATATCGGTATCTGTGCTGACATGCACATAATATATTAATGGAGAAGGAATTATATATTAGTACTAAAAAAACCCCTATTTATTTTAAACAAAAAGGTCATGAAAGAAATGTACTTCAGTAGAGAAAACTGTCTTTCAGAAGGTCATGAACATCACTCTATAACATTACTTTATCCCACTGAATTTTATACAATAATATTTAAAAAATATTTTAAAAAATCATTTTTTGGGATGTTTATGTAAGAGATTTCAATGGGCAAATAGGTTTGTTCAGGCAAAGCAATACTTCAACTCCAGGCCTTGCATGTCAGTGTGAACTAATTAAAATCATATTGTGCAATAGGTCAAGAGATCAGGAAGTTGACCTTCTAATTAGAAGAGATACTTATAAATAAATCCTTGTTGTTGAAAAGGAAGAGCAAAATTAAGAAAAAGGTCTAGATGTGAGGAAAATAAATCAGAACCCTGGGTCTCTGCTGAAAGCTGCATTAAAAGTCACCCTTTTCTGCCTCTCACTGTGTTACGTAGAGAGAGCCTGGAGGCTTGGGATTGTCCCTGACTGAGGATCTTTGGGTTCATCCCAGTGCTGTCAGTGCCTAACCATGCTGTGCATACCTCAGTCCTCAGATAACAAATAATAGCCTGGCCTCCCCAAACACAGGCTGACGGGAGAGTTCAGAGCTGCTTTGTATTTGCTGTCAGCTTAGACCTTTCATCCTCCTTAATACTTTAGCTACACCTATTTTTTGTGGTTCTTGCTATCACCACAAATTGACACCTTGCCAGACTGGAGAGGTGTCGTCTTGGGACTGAGCCTTTTGTCCCAGTTATTGTTTAGCTTTCGTTCTGCCATCTCAATAATTGAAAAGCATTTACTTTCAATAACATGTAGGTGTTGGGTGTTGTTTCACCCTGGAGCATAAACATAATTAATAAAAATAATAACAATAAACCGATTTTACATGGTGGAACAGCTCTTCAACTTTTTCTGCAGATTTTCATCACTTCAGAAGAACGGAAGGCAGATCTAGTTCAACCATGCATTTATATTCTAAAGGGAACCTGAACAGGGAGTGGGACTGCATACCTTCGAGGGTCCAATCCAGCCTAATTTATTCTCTGACTCTATGAAAGCATATATGTTGAAAATAAAAGGCATTAATAATATTAAAGCTTGTAAATCTATGATATCCATTTATAAGAGTGAAAGACACCATCTTTCCCTAGGACCCTGACCAGCTTGTCTTTACAATGTAATGCTGGTAATACTGGAATATGGGGAATATGTATGGTGTATATATAATATATATGGGGCTGCAAGTTAACCATAGGTCTCCTCGAGACTGTCTTGTAAAATGTTCCACCAGCATATTCACACATGCTGCTTTCAGTTTGACCTGAGTTGAGTATTTCAGAAGTACTTTACTGTGTAAAATGTTGTGTATAATATTGTGAAGGAGGGGAAGGATTACTTCCCATCAGACGCAACCAGAATATGGCATTAGATTATCTGTGTGAGTCTTGTTGATGCTCTGAGAAAGGTTCTCTACCCTGCCCTCAGTGTCACTGGTTCCAACGCTCCATCCTTAACATCAGCAGAATGTATTAGTCATTTTCAGACAGGGCTTGTTTATTCCTGTACCCCGGGGTGGCTGCTGCATGTTTGTGTTCTGCCATTGCTCAGTTGTTTGTTAGTGCCTGTTTACAGCTCAAACCTTAAGGGGTGAATATCCTAGCATGCTGACTTCAGTGTGTGGCTGGTACAGAACTGGAGTTTGATGCCGGTTGTTACTTTGGTCTTTGAACTTTGATTCTTACAGATTGTGGGGCACAGTACCAAACTGCTGCTTTGAAAAGGTAGAAATGTGTTTTGTTTTGAGTGTGAGAGCGGGGCTTTACCCCTTTATTTGCACTAACTTAGGCATGGCTAAAAACCCTGAAAAAGTCAAATAAATTTCAGCTCAAACTAATGCAAGGTGCATTCACCTTGGTTTTTATAGTTAGCGTGTGCTTTTGAAGGAAATCCCCATGTCCCCTGGCTAAATACTTTAGCTTTGTCATATACCTTGGAGCACATGAACTAGGTTTCTTTTGGTGAAAGTAGACTGGAAAATGTGTTCCTAATGCATTCCACTGGAAAACTGGCATTCAGCCCTAGGACCAGACCAGACCTAGCTCAAAATAAAGACAAATAAAAAACCCAAACAAAAACCCTCTCCGCCATCAAAAAGCACCTGAACTGTGTATAGTACTTACACAACAGGTTCTTTCCACCAGCTGTTTTACACTACAGGTGTGCTCTTATCAGTCCTCTGTATTTGCAAATGAAGAGGTACCCAAAGTGGTAAATTTTAATAGAAAAATGCAAATGAGTCTTAATATCCCTTTGTATAGATGGCTGTTCACAATGCCTTGCCCAATTCACCATAGTCTCTTCTCATAATCCGGCGTACAACTTGCTTTTGCAAGCCTTTAACTACTGTGAAAGTAAGTAGGCAAAGTTATTTTTAAAAGTCTGTTTTCTGAGGGTGGGTGGAGTAATATTAAGAATTACATTAAACTTTATTCTGCATTTGACACCACCGACATAAAAGTATTAAGATTTTTTTTTCTTTTTCTAAGTATGAGTAAAGGTTTTGTGCTATAAATGTTTCCAGAAAGGAGGACAAACTTGAAGAGGAATTTATTCCCAGGGTTCATCACTGATACAGCCTTTGGAGCTTTGGTCTCTTCAGCCAGTGTTACCTGTCCTCTTACTTGGCTCTTTGTCATATTGGAGAGGGTGCTCCTTTTTAATGGTATCAGGCTGCAGTTTAGGTGTGAACCACCTATGGTTAAAAACCCAATAAATTTAATGCCTCTTATGTAAACATTCCAGTGTAACTTTTCAGAAACAGATTAACTCTTTGTGATTTTAATTTCTCTGCAAGCTTTTAAAACTGGCCCTTACCATCTTTATTTGTACAATGCTATAAATATACTTCATTCCCTCTCCTCCCTTTAATGAAAGCTGGAAAAGAAAATCTAGAGGCTTAAATATAATACAGAATATCACAGGATATATATTGTTCAGTCTTTCTACTCATGACTATATGTATTTTCTTTTAAAACTCAATTTTTGCAGATTGGAAACATGCACATTTGAACATGTTTACTACAGCTTTATGGACTAACGTTGCACTGCTTTTTCATTTTAAAGCCATGTCTCAGTGCTCTTGTATTATTTAATTAATATTGCTCAAACTGCAGTGCACTTGAGATGCTTTGGCCAAAGTGCTGTTCAGAATTACCTCTTTAAAAAATCAGTTAATATTGATCCATATCCGTGGAACGTTGCTATGGAATTGATGCTGTTTACTCGTTAATCACTGCAGACTGCAGCTCAGGCTTGGCACTGTGACTTGTTTGTTACATGTGACGATTGCTTTATAAATGTCAATAAAATCAAGACAAAAACCTCTAGTACAACTGGAACTAGCAACTCAGTATTTTCCTCATTATTTTTGGCAGCAAAATAATCTTACAGAACAGTATGCAATAAAACACCAGCCAACTGAGTCCCACACTGTGGCTATAATTACATATTTTTGTTTGCTAATCAGTAGAATTTTTCTGTGTACACTATTATACTTTAATGGTTCTGTTGCAACACCAAATTTACTACAATGTTCTCTTGAAGAAAATGGCACATAATGATTTTGTATTTACTACAAGAAGATATTAAACTAAATAATACATAATGATGCTACATAGATTAACCAGCTCTTTAGTTCTTCTGTTCCTTATCTATGCTTTAATGGTGTTTTAGGACAAACATAAAGTTATTTGGGAGGGAATTACCAGAATTACCGAACTGGTAAATATAGCCATCTGTGTGGGATGTCTTGTTTCTTACTTGAGAACTATTAGATTGTAAATTTAAACTGTGCTTAGTACTTGAATTTCCCTTCCCACAACTCATGGAGCATAAGGAGGGTTGCAGCCAGCTCAGATAAGTAATAAGTTCATTAATTACAGGTTTACCTTTTTTGTAGGTTAAAAAAGCTTGTGTGGGACTTGATTAAACAAGCTGTTGTGGTGTGGCCCTGTGGAGGGCTGGGCAGGGAGCAGCTCAGAGAAGCTCCCCTTGCAACTTTTGGAATCAGTCTTCCATTAACTCTTAAGGCTGCTTGCTGTTGCCAGGCTTTGTGCCCTTCTCAGTTTTTAAATATTATTTCTGTCCAAAGTGATTGCACTGCAAATAACCCCCAAGTACAGTGGGCAATGTGGAAGGCATGTTACCTCAGGCTATTGCCGTTGTCTTATTTTCATTTCTGACATTGAATAGATAAATAAACACTCAAGGGATTTTATTCCTTTTCTTTTTATTCATGGTTTTTCTGTCACTTAATTTCTGCATGATCATTATGAATATATCTGACAATCTTAAGTTAGTATAAGGCTTTTCTATTTACCTTGGAGACAGAACTTTGCTGTCAGACACAATCTGTCCAGGAGTGGAAAAGGAAGGTATGGTCTGATGATGGCAGCTTGCCCCCTTTACTACAGATACAGTTAATTATGTGTGAAGGTTGTGGTTTTTTATAGATTGAGTTATAGATCTAATATTTTTATAGATTTTACAGATATGTCAGATTCTGCAGTGCAATCTGACAGAGTAAATAGTTTCTCTTCTACATTTGATTTGCAGTGTGAATCTGTATCAGGATACAATTCTGGTTTTATAGGGGAAGTTGTACTTAGTGTATGTGATATTTTTGCATGTGGCTGAAAAATATTTGATATTTCAGCATTGCTGAATGTTGACTGTGTCCTAGATCTTGTATGTTATCTTTTGGCAAGATCTTTGAAGTTATCTTTGTCTTGATTGTATTGCACATATGATTTGTCACAGCCTCTCAACAAAAGGAAAGAATATTAGAGACTTTTTATGGGTAATTACTTCTCAGGCTTGTGTTAAAATGCTGTCTGAAAGAGCCTTGTTCATACATAATTTTCTGGTTAATCTGGTGTTTACCTTTTTGTTCTCTTGTATTTATTCCATTAGAATACATTGTAATGTGTTCAATTGGATTTACCTATTGCAAGGCAATTTTTGTAAAATTAATACTGTTAATTAATCTGGTTCGAAACAGCACTCCAAATTGAGAGGATGTTTCTGTGATTGCAGACTGAGAAGTATCTCAACCGAGTTTTCTCCCTTCAGTGGTTCATGATAAAAGTAAATTAGCACAAGAGAAAATGGTCTGGGAAATAAGAAAACCAGCAGCTCCTCAGTAAATAACCTGGAGTTTTCCTACTGCCTGTTAAGCCTTGCTGCAAGCCAGAGAGTATCTTCTTTGTTGATGCTCAGTCTTACTCCTTTGTAGATTCCAGCTGCTGCCCTAATTCAGAGTTCCTACAATCCCCGTGGTTTTTTAAAGTCCCTTTTGAAGTATGCCCAGCACTGAATGTACTTTGCTTCTGTCCCTGACCTTTCCTCTGGTACTTTCTTCACCCTCTCTCTCTCTCTCACAGATGGTGCATCACTGAAAACTTCAGTTACGTTTTAGTTTCAAACTAAACCTGTATGGGTTAGAGGGGGGGAAGAGATGGTTCTTACAAACAATCAAATTGCTTACAAAAAGTGTCTAGAATGTAGTATTTGAAGCTGTAAGTCATGAAAGCTTTTTCTAGGCATATCTGTCCCCCTTTCTTTTGAAAGATTTTTCAGGGAAGTGGAGCTATTCACCTTGCACCATGTATCTCCTTTGTCTGGCTCGGGCTCAGTGTCTTCTCCCAGGCCTTCTCAGAAGCTTTAATGTATTCTTTCATTCCAGCAGGTATAGTGTTCTGGTGCTTGGTGCACCCTATGGCTAAAGAGAAAAATCACCTTCTCCCATGCCTGGATAGGTTATATTTAATTAGGAGTCATATTTCCTTATGGAAGCCCTCAGGCTTCAGATCTGCAAAGATCTATGTGAGGATGTATTCCTTCCATGTTCTCTGATGAGAAGGGCTTGTATCACCTCCCCTGGTATTTTCATGGGGAAAGAGTGGTTAACTTTTTTTTTTTTTTTTAATTTTCGCAATAACTTTAAAATTCTCTGGAATAACATGCCAGCAGCCTTTTGGGCTGTGAGGATGCATCACTGTTATAAGGCTCCTTTTTGCACAGTCATTTTGCAATTATTACTTGATAGCCTGCTTCATCTAAATCCTTGACCTGTGCCTGTCAACTGCTGGCTGATCGTAGTGAATAAATTTGTATAATCACTGCATGATGACTGCTTAATAACTGTACTCCAAATATGCAAATACCTATTCTGGCTTAACACAATTCATCTGCCGTGACCGGCCCATACACTTAGTATTTTTGAAACATTTGCAATAATGGAGCACACCATTGCAGTCTCCTGTCTGTGCAGGGCTCTGAAATGCTGAAACTTACAGAGAAGAAAAAGATGTATTAAGAAAAAAAATCCAAATAAAAATAGATATCAAACAACAGAGTAAACAGTTGTCTGTATGTGTTGTAAATGAGGAGAAGAAAGCCCCTGAACTTAAGGATTATAGAAAGTTTTTTTTTATTTTCTTTCTCTTTTTCTAGGTTAGCAGTATGCCTTTATTCAGAATAAACTGTGGTATTAATTTCCTTGTCTGCATTACACAGATGACTACATAAAATTGGAAGACACAAATTGAAATGCTTATTTGAGTCTGAGACGCTTACAAAATGCTGACCAAAAAAACCGCCAAAACAAAACAAAACAAAACAAACAAACAAACAAAAAAATCTCAAACCAAACCAAAAAATGCCAAAGCCACAAGATAAAAAGTGAGGCCAGAGTCATACAGAAAAGGCATCTTTGTCATGTTTGTGATTTTCTGATGCTGAAGGGTGGAAGAATGTTCTGTGGAAGCCTTGGTCATTTCTTTCTCTATCTTGCCCTCTTCTTTTAAGCATTTTCTTTGGCCATCAAGTGACATAGGTTGCTGAGACAGATGCACAGCGGATCTTACCAGTTTCTCCATTTCTGTGTTCTTTACTGCATAATTTTATTTTATAAAAATAAAATCTGATTTTCATTGCCCTTTCAGACATGCTTTTTATCTTATTATTAGATACTTGTTCCTTTACTCTTTCTCAGAATTTAACTTAATGTGTCTGAAGAGTGCAGAAGGAAAAAGAGACTCCATAGTTCAATGCACCAGACAGAGTTTGATATGATGGTAGTAGCTTGATGTCTTCAATAGCTTAATAGCCATCAGGGCAAAGAGGGTTTCAGGGAGATTTTGAAGGCAATAATATGGATATTTACTGAAGAATGGGAGTCTTGTAATAATAGCACAGTAAAATGAACGAAAATCCAGGACAAAGTGTGGATCTTAGCAATGAAATGTAGACAAACCTTTTTTTCCCTTCCAATCTGATGCGGTATCCAGCTGGAAATGAAGTACTGTGGCTGCCCAGGAGGCTGAGGAGAGGATTTTGGAGTTGCCAGACCCATTTCCTCAGGGTGATACCACCTAAAAAACCTTGCAGATTCTTAATAGTTGGTTCAGGAAGCTGGGGGAGCAAGCTGGGAGGAGCCTGAGCAGAGTTTGGTTTAATAGCACAGAGTAGCCTGAATTTCTCCTGACTTATCACTCAGTAAACAACAACAAGCAGTTTTTGTGCTTGCTGCTGGGAGGTATTTAGAACTTAGCTGTCTCCTTTCCATCTGGAAAAGAGTGTGGTGTGTCAGGTGTCTCAACACTAACACAATTAAAAGGAAGTGAATGGTTCCTTCACACATGCCTTAATGTCAGCAGTTTGGACTGGGAAAAACTGGAAAAGCACTATTGGAGCCTTTCCTACTGATTTTTCCTGCCAAAAGTGTGACATTCAGACAGGTTTATCAGCCCCGTGTTTCTCTGAGCCCTTATGCTGCTTGAGTGGGCTGACAAAAGTGTGAATCCTATTGACATTATAGCTCCGTCTACAAAATTGGAGCAGAGCGCTCGAAGACTAAGAAAGATGATGTCATGAGTGTGAGATAAAATGAACACTGTCTTTATTGTTTAGTTGTTTGTGGAGGGAATTTGCCAATCATCATTGCTAGCATGACAGAACAACTTGTAATTGGCTTTTTGTTTATTTTTAATATGTGTTTCTGGTATCTTGAGATACTTAACTAAAATAAAAAAATCTGCCAAAATTTATGAGTTTCCTGGTGGTTTGTGTTTTTGTCACAGCAAGAATAATTGGCTGTGTGCAATAAATGTAGGACACTTAAAATTTAACAGATCCGTGGGTAAGTGAGTTTTATTTTGAATTGTTGTTGATTTCTTTATCCATATGTTTTTTTGCCAGTTTATGGCAAGGACATTGATTATGTTGGGTGTTTCAGCTGCTTTTGTTATGCTTGACTGTGAACTGCATCCAGATAAGGACAACCTTCTCTTAAAACAACCAGTAGGTTTTAAAATTTAATTCCCAGCACTTTTCACCATGGCAGGCAATTACTGGTGGTTTGTAATGCTAAATTTATAGGATTTCAGCTAAACAATACTCTAAAATACAAGTTTTCCCTGTCTGACTTTACAATGACTTTACACCTGCCATTGTTACGAGTAGTTTCGTTCCTTGCAGTATATACTGGAATAAAGGTTTTATTATGTTTTATTATTACTTTTCATTGAACTCACTCTGCAGCATGGTTGGTTGGGGCTGGGAGGATCCCCAGTTTCAATTCTGGATGTGACAAGGCCCCTTGTGTAGCCTCAGAATGTTGATTCTTAGGAAAAGAAGGCACTGGACAGAGAATGTGGATTGATACATTAGGTAATCAGAAGCTTAAGCACCAAGGCTTGCAGGTCTCATTGTGGACTCAAGTCAGGTGTAGGCACTAAGAGTTTCTGAAAGTAAAAATATTGAAGGAACTGTAAATGTAGATTGTGATAGAATGTGAACCTAATTCAGGGAACTAGCCATCTCAAAATAAATGGTTTGTCTGTGCTTTTTCTGTTTAAAATGGAGCATTTTAAGGATAAAGCTTAAGATGATGCTTTTAAACTCTGAGATTTTGGCCAGGCAATACTGTATAATTGCTAAATATTTGAAATTAATTATGTTGGAGGCCTATAAACCAGCGCATTGATTAAAAATCTTCAGTTCATTAAACTTCCCAATGGCAGAGGCCATCTCAGTAATAAAAACTGCCATTCCTAGCAGTGGACTGGCATCTGTGTTGTAATCTTTTTAAGATCCCCACCTTTGTTTATTAGACCAGCACCTGTTGTCTCTGGCTGGGCAGGATTTATTTCCTCTTGACATCAGTCTCAGAGGTGCAGTTGCAACTTTGGCGGCAATTGATTCCAATGAACTTTTCAGAGGTACTTTACCAGTCTAGCAGAATGAGGCTGGGTTTCGTTGTGTGTTGGTTTAGCTGTTCTTTGAGGTTTCAGTGGTGGTTTTTGTCTTTTTGCTTGGATCCTTCCTTCCTTCCTTCCTTCCTTCCTTCCTTCCTTCCTTCCTTCCTTCCTTCCTTCCTCCCTCCCTCCCTCCCTCCCTCCCTCCCTCTTCTCATTGCCACACACATCCTTCCAATGGGCAATGGAGGACGTGTGTCGTATGTGGAAGAACAGTACCAATTCAGAGATATATCAGTGCAGGTGACTTTCTTAAATAAGCAAACCTCATGAATTTCCTACTGAAAACAAGAAAAGAAAATCTGGAAAAGCACCGGAGAATATGAATTACTATGGGAAAAAGACTATACAGATTCTTGAAATGGAACACAATAACTGCATATGTTGTTTGCATCGTAGCTTCGGTTTATTCAGATTTGCACACAAGGTCACAAAAGAAATTTGGGCCTTATTATTCCTGGAGGAATTTGTATTTTTTTGCTGTGGTGTTTGATTACCTTACCCTTTTTTATTACCATCTGCACTGCAAGGCTAGTTTTGCTGAGGTTATTTTTTTTAAGCAGCATCCCATGATACCCTTAATTCTGTGTTTCCTGTGCTTTCGCTTCATTTGCAATTTTAAGGGATTTTCTATAAGAAATGGTTTTGCTCTATATTGTACACCAGTAAATTAGTGATTTTTTTACTATATAACTTTAACCCTTTAATTCTGGGGAATAAATGCAATTGTTTTACAATAAATTAACTAAGAAATTATTTAACCTGTTAGCATCTTTCAGTGTGCAGGGAGAAAGGTGGTGTCATAGATTACATATTTTTGTTTAACATGTTGTTATTAATACGCTGTCCTTTTGTGTAGGATTTTTATTTTGATACCTGATTTTGTTTGTGTATTTTAAGCAATTATTTGCAGATGACTTCTTTGTGCAACCAATGCCATTGACTGCAGTAGCTTTGAAAATAGTTTTTCTTCATTAATGGCTTCTGCTGAATTGTTGGGAGAACAAAATGCCATCCCTTGTGGCTCCTGAAACTTACAGAAGCATGCAATGGAATTGCTAATATTGTTTTTCATGAAAAAAATAAAAATAGAGTACTACTTTTAATAGCTTTACACAGGCATGAACAACTTGAACTCTAGAGATGAATCTGAAGCTTCTTGAGCTGCTTTTCAGCCTTCAAATTATAGCTCATGTTTGTAGGTCTTCAAAATTGAGAAGCCATGTGCTTGTCCACCCGAGCATGGTGAGACAATAAGTACAGAAACCCAGTTTTTCCAGGCTCTCCACACATGACAGCACTGGGCAACAGGATCACTTTTCAAAAGACAGGTTGACCTGCATTAAATCTTTGCAATCATCCAAAAGCTGAAATTCTGTTTGAAAATGACCCAAAGCATCTATGTGATTTCCATAGACCTGGACAGGAAGGCAGCCTGTAGAAAAAAGGTGCACTGTGAGGCAGAGTGAGGGCTTCAAAGTGAAATCACATTTTTATTGGTTGTAGAAAGCAGTGATAAAGCATAATTCCTTACCACTGTCATGTGACACCAAATCAGATTTGACTGGCTTTTTCAGCCAGTTGCTCAATGAACACTGGGATATGGTTTAATGTTTCCCAGATCTGTTTAGAATAATGAAGATGAACATCTATATAGAAAGCTGAAAATACAGATGAAATACCTGAAACCAATATATGAAAGGTTCTTCACTTTCCCATTAATTTGGCAGCATGCCATTATTATCCTGTAAATCTCTTCCTCCTTACTACAGAATAACAAAATGTCTTTGACCATCATTTTCCCTCCTGATGTTGTTGTTATTATCTGTAATTTCCACTGACTCTCCCTATTAATAGTGCTTTCCCCTCTGTACACTGACATTAGTAGTTGGTGCAAACTTCCAGAAAAAAAGAATCTCATGTAAATATTTTGTACATGCCCATTCCATGGTTTTTTTTCCTTAATTAATGCAAGTAAGACATGTTTTAGCAGAGGCTGAAGAATCATATGTAGATTTGTTAATCTACTCTACCTTTGCAATTACTTTACTTGTGTTATGCAGAGCATTCATATTTGGCAATATATTTCAGTGCTTGGGGTTTGCTTTAAGAATCATCAGAGTTGTGTTCTGCAGTGTAGATTTTATTGGAAACATAGAGTATTTCTAGCATGACTTATTGAGTTATGGTATTAAAAATGCATACACAGACCAGAGGTCATCTCTGTTCATGTATTTAATAAAGTATGGTAGGAAAAAGAGGTTATTATGAGAGTTTTGGGTGGCTTGGTGTTTGGGTTTTGCGGGTTTTTTGGTGGTGGTGTTCTCCCCCCTTCATTCTTCCATGTCATCAGTCACTGAAGTATATAAAATGCTAATTTCTGCTTTTCCATCTAAGCCTGTCTGAAGTGTTCAATCATTTTCTCTTGTGCCACCTTGATATGGGAGGTATGCATGTCTGCTTGTTCGCTTTTGGCAGATGTCTTCCATTTTCCTTGTCATATGTCAGGATTGGTTGTGATAGAATTGATTTTCCTCTGTTGAGAATTCAATTTTTTTCAATTATTCTTTCATCTTTCTGGAGGCTTCTTTACTTGTAAATGCTGGACACAGCCATGTGTGGAACCAGCTCCAGGGAACTCCTGACAGACCATCTCTATCACAGCTGTATTTGCATTTAGAGCACCCTTGCAGCATGAGAGGGGCTCTGTTTGGGGTGTTGGACCTCCAGTGTGATCACAGCTGTTCTGATGCATGCTGTGCTGAGATTGGCTGTGTTGATACATCACAGGTTTAGAAGTGGCAAACCTGTGCTTCCACTGCCCTGGCAGAGGTGGTGGTTTCCTTTTGCAGCTCCTGTTGTCTGGCTGTGCTCTGAGCTGGGCTTGTGCTGCAGTGCATGGAGTTTGAGGGAGAGGAGGTTGGTTTATGCAGTTGAGTTCATCAAGAGAGCAGCTGAGCCTTGGTGAGCCACTGGTGGGGACAGCCAGGATCTCAGGGGTGGAAATGATTCCTCAGCTGCCAAGAGAATCCTTGCATGGGCTTGAGGCCTTGTATTCCTGTATTCCCCAGTATTCCTGAGGATTTCTTCCTCTGTAAAGAATCACGCAGAAAGTGCTAGTCCTAAGCATCTCTGCTGTTTTGATGTTGGTGTCTCAGGAAGTACTAAGGTTGGTAAAGATTGTGGTGTTGCTTCTTATAAAAATATACTTGAGGTTTCAACTTGTACTCGTTTACTTATCCTGCTTGCTTTGGAAAAGCATTAAGTAATTAGGTTAAAACAATTAAATTGGATATTATGAGCGCAGGATAGATTTCAAACATTCTTTCTTCCCCTCAAGGTTACAAAACATTATTCTTGTGTTAGCATCTTGGAGTCTGTTGAGCAGAGATTTTGGCTATGTTAAAAACAAAAGCTTGGCTGAGGTAGAGTAAAAAGCTTTGGTGTCTTGGGACAGAGAATGTGCAATTTGCTTACAGATGATGGCTTGGCATCCATGGTCTTTTCCATAAAAATTTTTAGAAAACCTCATTGAAAGTGCAGTGTCACATGAATCTATAGTCATCTTTTTATCTATTGCAAAGTAGTACAAGAAAACATTTTGAAAATCAGTGACAATGTGTCCAGGATGGGTATGGAGTATTGCAAGGAACTGCTTATCCAATTTTACTGTGCCACCTGAATATGAACTCTGGTATAGAACTCCTCAGAAAGGACAATCAGTTTTTTAACACTACGTAGAAAACAGTTTCACCCATTTGAAGATGTTATCTGCCTCCCAGCTGGGGATGCTTGACTTCAGGAACAACTCAACACCTCATAAAACCAATTACAGCCTGAATACAGAAAGGAGTGCCATTGTTCCATTCTGGTTTCAAGGGCCATGTGGGGATGAGGGAGTTTCCCAGTCCCCCAGCATCGGTTGGACTCTGAGTGCCATGAATTACCCAAATGTGAGCCTGCAGAAAGCTACACAGCTCCTGCTGGGACCAGGTGATGTGCATCTCTTGAAAACCCGTCCTCCCCCCGCTTTTCAAACCTGTTCTGTTTTAATTGCTTCAGACATGCTGCAGGGCACAGCTCTAGCTTTGAACTGGTTACATCTGAAATAAAATCTGAAAGAAATCTTAAATGATGTTCATGCAGGCTCTTCCTTTCTACCTCCATAAGTATTTGTTTAGCCTTTATACTTGAGCTTATTTTACCTTTTGAGTTGGTGTTGCAGTTTATTTGAAGGTTTTTTTTCTTCTAGTTGAACTCCATTGCTGCTGCTGAATTAGGGCTTCACTGTAGTTAATATGTTCATGTATACACTACTTCCTTTGTTATTTTCTATCCTTTTTCTCAAACTTTTTGCTATAATTACAGTAAACGATTTCTTGGATTGTGTGTTGAGAGGGCAGAATTGCTGTGCCAGCAACCTTGTTTTATTCTTTTGCTGGCTCCTGAGGGTAATAAGATCTGTGCTCTCTACTAATTTTCTTGCATACTTAGCTGCAATTGCAACCTTTAGTAATTATTTTTTAATTAACTCCAAAATATTGCATGAATAATGCAAAATTTTAAAAAATGGAAAATGTAAAGAAGGTCAAAAGTAGGTATTTTTTATATATCAAATCAATAAGCATTATTTATTGTAATTTTTGTATAAGGCATTAGTAGGATGGTGACATTAAATCCCCTGCACAATTGTAGAAGTATCAGAGATACGTCGTAAAAGAGAATTTGGCATTAGATGAGGATCAACTTTTTTTTCCAAATTTATATTGAGTATTTCTTAGAGCCTTCAATAAGATCCTTTTCTAGTACTAAAACTTTTATTCTACTTTACCTTTTCTAGGTGTTTGCTTTTCAATTTGCAGAAGTTGACTAAATATTATCTTTTTGCAAAACACATGGACTAATTCTGTCAGAAGAAAGAATCAGTTGGTCTGGGCTGTGGCTGCAAACTGGGCAGTAAATGTTTACGACCATATATATTTGAGTGAAGGCAACCTGAGAAGTGGTTTTGAATAACTCCAGGTTTTTGGGTTTGTTTTGCAGTGGATGGCTGCATACACAGAGCTGCTGGGCCCTGCTTGGTTGCTGAGTGCCGCAACCTGAGTGGCTGTGAGACTGGACAGGCCAAAATCACCTGTGGGTACGACCTACCTGCCAAATGTAAGTCAAGCCTTTCTCAGCCTTCTCCTTTCCAGCAGCACGTGTTGCTGGTGTGCATGGTTCATTTCCCTGCAGTCTAATTCAACAAGGTATTCATTTTACAAAATTAGCACTGGGACTTAATTAAGCGTGTTCTGTAATAATGTCTTCCCCTCAAAGCAATTCAGGCTTTTCTAAACGATTATTTCACCTGTGTTATCCGATGAAAACTTATATGTCTCTAAAATATAAAGCATCTTTCATGTTTACTTCTTGCAAGCTAAAACATATCCTTTCATATGCATAATAAAGGATTGGAAGTGCTTTATGAAATATGAACAAAATATACATTATCATATTTAAGTTCCGCGGAGACAGTTTTTGGAAATGTTGCATATTTCATGTTCTTCATGCAGATTCCTTGATTGTGAATGCTTTGAGGGCCCAGGAGATCAAAGTGATGTATTGCATTTTCAGCTGCTACGTAGCAGCTGATTGGCAATTACTGCGAAGGCATCTGTCACACTTTAGCTTTCGACAGAATGCAGCTCAGTGCTGGAATGTTTTTGCACTTTGAAAGTGGAATTGTCAAAATTTTCCTCCTATTTCAAATGGGAAAATGGTTATTTGACTGTGTTGTGTAGATGTTGAGCTTGTCTTGGAAAACACTAACATGCTGACAGCACATTGGTTGGCCAGTCTATTAGGTAGGAATATAAAGTAGGAAAATCTTTGCAAATTAGGATCTTACAGAGTAGTATATTAAGAAATGAAGATACAAATACCAAAAGTGTTGCAAACTCCATATAACTAGAATTCAAGCTTCCTTTTTTTTTTTTTTTTTGGATATGCAGGCTGCAGCAGGAAAATGGCTCATTCAAAAATATTTAGATCTCTCTGAATTGTTATGTAAAATCAAATGCTTGCTGTAGTAGGTTCCTGTAGCCCTCAATGTCTTAGGTAAGCAAGAAAAGTGTGTTCCCAGTAATTTTTTTCACTTTCGATGATGATGATGATGATGATGAGAGCTTCCAATTATTTCCTCGACAGTAGTAATTTCTATGTGTGGTAAAACTTTGCTGTATTTTATACCTAGTTTTACTACATGTTAATGGTAATTTATGAAATGCTAATTTGACTAGAGGTCAGGGAAATTGATGAGGAAAATTCGATTTGGTAGTTAGGTTGTGTTTGCATAAGGCCTGAAGCTTCACCAGATTCCCATAAAGGGATAGGATTGTTGGATAACACATCATAATTTGCTCTGCTGGGGGTGTTTGATATTTAATTCTTCCCCTTGAACCAAAAAATATCTTGGGAGGGACAGAAAAGCTGCTCATCCGTAGGTGCACAACTCCTGCCATGTGAGAGAAATGAAACACAAGGTATCAAGGCAACTGCTGTGTGTTAGAAGGAGGAAAGGTCATGTCCGAGGTGTGACCTCCCTTTAAACCTTTCAGCAGTCTGGGATTGCAGCAGTTCCAGGGGCTGCTTGAGTTTGAAAAATGGAATTCTGTTTGAAGGCTATAGGAAAATTTTTGTTCTTTGAGTAGGAATAATAAACAAAACAATGAGAAAAACCATTATCACTTGAAGTTGGAAATAAAACCTGTAACCAGGCATGGAGAAAAGTCAATATTCTTCCTAATCAGTATGCTTAGAAATTGAAATTGCATCAAAACCACATCCATTTGTATTTGATTGTGCATCAACATGAGAGGTGGAAAGGATACATTAACCAGCAACAGGCATGGGAAAGGAAACTAACAATTTGCATGCAGAGGCTGAGAATGAAAAACTCTTGATTTCTTAAAAACGCTTGATTTCCTTAAAATGTATTTGTGTTCTTACCAACTGTTGTTTTCTTTTGCTTTTGCCTTTACAAGCTTTAGGTTGTAGGCTCATTAAATTATTATATCCTTTAAAGGATTCAACTGAAAGAGATCAAGCAATCAAGACTGATTTCATATTTTAGAGAGCTATAAAGCTACTGGATATATTTTGTCACTCTCTGTCACTTTGTCTTAATAGTATGACTGTTTAACTGTGGGAACTATTCTGCATTTGACTTTTGTGAGGAAAGCAGCCCTGTTTTCTGCTGGGAGGCAAGGTTGTGTGCCAGCAGCTCACTGAAGGTTGTGGTTGACTGCTAGCTTCCAACTTTCACAAGGAGTTTGCTTTTCATTGATCTGTTTGTGTATAGGAGACCAACTACAGTAATCTGTTAACGCTTTTTTTGAGTAGTGAACTATTTATTCTGTTGTCTCTGTTCTGCTTGTGACTGTAGTTGGATAAACAATTATAGTAAATGTAAAATGAATTTCCTAGCATTAAGAATTGCTGGGTATGGGTGTTTTGTGGTTTTGGGGTTGGTTTTTTTTTTGTTATTTAACAGAATTGCAAAATGTTACAACTGTGTTTCCTACCCCAGGATTTTCCCATCTCAAGTTCTTGATCCTGAAATGCTTTGCTTGGAAACAGTGTGCTGAATTCAGCAAAACTGTTCTGGGACGGAGCAGGCTGTGTGTGCTGCATGATGCAGGATTTGGGCTTCAGTGAAGAATCCATATTAAAAAAGGTTTAGTATTCAAAGATCATGCAGCATATTGCTTTGTTTTATAAACAACTTGGAGGAAGCTGGGATTAAATTTGACACTGAAGGGAAGGTATGCTTTGTTAGGAAGGTAGTAGTTGGTAAATAAAAACCACTCTGGCCATCTCCTTTATGATCTATTGTATTTTTTATTGAATACTTTGCTGTATTTACTTAGGTTAAATAAGAACAGGTCTGACAAATAACGTCTTCACAGTGAAAAAATTGAAAAACAATATTGACGGAAAATGCAAAGATTTAGGGTATAGGCTGGCTTTCTGTGATTTGTTCTTGGTACATCTGAGTCAGAAATCAGTTTGTGAAATACACAAGTAGCAGCAAATGTTCAGGGAGAGAATACACAAAACAGTTCATCTTTTTCTTCAACCCTTTATTCTAATAATGTGAACAGACCAAGATTAACGTCTGTGTCTTGGAGATGTTTCTTTATGAACTTTTCAAGATATACACTTTTTTATGCCCAAAAGTATTCTGTTTGAAAACAGAAGTGGAGTCAATTTGAGTTTTCTAGTTACTAGTTAATGTAACATTCAGTACAGTTTTACAGAAATCAGTGTAATCACCATCTGCCTCCTGTGCAGCAAAAGCCTACACAAAGCCCCCCCAAATGCCAGCTGAGTTATTTGCTGAATACATAATTTGGTTGATATCATCTCTTGTTGTTTTTCAGCAAACACCTATGCAAGCACCCAAGTTTTCATAGTGCTCTGGAGGGCTGAAAAAGGCAGTGCCTTTTGCTCTGAGTTAGTTTCCCTTAATGCTGTCCCAGACTGATCATCAATTATTTAACTTCTGTACTTCATATTGTTCCTTTTAAAGAACAGTTCATTCTAAATATTGTACAACTGATCTTCAGACATTGAGCAGTGCTCTGATACTGTCATGCTTTAAATAACAGATGAACAGTATCTGTTTAAAGCTCTACAAATGCTTGTTTTCTTTCTCATTTGATTAATAGTCTCAGTTGGCTCTACTGGCAGAAAATGGTCTGGATGTAAATTGTGTTTATGGCTGGAACGAGGGGTCCATAACAGCTTTGTGGTTGTTATCTCCTTGCAGAGGTTCACTGTAAAAAAAGACCCTGTCAGGACACATTAGAAAACAGAGCCCCATTCTGCTTGGTATTTAACAGGCCTAAAACCAGTTGAAAACCAGCACAGGTAAGTGGTTCCCTGACCTGGGCAGGAAAGGACCCCCGAACTAACTTTTTCCTATTGTTACCAAGCCTAGGAACAATTTCTTTCTTCTTCTGAAAAATGTCTGGTAATAAAAACCACTAAACCTAGGAAAATAAAATCTTTCAGCGTCTAATATGGGATAGAACCAACTATCAGTAAATCTGAAAGGTGGACTTTTGGTGGAGACACCTTGCTAGGCAGTTTCTAATACAATGGTTTATGTTCATAATAAATCTATAATATTTAGAATAAATTTTTCTGTTTGCTTGACATTTTTAGTGCTTTAAGCACTGTCCCTGAGTAAATAGCATATATAGCAAGTCTTCTGGTCCAAGATCAGCCTGAAGTAATAATGTGAATGTGCTCTCAGAGACAGTTCCTGCTGTGAAATAAGTATTTAGGAGAAGTGCTAGTATTACACACAGTAGGAGGAATCAGCTTTTAAATTTGTTTAATCAGATTAAAAAGTGGAGATTAAAAAGTAGAGATTAAATAGTGTGCTTCTGTTATATAGACATAATTTCCAGTCTTTAAAAGATGACTATTTTCAGGGTATTATTTTAAAGTAAGGCTGTAATGGTACTGATTTTTAAATATCTCCTTATTTTCTTGGAGATCAGCTGCAGAACTGCAATTAAAAGGTCGATTTATGCAGAAATGGAACTCCAAAACTCTACTGCGCTACAAAACTGACCAGCTGGAAAAAGGGGGCATAGTGTTCAAGAATATTTTTCAGATTTCCAGGATTCTACAAAGAAATTTGTTTACTTATTTTTATAGCTATGTTTATAAAATAATACATAAGTTTTGTTTCAAATGTTTTTTGATTTCTGATATGTGAGGGTTGGAGAGTTGCTTTCCTCTGCATGGTTCTGATGGTTCAGCATGCTATCTCACTATTTATTCTGGGAAGAGGTAAGTCTGGGAATTGAAAAATATGTCTGGGAATTGGCAAGGAAGGTATAAAAATGAACAATATGTGGGCAAGACAGGATTGCATAGAGAAGACTGACTTGGCTCCTAGCTCTCAGTTGGTCAAGATCCTTGATCTTCTCCCACAGTTGATGCATGACTGACTGAAGTTTGATGAAATTTCAGCCTCAGGTGACACAATCATTAATAGAATATAAACTCATAAATGTAATGATAGTTTTCCAGGAGGGATGTATTCCTGCTCTTTATCTTAGTTGAGTAGCCTCATGTTATTGTCAGCCTTGTGCCCAAATTGTATGACACCTCTGGGGAAAGAAATCTGCAGCTGGAAAAATGGAGGAATTTCCTGAAGCAGTGCTGAGCTGTGGCACCTCTCTGTCACATCCCTTTAAACCATTACCATTGCTTATAGATTTAAAACCAATCTGAAAATTAGGCAAAGCAAGTTAGTACTAATAAAAGGACCAAGACCCCTTTTTCTTAAGAGGTATTTTTCTTGTTCAGATTCCTTTTGGAAAGGTTTTCTTTATAATTAACAAAACCACTTACCACATATTTATGTGTTTTTCCTCTGAGTGGTTTCTGGGTTTCAAAGGTGTTTTTCTTAATAAGATCATATTATGTATTTTGTGACCATTTTGAAAATAAGTGCAGTCGTTATTGTGTTTTAATTTGATCTAATTTGCTCCAGTCATCTTAATGACCTGCTATATGCACCATGAACACTCACATACATTGCATATGCTGTAAATGTGTTGGAAAGGAAATATTAATGATTACTTCTTTAGTCCTAAAAAACCTGCTCAGATTTTAGAGAGGGTTTTATGGTGTATTGTAAAGCTTTATGGCTTGTCTCTTCCTTCTGTATACCTCCACACCCCACAGACATATGAAAAGGGAGAACTTAGGGCTCCTGGGGATGATGGGGAATGTATTTATCACCTTCAGCTAAACAAGTTCAAACATCTCCTTCCCTTCCAAGTCTGTGCAGGTTCTGCCATTAGTTTGGGAAGAAAATGGACAAGTGCTGTAGCTACCACAGGTTATGAATCAGCAAGAATCTTCCATCACAAGAGTGTCTGGTCTTTGTCCTTGGATTTGAGCCCAGCTCATAGACATTTTTTTAATGGCTAGATTCTTTAAAATTTAATTTGTGAATGGACCCGAGCGTGTGTTTGTCAGTGCTCTCTGCAGCGTCGTGCTGCGGTTAGCTCATGGCATGCTCTGCTGGAAGCTGTCATCTCACATCTAATTGTTTGGTTACAAATGTGTGTGCTGTGGCTAAAGGAAATGCTTTACTATCGATCCTCACTGCTAAGTCTGAATCCTCCTCTTCTGGGCATCACTTGTTACAGCCTGGTCACTGAATATTGAACTCCAGGACAGAAGTGGGCACTGGTTAATTCTCGAGGAGCCCTGAGCCTTTTGCTGGGTAATTGGCATGTAAGGTGTGTGTGTTAATACACTGTGATAGCAGGCCGTAGGAACCTGATGCCATGAATTTCCCTCCCTGGCCTTATTTCTGTAATTCTGGACAGCTACAGTTCCTGTAAAGGTCTAATTCTCGGTGTCACTGAAAGCAGTCTCAGAGCTGAGTTTGCAGGGGCTGCTTTGGGGACAGCAGCCCACACTGTTTGTCGCAGCTCCTTGGCATCAGCATCCAGCGGCGTCTGGAAATCCCCTTGATGGAACAGGGAGTGAGTTACAAGGTGTAAACACTTTCCTAATGCTTCATTTATGTGTAAGGTACTATTTAAAATGTCTCCTAATTTGGTGCAAAATAATTTGTGCTGGAGTCTGCCTTTCCACACTGGTGGCGTAGAGTCATTCCTCAGGTATGTTGGCACTGGAGCAGGGCGTTGAGCCCCCTTGTGCTCCACACTTGGATATAGTTGGTCCTTTTTACTCAAATAATAATAAAAAGAAGAAAAAGTCTAATGCGTGGCAGAAAAATAAACAAAATTCTCATCACTACAGTCAGCTGACAAGGAGAAGGGGTTGTAATGGGTTATAATGGTGATATTTATGCTTCTTTAGGTGCAGTGGTTGCTGCTCCCACTCTAATATGTTCCCTCGGTAGCCAAAGCCAATGCTCAGTACTTGAAAATTAATCTTTGATGCATGAGATTTTGTCGGCCTGAATTTTGCTTGTCTCATTTTAAATGGTGATAGAAATTGCTTACTGTAGTGAAACACAACATTAACCTCATAGTGTGTTGGCACTTTGTGATTTATGCTGGTTTAGTCTCTGAAAAATATGCAGCCTGTCTCTCAAACCTGGATTTAGCTTATAAAATGTGTTGGCACAGGCTTGGGGCTTGAATTAGAACACTAACTGCTGATCTTCCATCTCCCTAGGGTAGCAAAAAGGTTTCAAATTGGAGCCCCTCAGAGGTCATTACCTTCATATAATTTCTGCAGATTAATAATAATTATATGATTATAGCTGGAATGTTTTAAAAACAGTAGAACCTAATTTTCTTTCTTGCAAGCAAAGAATAGTATTCCTTTTTGTGCTGAATCTGCACATTATGCAGCCAAAAATATGACGAGTTATTTGCAAATGGAAGTAATCAGATCATAAGTAATAAATAAGGATTTTCTTTCTACTATTTTGAAATAAAGCAGAAGGAATAGTGCAAACCTGAAAGGTGCTGTGATTTTTTTTGAGTTCTCCTTCACTCACCCACAAACCTTGCTGTTGAGATTTAAAGTTGCTAATTTGGTTTTGGTTTTCTTTCTGATTATATTTTGATGGACTAATACAGAGAAAAAGCAGGACTGTTTTGCGAGGAGTTCTTTATCTGTAATGTAATTGTTTTAGACCAGGTTTAAGTGGAAAGGAAAGGACTTATAAAAGTCTTTGTTTCACCCAGTAGAGGAATCTTGAGACTGTTCCACGTAACAGTGTTTTGATCTATGGACTTTGGGGTTTTTTTGGTGAAAATTAAGGTCAAACATTTGAAACATTTCTCTTTAGGAAGGAAATGACCATGTTTTCTTCCTAAAGAGACCATGGGGCATAAATAATGTTTTAATTGCTGTATGAAGGAATCTAAATACTGATTAACCAGATAGTAAAAGGAAATAAAACTGGTATTGTTTTATATGTTGAAGATGGTGTTTCACTACTGGTGAAAAGAGAACATCATCCTGGATATTTTGCCTTCAAGTATAGGGATCAAATTCATGTGGATTTTTGTTGTTGTTGCTGTTCAGCACCAGAAATTAGTTCCCCCTTTATTGTAGATTTCTTATAGAATGCCCCTTTTCTTAATACTACCTTCACACAGATTATTTTTTTTAAAGTTTCATTTGAAACATGTCATGCAAGCTGAAGAACATACACTAGGGGTTTTTTTTTCCTTTCTAATAATTCTCAGATTAATTTCCTCCTTTTTTGGTATTTGTGAGTTTTCGATGATGGTTATGAAGATTCTTGAGTTGTCACCAGTGATTTTGTACCTTTTTCAAATGTAAAAAAAGGCAAAGCAAGTGATGGAGGGGACACATTTACATGACTGTATATCTGTAACTCTGCAAGCTAGTTGGGGTTGCACATTGTTTACACCATTGCATGGCCTTCCAGTGTTGTACCATTTATTCTCTTCTGAATAGATGGTGATATCTTTTAGGTTAATTAACTGATAAGAAGAAATAGATTCTGGATGTCAGTAATTTTTGGCCATTTACAGAATACTTTGAGAAGTTTTTCATGGCTGTAGCACAGGGTTCTCAGCTTGCTGGACTTGGACTGAAGTTTCACTGTTGGGAATACAAAGGAGCTCCGAAATCCATCATCTGCAGGGCACAGCAGTCGCTCTGATCTGGGCTTTAGACCTTTCTGGATGTCTTTGAATGTTAACAGAAAACCCAAACTCTGACTTAAAAGACCCAGCAATACTCCAAGGGACTGGTAATATTCCTAGGACCAGGCTGAGGAGGAAGCTGTATTCATGAAAGATAAAATACTCCCAATGTAAACTTTTTATGGCTGTTTCTGCCCATGTGTTGGTTGGTAGGTGAATATAATTTGTATAATATAATTAATGCAGTAAGGAGCTAGAAGAAATTATTAATTAAACAACTGTCACCAACTTTGAATTGCATCTTCTTGCATACTCTTGCTTAGCCATTTGTCATGATATGAATCTCTCTTTTGGCTCCTTGGGAAAGTGAGTTGTACTGAATTCCCTTTAACACAGTGGTCTGAATTCTTGTATTTCCTAGTGCTATATCAGAGAGATGGACAGAGAAATGTCTGACCATCTTAATGTTTCAACACGACAAAAAGAATGTCTTGGAGCATCACTCCTCTCTTCTAAGCATGCTTCCTATTTAGTTTTTCAATAAATATAGCTGGTGGCTTTCCAAGGCTTATAAATAAATAAATACATAAATGTGAAATGCTTCACAACACTAAAAATAACTCCTTTGATATCTGATTATATGTATGTCTATCTGGATCACATTTTTTTTTGGCAACTTTCTCACTAACTTGCAGTATAATTTTATACAGTGTTTGCATTAGAATTAAAATGTGGGTTGGTTTTGAGAAAGTAAGAATACAATAAGAATATTGTTTAAATATCTCATAGTCTTCATGGGCTGTAAACAGCAGGTCATCAAGACAGGACTGTAAACTGTTTGAAATACCCATGAACACAACAATTTCTGTTGAAGCCTTTTGTTTTAACAGCTGCATTATTCAATTTTAATCCTCTAGCAGAGCTGGGGAAGCTCCACATGCAGTTATATGTGACAGAGAGAGGGGGGAAAAAAAACCCTCAAGACTTTGAGAGGTGTCATGGACAGCAAAATAATGTCGTATAATACACTCTGAAAGCCCACAGTTTTGAAGATCACAATTCACTCAAGTAAAAGATTGCATTCATGTCAGGTGTAATCCTGTCAGAGGTCTAATCTTGTTTAAAATCAACTTCTTTTTTTTCCTCCTCAAAATGAAGCAGAAATGGTCCCAGGGAAGACTGTTCATTTAAAATTAATTTTTTGCAATACAGCCCTATTCCTGAGAAGCTGAAAGTGAAGTTAATGCAAAATTGACTGGGAAGGCATGGATATTGTTGGATTTCTTTCACTTTAAAGAGTTGTACAAAACAAATATGGAAAACAAGTCACTGTAAATCAGAATCTTACACTTGGCAAAGAAAGACAATTTCTGAAAGTGAGTTTTGCCTTTGAACGTTTGGCCCCTGCTGAAGGATAAAACTGCCTCCACATCTGCCAGATCCCTGCTTCGTGCATATTTTGTACAGGACATAAAAACTCCCCTCTTCTTGTGATTTACTGCTAAAGAATATTTATTACCTGTCGTGCTCAGGGACTACAACTGTGTTAGCTTGGGAATAATTAGGGTAGAAGTAAAGAAAACTTGTATTGTACAGATTTCCCACCATGGGGAATTCAAAGGCATCAGAGAAGAGGCAGAAGATCCATGTTGGAGGCCTGAGTCTCACATACATGGATGTCCTTTTGCACCTACAGATCCTCTAGTCCCCTTTGTGTATGGGACTTTAATTTTTAAGTTGGGGTACCTGGAGTTCTCTCTACATTCCCCAGATGCTTTTTGTCCAGGTAATGTAACTTGTAACACTTTAAGATCTCTAAAACCACAATATGACTTCCTTTCTTCCCCCCCCCCCCCCCCTTTTTGCTGTTGATTTTAGACAATGCTTTATCAAGCTTTCCTACCAGCTGGTTGTATCAAAAAGAGCAGTTAGTTCATGGGTCAGAGAATCCCTTGTGATCATACACAGTGGGTGAGGCTGAAAATGAGACTTCTTTGGTCTTTTTTTTAGTAACAATATTTTAGAGGCCCAATGACCATGAATGGGAAATCAGGGCAGCACAAGTGAGTAAATCCCCTGTATGGCAGACACAGCATTTCTGAAAGGAGATCCTCTAAGGTAGAGCAAGCCCTCACCTCATCTACCAAAGAGCTGTGGGGACTCTGGCCTTTTTCACACATTGTGATGCTGCCTGGTGTGTTGTGTTTGACTGTGCCATGTGAAGAAATTGTAGCTTCAGAGCTCATTCCACTGCTCCTCCCAAACAGCTCAGAGCCACTCTCGTGCCTGCAGGGATGCAGAATTTAAGTGCCTGTTTAAAAATAAAAAATACCCCCCCTCCATGTGTAACCCACGTTAAACACGTGGGCTGGCATGACAACAATGGGAAGGAGAAAGTTTCCAAATCTGATTTACATTGACTGTCTTTTAAAAGGAAAGGGTCATAATTTTTTTCAGTTTTTGGAATATCTTGTGCTTTAAAAGTATTCTTTGAATTAGTTCCAACTGTAGAAGTGACTTTTGTATCGAAATGATGCCCAGTGAGGACAAACTGAGGGTACCAGAGCCCTTTGAGTAGTCCATTGAGCCAGTATAATTTGGTAATAATTTTCTGTCACTTCTGTTCAGTGTTGGATTTGAATCAGAAGCATATAAGCAATTGCTCTGTAACCCATTATCTAATCTGCTTCCTCGTAAGAATCCTGTTTTATTAAATAAATGGTGATTCCTATTAGACACAGGTGTGGTAAGTCCCAGTCTTCTGTTTTTTCAGTAGTCTGAGGTTTTCATGTACCCCTGTTGGGTGAATGAATGGTTTCCTAATCTGCCCTGTGTTTTAGGGGATGAATTCAGTGTCTTTAAAGCTGGGAAAGCTTTGGGCAGGACTGGTTGCACTGAGCCCTGCTCTGAAACAAATGCCTCTGAGGTGGTCACCTCTTGCTAGTGTCCCTTTTAGCCTCGTGTGCAAAACACGTTTGTTCCCCTCCTGCACTTCTCTCACTTTTCCATATTATCCAACCAGTCAAACATATTCCCAGCAGAGGAATTCAATGTGTTTCTTTAAGAGAGGGCCTTGCATTTAACTCTTACCTTTCAGGCTCTCCTTAATTCAAACCAGTGATAATGCTCATTGGAATTATAGCATGTTTTGTTGAAGAAATTGTAATGGGGATGTGCTGTTGATGTCTGGAAAACAATATAATCACCTACCAGTGTTTTAAATCATAAAAACACCTCTGTTGACTTACAGTAGCTGGATGTTCAGCAGCAGGAGCTGTGATTTGGCTCCAAGCCCAGCACCCATTATATGTTGCACCTTTAGCCTCCAAATTGGTAAAATGGCAGGCATACAATTAACAGCATACACTTAACTACAGTTTCTTCTTTAAATGCTGCTCATGGCAAGTATATCCTCCTTCTCCTACCTCTGCATTTTTCTGCTTCTTCAAACTTTCCTTTGTCTTTCCAGCGCTTTCTTGTGCAATCACTTCAAGTGCTGATTTCTCGGTGTTGTTATTGTGTATTTTCATGGATATTTTATTTTTCATCTCTTATGTACCTTATTTTAATATATGCATTAAAAAGATAATTGACTTTTTTTCCCCACACAAGGTGTACTATGTGCCATACTCTCTTCCATACGTTCAGGGAATCCCCCTTTATTTTTACGCATCACAACTCTTGAACCATAGCTTGTGTGTATCAATAATCAAACCATACCCCTTTTAAAATGCATTTCTTCTGCTTCCTACCTATCAGATATTGAGAAATGGTTGACTGCAATTTCTCAGGGTTGCAAGAACTAGTCTAAGCTTGCCTTGTGATCAAATAAAGTCTTAAGACATAATGCTTTATAACAGGCCAGACTATGATTAAATACATGGAGTTTTAACTTGTGAATACTTGACCAAATAAATGCCATAATCAGCTGGAATAGATGGCATGTGATGATTTGCTAGGTGTGAAAATCCTCCTCTATTATGGATTTCTTACTTTCATGACCTGGATTTCATTTGCAATCAATCTCACAATACACATAGTATCTTTAAAATTATAAGTTTGGGTTTTTTAAAGAAATTGTGGCTGTCTAGAGGGTTGTATTTTGGGTCTTCATTAGGAATTATGTGTTCCACTGGTGGGCTGGGAAAGTATTTCTTTATCTTTCCCACTGTAACATTGCTCGTGACCAGTTCCTCTTAGAAGCGTCTTGAGACTTTGCTAAAAATTATGCTTTTCTCCCTTTTTTAAAGATCATTGTTTTTGGAAGCTAGAGAGACGTCTTTGTTTCTTAGCTTTTGGTCTCATACAGAATGCATTTCTTTAGGTTTAAAATGTGAGATTTCCGTGTAACCACAGATTGTGGGATCCTTTCTTTTGTACATTTATGTTTGAAGGTATTCATTTGAGGGTAATTCCAAGTAAAAAGAAAATCTCTTGTGGCACAGTGGATGTCTGTAGGTGTTCTAATCTCTTGCTATATCACTGTCTGGGAGATTTCACCTTCATGTTTAGGGAGCTCATTCGGGCTAATCAGGATTGGCAACTCTGTGCAAATGAGATTGTAAATGAAGCTTGAAAGTGGAATTTATTTTAAAGAAAATGTTTGGATTAAAGAGGCTGTGTTATATTTATATTTCTAATTTCCTCTTCCAACTGAAGATTCTTAAAATTGTCATATTTTCTTATATTAAAAAATTCTGGAAATCAAAGTAATTAAGGCAGATCATTAATATAAATCGCTGTTTTTTACCTGAGTATCAGTCATACTTAATGCATTCAGAACATAATTGTAGTGTATGGACAACTCAGTCCTAACAAACAAGCTGAGAAATAGACAAGTAAATTGGTTTTCTGTCTTCATTTTGAAGTGTTTTCTTGGGAACAATGTTCTGCAGGGAAGAAGGTTAAATTATGGCTCCCATTTAGGTAGCTCTGTGTTTTAGGAGCAGCGAGAGATGTTATTAAATGCCATTTCTCCCTGAAGTCCTTCCTAAACTCAGTGGAGCTGGTTTGAAAACTGATAGTGCTTTGCCCTTCACGAGCAGCCAGCTTATCTTTATGTTCCTGGAGACTTGTGGAATTTATTAAATCCTTTAAGGAATAAAAATGGCATATACTTTATAAGCACAGATTTTTATCTCTTTCGTTTTCCTTTATTGACGTTCCATGCGCAGCAAGGTCAGTGATGTCTCTGGTGCTGCCCGTGCCGGCAGAGCTGTGTTTTCTCACAGGCACTCCTGGTTCTCCTCCTTCAAGTTCCTACTTGAATAACCAAACGTTTGCCTTGCTCTTTTGCCCAGTTCTTACAATTCCCCGAGGAGCTGTTTTCACTTTCTGTAGAGCATTTACATTTTATCTTTGTAGGAGTGGAGTGTTGGCATCTGTGCTTTTTTCTACCCTGATGGGATTGATTTTGGAGTTACCTACGCAGCCATTCCCACATTCCTGCATAAGTATAAACCTTCAAAATGCATGAACAATGACCATTACGTATCAGGAGATTAACTAGACTGAAGAACAATAAAATTTAGTGAAGCAGTAATCGTCAAGTGATGTGGAATGATTTTTGAAGCTTATGTCAGTTTTGTGAGAGCTTTAATTTTACATTCCTATACGTTTCAGATTACTTGACAATAGAAGCTAATAGCAGGGTGTACTTTTTGTACTTAGAGAAGGGAATAGAACAATTAAAAAAAAATGAAAGCAGTTTCTTGCTTGAGAGGAGGCATGGTGCTTGTTGTTTGAGACTTCTATGACAGACAAAGTTCAGTTTGCCCTCTGTTGAAGTTGTCAGTTCAGCAACCTGACCAAAGCAGTGGCAGAGAATTTTTGCTTGTAAAGCCTTTCGTGGAGCTTAATGTAGTTTGCAAGTTTTCCTGTGACATTTAACAACAATTGGTTAGGTTATGCATCAGAGATTGGTTTTCTTACCTTTGCTTGTGCCCTTCCTGTTCAGGTGGTTGCTGTAGAGTTAAATGTGCTGTTGTGTAAATCTGTTTCCATACTGTGGATAGCACTGAGTCTGTATGTTCGTGTAGCATATGGTTGCATTCTTCAAACAAGGGAGATCTAAGGAGAAGGAATTTCTCAAGTACATAAATGAACCCAGGTCTTTCTGGAGGACAATAATTCCTTGACAGTCAAATAATTTTACAATTTTTTTTCTTCTCATTTTTTTCTGGGCTTTCCCAGGCATGGTTAGTGCATGTATGTAATTCCAAAACAATGGAAAGAATAACATTCTGGGATATCCTTTTTTACAAAAGAAATGGCAAGCTGGAATGCTGAAATAAAGCCTGGAATAGCTGGGAAGAAAGAATTAATTGAAGGTATTAATTCTTTGCAGCCTGAGCTGTCAGGTTTCAGACTGCTTCCTGGAGCAGAATATCAGAAGTTACCAATTCAGATTGTCAACAGAGAGTAAACAGTCAAAATAAATTAAAATTGCCCTCTGTGAGTCGTTGTCCCGAGGAATTTGAAAGGAAGTGGTGTTATTGAGATATGTTATTTTCTCAGCAGGGAAAGCGAATGTGCCTTCCTAAGATGTATCTGTCACTTCCTAAATACTGTATTCAAAACCATGCATATATTTTCATTTGTTTGTGATAGGCATAGAAGTGGGAAGTTCCCATTCATCCTTACGGCTCTCAACATAATATCTAACAAGGTTGACAGGTCTTGTAATTTGTTTGGTGCTTCTATTCTTTCATTTCTTTTTCTTCAGTTCACAAAAGAGCTGTATTCCAACTCCTGTCACTTTTTCTGTGCTAAACTCACTTTCAAGTGAACCTACATTTAAATCTCAAATTGTCTGCTCTGAATTAAAAGGTGACTGCACTTGCATGAATAGATTTTGAGTATGAAAATAACAAGCTTCAGTAGCTTAAAATTTCATTGCTGAAATCTGTTAATACTTACTAATTCTAAGCACTCCAGTGCTGATTTAAGATCTTACTAGGAGCCTTTTCAGAGAGATTGCAGACTGAGCGCATGGCTACTAGGCACATGGGAAAGTCTAGCCATTAAATAATTCTTTAGATTAAAAAAAAAAAAAAAAAAAAAAAAAGGCACCGGGGAGCTGAAGACTCTTGCTTAAAATGTGCCTGGGGATGAAAATTCATTCCAGCAGTCTATGATTGCTGAGAGCATCCAAATGCCTTGAAAAGAGGTTGCAGCTACTTTATGGGATGCGTTGCTTGATGGAAGATGTTGCTGTCAAACCTCCAAGTATGCATTTGCATTGCCTGGGAGTGTCACCCTGGCTGCACAAACTGGAATTAAGGGCCTAAAGTATTATGTTATTGTGGGTAGGGAGCAGAGGAGAAGAGAAATTTAGAACTTTGACCAAATATAGAATTTAGGCCGAAAAGTTGCCTCCTAGCTCCCTGCCATTTTCCTTGTGAAAATTCAGTGAGATGTAAAAGGAAGAGGAATAATTGGGTGATGAGTTGCTGCATGAAAATTTCAAGGAGGAGTTTCTGTTTTGTGGCTCTGTGTCAAGAGCTTTCTTACCATGTGACTGCTCCATAAAGTGAGTGGAGAAGTGGTTAAAAATGTGGGTATATTGAAGATTACTGCAGTAAAGCTGTCATTAAATGACCAAAGTCATTTACCCTGTGTGACTTTCCTGCCCGTGCTCGGAACACCAAATCTTGTCAGGCTCTGGGCACCTCCAGAGCACTGCTAAAACTCCCAACTTGCTATACAGGTTTCTTGGCACCTTTCAGCAGTGGATGGAGGAAGAATGCACCAGACTTGTTGGAACAGAGTGGTCTATGAGTGCATGGAAAAAATTCTTTCAGCCATACCATGACTGGAGATAGGGTGTGTCCCATGCAGCTCGGGATGGGAAAGATTGTTTCCTGGAGGCAATCATCATCCTCCTGCAGCTGCCTCTCCCCAGAGTGAGCTCAGAGGCCTGTGTGGGAGGAGAGCCATTGCTCATGGCCCAGGCCTGCTGGCAGAGGCTGCTGCTGCTGTGTGTGGCTGTGGGGATCTGCCTTGGAGCTGTGCTCCTTCCATCCGGTTGCACTCCTCCTGCGGAACGCGGCGTTGTGCTGCGCATCGCGGTGCCCTGCTTGGTCTTGCAAACAGACAGCAAGGCAGTCTTCCATCTTCCTTGTGCATTATTTCCATGGCAATAATGAATGAATCTAGCAATCTAAAGATTGGAAAGGATTTAGACCTAGCTATGCATTCATTTTGGGTTTTGTTATTTGTGATTCCTCAAGGCACAAGGTTAAAAAAATAAATCAGAAGGTACATATTTCCCTCTCAGATCACTAGTAATGAAATATCAAACTTAATCTTTTAATTGTTAGTAGATCAGACATCCAGACATTTGTCTTAATGCTTGGTTCCATGTTTAATAACTGGTGGGAAAAAAAAAGTGGCGGGGAGGGGGCTGTTTCATGGTCCTGTGCAGGGCCAGGAATTGGACTCAGTGGTACTTCTGGGTCTCTTCTTCCAGCTCAGCATATCTGCCATTCTGTGATCATTTACTCAATATTTGGGGAAAGTTACTCCACATTTGAGGTGTCTGTTCCAGTGTGATTTGCTTTTAACCCAGGGCTTTGTGCAGCATGGAGGATAGTGGTATCTGAGATAAAAAGGCAGACCTCATTATAGTATTTCCCTCCCTTTTCCTTTTGTGCTTTCACAGAGCAGAGGAATGTTTTCCCTTGTGTTGCTTGAACGAATCAGTGAGTGACTTTGGGAAAATAAAATTATTTTCTGTGAAGGCATAGAGCTTAAACCTAATACTGAAGCAGCAGGTGAAAAACCATAGTGAAGCTGGTTTTAATGTGGGAAGTGGAGAATGCATAATTGAAACAGTATGCTGATGAAAAGGCATTACGTGAAGTTGTCAGAAGTCATTATAATACACTAATTAACACTCTTTGCACCTCAGCTTATGCTGTTGTGTGCTAATATTTCTTCCTCTTTTGCCTATTACATTCCCTAACCTTTTTTGCAAGTATTTGGAGGCAGGCAGTGGTATTTCCCGTATTCTGCTCTTTTAAATGCTTTGTTAGTAAAACCTGTCACCTGTATAATATGGATTTTCCTCTTGATGGCAATTTAATGTGTGTGCTTGGGCTTTTGTTTTCCTAATGCTTAAAACAGATTATAGCACAGATTGCATTTCATCCTAAGCAGATAATGTCAGATTGTTAAGGGAAAACTTTATTCTGCTCATGCAACTGATACTTCTCCTTGCTTGGGCCTTATCTCCTTTATGTCGTGAGCCTTTTCTGGAGAAAGCCTCCTGAACATAACGAATTGAAACAGCCCAATAGATCTTCATACCTCACAGGACTTCTGGAAATGCTTCAGTGTGAAATCACACTGTTTAAAATGCCATCACAGGGTTTATGCACTACCTGAGGAAATAACAGCTTAGGCGATGGGTAGGGTAGGAATTGGTTCCATGAATGAATTTCATCCAACGCACTAAATTTAGCTAATAATGCTTTAGACTGATTCCCATGATCTTTACATGCTTGTGAATTTTGCCACTGCTTCTCTTCTATTCTCCCTTGCACATCTACATACCATGAAGTTTGATGCCTACTGCAGATTTTCAGTGCCTTTCAAGGCTCCAAAATACAAAAGGCAGGGCATAATCTGATGCCCAGCCTTTCCTAACATGCCCACACTTTGCAAGGCTCAGTTGATGAGCCCTGCATCCCCAGACGTGCCAGCTGATTTCAAGCACTGACAGGGCTTCCTGCTGCTCAGATATGCTTATCCATCTGCATAAACCTTTACCTCAGTACATATTTTCTGAATGGATAAATCAAAAATTAAAGATGTAAATGGGGAAAGTACCATGTGTTGAAGTAAATCTGGGATGAGAACAAACACAGTGAAATCAGACTCCTGTTTCTCTCCCTGGTGATGGATTTGAGATGGGAGCTGTTCTTTCAGTCCTGAAGTATTTAGAGCAATTCTGCTTTTTTCTGAGGCCAAACATGGAAAACTTTAGTACAGCAGGGGGAAAAGCTCTCAACAGAAGATTCTGTTTATGGAAACCGTTGTGCAATCCATGACTGTCAGGACTTTTCTTGCTCCAGTGTGCATGCCCACATACACATCCCTGCTGAAAAATACCATTTACAGTTAATGCCTTAGGCACATCTCCAGTGTAGTGAACATGTATAATTTCTAACATAATATTATGTGGTAACTGTTGGCAAACTGTTCACTCCATGATGGAAGTCAGACTAGATTAATTACTTCTTGATGTTAGGAAATGGCAGCTCTGAGAGGTACAAGCTGTCCCTTGTGCTTCTGAGACAAGTTACTGTCACGTCTGGGCTAGTTCCTCCTGTAAGTCACTGTGTTGGGTGATCTGGGAACACAGGAGTCTGTCAGAGGATGCTGCTGGGGCAGGGTGTGGATAGCAGGCAGGGAGCAAGGTCTGGGCCATGAAGGGGTAGCCTGGGGCAAGGGGGTCATTTCCACTTAGGGGTACTGCTGGAAGGGTGGTTTTTCCTTCCTCGGGCTGAGCTTGCCATGATCTATTCCTGAACTTTGACACCGATTGTGAAATTGTGTTTCCTCCTCCTTACACTCTTTGCGTAATCCTGTGAGAAATTGCTAGATGTGCATCAGTCCTAGTGCTGCTTCAGGACTTCATGATTTCCCAGGATCCTGGGCATAAGATGGGACCTTCTGGCTGGGATACTATTCTTCACTGAGTGTAGCAAAATACATCTTACAGAGGTGAAATTTTGCAAAAGCACAACGGGGAAGGTTTTGGCTGTTTGTGAACAGGCACCCTGAAACCCAGGCCTTTTGCTCCTTGCAGAAATATATAAAGAACACTTTTGGAAAAACATTTTAGTTTTCTCTTTAAGGTTGTGTCTTTATAGTAGCTCTTCCCCAGATTTGCTCTCAGTTTACAGATCTACTTGAGTGGTAGAGAGTAGCGAAAAAATTTACTTAGATCCTCATCTTCTCTTTTAATTCAACCAGAATGGTTTCTGTAGTGAGACACACTACAGTGCTGCAGTTTTAATTTGGAAGGTCTTTGGTGCCTTGAATAACGCCTATAATATGACTTATACTGGTAAATTATAACTGTGTTGGAATCACCTTTCTTTTAAAGCAAATGTGTTTGATTTGCTCAAGTTTCTTTTTAACACCAGATTTCTTTCTATGTCTGCCATTTTAGATCGATTGGTTTGCTTTTCTGCTGTCAAGGCTTGCTGCTCCGTTGTTATTATTGGCAGCTCTGGAAGACTTTTAATGTCCACTCAGTAAACTGAACATTCATTGAGGGTTGTTTTCCACAGCAGCTAATACAGTGCGCCTTCTCAGTTATTTCCTACTTTAATGTGTATTTGACTCAGAAAATAATGGGATTTACCTGGGCAAACTTGATTCTTTTTCCTTTGCTTTGTAAATGCACTGTACCTACAAAACTTTGGATGTGTTCAAGTATGGAACTGATAAAAAAGGACATCAATATAGAATCTCTGAGATGTAGCTTGTAGGTATGTAGTGTGCTGCCTGATGTAATAAACTAACTTTTCAAATGTGCTGTAAGTACAAAAATTGTTGGTTTTTTTTTCCTGGCTAGACTGTGCTCTCCACTTCTAAAAGATGATTTTTTCCTTCCTTTTTTTTAAATTTGGTAGAAAAAAAACTACTTAACACTGACACTAGAAGATTTGTGCTTGAATGACAAGAGCAGAATGGCTTTAAACTGACAGGGGGCAGGGTTAGCTTAGATATTAGGGACAAAGTCTTCCCTTTGAGGGTGGTTGAACAGGTAGCCCAGAGAGGCTGTGGACTCCCCATCCCTGGAAGTGTTCAAGGCTAGGTTGGATCTGAGCAACCTGGTCTGATGGAAGGTGTGCCTGCCATGGCAGGGGGCTGGAACAAGATGATCTGTAAGGTCCCTGCCAACCTGAACCATTCTGTGATTCTGAGAAATCTATCAGGCAGTCAACAAGAGTTTTCTAAATCTCACTCTATTACTTTCAGTAGCCCTGTCAGATATTTATAGTAAAAGCAATTATGTTTGGTGGGGGTGGTGGTGATGGGGACAGACAGGATGGAAAGCGGTTATAAAATGCCATTTCTCGCAAATGGTAGATGTCAAACAAAATGTAAGAATCTAAAGGTGCCATGTAAGCTCTGTTCTCAGAACCTTTGTTTGGAAGACATGAGTTTTACTGACAGCTTATGACAGGAAGCTTACATTTTCCAGGGTGGGCTGAAACGTGTCTGAAACCAATGGCAGTCAATCTCAGCCATTCACATCTCTGGTTTTCACATTTTGATGCAGCTAGAATGGAATGAAAAAAGCACTAAAGAAGCACAAATGAAGTAATTAGAACCTAATCATGCTTAATTATTAGGCATGTGTTTAATTTTAGGCATATAAATAGGCCTGCTGAAGGGAAAAGGACATATTCTTTTCATTGCCTAATAAGACTTTTGTCGTGTGTACGCTCTTCAAGTAGCTGGATGTTTCTGGGTTTTTAACAGAAGGATCCTTATAGTCATCCATTTACACAGGATTTTTTGTTAAATAGGCTTTAACTTTTCCCCTTAGAATAAATAACCTGACAATAGGATTAGCAAAACTGATAATGTAGCCATGTTTCATTGCCTTAGTTAAGGCTTATACCCAGGTATACAACCACTTGTTTTCCCCTTTTAATTTCCATTCATCGTTTTTATCCTTTTTTGTTTCCCCTCTGCAAAAGGGAGCACGTGTTCCTCACTGTTTGCATTAATGAGCCTTTGATGCCATTGCTTAATGTAGCAGGTGGGAGCAACTTATCCTTGGTTTCTGTTAATGATCACACACAGCATTATTAATTCCTCATTTAGAGAGGACCTGTTGATATACTTTTATATATTATCCCGACTGGATGCCCAGTTTTGCCCAAGGACAGTAATTTTTGTGGCCCAAATAGAGAAGATTTTCTTCCTATGTCATACTTTGGCACAGGTAGAACTTTTGCATGAATACATATTCCTTCTCAGAGTGTCCACATCAAAATTGGGTTACACAACTACATTAGTAAAAACATGTGTCTTCATACTATCGTAGGAAAAATTACTTAAACAATAACAGATTGTATATTTCACCATAAAGGCTAAGGATTTTAAACATCTTTCTATGTATCTGGCACTAACAGAATGGTATTTTACAGGGATGCTTTGTGTTTGCAGCATGTGTTTTTAGAGCAGAAGTGGGTTGCATTTGAGCTTAGACTTAGATCTGCTTTTTACCTCCAGAGTTTTCATTTCTGAAAGTTCATCTGTGCTGACATTCTCATTTTTAACTCATTAGGAGCCTCTAGAGCAGTGAGGCTGAGGTATGCTTTGTGGTCCTGAATTTATGTATCTCTTGGGTAACAGTAGAGCCTTGAAAGCTCCAGAGGACTGAGTTTCAAAGAACGTGGCAAGCCAAAAGGTTGACTAAAATCATGTGTCCCTGCACCTAACCCCATCACCCCAGTCGTTTTCAATTGTTGGTAGTCATATGCTTTTCAGTCTTGTTCAATTACAGGTTTGCAGACCTTTGACATCTCTATTTAAAAATGAACTGACAGCTTTCCAACAACAGCTGGCACTTCTAACTGTTCATTATGAAATGGATTTCAAAACAGCACATAGTTTGATGTTTCCTTCTTTGTCTCCAAGTTCAAACTGATATTTACTGAATTTTTTGTTTCTGCTTGACATAGATTGAGCTTATATGGGATATGGGCTTTTTACTTGACTAAACATTTCCTTACGTGGGAAGTGTGAAACCAACAGTCTTGGCATGGTGTGTCAGCATTGTGAGTAGATTTTATAATTGGTTGAATTGCTTTTGAAATGTTACCTACAATAATTTCCTCACATGCTGCATCTCCAGTTTTTCTATACAGTTCAAAGAGACCACACAATTGATCACAATTTCAATTGTTTGTGCAATTGAAACATAGCAAATTGAAATCTAACTTGGGGCATTCCATTGAAATACAGTAGCCACTATTGGTAATCCTTCTCTCTAAATTACTTTCCAAATAGGTCAATTTCTCATTCGTATTCCTCGTTAATCTAAGTAGCCAGGTGTAGAGGGAAAGTCAGGGCATTTCTGGAGTCAGCTGGCAAAGTTGTAACAAGGAAATAGTTTCCTAACATAAAAGCCTGTCCACACACTTACACATTCCTAAATGCAAATTTTAAAGCTAATTTCCATTGCAGTATTCAGATATTTCCTTAGACTGATGGCTGGAATTTTCTTAATATTATGAAGTACATGGCTGTGTGTTTATGAAAAATCTGAAGGCTTAAATTTTTGTGATGGCAGTAATCACCATCTAAGCAAAAAGCATTCATCTCCCTGCTCTGATCTTCAACCACTGCCATCATGCTATTGAAAGCTCCCCAAATATGTCAATTTGGTTTCAGACTTTGATCCCTGACTCTTCTCTTGAGTTCCCCCAGGGCAACATTCCACTTCCCTGACCATCTTGTATGTAAATTGTCTTCAACTGAGTGAATTAATCAACATTGCAGAACCTTAATTGAAAATACAACTGATGATGCATGTCAGTTCATTCAAGTTAGAAATATATTTTAATTTTCATGTTCCCCAGAGCAATTAGCATTTCTTACTTTAACTTTTCAACCCTCCAAAATGACATAGGGATTTTAACCTGAAAAATGCCGAAATTACCATTGTCAAATGCCACCTTTTAACTTCTCTTCTGTTAAATGCCACGATATCATCTTAAAAAAACTTTCATCAAAGAATTTCAAAGACAGACAAGGAAGAAGTTCCTACCGGGAGATAAAGGCTGAGATTAGGTTGAGTATTTGATATTTTTTTCCTCTTCAGTTTGTTTCTAATAGAGTTGTTACTGTTGGCCTCAAGTAATGCGTTCCCCACCTATTTCAGGATATTAAATGAATAAAGTGGTTCATGTGATTCAAACAGCTGTACTAGGAAGGAGGTGGGGTTTTTTTAAACTATTCTTATTTTTAAATTGAAGAGCTTATTAAAAAAAGAAGCACTTCAGTAAGTTAAATTACTTAATGCTGCACATCCTTGGAACCCTAATCACTTCCAGATGGAGCAATTCATACTTCTAAGAGAGCACTAATTTTAAAGTGAATCGGGGCTTTGGGTATCTGCATCTTAGAGCACCCTTGTTAATGGCAGAGCCAAAGCCCTTAGAAAATTAAGCAATCTAGTTTTGAAAAGAAGTACTTTATTTTTAAACTTTATTTAAGTAGTTCCCATTAAAACCAGATTTTATTTCCTGCTGCTGTTCTTGTGGTACTCATACACATTCTTTTGAAACTGCAGTAAACAGAGGCAGGAGAGTAGGAAATGTAATTTGGTGAAATACCTCTGGAAAGGCGATCTCTGTGTAGTTGAAAGTGAGATAATTTCATATGTGCCACTCAAGGTGCTTCATAGCAATTGCTGTCTTTGCTAGAAATCTTCTGTTTCTCCTCACACATCTTGTTTTTAAATCCCATTTTCAAGTTATCTTTTACAGTTAATTGCTTTCAATAACTAACCCATTTCTTTTTGTCTTGTGGGCTTGAGGAAACGAACACATCACTCTCTGTTGCAGTGTTAGATACCCTCTCTGAAAAATCAATGCAAAATCACAGCATCATGACTTGCTTCTTGGCCTCTTGGGGCAGTTTCTTACAACAGCGACAATTTCTTAGTGATCTAAACATGATGGAGCAGAATCTTTTCCCCAGCAGTGTTACACAGCTTGTATTCCCTGGAAAAAGGGTTGAGGATAATGGTGTTTGTTGCTCAGAGCCAGAACTATCCTTAGAGAGTGGAGAGAGTCTGTGTCTCCGCAGCTGAAAAGAAAACTTAGTAAATATCAAGCAAATACAACTTGTGTAGACAATTCTATTTGAGATTTTAGATATTTCTTACTGGGAGTGTAGTGTTGCTTTCAGTGAGTGTGATTTCAAAAGATGGATGCATTCATGGTTAGCCCCACTGCTCATTCCTGTTTCATTGCTTAGCACTTGAAAGGAAAGAATAGTATAACTTATTTAACACTTAAAATAAGTCTAGAAAATGCTAAACCACATGTTCATTTTGCTGGACAGATATATGTAAAAATTTTAATGTGGAGTTCTGTAAAATTTGTTTTTCATGTTAGGGTCACTGGAGATGTAGGCTGGGAAACACGGTAAATCTTGGAAAATTAAAGACATCATTTTTCTCTCTGTGCTCAGGAGAAAGGGGAAGTAGCAAGGGAGTTGTACTGTGATAAAGCAGGTTGTGAGGACCAAGTGAATCACACCACATTCACCACATTCACTGGCATGTTGATACCGAGATAACACCAAGTGTATGTCATCCTTTCTTACCTGGTGACTTTTCTGTTTGGTTATTTGTCGGACAGCAGGTCCCCAGTCATATCCCATTGTCCCTAAAGGTGATGTGAAGGGCTGGCACTGGAACCTGCCTGGGACATGCCATCAGCTCAGGGCTTGAGGAGCTGTGTCATTGCTTCCCATAGCCAAGGAAAGGCTGCAGCACAGAGCATGTGGCTCTGAGCCCACGTGTGGTGCTTTTCAGCCTTTCTCTAACATGTACCATTGTCACTTTTCCCCTGGAGACAGAGGTTTTATTTAATAATGACTTCTGTTAGAAAAGAAAAAAGGTGCATTTTATCATGTTTTGTGCCTGTCAGAGGTGTTTTTGTTTACTTTGAAGTCATGCAGTTGAATCCTGAAACAAGCCTGGGTTCTTTCTGTGTTTTCTCCCTACTCACAGCCTCAGTAATTTATGTAGACATTTTATTGTTAAATATCAAGATATTTTAATTATCTGTAAATTTCCATTCCACATTTTCCTGTCACAGATTGTCATAGAAAAACGAATTCTCAAAATATATCTTAAATCAAAATATGGTGTGTACATTTTAGGAAGTTCAGTTGTTCCATGATTTGTAGGCTAAGAATTTTTCCTACAATGACAATGAATTTTTAAGTTGTAAATGCAACCTATTTTAATGATCATGTATTAGCAAATAATTTCTGAAAGCTACAATTTCTGTCATTACTATGTGTTTATGACAAACTTCACGTACAGTTACTGGAACATACACATGGAACATCTTTTCTCATTTTGAATTTGTTAAATATTACTTGAGCAAAGCAGGAAAGATCTTTTAATAATTTTCATGCTATAATAATTGGGTGATAATAGCTTTAATATTGGGAAGAGTAAAGGGAAAAAGCAATGCTATAAAATGCCACCATTACACAAATTGCCAGCTCATCGTGGAAACACATAAATCCCTTAACATTTGGCCCTCTCAGTTGTTGGAATTATCTCTCATTTTTGGGTTGTTGTTGGAAGTTTTTTCTATCAAAGTTTTATATAAAAAACAGAAGTGTGTTCCTCGATACATATTTACCAAATATATTTGTAAAATGATCTAAAGTAAAACCCCTTTTTCCAGAGCAGGCCATGCTCTTGGGACACAAGATTTTATAATGGCGTGTGTTGGTTCAGCATAGAATTTACAGACTTGAAAATTTGCTACTGCTCATTTTATGAAAGCTAGATTACAAATGGAAGACTATGTATTCATGTGATATGCGAAGCCTAGCCCTGCCTTGCCAGCTGGTCAGCTGCCAGGTATGAATTATGCTGTAGGTATTTTCATGTAGGATATGGATAACATACTGCAATTTCTGTGTTTAATTTATTAAAGTACAGTGAAAAGCAATATATAGTCAGCATTTGTGTCCTTTAACTGCACACTAGGCATATGCTTTTGTTCTAAATGTAATCAAAATTATGGTATCTCAGATACCACTTAGTGAAATCCATTGGCAAAGGCTACAGTTTTTATTGTGATGACTATATTTTTACATGTCTTTAAACTAAATGGCGTTGCTGTTACTGCTGATTTTGGAGGCAACGTTCTTTTCCTAGCAGCATGGCTGCTTTGTGGAACAGGGAATGTGCTAAAGCTGGTGGTCTAACTAACAGGGAAATAAATAAAAATCATTATTTTTATTTCTTCCACATATTTCCAGCACCTGCTCCAGGGGTGGCCATGGATAAGTTCTTAAGTAGTTCCATGGCTCGGTTTAAAGTGCCTTCATGTATACTGGCAGCAGTTTTCCTGTGTCGAGGGGAACATCCCACAGGCACAGACTCTCTTGGAAGATCATTATAGCATAGGATATGTGGCTTAGTATAGTTTAAAAAAATTCACATGCAAATCTTCCATTTGGACTCAGTACACGGTAGAGTGAGTAGCAAATTATTGCATGATGCCTTCTTCCTTCCTAAAGCAGCTTAAAAGCTGATGCAAAGTTATCTTTGAAGATTCAAACGCCAATTAAAGCAGTAGCAACATAATCAGTCATTACAGCATACTGTATTTTAATGACCTGAAGAGCTTAAATCTTCTTTTTCATCTTTGGCCACGTCTCCACATATTTTATTTCCATCTGGGATGTCAGACATTCAAATGGTTTTCAAAAGTTGCGCATCTACTCTCGGGGGCCAGGATGCCTTATTTTAGTTATTCCATAAGGAAGTTTAAGTTTTAGGGAAATATTTATGCCATAAATATTTATTTATGCCATAAATATTTATTTATACCAATGGTTATTGTTAACTGTTATTGTCTGATCTCTGCTGCGTAAAGAAGGTCTTGTGTCACTTTTTAAATTCCTTTAAAACTTGCTTAGTATTCCATCGATAAGGGTATAAGCCCTGGCCAATGAAAAAGTTTATCTTCTTGTTCTGACACACAATAAAAAACCCCAACTATCCTTTGTAGTCAGGGCAAAATTTGGGTTCTGAGCCAAAATCTGTGGGCTTCTCTAGCCTCTGTGTAGTGAATTAAACCCCCAAATATTTTTATAGCTATAACCTTGAGCGGTTGTTTTGGGATAGATACCAATAAATATAATGGGTCCACTGGGAAGAGACAGAGCATTTTCAGATTTATGAAGGGGAAAAAATCAATAGTCTCCCTGAGGCTGTATAAGTCATGAGTAGTACCAGTAGTTTTATGCAAAGTTGACAATATCATGAAATATAAACCCTTGGTTTGGAATTTTACCAGGAATTAAAGTGGCATTAAAAAGAAAAGTAAATGTTTTGGCATATGGATTAAGAAGGTGGCTTGTATTTCTTATCGTTTCGCACTGCAAATTCCTTTCAACTGAGCAATAAAAGATGGTTCAGAAAAGATTTAAGAATAGTTTGGTTCTCAGTCCACATGTCTCGTCTGAATTATGTCTTTCACCACCCCCTATTAAATGCGTCTGTCTCTGAGGAATGCTCATTCTGTAAATGGCAGGTCACTGGAGCTGCTCCTTAGCTGGCTGGGTATCATAGAATTAGGAATAAATGCCGATTTTGAAACGGTTGTACATGCTATTCACTTACAGCACAGCAATAGTAATTGAATTGCAAATAGTCACATCTAACTACACAACAGTTTTGAGAAGTCTTCTGCTTGCTGCCAAGTCTCCCCAGCTGATTGTCCTCCTCTGCACATGCTGGTTTAGTTTTCAGGTGGTTGGTGGGTTTTGTCTGAAAGAAAGGGGAAAGGAAAATGCCCTCAAGTTTAGAGATATATGTCTATATATATAAACATCCACTGAAAGCAGTTCAATACATGAGTAACAGCTATTGCACTGTGGCATTACTTGATGTGTACAGATTGGAAATTGTACTTCTCTCTTTGAAGGATTACTTCCATAAGAATGACCTGTATTTCTGAGTGAAACAAAGAGAAAATAATTTTGTACTGAAAACATTGTGCTTCAGTGCTGTCTGTTCTGTTACTATCCCATCAGCATTTTTAAAAGTATCATTTTTCATTTTCCCATATAAATTGCAATATGTCCAAAGAGTATCATTGTCCATAGGTGTTTCACATGTAGTTCCTTTTAAAGATCTGTTGGCAAGCAATTTGGGATGACTCCTTGAGGTACTGTGTCGTGTTGTGATTGTGGTTTGTTGTTTGAAGACCAGGCAGATTGCACTGAGGAAGCTGCATATTTATTTTACCTCAGTATATTACAAATTTAGATACCACAGAAAAGATCACACAATAAGAATGTAGGGGATGTTAAATTGAGAAGTATTGAGAAGTATTATATTTCTGCTGTTCCCCCAAAAAGAAAGTGTTCTTACTGCTGGAACATTGAAAAGCTTAAGAGCATGTGAAAGATTTTTCCACTCTTTATCTACAGTATAAAACGGTTGAATGAAATACTTGTTTTACATATGGACTGGAAGAGAATCCTGCTTACTTCTTGTTAGTTATGCTAATAGAGGAATAAATAAGAAGAGCTATGTAATCTGCACTGGCATCTGTGGAGCAGCTTTCTGGTGGGGCTTCAGGCTGGGTTGCTCAAGCAGGAGCTGCTGGCTCTGATTCATGTGGTCAACCCTCCTCCTGCCCCTGCAGCCTTTGAGGTGGGCAGGAGGGTGGATGTTAGATGTGTTCTCCTCCGTGCTCCCAGACAGCTGTGCTGTGAACAGAAGGAAACTGTGTCTCTTCCCATGTGAACCGTATGCTAGAGAAATATGGAAACCTGTGCTTAAAGAGAAATGGGAACCTGTGCTTGGGTGCAGTCCTTGGCAAGATGGGCTTTGCAGGGCTGCTCACTTTTACCACCAGCAGTGATGCTCACCCTTCCTTCCTGCCTTGGCTGTGCAGAGGGGAAGGGACAGGAATTCTGCACTTCCCATCTCAGGATTTGGCCACGGCTGTGGTCAGGAAGATTGAATTGTATCAAGGCTCTGTTTTAAATATAGTACCTGCCTGTGGCTTTTAAAATGGAGGGGAAAAAAAAAAAAGAGAGAGAAAAAGTTGCAGGTGTTTGGGACATTCATGCAGTTTGGATATGCACAAGTGGAAATAAATTTAAACATGCAGCCCCAAAGTAAACAGATATGACTGTGAATATACACAGGGAACAGATCAGTTGAGCTTTGCACAGTCATTTTTCAAGTTAAACATGCTTTAATGTAAGCCATAAATTTCATCATATGAATATTTTTATGAGCTGCATTTCATCCATTTATTACTCTGGAGTTCCAGATAGTGACAACAGGTAAACACAGTGCCAATTCGCCTGCATGTTGAGTCACCGGGAGCCTTCTCTCTCCTACGCATTGTTTGAGCAAGGGTAACAAATTACTGGGATCCTTTCAGACATATTTCAGTGAGATTTTTATTTGACAGTGCAGCTGCCATGATTTCTTGCATTAGTCCAGGCTGCGCATTTCTGCGTCCAGGTTCAAGGTGGAGGATTTGGTTTGGAGGATTCAAATGCGTTCATAATGGCAGTTTCTTCACAGTATTTTCACATATTTTGGGGTCACATTTTACATTTACTTGAATCTTGACTCTCAGTTTGTAAATTAACAATTTCTAAATCTGTAAGATAGTGGTGCTCGTGAAGCAGTGAAAGTAACATACATTAGAATAATTTCCTATAGATTTCAGACAGATTATAGTGCATATGTCATATTACCTGCACCTGTGTTATTAAAAAATGTTTGGAGTGACTGAGCACCCTTTGAGAAACAGGGTTGTGAAAGAGAGCTCTGCCATAGTCTGCCTTGGGCAAACAAAACCTCGATTCCACAAGGATATTTAGGTGAGGACATGGAGTCTGCTGGCCTGCAAAGGACCAGATTCGTTATCTGTCTTTGGGTGCTTAACTGAGGGATCTGAGTTTAGGAATCTGCAGATGTGAGTGAAGGAGGCACACCCACCTCTCCCTCCTCCCTCCTGTGGACGAAGAGCTAAGTTGATAATTGAGGCATGTTTGTGAAATGTCTGATGGATAAATGCCACCCTTAGACATGAGCAAAAGACAATTTGTTATTGGAAAAGTGCATTTAGAGGATGGCAGTATATGTTGGACATGATGCATTTAACCAAGCTTATTTTCTGTAATCATTGATTAATAATAAAGTATTTTTTTCTGGTACAGAACCCACCTGGGAAGATGCCTTATGAGCATCAAAGCTCTAGTAAAGTGCAAAAAGCAACTTTACAAGTAACTTCTTATCCACTATATTGATGCTTGATACATACAACTAAACATCCTGTATTTTTAGAAGGCAGGATGTTTTTCCTACATGTGCCTGAGAAGTAACAGTCTCTTTGGAAGGTTTTACTGCCGAGAAGTAGATCCCAGCACAGTCCAAGAGCCAATGTAGCTCCCTAAATTTATTTTTCCTGTTTCATTCTTATTAGTATTTTCATCACTAACTAAAAATTAATCAAGGCAGACAAGTCCTTGCAGCCATGAAGCAAAGTGCTGGAAGCAGTTATTGCCTTTGTGAGTGCTGTACCGTAGCAGCCTTGTCTGTGGCATGTACCACAGCACTGCAATTTGAATTTTGGGAGATCAAGGAACTAGCTCAAGTGTTAGAAACCTTAATCTGCAAGTGGCATAGAGCTCTGAATGCTGACTGACCTTGTTTGCCAGGCTGTGCCTGAGAGCTGTATAGTAGCTTTCTAATTCTTTTCCGAGAGTAATGACATCTCTCATCTGTGTGTTGATGACAAAATTGCCATGTTTCTAGAAAAGGGATTGAACTGGATCATGTAATCTTTTTCTCTGTCTTCACTCAGAAAGAGATTATATTTGCTTCAAAACATCATAGTAACAAGAAGCTGATTCTGTAAATTTGAGAATAACATCCTCTCTCTGCTCCAAATACCCAAACCTTTTTTTGATTGTTATTCATTTCTTCATGCAGGGAAATCCACCATTGCCTTTGGACATTGCAGATTCTTATATCTTCTATGAGTGCTACACTTAAAGATTTTGTCATGCCAATTCAAATAAAAATTATATGCTGAATTGGAAATGCTTTATGGTCCTTACAGTGGATAAAATATGTTAATTTGTGTAAATGCTCTTCTGAGTGCAGATGCCTGCACTGAAAGCATGCTTATCTTAAAAGCTGCATGTCTTTCATTCTTTTATATGCACAGTTTATTTTTTTAATACGTCTAATATTTCAGAAGAGTTTTTAAAGGAGATATTGGAAGCTAAGTGAAAAAACCACTCCTTTCTTTTTCATAAATATTCATGGTTTCATAGAAAATCTTATAACTGAATTGCTACTTTCTTTTGAGGTTTTGTGTGTTCTTCCCCTTTCCCCCCGGTTTTTTTTCCTTCCTTTATGCTTCATTTCATTGCTATAGATTAGCAAATTAAGAATGCTAGGTTGGCTGTGCCATTATATGCTTGACATCAAATCTGGTATGTGAAGTGTTAGTCTGCTCACTTTTGTTACGCACCTTTTATGTATCTTAATAATGTGTGATAACACACTAGTGAATTAAGCAGAGTTAATATGATGAACTATGTACTTTCAAGGTTTGGAGTATAGGCTGAAGCATTTATTTGTGTGTCATAGTTATTTAGCTTATGAATTGAAATATATGCACGTTGCCTTTGAGGTTGGCAGCCACAATATTGCATTATGGGTAAATTATGAAGGAAAATTTAGTGAGAAACTTATTTTGAAAGTACTTCTGTTTGAATGCTCCTTATTGAAAAAGATTTCTGTCAGAACTCACCTGTTAAATTCATATTCTGAATCCAATGGTCATTTAATTTAAGTGAGATGACAGCATGGTTCCCAAGCAGAGTTATGAAAATAGACAAATTCTAATTCAAGGGAAGTAGCTTTTGTTTTATCAGATTCAATATTTTTTCTCATTGATGAGATGTCATCTTGGTCTTCCTGTTTTTAGTGGAACCTCTTTGACTTGAAGGAATTGGCAGAAGTGGTACCAAATGCAGAAATGAACGTCTGTTACCAACAGCTGGGCACTACCATTGCAGATACTGACCTGTTAGAAAAACATGTGCAGCAAAATACACGGATACATTTTCCTTACAACAAAATATGGGCATATATAATATTATAATCATTAAATATTCATTTCTTAGGTTTTCAAGTCTACACCTGCAGTAAATCGGTGCACTATATAATACATAAAAGATGGATGGTGCAGTGTGGCAAGAGTAATGAATTTCACTTTTCCTGCTATGAAACCCACAGAGCCTGGTACCAGCTGATCATAAATAAATGCCCAGTCAACAGCAATGTCAGTCCCTGTAAGGAGAACATTGGGGTAGATAAATCAAATGTTGTTTAGGACGTTTTCCTCAGTAGGAAAGAAATACACAAGTGCTTTCTGGATGTTATTCACTGCTGATTATTCACTGCACACTTTTATTCTGTCTCATTCACTGAATTTCAATGTGTTAGACATTTAAAATTCAGTCAAATGCTGGGGAGAGAGGGTAAAAATGGCAAAGGATGAGGATATTCAACTCTCATTGGAGAAGTGAGTATATAAAGCTGAAAGCTTGCAGTGCCCTGTAATAGCAGAGACCTGTAGTCCTTTTTCCCTGGTCAATAACTCAGTCAAAAAGACAGCTTTGCATATATTACAAAGATATCCTTTAATAAAAACAATTTTTTTCTGTGTAATGTATTTTGGTCTGAAATAAAAACTGATGCAAGTCATTTCTAGAAGCAAATAATATTTTAAAAGTATCAAGCACAGGCTTTACATCCTCTGGCCTTGTGCAGCCTGTGTCCCAGTGGCATAGAATTTAATGGTTCAATCAGGAATGAAACTGAGATTCAGATTAATTCCTCTGCTGCAGATGGGCCATAGCGGAGCGCAGGGCCGTTGTGGTCAAGTCGGAAGGTTGGCCATGCATCTGTGTATTTTTTCACTGTTTCTCTTCATTAGGATTCTTTTTTAGTTTCTAGGGGTTTGAGATTTCTGCCCATTCCAATTTCTTTTGCTAGCATGGCTGAAGCTAGCAGGGAGTCTAAGAGATGAAGAGTTTCTGGGGTGAGTTACATATGTAAAACGTCACACCAATGATGGCCCTGTCATCAACTCCTCTCTTTCAACAAATAGACCACATTATAGAATCAATGCATGTGAAGAAATTGCCTCTTCTACTTATTTCAAGTGCTTTTGAGTGGAAAAGGTCCACCAACATTGATGTGAAACACTTTAATAAAATTTCTCTGGCTGTTCGTACTCAGCTGTGGTGCTACCAAAGAGGAGTTGTTGAAATAACTTCGGAAATCCTACAGATGGTTCTCCTGGCTGTTGAAACAGTAGATTCTGACTTGCTGAAATGCTTGTCTGTGCCATGGCAGAAAGGAGGCTCCTCTTCTTTTGGTTCTTTTGCTTGTGTTTAGTATGTATCTATGAAGTAAAGATAGCACAGATAATGCGACCTAGCTCACTGCGAAAGCCAGCTCTGTGACCTCTTCTAATGTTGAAAACTGCAAGCCTCTGGCATCTACCAGTGTAAATGATAATCTGAACTTAAACTCCATCTTCTCTTTATTTGGATTCACAGTTTCCTTTTTGCTGGAAGCATATGTTGCATCACCTTTACTTGAGTTTAGTGCACGAAAGAAGGATTTCCCCAAAGTCAGCAAAGCTTTGGCGTGGAGTTAGATGTAGGTTATGATCTCCCATGCCCTCTTGTAATCAGTACACATGCTGCTGCTGCATGCCAGAGTAAAATAATAATAATAAAAAGAACAACAACAATAAAAATATCAACTTCCCGTTCAAGTTTTGCATACTGCAGTGATGCTAAAGTTGATGACACAGTTAATGTCCTTCACCTATAACAATACTATGGGTTAATATATTACACAGATGAGTAAAATGATTAGTTGTACTTTGCTTATATAAAGGTCAATAGCTAAATATGAATAAGCATAAGCTGGACACAGCCAAAGTGATAGGAGAGGTGAAATGCCTTGGCTAACAATATTCTGGATGATTGTAAAAGGAATTGTGGAAGATACGTGGATGCGTGGAAGCGCAAGAATAGGAAGATCCTTTCATCTTAATTAAAAATATTTAGGACCTGAATGGGAAGCTTTGAGGGATTGAAGAGATAGCTACTAAAAATTCTGCAATGGGTAAATAAATAAAAATCTATTGAAGAGGCTGTTGGCAAGGAAAAAAGGAGTGCAAACCAAGAAGCATGAATTTCATTTGACAGTGGAGCAGTGGCGATGTCACTGATAGTTGGAACCATGTGGGACGCAACAAGAAAGAGGAACAACTGAGTTTTTTCCTGCTCATGTTTTTAAGATACTGCTTGCCTATCCAGGGTATGATTCCTGGAAATACGTAATGTGGTAAGAGGATGAATGGAAAAGGGATATAAAATGGCCTGAGAAAAAATTAGTTCTAGTTTATTCTGCTTTAGTACAATAATAAACTAAAAGGAAATCATGATGTAAAATGAAAGAGCAAGGCAGACATAAGTCAACACGTTTAAAGGACTTGATCTAGTTGGTTTAATGTGTTTAAGAGTTTAGTGTATGACCTGATGTGTCGCAGATGAAACGCTCACTGATATGCACTAGAAGAAAACAGATGAAAGACTCAAATTTTCAAGGCAGGTATTTTTTTTAGCTGTGAAATCTGGCTGCCAATGCATAAAGATTTCCTGTTAAGTGAAAACAGAACAAAGGAAAACAGAGATAAAATCTCTTCCATCAAACTCTACTGCATCAAAGCATATAAGGCAAATCTTCCTTTCACATTTGTTTAGTGAATGTTAGTGTCTGAATCTTTGAGGAGACTTTGGTCCACAAAATGTCATCACCCTTTGTTTTTGCCAACACTGCACTTCAGTTTTCAGGAGAGAAGTGGAGTGGAAGTAAGAATTCCCATACAAGCAAATACCTCACAGTGTTGTGACCAGCCACAGGATGGAGCATGGGAGTGTTACACTTCAGCAATAAACTGCCAGGGCTCCAGAGAGCTTTAATGTCCCCCCAGAATCCTGTCACTGCCATCACACCCTTTAACCCCTTTATGCCATGAGCCGTGGTTCTGTGCCACAGGCCATGTGGACAATGGAGCAGCTGCCATTTGCTGACTCTCTGCTAGCAGCCTTTGAATCAGACTTGTCACTGGCAGCAATGGCAGAGTGAGTGCTGCTCTTTGGAGGAGGCAGTTCTGACTTCTGCGCCTGGGTTAGGAACAGTGACAGAGCAAATGCTGTAAGCATCAAGGAATTCCATGTTAATAATATCACCCTGTGTGACTGACTGCTTAAAACATCTTAGGCTACTGAAAATCGCTCTTGATTTTTAGACTATAAAGAATTGTAACCTTTTCATTGTCAGAAAACAGATCGTTATTAGTATGGAAATATTTGGATATATCAATATATTACATTCATGCCTTTTTTTTACATATTGTAAACAGTGTATTTACTGCAAAAGTACCTTGAGTTACCATGGTGCTGTATTTTCTTAGTTAGTTGTGACTTTTTTACCCAGAGTCTCCACCCAGATGACCTCAGGATCTAGGTGGGATATGAGGTGACACACCAGAGAATAAGAAAACCTTAGGCCTGGGAAAAGGGAGAAGACATTTACATAAAGTAAATGAAGGTCTTTGATTGCACTTGGTTACACAGATAATGGGTTAGTGTGGTCATTTCTTCGGGGAAGGATTTTATTTTTTCTTTATGAATAGATTTAAGGAGCAGAAGACTAATGCTCTGGCTCAAACTGTTCACACTGAAAGGGCGGATTTGGCCTAATACAGTTTGATAGAAGCATCTAGGAAAATGATTCAGAAGGCTTTTTCTGAATTCCTTTGATCATGTAGCTTTCAAAACATAATCAAACTGCTCTTTGGTTCTAAAGTAGGGCATTATCAAAGAACATGTGCTGCATAACATCTTGCTTCCCTGTAGTCGACCAGCTGCATCACTTAGTCTTTACTTGGAAGGATGCGAATTGAGCCTGTTCAGTTTGTCTCAGTTTCTCTTGTTTGTTTTTTACACCTTTAATATGTTGTATTAATAGAAGAAGAGATGCCTCCACACACTTGCAGCACTGCCTCTGGGAACGTCATTCCAACACAGAGGGAAATGTGATTCCACCTGCCTGGAACAGTCAAGTCCCTGTTTGCAGTACACCCAGATCTAGGCTTAGCTGCCTTTTGCGTATCGTCGTGTTTACAGCTCAGCTCTCTCCATAGGCTTTTTTACCTACATACTTCTGCACAGCCAAGCATTCTGTACGCTTATCCATGTCTTTGTGACACAGCTTTCTTTGCCCTGCTGTCCCTTGGGCTGCTTCCAGCCCCTTGAGAGCAGAGGTGTTTATGCTCCTTGTTGCAGCTAGCAGTGAACTCGTGCTTAGGCAGCCAGGCTGATGTTACTGCTTGGGTGTTGTGCAGCTGGAAATCACAGCCCTCAGCAGTAACGACCTCTGTGTCTGGGGTGTTTAATTCATCATTAAACAGAAAGCTTTCCTGTGCTTGCTTCAGTTTTGTGATCTTACCACATGAAAGGGATTCTTTACACTCCTGAGGTCCCCTGGGCATTGATCCATAGTCGTTATCTGTGCACATAGCTGCTCTCAGAGAATACCAGGGCTGGTAAGCTTGTCCTTTGGTACAATCCAGACTAGCAGGTATGTTTGTGTTCTTGGCGGATGTGTTTGTCTGATTGCCTGGGTGAGATAGTAGGTTTGTAGATAGAGTCTGTATCCAGCATTCAAGTGTGTTTGCCAGGGGTAGCTGGCTGATCCTGCCTGTCTCCAAAGTAAATGAATTGCTTTTCATTTATTTTCAGCAACAAGGAATTTGGGATTTCTGAAATGGTACGTTGGGCTCAACTTTGGATGTGATCCAGTTCAAGTTTTGTAATTTGCTAGAGCTGGTATCCAAATGGGTGGCTCAGATATAGGTGATTTAGGAAGTGTAGCAGCTATTTGGATTAGGAAATTGGAGACCACTGTGATAGAAAAATTTTGGCAAATTTCCAGTAACACAAGCATTATTTACGCTAAACTGCTATGCTGTTTATCACTTCAACAACTAAAAATCAAGCATTAGTCCAACAGATTAGTCAAGCCTCAGCTGTACAGTACCATACACCCGATGCTGTATTGTGGGCTCTGCTGGCTGCAAACTCAGATGCTCCCCCAGCCCTGAGGTCAAGCTGGCTCAGCATGAGGAAAGCCAGTAGGTGCCACCTTCCTTCCCCAGTTCCCACTGGTGTTCATACACATTTCTTCCACACATTCCGTACCAGTCTAGGCCAAAGGATTACGTCCTCTTTTCCTAAGTCAGAACTAGTCTGTTCCAGCGTGTCTCTGTTGCCAGAGAGTGCTGATCCATTCTGTCCTCTTCAGATGCATGTTACCTATTCTCAGACTGGGTCATAGCTGTCATGTTTCTGCAGGGTGTTGCGGACTGTGTATATGACTTATGACTGAGTATGATTATCTTTGCCTTACTACTTCTCCTTTCAACTCTGCCAAGCACAGATGCTACCAAGTATTTCAATTCCTACCCTATGACATGCCCTCTTGAGGTATTTTTGGGGTAGAGGGCAAACAAGCTGTGTTCCACAAATAGTCCTTGTGCTGCAGGGGAATGGGGATGGCCCTGCAATTACACACACCTCACACCTCACATCACCTCCATCAGATAGCATTACAAAGGAATTTAGCTGCAGCATCAGATCCTTTCTAATTGAAGGGATATCACTTGGGACTCTTTTCCTTGAAGACTGCCCACACATTTTCTTTGAGATCCAATCATGAGATCCTTTAGTGAGGAGACACCCACTGAGTTGCTGAGCAGATGCCTTTGTAATCTGTTTGGCTGTCTAAAGTCATCAAAGGTGCAGACTTCTATATAAAAAACCCTAAACCTACAACAATTTGCCTGTGTTAATTTTGCATTACATGTCTTCCTAGATTAACACATTACAATTTTCTGTATGGTCAAGACAACAAATCCATGCCAACCTTGACTTACTCAGACTACCAAGCGTGTTCAGTAAAAGGCATGATGTGGGATTTTTTTTTTCCAAGTGTATATACCTGCTTATGCAGAATAATTTTGCATTAAAAGAATTTTAGGAAGGCTCTCTGATGGGTGACACCTTGACTTGGCTTGGTTGAAGAGGCCCCCTCCAATATATTTATCTCTGAGAGTGGCTTGTGGGCAGGGAATAGAGCTCAATAGGGTTCTGTCCAAGTCTCTGAAAGAAAGGGAAACCCTGCACCACCTGTCTTCCACTCAATAAAGTACAGCTCGAGTTTCATCTAAGCTGTGGGGAAATCCTGTTGTTTCTGCTTTATTGCTTCAATGAAATGGGAAAAAAAATCTTTCGAAAAACAATCTTTTATCTTATTTGGCAGATATAGCCAAGTTCTGCCACCAAATTTCCCAGCTGTAGTTTATGTAATCACATGGTGCAACTCTTTGTTTGAAGAGGTGGATATTATATATGTGTCAACATATGGCTTGCATATATTATAGTGAAGAAGATCTTCCCACGTTTGGACTTCTTCCCTCTCTGGGGCTCGGGCACAAGAAGAGTATCAGGATTCAGAACACATAATTGCAATCCTATTGTAAAACACTGACAAAGATTTTCTTTTCTTCATTTCTCCCTTTTAGGATAAAACATGAGAATATTTTTTGAGCAGTGAAGAAGTGTGCACAATTATGCTATCCTAGCTTTTTAGGCACCAAGCCTTATGAAATGTTGCAGGGCTTTAGAAAAAGACTTCCTGTCATCCCCTACTTAGAGGACCTTGTCTACGAAAACATAAAGCTTCTTGGTTATTATTAAATGTTTCAAAGTGAATCATGTGAGTCAGAAACTGCCATTTTCCCAACAGAGAAAGAATTTCTGAGAATTGAGAGTTTTTTGAAAGAGAGTTTACCTTCCATGAACTGGATGCACTGCTATAAATTTGGTTGCCCACTGATCAGCTCTGAGTATGAATGTAATTTCCGTAAAACTTACCCTCTATAATGTTTTTTCGCAGGTTCACAGCTCCACAGAGGCTGTGATACCCTAAGACTTGAAGGCACTGTGTATTATACCACAAATACTTCCTTTGCTTTGCAAAGAGATCTCCCGTGCTCAGCGTTTGCATGTCATTACCTCGCTCACAGCTGTTTATGAGCAGGGCTGCTGCTTCAGCTCTGGGAACAAACAGGTTTGGGCATGCATGTGAATGACATGGTTTGCTCCTGTCTGTTTTGCAAGCTGGAATTGTGGAAGTATCTCCCGTTCTCAGCTTGACTGTTATTCTCTGCAGTAAGTCTTATTTTCCCAGGCAGATTGTTGAAATGTGCTAATGAGCCTCCAAAGAACATAAAACAAGGGCTCCCATGGCTGCACGTTTTCTAGTTCAAAGGCTACTTCTCGCGGCAGACCCAGGTACAACATGCTGATGCCATCTGAGATCATTTGTTGTGCAGTTGGTCTGCCCACACCCAGAATGCACATCTAGTTTGCTATTGTAACACTAGTGTTGGCTGAGACCTGGCTATTAAAATATTTGGCCTGAGGTACTTTTTTGATGCACGCTCATTTTCTTTCCCTACTAAACCAATGCTAGCAGCTTCTTCCGAAGCAAACTAGAAAGCAAATGTATATATGTAGTGTGTTGCTCAGTAATAATATAATTTTCAGACTGAAGTAGCATTACTTTACAAAGTTAGTCTAAGCCATAGCAGCTTCAGTCTGGACCCATGAGCTATACATACATTCATTCCATTTTGCCATGTACCACCTCACTTGCATTGAGTTCTCCGAGAAAGTGACCCCTGGGTCCTCACAGGCATCCTCTGCAACTTTTGTTTCAGGAAAAAAGATGTGTTCCTCAGACAGAACTCTTCTTTGCTGTGCCACAGACAATGTCTCTGGCACAGATGGACACCTGCCAAATTGTCTGTTATCCTTATGATCTGAGCAGCCTTAAGCAGCTCTTAACTTTATGCCTCAATAACACACGTGACTTGCTTTTTTGCGTGTTGGCTGACAAGGTGTCCCTGCTCCCTGCCTTTTCTGGGTCTCCCATACCTGGGGGAATGGGGAGGGGAGAAGCTGTGACTATTCCCATCTCAATGCCTTCAGTCCTCTCAGGCCCCTGCTGGGCAGTGTGAGCATTCAAATTAAATTTTCGAAGGGAGGCAGTGACTGTTTTTCCCATTTCTGTAATCTGAATCACAAAGTCATTAGCGTACATGCTTCCACTACTACACTCCTGGCTGTACGCAAGCATGTCAATACTTGGCTTTGTAAAGCTGAGGACTTTGTCTTTAAAACATTTTGCCAGATTCCTAAATGGACAATAGCTAGGTGATTTTAATGGCAATAAACCATGTCAATTGAGCTTATTTTTTTAGCATTTTTACTCCATCTTTTAAAAAGAAAATTTCCAGTGGAAAATACTTGAATTTTCGATTACAATTTTTTCCAGAAATGTTTAGCCCTGTTCAGTTCAAAGTGTTCAATGAAGTTGAAGACCCAGTGAGTGTCCTTCTGCGGTTTCACAGGAAAACTTCACTTTTTGTTGTTTATGTAGCTCTCAGTACTTTATTTTTGCAACGTACCTGTCATTTTGGGCCCTTTCTCAGCTTTGGTAGGAAAATAAAAAAATCACACCTTCATTAAATTGGCAATGTGGTTCTTATTTTGTCACCTATTTGAAAGTGTGAAACCATTTTTGGCAGAAAAAGTAATGCTTGAATATTTTTATGAAGAAGCATTAAACTTCACCTATGAATATTACGGGTAGGTGGTATTAACCAAATCAGTAAATCAGTACCACAGACTGCTACACTGTGGCCTTTTAAAAGCAGGGTAAATTTTGTTTTCACTGATCAAGATGAGTTTACCTGCATTTTAGTGACTTTTTGCTGACTTGGAATGTTAAGTGTGATTTGTAAATATTGCTTATACAACCCTCTCCTTAATCAGACAGAAAGCAGTGAGTGCACAGTAGTTGTAGTTTCTTGATCCCAGAAAGTCTGCCTATGAATCCAGGTCACTGGAGCATCCATAGGCACTGGCATGAGGCAATTGCTCACTCAGACAAAAATCAGGACATACCAGCTTCAGATTTTACTATCAGGGACTTTTATCTCAATCTCTCCATTCTGTGGCGTTTCCTCTCCTCGTAACTCGTAACAAGGTGTGGACCTTGGCTATTCTTTACAATATTCTTTGAACTGAGTTAGCAATGAGAGGGGTCAGAGCTCAGCCTCATGTGAATCTCTCTTGCTCCTTGAAATGCATTAGAGCCAGACTTGCCTTGTTCTGTCTTGCCTTGTTCACCTGTTCTTCATGTGCTGTCCATGGAGAAACACTTCTGCTAAAAGCATTCATTAGGGATTTTTGTTTGATTTCTTTGAGTCCCTGGGATATCATTAATTATTGATTTCTAAAAAAACCCTTAAAGAACAAAGGAAAATGAATTGATTTTAAACATCGACACAAAATACATTCTTTGTTTTGTTAACAATTTTAAGTGAATAGGAATGATTTTTTTGGGAGGGTCTAGTTTTACCTCTCCCAGTGTCCTTCAGAACTGAAGAGAAAGAAGAAGTGTTCTTGCAGGAGCTGAGTGCTTTCTGTAGTGTAAATGAGATGCATCAGTATCTTGCGAATAGAACAGAGTGACTGTCTAGTGAAAACACTGCTCTAACCCCACACGAACGTACCATGTATTGCAGCTAAGAGTGTGAATAACTATCAGAGGCCCAATATCAACTTTGGATCCTTGGAAGGGTAAAGTACACCAACAATATGTAAATGAAAATAGAATTCTTCCCAGGGATGGCAGTGTTTCGGTATTTGAGATGAATGCAATTTATTAATATGACATTTACAGTTAAGAGTATCTTCCAACCATCTGTAACTTTCAGAGATGTTAGTTCGTAATGATTTTGTCTCTCTATGCAATGGCTTTATAAAGTGTCTCAAACACTTCTGGCACTGGAGCATGTGCATTCTACAGTCAAAGTGCAGTAGCTTGAAAAAGAAGTGTGATGTTATTAGGTCTAATTGTGCGTAATTTTAAAAGCTGTTTGACATCCAAGGAGAGAGAAATGTTTTCACACTTCCAGCGTTCAAACACGGCCCACTGTCTTCACACCAATTACACTGCTGGATCCTGGGATATGACCTTCTCTCTAGTTTTCAAGGCTCTCCTTTTTATTAATTTATATCCTAGATATTAAGTAGATACTCTGTGCAAAGATTTGCAAAGAACTGGATTTTTCTGCATTTGTACTTTTTTGCTATATGCTAATTAAGGTAAAGACGGTAATTTTGGAATTGATGTGCCGTAACACACTCCTTGAACCTAAAGTCCAAATTAGATTCACATCTATACAGAATAATATTTGGAGAAGAAAAATTTCAAATTCCAAAGCATGTATCCCTTTGAGGTTCACTTATTATTTATTGTACAAATTACACTTATGCACCAGATCATTTAGTGATGGGTTTTATTGCAGAAAAGCTTGGAATTTCCGTGTGTGTTACAAGGAACGAGCATTTATTTGCTTTTGAATGCAAGTAGGATCTCTCTTCCTCAGATTTTCATATCTGATCCAAGAATTTGTATTTTAATATCTACATAATAACATTTCTGTTTAGATTTGTATCTCTTCTGAATTGAATAAAGAATAAGGATGTGATTGTAACATGTTTTACATACACTATGAATACTTTAAGAAAGGAAGAAAGAATGTCAGTTAAAAAAGCCCCAAAACAACAAAGGGGTAATAGAAAATTTTGTAGTGAAATGTAGGAGTAATTGTAAGATGTTGAATCTGAGTATTGAGCCTCTGAGGTTTACTTTTCTTAGTCCCTCAAATGAATATTTTAATTCCCCATCACAACTAGTAACTTTCAAGAAATACTCATTCACTCCCTCATTTTGGCATAACAAGCTCCACAGTCCATTCAGGAATAATGATTTTTTGAATGGTGTTTTCTCAGTTGTGCTCTTCCCCAATTGCTTTCTCTTTTGAGTGGGCAGGTGAAATGGAGCTAAGGAAGCAGAAGTGACTGAACGCTGCTGGTGGCTATGGTTGCATCAGGGAGGGATTTTTAGGAAACAGATGGCTGTCTGCCAGCAGTGGGAGAAAAGCCCTTCACTTGAGGGCTTAAAGAGCACCTCCCCACTTTGATTGCAGAGCAGTGTGAATGAGGGGCAGAGCTGTCCTGTGCCATGGATGGGAAAAGTCAAACTGCCAGCAACAGAGAGCCAAATCATCAGGAAAATGTGTGTTGGGTATGTAGAGAAGCTTAGATGAAGTTCTTAGTTTGTACATATTAGAATAAGAAGACAGTCTGAATAAAACAGGCATACAGACAGGCAACTAAATGTACAAATGAAGAAGTATTCAGATGATATATTTAGTTAAAAATTCACCTCCGTTGGCAGGGTTCAGATGGAAACCTAGAGAAGTGAGGCAGCGTTGATCAAAAGGCAGGGAAAGAAGCTAGTTAGAAATTGTCATGTTTTCAGTGGAAAACAGGAAGAGGAAATCATGTAAGAGAGAGGAGGAAGCAATGAATGCAGAAACACCAAAAGGAAAGGCATTGCTGTAGTACTAATACTGATGAAAACTGCAGGTTAGGTAGTGGAGCCTCTGGAAGGATATCAAGTTCTGATAGTGAACAGAAAAACTACTTCTTCTGCCTTAGAGGAGCCCAGCAATTTTCCTTATAAGCCTCTTCTGCAAAACTGAAAATAATGAAAGGTGAAAAGGTTACAGCACATTCGGAGAGTAGCAGAAAGCAGTTCATTTTGGAGTGTATCCAAAAAAAACGCCGGCAGTTTGGGTATGTAGTGGTATGGCAGTGGCTGAGATGAATCAGTTTGGGTCTGCAGGAGGAGGGGAAGGCAGGAAAGAAGAGACAGCAGAATGCTTTTGATGGAAAATGCCCAAATTTCTTAGGCTACCTGCAGTCTTAGCTTTGTCAGTCATGACACTAAGTGTCTTCAACAAACACTAGATGGAAGCCTTAACTGTTTTTGAAGAATAAAAACATAGGAGCATGAATCTGTCAAATTGTAGCATCTGATATACAAAAATGAAAACTGAATTCCTCAGAGACCAAAGAGATACAGTAATAAATAGAGCATCACTAAAAAAAACAAGCCCTGTAAATGAGTGCAGTGACTGGGATAACTTGCATGACTAAACATGCAATCTCAGAAATACAAATTAAAAACTGCACAATTACGAATTAGAGAAAACTTTGAAATAGTCCATCTTCATTTTGAAGACCTAATGCTGAAAGGATGTTCCTTCTTTTTTTTTTTCTTTAAAGGATAGGAATCTTTTTGTCCTTCTGACAGAAATGTCAGCATTGTAATAATAAACCACTGAGAAACAAATGGGACTTGCCATGGATTTCAGGGGACCACAGGAAATATTGTCTGCATAGTTATTTGCTGAAGCAGATATTAAGTGATCCATTTTTCCTTCTGTTTTCCAGGTGACATTTTAATGCTAGCCTGTGACAGCTGCATACTTAGAAAAATAATAATAAAAGCAGTTTTGGCAATGTATGAAAAAATATGGAAGTGACTTATTTAGACCACACAAGTATGAAAAACATCCTGGTTAACAAGAACAGTAAATTAAGTGGCACCAGTGGGAGTTCAGGGAATATGAAAAACAATGTTCGTATTTGGTACCTTGTGGACCAAAACGTAATACTTAATAATGCCTCCTTCAAACACAAAAACTTAATGAGAAAAGCTTGTAGGTCTAAAAGAGAATTTTTTAGGAATGTGTGTGTTTTCACACCCCATTCTCTTGTTAGACACATGGATTTCAGTAATTTTCACATCACCAAAATGTTGCATCAGATATAAGTATCAAATATACTCCTATTAAAGAAGTCTAGTTGGCAAAAGACAAGTAGCAAAGAAATGGGAAAGTCCTTAAATAGCTGTTTGAGATTCATTTATGCAGTGCTGAAAAGCCACATAGAAAGTCTAGAAAGAAATGATTTAGAGTCCGATAAAAATAAGTAAGATTTGCTGTTATAAGAAAATTGTTCTTATATAATGCTCATTCCACACTCCATTTGATACCATTTCATCCCTGTGCTATCTTAGCTTCATTATTTCATGGCTAAGAGGGTTCTCAGGCTAAGCCCACTAAAGGATGGGTGTGTCTATACTCATTGTAGGACCAGTAGATTTGGACTTACCAAATTCCCAGGCCATCGTGGAAAGGCACTGTTACATCTTTTACTTTTTTTCTCTGTCTCTAGCAGTAAGAGAAGCATGTAATGTCTGGCATCAGACAGTTTTGCTGTAATAGATTGTCTGTTTCATTTAACCAACTAGTTTCTGGCCTGGAGCAAGGCAGAATAAAAGGTGATTTTTAAAAAAGTTTGAGGCTGCATGCACTGAGAGTTGATAGAGACTGTCACTGGGACATGGCCAGTTCCCATCTCTGCCTGCTCAACAGCTTCTCAGCTGGGAATAATCAGCAAAAAGCAGAATAATCTGAGCTTCCCTACATGAAGGCCTTTGAGGTTTATTCAGGAGTCAAAGGTGTGGAGCAGAAATCGGTGTTCTAGGGGAAGATGATGTAGCTTTGTGGAGGCCCCAGCTGGGAAGGACAAAGGGGTAAACTAATTGAAGCTGAAGTCATCCTCTCTTTTGGTACTCAGTTTTGAGTTTGGGCTTTGTTTCATTGGATGTTTTCCTTTTTGTTTGGGATTTGGTTTTTTGGGTGGTTATTTTTTTGGAGGGTTTTTTTGTTGTTTTGGTGTGGTGTTTGGTTTTTTGTTTTGTTTTTGGTGGTTTTGTTTTTTGTTTTTTGTTTGTTTCTTTGTTTTGTTTTGGTTTTTTGTTGGCTATCATAGAGATTTTTTCAATTTCTTAGTCAATTTCTATTACTCTTTCTCTGACCTTTGTTCAGGAGCAGCACATATCCTACTGTGGTTACGGCAGCAAGGATGAGATTCTTTTTTCAACAGGGTCTCTGTTAGCCCTCTACCCATTGTCCAGAGATTGCTAAATTCCCACCTTTATGGCTTCATTTGTTTGTAATGCTCCATATATTAGGAGCTTTTACTTTCCTCTAAAAACTAATTTCAAACATTGAAACCAGTAGATACCCTATTTCCCAACGGTATAGCAGGAGAGATTAAAAAGAAAACAAACCAGTACATTGCTGAGGGACCAATGTGCTCTTACCTAACTAATCAGTATTCAGCCATTAATCCTGTTCTTTTCCAGAAAGCAAAACCTCTCCCTTCAAGGTTGCACTTACGAACTATTCACATACCCCATTGGCTTATGGGCATTATCAGGACTTGTGAATTGAATTAGTCTTTATATGTAGTTCCATTTTTCTTCCATCCTGAGTTGTATTTGCATAACTCATGGTGAGGGTGCACCGAGAACAGGCTTCACTTGAAGCCCTCCTTCTTTTTCCTGTTGCATTGCTGTGACCAGCAGTGCCTGAGAACAATAACACTATTTCAAATGCCTGACAGGCATTCACTGGTTCACACATGATATAGACTTTTCCTCCAAAACCAGGTTTTCATCATTGGTACTTTGTCTCGCTGATAGGTTGTCAGTGGGAAAAGAAAGAGTTCAACATGGCCATGATGAATGAATTTGAAAATGCATGATACTGCCTTAGAAGGTTTAGAAGCAGCATTGCCTGGCTAGATACACTATGGATGCTGGCATTTTACGTGTTATAGTAATAAGTGCAGATGCTCCATCTTTATCTCTATTACACACACTGACATCTGCCATAAGCATTATTTTTGCTTGCCAAAAAAAGAGCACCCTTTATGGTGCACAGCTACATTCTGAATTGAGTGTTTCTCCGCGTTAGCCACATTTATTAATGACTCCAGCAGAACTTTTTTACGTCTACCAACTGGGAAATTTAACATGTTCACCTGCAGCCTATTGTAATTCAGATCACTGCAGGGAAATGGAAGCTCAACATTTGCAAATAGGCTCTGTTTCACTGAATGTGATGGATGTGGGTATAGATTCCCTGTACACTGAATGGGGTGCACATAAAAGCAGGAATTCTGTCTTGCACTGAACGTGATGAATGTGAGACTTGAATGCCTGGGTATTGAAAGCATGCAGTGCCTGAATGGACAGGTAGACTGTATCCACACTTCTGATCTCTGCTGCATACCTATCCACACCAGTAATTTTCTCTGGTGCCTGCTGAGTGCCAGATTGCAAGTCTAGCAGAGGGGGAATTCAGTGGGAATCTAAAACCCAGGATTTGTGGGCCACTAATTGAGGCAACACAGGAAATAGCGGGGAGCATCTGTTACCTACACTCACGTATTCTAAAATAAGAAAAGCAAGGGAATTTTCATCCTTTTAAAATTACTTTGGTATCCTTTGGTGTAAGGATTGAATATGGGATGCTTGTTGGGGTTCAGAGTTCCTTTTCTAAAAGGGACCAGTTGTCAATGGCCACCTCACAGTGCTGCAGGATACCTGCTCTGCTTTTCCCTGCTGGAGGTGATTGGACCATCACTGACTGGTTGTGTTCCAAGAGCTGCTCCAGGTTTCTTACAGCTCAGGCTGGAAATGAGCAATGTTCCCGGGAAAACACCATTATAACCTCTCTCACAGGGAGGGGACACTTGGAGCTGTGTGATCTGGTGGGCAGAACCAGAAGCTGTGTGATCTGGTGGGCAGAACAAAGGGCTGCTTTTGTCTCTGGCATGGACTTCTTTTTGTAGCATTCTCGGGGTTGCACAAGCCAGGCTTTTCGTGCTGCACAGCCCCAGTCTGGAGAAGCTGGGCACTTGTTTCCACTGGAAGCAGTGAAAACGTATTAACTCCGAGAAAAGCATGCTGGTTTTAATTTAGGAAAATAAATAGAAATTATGGGGCTATTTGGGAATAGTAGACTGATCTAGAATCAATAGCCAAAGCCTTTGAGAAGGGGCTTGAATTACTGTCAAAATCCAGGATGGAGCAGAAAGTCTAGTACTAAAAGGAGGTGTAAGCAGGAAATGGCTGACTTCAAAGAGCTATACAGTTTGCCAAGAATTATATGATATACTCTTCTCCCAAGCCATCCTGAGGGCTTTCACACTGTCCCTGTGCACGCTTGTTCCAGCCAGGCATGAAGACCCTTTAGAGAGAAAAATGCCTGAAACAGAAGACTAGCATTAGTGTGGAGGTGGAAGAACAAAAGAGTGAAAGATTATTGATTCAGAAGAGAAAAGGGACTTGAAGAAGCTTAGCTGCTCTGAAACAGAAACTCAATTTTATTACTCAGAGTAGATTGCTATTCTCAATGACACACTTCTGCTTCTCTTCTGACTCGAGTTTCTCCAGTCGTTCTGACAAAACAGTAAAAAATTACTTTTCAGGCCCTCAAGGGGTGACGAGGGGCTGTTGGGATTTACAGTGTTGATTAATAGGGTATGAACTGTCAAATCTGAAAGGCAGCTGTCCTGAAATGCCAGGAACATCCCCGTGACACACAGAGTGAGTGCATGTGAGCTGCTTGAGATGTTGATGATAATATCAATAGCTGTGTGAGGTGTGCTCTGCGCTCCTGTGCTTTCATGTGCCAGCAGTTTTCAGGTTGTTCTTGACAAGATGTGTGATTGTGCATCCCCACAGCACCAAGTGAATACATTTCATGAGATGTCAGCTGTCTGAACAAACCTGCTACCTGGCACTTCTTCCTCCTGCCACTGGAGCAAACGCCTGCTCCAAGCATCTCTTTTGGTGTCCCACCACTTTTCACATAGCTTTTTGAAGGAACTGTTTGGATTTTCAGAGTATCCCTTCATTTTAGGAATGGCATAGACTATTCAAAATTTGAATTTATGCCTCAGTGAAACGGGTTGGAAACATCAGCAAGTGTTTTGCAGAAGAGCAGCAAAAGACCAAGTAGGGTCCATGCCAGGCATGGGGATGGGATAGAATGCCAAGAAATATTTCTGTCTGTACTCTTCAGATTTATGTAGGCTGGTGCTAGTTGTCTGATTTGTAGTGTGCATGTGCAAAAGGAGGAGTTTTGCTGAGCTGTCCTTAATTATTTATCCCATGTTTTTTTCAGTGGACAATGAAAACATAGAGTTTTTTCCTGTAGATTTCTTTGCTGGCAGTCTGATGGTGCAATAAGTGTCATACTTGTGACATTCAATTTAAACTTTAGAGAGGTAACAGGTCCTGTTAGGCTGAAAAAGAGACTCTGGGGCCTTGAAAGACTCCAGATTAAATATAAATCCCTTTCCTTGATGGGCTGAAACAGGAATGTGGGTGTGTTTGACTTTGCAACTAACCTAAGTGTTGGTAACTCTTCAGAAAATAAAAAAGAAACCCAAAACTAGAAAACCCCCTCACTGTTCCTACTGTCAGCTTTCTGTACGCAGAGGGCTGACAAACATGTTCAGGAAAGAGAATTTCACTTAAAAATGTGGCATGGATGCTTGCCCTGAAAACCTGAAGGGTTTATTCCTCTTATACAAAGAAGAAAGGAATATAAATATTGGGGTATTTTTGCTTTTCAAAAAGAATAAGAATTGATTTTTCAGATAGCACATGTGTGTTTTATGCTTTAGTCTGTGTTTATAAAAAGCACGTGCTATTGGTAGATGCTGAAGTAGAAAGAGATCTGAGGAGGTTCATTTGGTAAAAGCACTTCAGTAGAAGTGTTTAATATTATACAATTACATTTGTGTAATTCTTGGTATTTTCTGAGGTGCTTTAAATTTTCAGTGTAAAAGAGAAATTTGAATTATTTGCTTTTAATTATGTTTACATACAGCCCTATGGAAAGAAGTTTGTTTAAGACTTCTCAGAGCAAAACAAGGTCTGAGAACAGCTCCTCTTTTCAATAAGAATTCGAATAACTGCAGATTTGTATACAGAGATTTGCAGCTGTAACTGGCTGTCATTATTAGGAAATATGTAATTCCTAAGTTGTTTTTCTTGGTAAAGTTAGAAGTTAACTAGTCAGACTGGGAGATGTGGTGTGAATTTTAAAAAGAGTGTGCTAGGAGAACAGACTGCAGGAGGTTTAGTGGGTGAAGAAGCATTAGTACTTTAGCTGGACAACAACATTGGTAATCACAATTTTGTGTTAAATATAATCTTATCAACCCTAAGCACATTTTATGTTATTAGTAACTTACAGGTGGGAAGGTTTATAGTTATTTTCTTCTCTTTTTACTTGGAAGTATTTAAAATACATTTTTAATGTACCCTTATTGAGACCTAAACAAACAAAAAAAGAGAAATAATCCCTGTTCTGAAAATCTCTTGCTTTTTGGCACTTATGGATCAGAAAAGAGAGAAGTAGATTCTCATAAAATTTCCAGGGATGCTTGAGCCATAGCAGCTATAGTTCATTCCCTTTCTCTTTGCTTCTAAAACTTTCAGACTGTTTTCTGACAGCGATCACAGCCTGTGCTTTGTGCACTCACACATTGTGATGAGAGGGAAAATTACAAAACTGGAGAAGATGAATTTTGCCTTGAGTGACCTTGGACTCCTAATTGCTGGTTAGTGAAGAAACACCCCTTAGAAGTGCAAAAGACTGGGTCTGCGCAAGTGGGAAAACAATCTCTCGGATATTTTTCATGGCAAAAGTGGATCTGTAAATGATAATCAAAGAGCAGGCTATTCAAGAGTTTCTTCTCCTTGTTCCTTTCAATGCTTCCTATTCTTGTGCTGCATTCCTTATGCCCGCTGTGGCATTTGGAGATGAATGCCATCTCATATGGTGACAATAAGGCCAATTCAGTGCCCTTCTGTAGGACATTAGGCTGTATGTCCAGCTACACGTAAGGGACTAATTAAGTAGCTGTGAATAGCATATTTGAGACAGAAAGGTCACTGTCAGCACTTTGTGTGCTTATGCTAACCCGTTATGTTAGGAGAATAAAATGATGCATTAAGCATAATTAAACGTGAATTTGAGATGCTTCAAAGCAGAACCAGTTATTGTCACTTAATTGACTTGGTTGTGTTTTGTGTAAATGGTTCTTCAGATTTGGTTAATAATGGGATATTCTTGTATTTTTACAATGTATTAATTTCCTTAGCAGCCTGATTCAGTCTTCTTGTCAGCTTGCCATCCTTTAGTTGCATAATTGTATTTATAACTAAGTTATTATATCTGTCTTGGTTATCAACTGGTATCTGCTCTATAAAAGAAAATATATATTTGGAATAACACCCTGTCTAAAATCCTTTATGGAACAAGGTCTTATCTCTGTTGCTGCAGTTCTGTAATGAAAGGGGTGCATAAGAGGGGCAAAGAAAAGAGAGAGAGGTAAAAGCTGTACCTGCTGCTGATGTCAGCCCTGCATGTATGTCCATGTCTTGGTCACATGGATCAGGCTGTGATTCCCTCTTCCTTCGTTACTGTCTCAGATGGAGCTCAGGGCAAGGAGAGCTGAGTGGAGCACCAGCAAAGCCTTGCATGGTTTGTTTCCCTGCTCTGCCCTGAGCTCACTGCGAGTGCCAGAGAACCTCTCCTGCATGCTCTGCCCCACTGCTGTGACCTTCCCTGGGGCTGCTCACCTTCCTGCCAGCCTTGGGCCAAGAGCTTAAACCACAGAGGAAAGACCATCATCCTCATGTCCCCATTGTACCAGGCTCCTTCTCTTCGTGCCCTGTGCTGTGTGACACTGCAGCTGCCCATGTTGGTTCTGGTGTGCATCTTGAGAGGCAGACGGGCTGCAAGCTGTGGTCTCCTGGACACCAGCGCTGTGTTACAAACTGTGTGCTTTCCTTGTGCTTATTACTGATATAAACTGAACACCACTGTGCTGGGCACTGTAGGAATGGATAATAAATGGCAGTTGTTGTCAGAAAGAGTTACCAGTTCAGATCGTTTTGTGGTAAGTGATGAGGCAATAGGCTGCTAATGCACAAATTGCTCGGGCACAGGGGAAATATTTAAGTACTACTGTCATGATGTTTTCTGTGCTTAATTTGCTGGCATTATTATGTCATACTGGTGAGTTCACCACCCTCTCATATTGCTCTGCATTTATAATGACTAGTGTAATTTAATTTGTGTACTTTTCTTTGAAATCATTTCATATTCACAGTGTATTTTAAAAAAGAAAACACAGAGAGCGGAAATGCTAACGATTGTTTGGGAAGGTTGTTTGCCTCAGTTTTCCATAATGGCAGATGAAAACATTTGTTACGTGTTTTCAGCTGGCTTTTTCTCACAACGAGAGGTTATCACTTCAGTACAGTAGGGTAAGACTTTAATTGCATTCATCGTACATGGCAGGGGAATGGCTAGGATGGCCTCTGAGGATTAAAACTGTTTATCTGAGTATGAAAGAATGATTTGGTGATCTGCCAGAGCACTCTTGCTGTGATGGGAGGTTTTGCTGTCAAGCAGAGGAAGCACTCAGATAAAGAGCCTTTCTGTGCAATTCCCTTGGGTGCATGAAGGCTTTAGCACCTCGGAACCCTTGGCTTACCTGCTCTGCACCACACACTTGTGCTTACACTGAGTATTGGAGATCTGTGTTTCAGCCCCTGGGGCCATGCTAACATTCTCGCTGATCATGTTACAAATACATCACCAGAGCTGCTTTTGGACTTTCTTTTCATGGTTTCTCTGCAGTTGATAAAGGCATCTCACATTCAGTGCGAGTAACTGGTAGCCCTTACTGGTAAAACAGGAGCCACATGTGTAGATGATGCCACATCCATTGTCTTCTGGAACCTCATGAGTTACCCAAAAATATAACTTCAATCAAAACAAATTGGTAATGCATTCAGAAAGTACCACAAAAAATTTTTTTGGTTTTTTTTTTTTGGTGGTTTTTTTTTTTTTTGTGAGAGGGAAAGTAAAGAATTAAAAACAATCTACTGAAGCAAAGGAAAAAATTAAATATAATGACTGATGTATGTGTATCATTAAATAAAAATAAATGAATAATTAAGACATTGTCTATTATTTAATAGTTCATTTTGGTTTTGTGTTTGATTTGTTCTAAGTGCAAGAGAGGAAAATTTGTTCTCTAGTCCTTCAGTGGGAGCTGATTTCACTGGTCTTAAAACTTTAAATGCCTTTTTAATGGAGAAAAACAGCTTTTGATATTAAACACTTATAAACTTAAATGTGAACTTCTTTTATTAAAACCTGCTGACAGACAAATAACTTAAATCTTTATATGTAGAATTTTTATTTATAGGAAGGTTTAGCAACATGCGAAGTCAGCCTCTTGCATCGCCAGCAGAGCCTTACTGGAAAAATATTATTTCATTTATGAATTTATACTGCGTCTCTGATGCACCATGTAAAATTAACTTTTATCTCTAGACAAGATCTAAAACGTTTCCAGCAGTTCACTTGAAAGGGTGAGGAAAAAGAACTGTGTGTTAACTAAGAAGATGACATCTTGCCTGAGGCAATCTGCTTTTCTCCTGGCTCTAGGAGGAATTCCCTGTCTCCTGAAGGTCTGATTCTTTTTAAGTGTTTTGTTTTGTTTCTTTCTCTTTAAAAAATTCGTAGCTGTGGTCTTCTCAGATGCTTTATGAGATCCAGTTGCCAAAATGAAACAAAAAAAGAATAAAAGAACCCATATTCCTGGATAAGGTGAATCATCTCTTAGCCTGCCTCATCTCCAGTTAAGTGCAGTGTTTGATCTGCCTGGCTCTGGGGAGTGTTCTGATCCTGAAACAACTGGAATCCATAGGAGCAAATTGATCTGCTTTTAAAACATGGGAGGCTCTGTGTCTAACAAGTGCTTTTCATTGGGAAAACGATAATCGAATATCGTTTCAGGAGCACTGCAGAGGTTAAGCTATCAAGTGTCCAGCAGAGAGAATCCCACGGCTGCCTGCCCCAAACAAAGGGATCCTGCTCCCAGCTCCTTCTTCCACAGGTCTCAGCTTTATTTTGGGACAATGAAATATCATCTGCTTTGTACACTTTGAGAACAGCGAAGGGCAAAAAATCCTAATCTATTAGCAAAGAAGTTTTCCACTGAAAAAGTGACCAGGTTTCAAGTGCAGTGTGACTTTGTGAGCAGTTTGCCTCTGTTTAAAAGCCAAACTGAGGATTTGGGTTTTGGAGTGTGCTGCTAATCAGAACCCTGATGCTGCTTTAAAAATCACCATGGGAATGTCTAAAAATAATAACCATTTCTATGTAAATTAAAATATAAATGAACTGGTACATAAATGCTGTCATCAACTTTAATCTTGAAAATGCTGCTGAGCTTTAATGTGTTTTTCTGTCCACTTGGGCAGGAATTCTGCCCTGATTGATTCTCGTGTGTAATACTGGGCCTCGACATCTGTTTTGTCCTCATGTAGACACTGATCCCAAGCTTTTAAAAGTTTTAATGAGTTGTGAAATTTGTATCTGATATCCACCTTATTTTACTGATTTTTCCTGTCAGCGACTGGGAGAAAAATTAATTTCCTTGTGTGCCATGGAAAAAAAGCTTAACTAGGAGTCCTGTGTTGTTTTTCTCAGCTTTGTCTTCCATGATGACTCTCCATTCCCATTAGATGAGCCTAAGAGTGTGGGAATAGGTCTCTGTGTCACTTCCTGAGGCCTCCAAAGGTTAAATAAGGGGAATAATAGTATGAAGCAGGTCAGCAAAGATGGGCATAACCATGGTCACAAATTCTACACATCACTTGTGTATGAAAAAGTAAAAAAGTTCAGTGGTGATGTGGTAAGAGCTGGAAAAGTGTAGGAAGGTGGAGATGTGTAAGGGAAAAATGGGCATCAGAACACAAGTATCTGTTCTCTTTGTTCCCTGTTCTTCTGCAGCCCTTAAATCTGATGCTTGAAAGGTCTCTTTCCTTTCTCAGGTGGTGTTTGGCTATGTGTTTGTCTAATGGGTTTATGTAACTTTGTTTAAAATAAGGCCTTATTATTTGTATAATCATTGTAGAAGGCAAAATGTTACAGACTACAGAGATTTCTTTAAAATTGGAACCAGATATATATTTTTAATTTTATTTTTAATTCCAAATCACAGGAATTTTAGCTTCTGGGGTTATGAAAACCAGCGCTTTATAATTCCTTTATAATATAATTTTGTATAAATATACAAAAATAATACACTGGAAACCAAATTCTTCTACTTAGGTACAGTCTTAGTGTCATGAGTTAGATTGTAGGGAAGGTAGTAGCAGAAATGTTGGCATACCTTAAGTCAGTATTAAGCACCAAAGAATGAAAAATATTACTAGCTTTGGGGAAGAGCTTCCTCTTCCAGTGGTGCTGTTCAGCACAGCCTAAGCTATTCTGCCTGTGAGAAAGGTTTCCTATTCAAAGCAGGAAGAACGATGAGTGAAATCAAGTGAAAATAATTGCTTCTATCACCTCATAAGATTTTGTAATAATAGGTATAAATAATTGTTTATCACAGAGATGTTGCTTTTAATTTTGAAATATATGCTGCAGATATGGAACCATGTGGTTTTTTGGATGAAAAGGGACTATCTCCATTTTTGAACTACTGCCTCAAAGGAGGCTGTTTTCCTTGAAAGCTCTGTTGTTCTGACTATTTGTGCTTTGTAACATGCAAAACTAAAATGTTTTGGCATATGCCTTTCTTCTGGAATGAAACCAATGGGCCAACTTGTGAACCTCTGTTTCGGCAGTTCAGTGTGTCCATACAGACCCTGGACATTTTCCAAATACCTGCAGAGCCCACACTTCCTTAGGTTACCTTTAGCTTAGGATCTCAGAGGGAGCTCTGTTTGCTGTATCTCTGTGAACCAAAAGGCCATTAACTGGAAGGGTCAAAGTGTTAATGGAAGGAATACTCTCTGCTTGCCATTATCTTGCAAACGTTCTGTGGAAACCAGGGAAACATAACACTTGCTCCCTTTTTTCTGTAGGTGGTTTCTAAAAAGGTGACCTCAGTGTTCTGTGACTAAATAAAGAGATTAGATGCAAATGCAGAAGCCAACAGAAATGAACTTGCTCAAAGTGCTAGGGGAGAGCCACGCTCCATTATATGGCCACTTTGGTAGCATCAGGTCAAATTCCTCTTAGATGAGTAAAGGTCACAGAGATTGCATTGCTTAATTGCCCAACTTTCTCTTTGTACTCTCTGTTCCTATCCTTCCGTGTTCTCTGGGAGAAGAGCTCACTCTCCTCTCTGGGACTTGGCTGGATGGAAGGTACAACACAGAGAGAAGATAAAAGGAAAATTTCAGATTAGGGTCATGTCACTGACCAACTAAATAGTTTTTCGGGGTGTTTAAAGATGCCCAAAAATAGCTGAAAGTATTAAAAACAAAATGTGTAGCTTTTTTCAAGATACACACATGGTTTTTCAAATAGAACATGACGATGTTCTGTGTTGGATTTCTGTTCAGGATTGTTGTGAAGCTGTTTTATGGATCGTAAATTCTTTTGTTATTTATTAATGCTTTTTATAATCTCAGTTTTGACGCTTGAATAGTCTTCGGGAAATGTAGAAACAAATATAAAACATAGAGGTAGTCTGTGATACATTGTCTAAAGTAGTCACCCCCGACAGAGAAGTAAGAATTATTAGCCATGTGAGGGAAATTAAGTGTGGATGTGAAAAGTTGAATTGATACAGGAAGTGCAAGTTTATGGGTCCAAAGTAGCACTTTTTAATGCATTTTTTTAATACTGTGCTAAACATCAAGAGAGTCTTGATAGTCTCATTTCAGCTTTCAAACTACATTTCCTGCATTTGTCTCCATATTATTTTAAAATTGGCTTAGAACTGAAGTAAATTAACTGATTATGACTTCAGATTAGAATGCATATGCAAAAGCAGATGATAATGCATTAATTAAAACTACACATATGTATATGTAAAGAGTTTATCTAAAGCATATTTCCAAGAGGAATTTAAAAGAGGAGCGTATCCTTTGGTTTTTTTGAGCCTAAACTAGGCCAGAGTCATCACTGATGACATCATTCTCAAACCTACATTCTGAGTGGAATGAGGTACAAGTATCCTTTGGAGAATCCTGGTTAAAAATCCTTTCTGTGCATGGATCCATCAGGGTCCTCAGGGCACGAGGAGGCTGGTGGGGAGGTGACAAACCCAACAGCAGGTTACACCCAAGGCACTGTGTGTTCTGGCCAGCCGTGCAGATGTGCTGGCAATCCCAGCATGACAGGATTCTGACCAGTTATTGCTCTTGCTTGATTGCACTGATTCTCAAGAGAGCCAGGTTTGGATCAAACAAAGGGAAGAAGAACTGCTCTCGTGTTTAATGTTATCTGATCCATTTACCCTGTGGCTCCAGTTATTTTGGGTTATACAGTTTTTCAGTTTTCCATTTATTTTTTCCTCTTCATTCCAGGAAGATGCATTAGTGATCAGAGCCACCCTGCTGTGGAAAACATCTGGCAAAATTCTGCCATTGTCATTGTCAGCTGTCAGTTTTTTCTTTCAGTTTCTTTCCAAGTTACACTACTTCTTTTCACTTTCCATATATTAAACACTCCAGTTCTTAAAACTTCAAGTGCCTTGACCATTTTATTCCTGCACCATGAATATGCTGCTTAAGTGACATGCCACACATGTCAAACTTATGCTAAGAACAGAAGACACTTTGGGGAAAAGCATTCAACCATTAAGAGGGAAGACTAAAACTGAAAAACTTAAACAGTTGTTGAAAACCTTGCCTTCAGTTTGACCCTCATTGTATGGTTTCTTATTTCATTGCACTAACCCAAATTTTGTTGTGAGTCCAGTTAAACAATTCTGTATATTTAAAAGTCCCTGCAAGTTCTTACAACAGCTTGCTTATTTTCTTTGCAGCTGTTTTTGTTTTGTTGTCTTATTTATAAGTGAATGTTAGTTCTTTTCTTTCAGTATTTTGATTCATAACACTGCTTTTGACAGAAAACTGCATACAGCTTGTGAATAAAATCATGCAGCTTCTACCAACTTTAATTGTAGAAGGGAAAACAGACAAGGTACTTGTGCTGTATTCACATCCTTGAGTTAACTCTTGCTATGTATGTCCAATAGAAGTTATGTAAACTTAACTAACAAAATAGTTTTCTGTATTTTCTGGTGAATAAATACTGTTCATTAAGATTAATTAGTAACTCACTGTTATTCATTGCAAGGGAAGAAAAATTAATTTAATATTTTTACATTGGTGATTTCATAAATAATATTTATGCTGAGTCATTCTTGACTCTTTACGAGATTTTAAACATTTCTTCCATTCCCCTGTAAAAGATCCTCTCTCACTTATTTTGGCTTCTGTGATGCTAAGACAGCAGACTTTGTCTTCTTTTAAGGTTGGAGGTTAATTGACAAAAAATTTCTTCATTCACATTTCAAAGTCTTCTATCTGATTTGTCACATTGTGGAAAGACTTTGAACTTGTGTTGGAATGTCAGATCTCTAAAAAAGGCTTCAGAGAACCCCAATTTTTTTGCTCTACTTCAGGGGTTGGGGCAATAAATGATTCTTAGGCCTTTCTCTGAAGGTTGCACAGCTAATTCCACCTGCTTCAGTTATAGTGGCCACAAGTCTCCACTAACTTGCCTTCCCTTCCACAGAAAGGGGATGACCTTTCTGACTGATGCATAAATGAAGGAACAACACTCACTAAGTCTGTCAGAAGTATTTGTCTTTGGCCACCAAACAGAACCTTTCTTGGGCAAATGAGAGGCGGAAGTGGGGTGTGTGAAAGCCAATGCTGAGGCAGCTGCTGGGAATTTCAGTCAGTGAGGTAGATCAGAGTGTTGTGTTTTCATAGCCCCATCACAAATATTTCGTAGATGCTGTATTTTGTAGTTGTGAAAGCATCTGACTGGATAACTACTAATAGTGATATACTTCTCTAATCTGTGTTTTCTGACGTGGATCTTTCATCTTGTCTCTGAAATGGATTTTTTTCATATTATCTGCTGTGTTTTTTCTGCTGTACATCTTTGGGACCCAATAACCCACAGAGAATTTCATTTAAGACAAAAGAACAACTCCCGCAGAAAATAAGTGGAGCCTTCTCCATGTAAGCTGTAATTGAGGTTATACATGGCACATTGCCTTTGGCAGAGTTCTGTTGCTGAGAAACTCAAACCATGATTTTCAGGCTGCTGCAGTGTAAGCAAAATGAATTAATTATTAGAGACAGTGGAAGAATTAGAGGAAAAGAAAATGGCTTCTTGAGTGAAATATGACATAGTGACTTTGGGAAAAAGGGAGGAGGAGAGCAAACAACTTAGTAATGAATAATCCACTTTCATGTAGCTAATGACTCCTTAGCAGATCTGCAGGAGTTTTTCTGCTGGCTGGATTTGCCCTCCACAGGCTGTCAAATGTTTCTTAGAAAATTAATTTTTGCTACCTCTTTCATGTATTTAACTGTGATGCTCTGATAAGGGGATTGGCAGGTATCAAGTTGCCAATATTGTGGCCTGCAAGTTGGTTTTAAATATATTTTTCAATTGACTGCAAACACTCTTACCTCAGGAGAAGAAAACAAGTGGAAAAGAATGAAATAAAACATGCTTTTTGATAAATTTGAGTAAAACACTGGCCTGATTAAGAAACCTTTTCAAGTTTAATATTTAAAGAATATGGGCTATACTATTGAAGTAAATGTTCACAGGTGTGCCTCTTCATCATTTGCTGAATCAAGCCTTTCTTCCACAGAGGTACACAGTACTTCAATTTTGAGGTTTTTCTTATTATCTGCTTTGAAAGGTGTTTGTTTACAGTCTTGGATGCTGTCTGGGTGAGTTTATGTCCACATAGGAAAATCACCAGTCTGTGCTTGGATTTTGGTACATCTGCTGATGTAAACTTTATACCCTACGAGAGATCTTCTAGAGATGTCAAGGAGAAGGATGGCTAATAGGGACTATTTGACATGTATAATACATAGCAAACCTGCCCTTTCCTAATTTTTGCCTTTCTTGCACTTCATTACATTGTTGTTTACTTTTTCTTTCTTTCTACACTTTCATTTTTACAATTTCTCATTGAGCTCCATTATCTTGAACAGATATCAGTGAAGCCATTGTTTTATTTTCTGAGGGTCAAGGAATGCCATGAATCTTCCTCCACTGGAAAAAAGGGATTTTTTAAATCTTTGAATAGCCTCACACATTTCCTCCATCTCGTGTTTTCAAAGCGTTCCTGTTGGGTAGTATGGGAATGCTCTGGGAGTACCACAGGTGGATCTGATCAGTTCAGTCTCTCCTCTGAGGAGGGTAAATCAGCTATTGTACAATGGTATTCTGCAGCAGTCCACAGGAATTGATGCTCACAGCTGAGCCCACTGCCTCTGTGCTTGGGGTTTTATAATGGGAGAAAGGCTTTGCAAACATACAGTTAGGTCACAGATTTGCATGATGTTTTTAAAGAGTTCACAGGAGTACCCTTACCTCCTTATTTTACTTATTAAAGCCATTTTTAAAGAAAGATGCATTTCTCCAACTCTCATCTGTATACAGCTATAATTTTCACCCTGAGAGAAAAGCGTAAGTTTGTCAGAAAGCTCTGAAAATATTATTTGACGCATCAAAGATTCTACAAGATAAAACTGTTTGTGGTAGTATGAAATGTAAGTAACTCTGTTGGTAAAATAGTTCAGATCCACATTGGAGCAGCTAAGAGGAGAGAAAAACTCTTAAAGACTCTTATCCTGAAGTCAAAAGGTGGGTGTTAAACCCTGCCACACCCCAACTTCTCTTTGAGGTCAGAATATGAATTTTGTTGAAAGTCAGTTGGATTCATACATTTGAAAAAGGTACCTTTAATAAATTTTAAGGTGGTTTAATGTGGAGATGTTATGAATGCATGTATTAATATGTTCAAGTTGAGTTGAGATTGAAATTTAGAATGACTGAAGAAGGGTACAGTGATCTCTCAAGTTCTTTCACCAATTTTTCTTTAATGTGCTTGATATTTTTATAATAGACTCCAGCTTGCCTTTCTGTGTGTGGTGCTGACACCCTGAATTGAAAATTATGGCACAGCTCAAGGATGAGATCGATTGAAGTGCTTTTTATTACTGGCTGTTCCCAGGCAAAATGTTTTAAGCAAACTGGGTAATGGAGGGAAATTGCATTATATGGAGTGCTGGCCTTAAAGAGATCTTTCTATTATGCCTTCTGATAAAACAGAAGTACATTCAAATTGCAGTGTGTGTACAAGGGGGGAAAACCTGCATTTTGGCAGTTTAAATGAATGAAACTGAAAATCCACAAAATTGAGTTGGTTTTTGTGTTAAGATGTTTGATAGAGGGCATCCAGTCTATTGGAAGGCTAGTTGAAGTCCCCAACTTTTAAATTTGGAGGAGCCTGAGAAGCTGACAGATACAAGTGAGCAGCTTTCCAGAAATCTGTAGCCCTTTGTGTCCAAGTGCCTGTGTCATGGGTTTGGAAGTGGAGGTTAAAGGTTGGAATCCCCCACAGCCATCTACAAATTGTGCCAGTTTTGGAAAAAAGAAAGATGCTGGCTGTAGTGGATCAGAATAAAGATGCATTCAGCCCAGTGCCATGTCAGGTACCAATGAGAATATTCCCAAATCTCAAATTATTAGCCCATTTTCCACATATTTGAACAGAGACATCCTTGGCAAGCAGTAGTGGTATTTTCCATAAAATAACACAAGATTTTGCTTTCCTGAATGTCTCTTGTTGCTTTTGAACTCCCATTATGCTTCAGATTTGGGTGTTCTGTCACTTTTTGCATTCTTTTATTGCATGTTTATTAAAGACCCATGTTTCTATTTCTTCAGCCTCCTTGCGGTGTGTTATATGTGACTCACTGGAGTCAAATGCACATGGAGAGGTGGTGAACAACTGCTGCTTCATCACCTTCTCCAGGCTGCTCAAGTCACTATGATCCTTCACAACCCTTTAAAGTAGTAATTGTTAGAGTTGCCATTTTAAAATACTTTGTGTTAGTTAGTGAAAGAGAGTGGGGTTTTTTTGTGTGCCTAATGGCTTGTGTATGTTGGTTAGGGCTACGTGCTGAGCTCCTGGAGCCCTCAGTGGGGCTTGAAGGAAAGGAGTTCTCTGTTACAAGACGAGGGTGGTGTCCATGAGTTCATGTAAACACAGGTAATTACACCATTGCTGGAGGGGTGTGTAGAGCTGCATTTTCTTTGTTTTGATTTATCTATTTTTACCACTGCAAGGTAATGCCTTTGATCTGCTCCTGTGGTTTGCGTTGTGCCCAGGAAGCAGCCAGCACTCTGTTCTCTGGGGTGAGCTTTACCTGTGCTGCTCCCAGGAGAGAGGAGCATCATCTACATAGCAAGCACCCCTTTTTTCCTAACACAGTGCTGCTGCTTATGTGGTCAGATAACTCATGTTTCAAAGGGCAACACACTGTGTTTCATTTCCATTTATTTTGCATTGCGCATGTTTTGCTTTGCATCTGCCTTAATGTAATTTGCTTTACACTTGCCTTAATGTGTTGGTTGTAAGAGGCAGGCATCCCTCCTAATGCAATTACAGCTTATCTTTTGGGATAGTAAGCCTGCTGTGGGACAAGGTAGCTGTGAGGGCTGGTGGAGATGCACTGAAACCTCCCTTACAGGATAAGCTGTCTTTTCTGGCTGACACTGAATAGCTCACGCAGGAACCTACATTAACAAACTGCTCATTAGCCAGCAGTGAAAGCAGAGAGGTCAGTGCCACCTGTGGGCCTCTTCCTGACTGATACACTGCTTCCCTCTCCTGCCAGGTGGATTTGGACACTGTTGATACAAACTTCACAATCTGATCAGAATTCCCCTCTGAAGTGTGAACCTCAGTCACCTGTCAGGGACTCAGTCTGGCTGGGTTTGTAAGAATAGATAACAGGCAACTAGATGCCATAAAAGAGTGGCTTTCATGAAATCTTATAAGATGATGATGGTTATTTGAGAAGAATAACAGGCAAAATGGGAAAGGGTAAAAACACACAGAGAAAAGGAAATGCTCATCTACAGTTCATTAAAACAGACCTCAGCCGTTCTCATAACTGTCTTCCTCATCCTATGATACTTCTCTGTCCTTAACAAATTGCCTCTGACAAGGAGACGGTGTGTTGTTTCATAGATAATCTCCTCTTTCAAAATTTAAAGTATGTATTTTTAGGGATTTTTTTTTTTAATTTTATTTTCATGTGGTCATGATGGATAAGGTGCTGTAACCCCAGTTCACCACAGCACTTAAGCATGGGCTGAAGAGCCCTGGTGAATAAATGGCTGATAAGGGAAGTTCTTTAGCTGTCTGATTAAAAAACCAATTTTTCCTTTCCAATTTTTTGTATCCCATTTTCCTGCCTATTGCCATGTTTTTTTGCACTAATGTTCAATACAACATGGTAGGATTAGAAGAATAGCTGTTTGGTCTGGCTTTGCAGGACACAGTTTGGAAGAAATTAGTGCCACTAAGCTGCAGAACTGTGCACTTTCCTTCTCAATATGCTTGTGTTTAACAGTTTGAAAATTGGTCATTGGGCCCTGAGGATACATGCATATATTTAGTCTGCTAATTTTGGGACAGCCACGTTGTTAGAGCACAGTTGGTCTTTACCACCAAGGTGGAACATGCTGCATTAACAACGTTTCTGAGCTCTGTCCTTCTTGGTTTGTAGGATGTCATGCCTTGGTGACCAGATTGAGAGGATCTTCATTTGCCTTTCACAGTGAATTGATGGCCCTCGGCCAAATTAGGTTCTCCTGATGCAATATGTGCATGGGTGTGGAAGCACAGATAGAAGTTCTGGCTTCCCTGTAATGGGATAATGGAAAGTCTGTAGGGAATGGGACAATAATTTCCCCATTATGAATGGGCCTATGAAATGAGTTTTCAGTTCCACTAATGTAAGTCTTCTCTATGCCCACTCAATTTACTGTCTGCTGTGCCTCTGGGTCTGCTCTAAGAAATGCTTCTGCACTTGTCTAGACTGATTAGGATTCACATAAATAGATGCTTTCTATATGAAATGCATTTTGGCACTGTATTGACATTGGAATATATTACTCTCTTAGCCTTTAACAGTTGAACAAATTTAAATAAAATGATGGCTCATTTTTACAAGGTGATAAAATGAACATAATTGGGTTAATAACTTAATCTGGCAGCCTGGAATTAGATTACACATACCTGTACGCATAAAATTTGATTAGAGAAAATCAGATTTTCCATTCCACTTGCTGCTTTTGTGACCTTTGGTTATTCCATGTCGTTGCCTAGAAGGAGGCAGCTCAGACCAGCCACTCCAAATTTCATGGTCACCCATTCCAACCCCAATTGCTTTTTGTCTGTGCTGTTATCTTACTATGGGGCAACATTTGTTTTCCCTTATTGTTGCTAAATAAATTTCCTGTAGAAATGTCAGTAACAAGAAGAGGGGTTTAGTACTGCTCAGGCAGATGGCTCTCACAATTATTTCCTGACAGAAACAAATCAAATTGGCTGAGATGAATTTTGGGGATACTAGTAGTGGTTAGTTTGTTTTCCTAGAATTTGCTGTGTGAGCTTATTTTGCTTATCAGTCTTTGGTTTGCTTTTTGAGGGGTTTGGTGGCTTTGTGTGTTCGGGGTTTTTTTCTTCTTTTTTTCCCCTTTTTTTGTTTTGGTTTGTTGTTTGTTTGTTTAAGTATTTAAAGTCAATTTTCCATTGCAAAGAGGCCCTCAGTGGAGTTGTTGCAGACACTTGCTCAGTCACCAAGCCATCAGCAACTTCTGTCACCAGGACTTCAGGAGCAGAACAAAAAGTTCCAGAACGTACATATTGCTGCAAATTACTAGTTGTGTTGATGTACCTCCGCCACATGCTGCTTTGTAGCCACTCCTTTTCCCCCTTAAAATATTAAAATACTGCCCTGGGACCATCAGGTTATATTTGTGACATGTGCTCATGATATGGCACAGTAAATGGATTCTAATTGATTTGTTACCCTTTCAGATTGAGACACTTATATACAACTAATTTAAATGTTGACAGCAGATGAAAAGCTTAAATACCAATTGCTCTTCTAGGAGAAATGTTGTTTTAAATTAATCACTTAAAATTCAGATTTAATGTAGTCAAGTTTAGCGATTGAGTAGACTATTTAAATAGAACATCAAATTAATAGATCTGGAAGCCTCTAATGTTTAAATGAACGAATTAAGGCATCAATGCTCATTATTTAGCCTTTTAAGGATGTACTAATGTCAAAGCTGAAGGAAAGCTGGCAAAAGTTGCATTTTTCTAGGACATGTTGATCAGTCATCTGTTTCATTGTCAGGAGTTGCAGTAGCCCTTCCCCTAAGTGATGGATTATATTTTCTGTGGTGTATGCTTGGATGTGTCACGGTGGTGTGTATTGTCCAGGTGCTATGTGAAGTTGATCCTATGCCTTGACATGCACACAAGGAAGGTTATGTGAAAACTTCAGCTTATGTTCTAGCATGGGCAAAATATTTCCTTCTGTTCCGGATGTTGTTCTGCCTATCGGCATGTTATTAGCAATTTTATTCAGTAGAATCTGCGACAGTAAAATGCTGTGGCATTGTTCACTTTGGGTTACACTTTTAAAATTGCTTTTTCTTGCTGCCTGTTGCTATGCAAACTTTATGTGTGTATATCTTCTGTGATGAAACAGGTTTGCATTGACTATGGCATCCTTGAAAGCTCCGTCCAATTTGTAATAAATATTTTTATTGCACTTGTTAACAGATAGTATATATTCCTGGTATTATATCATAATATTATGTCTGTCATTGTAACACCTACTAGGGAATGCAGATGAAATTCATCTCAGAATTTCAGACATCTTCTTCATGACATATCTAAATCCCTTATCCTGAACAGGTTTTGTACTGCTGTTATAGTGTCCTTCTATGTAAATACATTGAATCTCAGATGCCCTCCTTTTAGGAAATGATTGTTATCATGGGCTCTTGACCAATGCATGACTGCAGCTAAAAAACTGAACCAGATGTTACCTTGTCTAAGGCCTGGACTGCAAGTGTGCAGAAGAGAATGTTAGACTGCATTGAGTGTTTGCACTTCAGATGCTTCTTCACATGTTTTCTGAGAGAAAACCTGTCACAGAACATAAAATGATCCATATTGAAGCAAGTGAAAATAATTTAGGGGTACAGAAAGAATTGGTCTTTTTTTTACAGAAAGACTCAAAAGGTTGTTTTCCCTGTAGAGGAAGGTGTAGAAAGCATCAAATAGTTGTTATATACAAGAACACAGAGGTGAGAACTTGGTTTGTTTGTGGTGTGTGAGGAGGAAGGTGGGAGAGTGAAACTGAATGAGCTGCAGGAATCAACAGCTGACATAAAAAGTGTGCAATGTTTGATTACTTACAGCTCTAAAATATTAACCCAAGTCTTTAAAAGAAGTAAAAGCAAAAGGTGGGAGGTGAGGGGCTGGGATTAGACCTTTGTAGGTCAAAACTTACGCGTGAAGGGAAAAGCCTCTCAAGTTACTTGGTGTTCAGTGGAATGAATGAAACCAGATTTCCTCTGGGGATGTGTCCTTTGTCACCTGAATATCCCCAGTGAATTAACAGCAGCTCCTTTTCTTTCTGCTGCCCTGGACTGTGCTGGGAGACCCTTACCTCTGCTGGGTCAAAAGGCTTTGGCTTGGGTGAGGCATGATTTGGCTGATGGGCTGTAAGTGTGATGTGATGGATTGTCCGGGTGCTGCCAAATGGGATGAATAGCTGCAGGCAATGGCCTGTCTCTCCCTCAGCAGATGCAGGAATGTAGGTGTTTCTTTAGGTCTGTCAGCTGGTGTTCATGATACTCTGGGAATTTAATTGTCTCAAAGACTTTCGTGCCCTTTCATTTCAGTTTTGATAAAGTTGGCCAAAAGGTTCAAAAGTCACGTTTTGGTGGTGGAAGAAGGGAAACTGTCATGGCCAGAGCAGTCACAATAAAAGCCTTTTTGCTTTATGAAACTAGACCTAAATGAGAAAAACTGGGTTTTGGAAGTAATTTAAATGACCCTGCTTCAGGGCAAAAGATGAAGTTGGATCACATTCACAAAGTGGAGAAGACGTTTCTCTTTAAGCATAGTTTCATCCTTTAACTGTGTCCAGCTGGATTTCTTATATCTTCCTTGGGAACATTTGGTATTGGCCGCAGCTGATGAAATGATACTGAAGAAGTTGAATCATGATCTTGTCTGGCAGTTCCTAGACTGCTAAGTCTACCACGCTGTCCTCGCAATCCTGATTAATACAGCTTACAGATACTCTTCTTTTGCTAAGTAATTTAATTGTATGTGCTGATTATTTAGGACATTTTTATTCCTTCCAAAATTTTAAACTCGACTTCTCTTGTATTTGGGAGATGGAGTGGCTTGTGAGGGAATAAGAAAGCGCAACCTTGCCATGTTCCTTCTTAAACGTGCCTGAAGAGCAAACTGGAACAGCCATCCCTGAGTTTTGGGCATAACATATGTTCTGTGTCGATCCAGCTCTCTACTCTTATAAAAAATGGGGAGAGCTAAAAGAGATACTGACAGACCAGCATGGTTTCTGTGGTGTGTGATATGTGCCAAATTTCCAGTGATCCAACAAAGCCATCTGGTTTCACATTTATCAAAGGTCAGTACTTATGCATTCTAGCAGCAGTGCTCAATTGATTCACTGACATGAAGGTAATTATGAGCTTGGGTCAGAGTCAGGATGAAGGTATAGCAGTGAAAAATTCTGTATTTTGATGTCAATCCTTTAGACTGTCTAGACTGTACTAAACTGAAATGTTCTTAGATTCTGTCTTTTCTTTAGGGTATATGGAGTTTGGTGTCCACTGAAACACCAAACTTGTAAGAGAAAATCATTGACTTATTAAAAATACCTATGCAATATGCATTTTTTTAGCAAAACTCCTAAAAATTAAAATAAAAACCTGGGAAACTTTAAACATGGCATTGGAAAGGGAAGGATCTGATAGATGTCCTTCTGACACAAAGAACAATAAAGCAGCTTTTGATTCAGGACTTCATTTTAAGGATTCCAAGCATATACATTGTTCAATTACATTTGTCTGTTAGGATTCATTGATACAACTAATTTTCAGGACCTTTATGAAAGAACATATTTTTCAGTTAAATTTTCATTAGCTCCTTATATAAAAGCAGCAGAAAGAGTTTTGCTCCTCTGGTTCACACATTTGTCTCTAGTTAGCCTAGAATTTGAAACACCAGAATTTTTTTTATGCATAGTCTAAATTATGAGATTATGTGGTTTAGAAGCATCACAGCCATATGACAGTCTTTGCTTATAAACAGAGATATTGTATCTTCAGAGCAAAATGTGCTTTAAGACTGAAGGGGTGTACTTATATCCAGAAAGGATCTACCATCCTTGTGTGAGAGGTTGAACCTAGAGGATCAGAACTTCCTTGCTATTATTATATTTTTATTCACTGATATTAGTCCATGATATTACCCTGCTGATAGCATTTCCATTTTACAGGTGAAGAATGAAAAGCAGATTCATCCTGCTGCATCTAACACAGAGGTGAAATGCAGTGTATTGGTGACAACTATATGACTTCAGTTATTCCAGTGCCAAGCAAATTAGATAGTTTCTTGTACCCTCTCCTCAGAAAATCTCCTGTGCCAGCGTGCCCATGAAACCTCAGTGCAGCGCTTTGTAGAAGTTATTTTCTCCATAACACAGAGTTTTTCTACGAGTCTTTAAGGAATAAGGCCCAAAATCCATTAATTTGCTCTTGAGCTTGAGCAAGTATGACGTGTCCCACTTCTGCTCCTTCAGGAGGAAGGGAAAGAGAGATCTGTGACATAATAATCTTTACTGTCATCCTTAAAGCCAGGAAGGAAAAACCTTTTTTTTCTTTATTGCTCCTCCTCATCATCCTCTGAAGAGAAAGCTTCTATACTCTTGAAATTCATGAGGAGCTATTCCTTCATCCCAACTTGAACTCTTCTAGGGAGAACAACCTTTGCTAAGTCAGCAGTATCCAAATTCTTCCCTTTCCACAAGAAAGCATTCAGAGGTATTGATTGCTTTTCTTCCTTTCTTTTTCCTCTGATATACTCTAGTAAGAAAAGTTAAATCAGTTGCTAAGGCTCATGTTTCCTCAGCAGATTCTGCTGCTTACTGTGGAAACATATCTTATCATGCAGCCTGCCTGAGCCCAAGAATATTTTGAAAGACAAACACTTAGCAGATAACCCACTTTTGTCCTTTGCATTGTAAAAGACTACCCATCCCTCTGATCAAAGTTTTCGTTTTGGCACAGAATTTGCCATCTGACAAGGCTCACTTGCCATATTTCAATCACTCTTTTGGAAAACCATTTTACAGCTTGGAAGATGTCTGTGTAAAACTCCACCAGTCAGAACTGAGTGGAAGCTTTGCCACTGACTTTAGTGAGGTCAGGATTGCATCCAGTGTTTTTTAGCGCTGTTAAGCAGAAAGACAGAAACCCTTCCTGTCAGTAACAATTAGTTGTGGAAGTGCAGTGGAATTATTGCTAGAACTTTAATGGCCCAATAAATCAAAGTGGTTCAAGCTATTGAGGGCAGCCTAAGATACTGCTAGGGTACAAACCAGGGTATCGTGATTCCTTCCACTAGTTTTCAACATTTATTTCTTCTCCCCATACTGCTCCCTGTCTGCCACCTTTGGGAGGAGGCAGAGAGGCAAAGAGAGGGAAGAAGGAACCAAACCTGCACTGCGAAGTTAAAATTCTGTCATGGTTGGTTTTTACAGATTTAAAGGGTAACCATTAAGCCGTGGTTGAATACACTGCTGTAAAATATAGTTATTGAGTGGTTTTGCTTCTTAGCTTTTACCTTTTCTCCATAAAATTTCTGCTTGATTGGCCTGGATTCAGTGAAACCTCTCATTAGGGCCCCATGGTTCGTTAGAGCTTAAAGAGGCATCACTGAAAATTGAATTGACTGTGCTGTGATTCTCTAGCTGCTGTGGTTAGTCATCGTCCGATGTTACGCTGTGTCCTCTGCATGCATAAATCTTTCTCAACTCCATAGTATTTGTTAAGGAGTTAATTTGTTTAATATTTAAACTCTGAAATGCAGAATCAGTAGAGAAACTCTTTGTGCAACGTAAAAAAATATAAGGAGTGAGTGCATTTCATTCAAAAATGTTTTCAAGAAATTACTCTGATAATCTATACAAAACACTGATTTTCACACTTGGATTTTCTTCATTATCTTTTGATTTGAGAGATGAGACTCTGACAATTCCTTAGGCTTGCGACTGCTATTAGCCAGATTGAGAGTCAGAGGAACAAATGCCATCATGAAAAATCAGTCTTTAAAACTTTTCTCCCCATCCCTCAATAAATGGAATAATAAAGCATAATTATGTTTTTTCAATCAAAGTTAGAGTCACGTTTGCCAGAGCATGAATGTGATTTGCATATGTAACTCACTGACAGTGAAACTGAGTCTGTCCTGATTTGAATTGTGAAATAAAATATATGGAAAGGGATGGGGTCTCATTTAAGAAACTAATGAGTGAATTGGTGAAAACAGCAACAATGGAAATGTTTTTGCATGTGCAGGCACAGAGTGTCCTACTTGCCTCTTTGAGAGGATAACTATGTCTATTAATGTGTGTTTTTGTTGAAACAGGGAGGGGAGCCTGTGACATGTGAAATGATGATACAGCTCATGGTAGCCCTTTGATCTGGAGTGATGGTGATGTGACTATATTTGACCCAGGAACTATTTTTGCCCTCCAGCTGAAAATCTGACATTATAGAAATTATTGCTCTTTTAAATGGTGGTGTCAGGATTTTTAAATAAGCAGAAAAATGTTCTTTCAAGGAACTAGGCCTTTCCTGCCTTGCTGTGGATGTGCAGAGTACCTGGAGGAGAAAAAACATGGGCTGGCTCTTCCTAGGAGCAGGGAGGAATCTCTTTGGTCTGCTTTTGTTAAAAGAAATATTAATTCATTTCTTTTGTTTATTTCATGCATCTGATCATCTGCTAATTGCCAAGAGATGTAAGGATAATACATGGCTGTAGGTACACGAGGAGGTTTTGAGTTAGATGAACTTGTTTGAGGAGAGCTTGCAGGCTGTGGGTATATCAGTATTGTTTAAATTTGTTATGAGCAAGCCCCAGAAATAATATTGTAGCATTATTGTTGGTATCACATAAACTTGGGTTTATCTCAAATAACAGAGAGCAAGAAGCAATGATAATCTCCATTTTAATCTGTGTACTTGTGAAATGAAACATCATGCAAAATTACTGAGTTTTGTCTCTGGGGAGCTGGAGCACACTGATACAATGACATATTTAATCAGAAGGAATATATTTAATAAGAAGGCGTTATGTGTCAAAAACTGTAACTAAATAACACAGGAGCTGCTTAGAGATACCAGGACACAAAATTTACACTTTCTATTCCATTTCTATGAAATGAACATTTAAAGGTCAGGAAGAAAGGCTAGCATTTGCATTTAAATGGAGATATTTTAAGTTGAAATGGTGATTGCTGACCTCTGTCCTGACTCAAGCGGATTTTTGTTTTGGTTTTAGGACAGAATAAGGCACAGGAAAAAAAGAAGGTGAAAATACTATAAATCGGTAAAATGCTAAAACTAGTCTCAGGTTCTGCTTTATTGCCACCTATTTGCACATATTTGGTCTTCATCAAGCTGTTTTGTGCTTTGTGTAATTTTAAATAATATTTGGCCTCTAATCATAGCCACCGTAGGGTTTCCTGAAGGGGAATACTTTACAAATTCAAGGAATCTGAGTAAGAAAATACCACGGGAAACTGCCAATCCACATGCTCAGGCTCCCTGTTTTCTCAGAGCACACACATTTCTCATTGTGTGCATGAGACAGGTGAGAATTTTACCCTGTTCATAGGCCTGAGGTTCAGCCCAACACGTACCTGAGAGAGTTACAACATTTTCATCATGCACTGTGCTGCACAAAGTGATGTTCCAGCTTTGGAGCTGCACTGCAGTGTCTCAAGGATTCAGCTGTGATGGGAAGCACTTTGCTCTTCCTGCTTCCTCAGTGCTGCTGGGTGGGCTGCTGGCAGCCCAGACTGGGTATCTCCACACTCAGCTTTGTGTTCCACTCTGCAGCAAGTGATGCTTGCACTGCACGGCGTGGGCAGGAGCTGAGGCCTGTTTCTCCATTCATCTGCACTGAGTGCAAATATTCATTGCTTTTCCCATTCTCCTCTTGTTTCGCGAGAGATGTAGGCTAGACAAAAGATGAAGACACAGCTGTGACTTCTCTGCTGCTCCCAGCCTGGGCCAGACAGTGAAAATCCAGAAGTCACAGTCCTGAGATTCAGATTTGCCACTGCTCTGGGGCTGACACATGTTCTGTGGTGGCACTTCAGGTAAGACTCAACTTTGTCTGTGTACCAAGTTCTTGAGGGAATTTTCACTTTTTGTCACACCACTTACAAGTGTATGTGGAAAAAGTGCCACGTTACCCTCTGAGAACTGCCTCTGAGATGTCACCTGCATCATCTTCTGAGCTGTCAAGAGTGGCAGCAAAATTTTCACTTATTTGTTAAAGAACCTCCTCGCTGCAGGGGTTTGCTGCCTTGGAAATAACGCAGTGGATGGGAGAGACACATGGAAAATGCACAACCTGAAAGACATTTAAAAGGTGTTAATATTTGAAAAGAAACCTGCTATTCTTAAAACTTGGATAAGTGACTCCGTATGCATGCAGCATATTAAACTGTAGATAATCTCTCTAATTTGGTAGCATTTAGAATGCTTGCATATTTACTTTCTTTAAACATAGGCTATTTATTTAAAATTTGCTAGAGACGGGAGATTGAGTAGTTTCTGGTATTACACTGCTGATAGCTTCCTGAGAAATTCTAGCCTTAAAACCACATGGTTGTGACTTGTTTTTATAATTCTGAAATCTGAAATACTCGTATGAACCATTTGGAAGTACCTGTCCAGACTGGTATAGTCAGAGAACTGGGGAAAAAAAAAAAAACCACAGCAGGAAAAGTTTTTATTACCCCTTGATAATGATAATGTCTGAAGACTTATTGGTAATAAAATTTTCATCTAGAAATATGAGTTTTTAATTGATCCTGCCCTTTTAATAAATCATGTCCATGCATAAAGATTCCTGTTCCCACAGACTTGAGTAGGGGTGAAGGGTCAGCTCTCCTTGTAACAGCTCACCTCTTGAAAAAGGGAGAACTCCTTTGCTCAGCCCTCAGTTAGGGGCAAAACAAGATATTGAATTTCTGGCTTCATCTGTGCTGCCTCCCTCATGAGTGACTTCCAAAGCTGCCGGGGTGACTCCTGTTTTTTTTTGAGAATACTGCATTGCGGTGTATCTTGGTCTTCAGGTGTCAATACATTTGTTCAGTCAGAAGCACACTTTCTATTTTCAACATGACTTTTTTCAACTTGCTGCTCTGGGAGAAGTGTTTCTTGCCTCGTGTTATTTTTGAATTATTAATTATATTAGTTATGAATCATACTGATCAAGGCTCTTCATTTCTGATGTCAATTTTGTAGCGAGCTTCCCATCTCCCCATGATGGACTTTTTCTTTCCTTATTAATGCTGAGAGATGCTGGTGCTCATGGCTGAGCAGTCAAGTAAGTGAAAGTTCACAGCATCCTGCAGTTACGTTCCCTAGGGTCAGAATTCTGCCTAAAGAGATGCAGGTTGAGTGCTGCTAGGAATGGTTTGAAAACTAATGAGTTTACTTTGCATGTATGGACCATTACACCTGTATGTAAACAGAGTGATTATTTGCTCTTCAGCTGTAAAAGGAGTCAGTCTGCAGGAAAAATGTGGAATATATTGATAAGTATATTTAAGTACTTCCACCTTTCTTTCATCAAAGATCTGTCTTTTTTTTGGATACCTGTTTGCTTTTGGGGTGATCTAAAAAAGGTACGTGCTTTTGCTGGTAATCGATCCACCATGTCAGTGCTGGAGCCAGTATAACTCTTCTTATGTGAGCAAAGTTGGCATCTCCTGAACAAGAACCTAAACTGAGTTCTACTTTTTAAATTTGGAGTACCCAACATTTACTGTTGACCTTGAGCTTAACCACTGGAAGGATTTTTTCTGGATGTTCTGTTAGACCATCAGTGTGTCTGTAGACCAAACATATCTACCTTAACTGTGACAGAAGGTTACACTGTTCTTTTTAAACAAGATGTGAATGTAGAACTAAAATCTCTATCTACTAAAACATATTTCATATGCACACGTAAACACATAAATATTTCTCTGTCAGGAAGTAACAGTGTATTCTGTTTTAGCCGAGGAAGGTGAGACTGTTTAAAACCCAAGATTGTTAGTATAGAAGCTTCTAAATTCAGGGCTCATTAATCAATTTTACAATCAGAGCAGCAAAAATAAAAAGGGTATCATCTAGAGCTGTGATTATTTCCATCAAAAGCAGCAGTTTAAAATGTGACTTGTGTAACTAAGCTAGTAAGTAGGAATTAAAAAAAAAATTCCCCAAAGACGATAACAATTTTAATTGGAGGTTATATAACAAGCGGGAAGCAGCCAGGAAAACTTACGCTTCTTGCTTTTTTCAGAGTGAAGAGTGAACTTTTGACATGCTGACTTAGAGTCTTCATCTGAATTTGTCTAATTTGAGATATTCTAACTTCATATCTTGTGACACTCACCCTGGACCCAGTGACTTCATGAGTCAGAGGAGTCCTTCTGTTTATCTCAGCCAAACCCATTCTTTACAAGCTGCACTCGCATTTCACATTTCTGCTGGAGACATTTGTAATGGGAAGAAAATAGATGAAGCAATAAAATAGAGAAGATAATTGTCAGGAAAATGAAACGGCAAAAGAGGAAAAGTGATTGAAACAAAAGAAGGAAAAGCCAGCTAGGAATTACTAATGTTTTCTCTGGTCTACTTTCATTAATGTGGAAACCACCTTGCTGAAGGAATGAGAGCCTCCTGTGTTAGTCTATGGAGAGAAGAAATTGCAGAAAACATTTGCAGTGCTGTGAACTTGGCCTTGCTGGCTTTGCTTTGATTTCCCTAGTGCTAATAGCTTAGAAAACAGCAATAAAGATGGCCTGTCTGCTGCCTTGTCTTATTAAACACTCCATGTTGATCCCACCTGATTGATGTGGCTGGGCAAGGTGGCTTCTGACATCCTCTAGAGTACAAAAGGGACCAACAACCTTCTTAGTTTTATGAAAACAACCCAAAAGAAATAGAGTACTGTAGGAAGAGAGATGTTTTTTCTTGGTAACATATGGAAACAGCAAGTCAGGGAAAGAGATTCTCAGTTAGTTTAGCATGGATAGCAGATCAGCCATTGATACCAACAGGCTCCTCAGCCACTGCTCACAGGGCTGCCCACATTCTGAGATGGTGTTTTCAGGACAGCCACTCTCTATCATGTAGTCTAGAAAGATGTATTTTGGGGATATATTTTTTAAAAATTATTTAATAATAATGGAGATTCTGATTTTTTGGTGTGTCTTTGAGGGGTATTTTGGAAAAGAGATGAAGTTCAAATTGTGCCACATTGACATAGAGTACATCTGCAGTGACTTACCGAACATCAGTGAGGTCACTGACCCTTAATTTTGCATATGTGATCCTGCTGAGGTAAATCTTTTTTAAATAAATAACTTTCTATTGTCCAGTACTTATATGTTCCCATGTCTGGAACATAAAAGTGCAACATTCCTGTGGCTGCAAAACCATGTGCCACCATCTGGAGCCAACACCACAAACAGCACAAAGATGGCAGGCTGTGTGCTTGACTGTGTAATGATGAGAAATGCCATGATCTTCTTTGGAGTGATGTTTGGAAACCATAAATACAACAAAACATAAACCTGTCACAGTACATGACAGTGGCAGCCCACTGAGAAGATAATCTTCATGCAATCAAGGTTGTTCATAGTGAGTTTTGACCAGTAAGTGATTGTAAATTGAAGAAAGATGCAGCAGCAATAGACACACATCAAATACCCAGATCTCCAGCTGCCCTAAGGTGTGTATGCCAGGTAGTCACTTTTGCAATTACAAACACTCATTTACTCAGATATATATATATTTTTTGCTACCTTTGTATGGACATTATTTCCATGGAAGACTTGTCTTGCACTGTCAAAACAAACCACTGCAAAAATAAGTCCTCTACCCTCTGCTGATCTGAAGAAATTCTAGCTGAAGTACTCCTCTTTACAGACTTGTATTTTCAGTTCCTTTTAAAAAATATATATTTGAAAACTTTTAACAAAGCTTGCAGATTAAAAGATAAAAATATAGAGATGTGTATAATGACCGTTTAAGGTGACAATTTCCCACTGTATCATGACTTCATTGTGTGATGTCAAGAATAATGTGTTAAAATTTTCTTACTGTGAATGGATTTAGGTCCTCTGAAGTTTGAAGTCTCCATTTTGTTCCATGTTCAGCTTTTAAAAAAATCTACTTGATAGTATGAAGATTCTAACTTAGTCTGACAGATCAATGGAAATTTAAAGTTGTCTTGTCTGTCCTTTTTATGTTCCTTTTCTGCCAATGAAAATACTGCCACATGGAGGTTGTCAGTCATCAAATAGCACTAGGGTAGCTTTCCTTATGAGGTTTGGCTGTCAGCAGGATGTATGGAGCATAACACAGAATGGTTTCAAATTCCCTCAGTCCCCACACATTACTCAACAGGAGAACAGGTCTTGATCTTTCTCCCCTTAATTTTAAAGAATGCTTTTCCCAATACATGCTAAAGATTTAGCATGATAGATTTTCTTTTAGATTTTCTTCCAACACAAGATCCTGATGTGATCACATGTTCTGTACAGGATTTTCCTGTGCATGGCCTAAATTTTGATTTAGGAGCTAGTAAGTTGGAACGAGGATACAAGAATACAGCTGCAATTAATGTTCAATGTCATCAAAAAGTTTGCTATAACCCCTTTTGCATGGACTTGCAAGAAGAATGACAGACACTAAAGAGTAGATTTAATTAGATGTCAGCTTTGATAAACTAATTTGTTTAGAGACGTATCTGGCAAAGAATTGGACACTGCACTGCAGGTTCCTGTTTGTGTCTGACAATTTACATAGGGCTGCCTTCATCTGCTCTCCCTTCCTGATCTGATTTCTGTCTGTGCTCCATCTCATCCCTGTGGCAGGCATTAGAGACCAGCCAGATTCCTTAACTTTTGTTGTCTTCACTTTTCAACGGATTTCAAGGAACCAGACTTCCATGGAAAAGCTCCTTGCCCTGGACATCTGCTGCTTGCTAATTGATTTAGTTTAAGCAACAACGTCCTGATCTGCCTGGATAGATAGTGAATGTGTCCATGGGGTGCTGCTGCTGGTGACAGGGGTGAAAGGAATTTGAATATGCAGGAGAGAATCCTGACAGGGATTCGCAATCCTGGCAAGGCCATCAAACACAGTGAAACTGTATCTTGCTGAGAGCCTGTGGCTACAAAAGTGGGTCCCACTTGAAAAGAGACGTAGGTGTACCATATATACCTTGTCAGCTAGGACAGAAAATGTCCTGCCTTTCTTAGACCTCTTTCAAAATCAATTAACTTAAATAGGACCTGAGGACATGAACCATAAAGCAGAAAAGGTCCATGACCTCTTTCGTCCTGCCTGAGCAGCAAGTGCTGCCCTGTCTCTCAGGCTGTGCCAATAATACTTTCTCATTTCAGCTCTGCATTGTGTTAAATGTTGTTTTAATTAAAAATAAATAGGCAAAATGACTCCTTAGAAGTGGTGTCCCAGGAACAGAATTCCTCAGGGTATTTAGCTACACTTAGGCTTGTTTTCATCAATTTTGCTGGCAGACCTGGAGGATAGGTGTCAATTCTGTGGTCTCAGTTATGTATGTTAAAGCTAAAGGAATAGTTAAGAGGTTACAGCCAAAATTGACCTTAAAACCGTTTGATGTTCAAATCTTTCATGTGTTGACAGGCCTGCTCAAGTGAAGGTCGCTGCTTCAGCAGGAGTTTTTCACTTCTCTGTGATGCTCACCCGCCTCTTAAAAATCTCACATTCAAAGTGGAATTTATGGGGCTGTTGAGTTTTCGCTCCGGGATCAGTCAAACTGGTTCCCCCTTAATAGACCATTGGTCCATGTCCCAACAAAATACACATTTTAAAGCTGGAATAGATGGTTAGGCTATTATTAGGACAAGTTTGTTTCCTGGTATGAGTACATCTTCCTTCAGTAGATATGTGAGGAGTGCTTCTATCTGTAGATAATTTGTTACTTATTAGGCCTAAATTTTATGGTTCTTTGTTCAATCCAAATAATATATACCCTCAGGCAAACCCGAATACCTTATCTTGTCCTTTCCATTGATAGCCTTTACAGTATGGAAATGGTTAAGCCCCAGGAATGCTTAATAATTCCTTAGCCAAGGAATGGATGGAATTTATTCAGGATGCACTGTTCTGTATGGGTCCTATGCTACACCGAAGTATGTTAGAAATCTCCAGCATTTCAACAAGCATGGAACTGAGCAATGTGACTGATTCCTGACACTCTTGTTTGTCCTCTACCTCTGTCACCAATGGGAGCAAGATGTGGTGGCCAGAATTCTGTTTCTGCAGGGTCTTGTTCTGCTTTTCCTTAGCATGTGCGAGCTGCTCTGTCTCTAATTATGTGCTGGGTTTGGTGTGCAGTTATGAGCTTGTTCATTTTGTCATGGCAAACCTGTGCCAACCCCACTGCTTTTTTTTTGAAATCTCATTTTGTAACTTAGCCTTGCCAGCCCACAGTCTTTGTTTTTTTTTCTGAATCCCTGCAGTTTGTCTCCATCGTTTGTGGGAGTCAGCATGGTGTAGAGGTTAGGTAATAAATCTGGGTTCCTGGCTCTGGCTCAGACTTCCCATGTGATCTTGATAAATCATTTACCCTTATTGTCTCAATTATGAAGCAAAAAGAGGTAATATTTACTTACCTCAGTGGCACTGTAAAGTTAAAATATTTGAAAGCTCTTTCACCTATTTCTCTGGCTAGTTATGGATCTTTCGTCTTTGTGGTGGTTTTGCTTCCATACTGAACTTTGGTGTCTTTTTTCCCCACTTCTCTCCCTCAGAAGCCACATCCATTTTGTAGCACAGTTTTTTTCTCCAGACTGGAGGGTTACAGTCTCTGGCTTGTGATCTGTCACTGTGTGGGTCATCCTGAAAGCCTCATCTTGGAAAGTCTTGTTGAATCTTTTATTATGCCACAATTCTTTGGCGGTTTTTTATGTCCAAACTTTGCAAAATTGTGGCTTTGTGTTTCTGCTTTGTTAGTTTTCAGTTAAGTTCTCATACAGAGGTTCAAAGCCACAGTGCCCTTTCATATATTCTACTTGTGCTTTTTTCTTTCACTTAACCTTTTTATATTGGTTTAAGAAGCACCTCTAGGAAATTGCACTATGTTCTCTGTTAGGGAACAGTGAGTTCAGTAGTAATTACCTCCTTACAAATACACCTGTATTCTTAAACAAAGTAAAACCTTTTAAGTTTTGAGGCAGAGTAGAGGTGCCTGAGCACCTGATCTACTTCAACACAAATGTTTGTGCAGTTGTGTCATCAGTGAACACATATTTTATGTTCCACCAGGAGCACCTGTCGCAGGGCTTATCTAAAAGACAGGTGGAAAAACAATTGTGTGAAGAAGAATATGCTTGAAGGTTGAGTACTATTGTTCTTTTTGTTTGCACATTTAGTTTGCATAATAGATTTTTAAAACAATAAATCCATAAAATTTGGGCTTCTTTTTGTTCAGGTTCCTTGGGATGTGAACTACCATCTTCCAAAGATGTTTTTCAATAAATCTGTGTCTCTTCTCTGTATTTATTTTCGTAATGATAGAATAAAATATTCCAAATACTTGTAAGTTCTAAGGACATTAATCTCCACTGCCTTTTAATGAGGGTTATGCCTATCTAACATGCACTAATGATACTTGTCAGGATTGCAGGTGAGAACAGTCTTGTCCCTGGTCACTCAGCAAACAGGATGTACCACCACGTTGTTACTGTGAAATAGGCTGTCTGGTTTGGGGTTTTTTTAATCTATCCCCACTGCTAGACAACTTCAGACTTCATTTTTTTGGGCCTGCACTCTATACTGTCCCTGATAGAACTCAGAGAAATATTTACTTCAAATCCAGATCCTGTCAGGAGTTGCAGGCTTAATCAACAGACTCCATGAGAGATTACTAGAAAAGTGATTTAAGCTCTCAAGATTTAGACATTTTCTGCAATCCTTCGACTTCCAGGGCCTGTGGTGGAGCCTCTTCTTAAACCCCAGTTCTCTCCATGTCTCTGCCTCAGAGACTTTGGATTTAGATTGACATCCCTTACAATCTCTAAGGGTTTTGAATCTCTTGGAGCAGATTCAGACCTAGGGAGTACAGAATCATGGTAGGTGCCTTTATTTTTAGCAACAGGTCCATTCAGAGGTGGTTCATTTAATGATCCTGTCTCTGGCTGGAGTTCCTGTTCCTCTGCAGCTCTCCCACAGTGAGGAAGTCTGATAGTTTGGCCTTTGGAAGCTAAATCAAGAGCATACATTCAGGAGGAGAGAGATCTGCAGACATTAGTGGGAGCAGTTCTTGCTCCCATGCCAGTAACTCTTGTGCCTTAAACACTGAGTGAGAGACACTTGCTTGAGCTAAAGTGTGTGTGGGAGTTCAGTGCTCCTAGTTAGTCCCTCTTCTGTAGTGTTAACTCCAAGGTATCAATTAGAATAATGATTATGCTGTTTAAACAGCACCTGGTTTTTTCTTTTTTTTCCAATTTTGAATTGGCACTTTAAAAGCCAGTGATCAAGTTATTGCTTTATTAATGTAGATTTGGTGAATATACTAACTAATGACTTCAGAATTTGATGTGATGTGAATGTTCTATTAATGCAGAGGAAAAATTAGGCTATCATCCCTGTCAAGCAAGAAACAAAGGGATGATAAATGGGGTGAATAGTTTTCCTAGCTCCATGCAGCTTCACGCAACTTTGAGGTACCACCCTGAAATTATCATTTGAAGAGTTATTTTTGGAATGAAAAAAGAATGAAATGAGGCAGCATTTGCCATGTGTTAGATCCCTGAGTGACAATGTAATGGGACTTTCCTGGCCACACAGGACAGGAAAGTCGTCTTGTTTCAACTTCAGCAGCCATCACTGGTGGTTACTGCAGTGCAGTGTTGTGAATGAGAGTTAATGCCACAGTTTCCAGTAAACTTGAGCTTTGTCTCATTGGTTTTTTTTTTTTTTTTGTCATTTAAAAGGCAGTAAAGTCCCCCACAATGAAATTGCATCTGCCAAGTGTTAGGGAGCTGTTCTGAAGCACCTGAAGCATTATGCTAAAGACTGGCTTAAGGTCTTCTCTCCTTCAGGTACCATTTAATACAATGAATACTGCAACCATTTGTTCCAGAGATATATTCCTCTAAGAGGTTTCTTTATTGACTCTTTTTCCAGTGTTTTCTTTCTGTAATTTCTGTGGAGTTTAATTATTAGCTCCAGGTATCCTGGTTAAAACCCAGACTATAAGAAATGGAGGTTTAAATTGAGACTTGTCTTTTGAAGTGCTGTGGAATAGTTTTAATATAGTTGCTATAATGTGTGTTTTTCTGTTTACACTGTTGGGTAAATGAGACAAAAATGAGAGCTTCTGTCTGAATTTTGGTATATGAAGCCAGAGTCCCAGAGCAAATGTCTATGTGATTAAAGTGGTATTGAAGCATTATTAAAAAGCTGTAATTTCAAATATTTTATGCTTTGTTTCACATACAGTGCCTCTACAGTGAAGACTAGTTACTTATAGTAATTCTGATGCTTGCACTCTACTGAAGTCAAAGAAATTTTTCATGGGTCCCTGCTGGCTTTGGATCAAGCTCTTGGTTTAAAAGTATTGATTAAAAGAGAAACTCAATCTGAATGGAAAGCCAAGAGAATTGATACAGCAAATGTGGTGAATTAGCAAAAAGAAAAAACCAAACACACAAAAGCAGCTCCCAGAAGATTGCATCCACAAATGCAATTTGTTCCTTTGATTTGATGAATCTGGTTCCAGGTGCTTATTCAAAAGGCATCTAAGTAGTGAGTTTATCTGTACCTACCCTGGCTTGGTTTTCTCCTCTTTATTCTTTTTCTAATAACTCTGCCATTTAATCTATTTTGTTTTCCTAGTATTTATTGGATTGCTATGCAGTAAAAATATGATCAGAAGAGATTTAATTAAGGGCTGCTGCAGCTGTTGAACCTTAGAAGACAATATACTGTAGCAGTGAAGATTGTCAAGTACCCCAATAAAACGGGAAGTGCCCTCTGGGAGAGCCAACATTGTCACTTAAAATCTGGTAGTCTAGGAGGGAAAATCAGAATGGTTCAAAGTGTCTGCTATATTCCTGTCTTTCCTAAGTCACAGTCCTCAGCAATACAAATGCATGTGTTTAAAAGGAAAGGGGAAAACAGAATGGAGTAGCTTCTCAAACAGCTCCCTGAGGTCTGCCATATCTAAATATCCTGAATGAAAACTGCTGAATGAAATTCATGCAATCTGGTAGGCAAATCATATGCTGATAATACCTGGGTTTTTATAGCCCTGGGAGGATTATGCAGCCGAGGAAACAACTTAAGAAATAATGTAAATCCAGAAAACATCACAGAACTTTGTTGTGTGAGCCTGCTGCACTTCAAGTCACATCAATTCAACATACCAATATTTGTAGTTCAGAAACTAAATTTCAACTGAGTAAATAATGTTTTATATATCCATAAAGGTGGTTGACATTTCAACCACCCGGATTAGTAAAATAAGAGGAAATTTGAAGGACATCTAAAACTGCAGTCCAGGCAGAAAGAAGAGTAATGTGTGCATTATTTGTTGCAGCCCTGCCCTGGGGATATGGTCAGGTTTGATCTACAGCCAGAAATGCAGAAGAGAAGGGTGCATTTTAGGGATGTACTCCTGATGATGGTTAGCCTTCCCTCTCTTACACAACGTGGCCTTTTCCCTGGGTACCTTTTCCCTTTGGCACATCTACCATGTCAGGAAAATCTATAACCCTTTTGACAGGGAAGCACAGTGCTGCTGAATTGATCACTTTATGAGGAATGAATTGATCACTTTATGAGGCTGCAGATGAGACCCTTCCTAACACACCAGGGTCAAATGATTCCTGGCCTGGTCTCCAGGTAGGGAGAAAACTTTGGAGACTCTCAGTGTGCCGAGAAAGCATCTGTAACGGCAGGAGATGGTGTATTTTGGCTTTTCATTAGGTCAGCTGTTCCACTGGTGAAATTAGCACAGCAGGGAAGTAGAGTTTGGGGACAGAAAGAGGAGGAGAGGGAGGAGTTCTGCACCCTGCATAGCCTGTAGTTTAGTCATGCACAAATCACCATCCACATCTTCAAAATGCAGGTCATAGGCTTAATGTTCAGTCCTGCACATGGGAAAGGCCAAGGAGAGATGCTATTTTACTATATGTGTATGTTTTACAAATTATGACTGAAGTGTGGCTCCGAGTGCCCTACAGAAACACCCACATTTTGTCTTACTGAAGACAGTCATATTCTCTCAAACAGATTAAATGGAATCTAATACAGGTTTGTTTTCCTATGCCTGAGTTTAACCTCATTTCCAAAGAAAGAAGGAAAATATGTGGCTAACAGTAGCCATACAGAAGGAAAAGGACAGTTATTCTTTTTCCTGAGAGAGGTTGTTCTCATTATCTAATGTGTCTGTAAAAGGGGGTTTTGTTCCCATTTGGATACCCAACACTTGGTGGCTTTCATTTCTGAATAGTCTGTGGCAGCCTTTGGTTCTCAGGTTGTGCTTTCTAAACAAGCACAAATACACAAAAAAAAGAAAGATTAACAGGCATTTTTCTATTCAGAAGTTGTAGTGAGATCACTTTTCCTTTCAAGAGATTTGTGGTTTTATTAGCAGTTGTGTATGTTTGCTGGGTTTTAGATGTTTTGTCATTCCATCTGATCAATTACATTTCAGAGTCATAGCCAGAGAAGATATATTGTATCATTGGTCAGATATCTTTTTAAAAACTCTCTCCAGTCTGAGTTTGTCTAGCCTCACTGAATATTCTGGAAATCCTATTATATAAGTCTATGATTTTTAGGCAGAACTGGTCAAGAATTTTACAGTATCATTTTTTTTCTCTTCGGAACTCATGACTTCCTCAAAAAAGAAACATTTTCAAGAAGTTTATTTCATATGCAGCTGGTGGACCTTAATAAGTAACTGAGATGTATCAATCTGTTGCCTGCTTTTTAAAGTTTAATAATGTCTTCATTTTCTACCTGTTCATAGTATTGATTGGTGAGTCAGGTGTGTTTCCCTGAGTCTTTGCAGTTAAAATTTCAGTGATCCATGAGAAGGGAAGAATATATATTCAACAATAAAACTGTGGAAAAGCTCTTTATAGATAAACCAACTTAGAAATTATTTCACTTTTTTTCATATCAACTTATCTATGCAACAGGAAAAGAAGTAGTTTATTCAGGGATGAGTATGTGAAGTTTTGACACATGATCAAAATTATATATTTGTGATTTTTCTGTGCTTTTATTTTATTTTTACTAGAGAATAAAAGTGTCCCTGAGCATCACTCATAATGGTTTTTGGATAGAAGGCCAATGAGAGTATGTCCAACGAATACAAAAAATAAGTTTCATTCCTGTATTCAAAGGGGAGTTTAATGAGTTTTTCACATAGTAAACTGCAGTGGGTTTTTTATGAACAAGGCTACCATGCTTGTGGTGAAGGCTATGTAAATTACACTGATGCATATTTATTCATGTGCTTCTTGTGGGGATATATTTAGGGGCCTATAAGCATATATCAGAATTTGTTCCAGGGAAGGGAATTTATGAGGAAGGCTTATTATCCCAGGAGTGGAATTAAGGTGAAATTAACAAGTAATTGAAGCTATCTTTGATCATGATTTTTCATTCCCTTTTTTTCCCTGCTCTAAGGAAGTGAATATTTTTGATGTTCAGTAGAGCAGTACAATGCAGCACAGAGAGGCATAATGCTGAATTTTCATAATAATGTTTCTAATGCAAATGAGGGACACTTCAAAACCAGGTTGATTAGCATTTCTTAATAAATTGCCAGTCTCCTCCTTTTTTCTTCATTAATTCTCTCAGCAGATTACATAGCTCGACTTTAGCATTAGTGAATGTGAAGTGTGCGGTGGCTTCTTGTGATATAATTATTTGGTGGCTCTAAATAGTTTCAGATTGTGCGTTTACAGCAGTTCCTCCAGCACTAAAGCACTCCAGTGAATTAATGAGCTGCTTGTCACCTCTGGGACCTTTCCTTTGAAATCCAGTCTGGCTTCAAGTGAACTGCTAGCATTGCAGGCCAGCAGCTGGGAAAAGGTTAGAAAATGAATGAGCTCCAGGGACATTGCTGAACTTCCACAGGAGCATATATTTACTTTAGTGCTGTTTTTCCGAGATCAGACCTGGGGAAATGCAGAGGTGCAGTGCAGTTCCTCCCAGAGCACATCAGCCAGCCGGAGTATTCCCCATTGGAATGTGACTCTTGGTGATGTGCTGTGCTCTCCTCTCCCTGCCTTCCCTTCCTCCTGCCAGGGAGGTGTTGGCAGCACAGCCCCTGCAGCAAACAAGTGGCTTCTCCTTCCTATGTGTCACTCAGGTTTCTTCCTAATTATTTTTGCTGTCTTTTTAATTGCCAAAGATTCCTCCTCTTCCCTCTTGTCCTTTATTTCATCTTTTAAATAATTTATTCTCTTCCTTATCTCCCAAATCTTGCTTTTGTCAGGGTGTGTTTTTTAGTCTCCTTTTCCTCTGTTGTTTCCCACTGGGAGACCCAGCAAGCGATCTCCCCTGCTAGACACCTGTGAGAAGCTATCTGCTGCCCCTTTTTGTTCTCATTAGCGAGACTTCAGAGAATGAAATGCTCATTGTGCTGCTTTGATTTTAGAGGAGAAACAGGAGTGACAACAGGAGTGACATTGTATGAGCTTTCAGTTCAGAGCATCAGTCTGTGAGCATAAGTCCTTGTCCAGTTTTGATTCCAGTTGAGCATTGCTCTGCTGGTCAAATTACTTCTCCCAACTGCACGAGGCGACAACAAACTGAATTTTCAGGGACTGTATTTAAATGATAAGCTTTCAAATTGCATGGCTGAAGTTGGAAATTTAGAAGCTGTGGAATAGAATCACAGATTTATAGAACAGTTTGGGTTGGAAGGGACCTTTAAAGGTCGTGTAGCTCAGCCCCTGCAGGGGACATCTTCAACCAGATCAGGTTGCTCAGAGGACAAACTGCAACTCCTGAATGTCCCTAGAGAAGCTCTGTGTGAGGAATACTTCAATCTGCTCTAATTTTTGGGTCTTGATGCTGTCTTGCTAGAGGTTTCCAGCATGGGGCTGGCTGGCTGTGATCACCTTGTGTAGTTACACATAACATAACTCAACATTGCTGCTTCTAAGCTTTTTTTCTACAAATATGAATGTAGAAATAATGTATGACACATCCTCTTACTTAGATGGTCCTGGAGTCTCATCTTTGTTAGTAAATCATCTTGACAATCTTCTTCCTTTCGTGTGTGTTGATTTTGATGAGGTAATTCATCAAAAGTCTGTTGTAAGGCATTTTGTAGTCTTTCTGTCATTTTGGCTGGTTGTGGATTACCACTCAGCAGTGAAGCCAAGGCTGGCAGCTCCATTCGCTGATTTCCCTCCTGATACTGCAGGGAAGTCATGTGGTATTCTCCTTTCTCAGCACTTAAATTTGACATTTAGGATAAACCCATGATTTGTGCTGTTGATGATTACTTAAACTTTTTGCTGTTGATTTTGTGTGGGATCTTCACTGTTTTAAAAAGAAATTCAAGTCCTAGAAGCTGTGTAGTCTTACATCACAACAGTGTGTGGCAAGTTACACTGATGGCTTTTGCTGTCCTGCCCTTTTTTACTGAATTTGAGAAGAGGGAGAGATGTCTTATTTTAAAAAATATTGTTGCTAGATTAAGTGAAGTAAATTAATTTGTGGAATTACCTTCATTTCAAGAAAAATGTTGCTTTATTTTTTCCTCTTTGCTTTAGGATTTGAATTGGTTCCACAGCAGGTGGTGGCTTGGAAGGGACTTCCGGAGGTCATTTGGTCTGTCATTCTGTTGTAGGACGTAGATTTGGTTATTCAGGACATGACCAAGCTGAGCCTTGATTTTTTCCAGCAAGGAGATTCCACCACTTCTTCGAGCAATCTTTTCGAAAGTTCAGCTGTTCCCACTGGGTATTTTTTTCCCTGTATTCATCTGTACTTTGCCCTGCAGCCACTTGTGCCCATTACCTATGTTTTGTAAAAATACATCCTGATGAGAAAAGTACCTCTGCTTTCTCTATATGTACATTGGTTTTAGGTAGTGGAAGTTATAAGTAGATCTTCTGAGCTTTTTCTTCTCCAGCCCAGCTCCTTCAACTTTTCTTCATATGAGAAGTTCTCCCATTCTCTAATCATCCTGGTTGCCCTTCTCTGGACCCTATCCAATATTTCAGTGTCTCTCTAGAAATGTCAAGGGGACCAAAGCTGGAAACATCATTCCAGGAATGATGTAATGTGCCAAACAGGGTACAGAAATCACATCCCTTGGCCTGCTGTGGTGCAGGACAGGTTTGTCACCATTGCCTCAAAGGTGCCCTGCTGGCTCACATCCATCTTGCCACCCCCCAGGGCCACCATGTCCTTCACAGCAGAGCTATTTCATGGACTTGTGTGTCCATGTTGTACAGCTGGTCCCTAACTCAGCTCTCCTCTGCAGCTGCAGGCATCTGCAGCCTGTCTGGTTGCAGTGCTGTTGGGTCATGACTCCTGCAAGGAGAGGTGCTGGGAGGGAATTGCTTAAGCTGTGAGTGTTCTGGAGGAAGCAGAGGATGTGCACACCCACACAGCCCCTTCTCTGCAGTGCTCTGATGCTAATGGGAGGGAACTGCTGGTTTAATTTCTTTATGCCTACAGGAGCAGACTGGTTTTTGGTCGTAAAGAAATTGTAAGAGTTTGAACTGGTTCTGTGTTGCTTAAAAATGCTTGCCTTGCCTCAGACACTCCTGGAAGTGCTGTAGGAACTTTCCAGGCTCTCATTCTGCCTGGCTTTTTTCTCTCCCTTTTGCAAGCTGCTGTGCTCACTTTGCCTGTCCTCCAAGCCAGGCGTTGAGAGCCCAGCTCCAAATCCAGAGACTGTGTGAGGATGACCTTCCTCAGCAGGGCCCAAGGACTCTGTGAAGTGCTTTCCAGGCCCTCCTGGACTGGAGGAGGCAATCTCCAGTCTGTTGTGAAAGACCTGCTGTGGTTCTCACAGCGCCTTACCTAGCAAGGCACAAGGAGGGGTGGAGGCCAGAGGATGTGCTGCTCAGCCTCCCCAGACACCCAGTGTGACTCGTTCAGCCTCTGCTGCTGCCTGCAGCAGCTTCCTTACCAAAGTTTCCTTGGGTCATAGGAGCAAACTCAGCCTTTATGCTGCCTGTCAACCATTATGTTACAGATTTACTGCCAAAATTCTGGTCATTTCCCAAGCTGACAATTGAATTCTTTTGTTCAGTGGGAAGAGGGGCTGTGCTGCCTGCCCCACGAAGGTGAAACAGCTGGCAGAGCTGTGGGAGGATAAGCTGGCTCAGAGCATGAGGCTGGGACAGGAGGGCTGCCCAGCCACAGACACAACACAACACAACACAACACAACACAACACAACGCAACACACACCTTGGCTGAGCAAGAAGGAGCAGTGATGGGGCTTCTGCTCCCCTCCATCTTTTTACGCAAAACCCAATGGCCCCACGTGTTGTCAGGTGTCTGGCCAGCCTTCCAAGAGGGACTAAGAAATCAAAAAGTTATTCTTGATTGGGAAGAACTTTATACCTGAGCTGCTTTGAGTCTGTGTCTCTTTCAAAGCCTTGTGTCACTTGCAGCAGTTAAACACAGGACTCTTGATAGATGGATGATACAGGGCCAACCTCTCTGTTAAGCCTCTGGGCTCTTTCTATGATTGGATTAGGTCAGTTCATAATCAGATCTTTTTCCCTATCACAAGCCAGACTCAATGCAATGTAATCAGAGAAGAGCAGCAAGAATGCTAGCTTGGCTTGCTCTAATAAAGTGAAAAATCAACTTCACTTTTTCCTAGGTTGTTGCAGTAATTTATTTTAACAGTTACAAATTAATTCAGTCAGGAAGTTGCTATAAAGACATGATAATGCTGCTGAGAGCTGGAGCTAAGAAGCTTTCCTGGCTGCCCTTAGAGCCAGTGGAGAGCCAAGGGATGACCAGCATGGAGTCTGACACATTGAGAGGCACTCAACATATTCAAAGTCTGCATTCTTATTAGGTGTTCAGAACTTGACTCCGAATGACTTTTTATTTGATTGGGGGGGAAATAAAAAAGGAAAATATGTGAATATGGCAAGTTTTAATTTAGGCTTGAGAGGACAATAGCTTAACTAGTTTGTTAGCATTCACCTTCAGAAATGGTTTTGTTATGTGGCTTATTCTAAGTAAATCTTCAATGAATAAAGGAAAACAGAGACTGTTTCTTTATTAACAAGTAAAGCCCTCTTTCAGTAATGGAGCAGAATCAGCCCTTTTTTCCACCCCATCACTTCAGGTTTCAAGTTACTTTTCCTTCTCTTATTCTTTCATTCTTAACTTAAAACATATTCAAATTTGTGATCACATTGTTTGATGAAGGTGAAATTTCAGAAAGTTAAATGTTCAGAAACAGGACTAACTTGATTTATGTTAGCTGTCCTCCTGGGAGCATTGCTTTGCTTCCAGGTATGAAGACTAAGGAAAATCAAACAGTTCCCATATATTCCCACTATTATTTCCCCTGTGTCTGATACTGCAACAGACTTTGGCCTAAGACCTAAGGGACTGAGACTTCTGCAGGCAACCTGTGGCTGGTGGGAAGGAGAAGACAGATGTTGTCCTATTCTGATCCTAACACCAAAAAGGATCTGAAATGCTTTATTTACCTTGATGGTGTCCTTGGCAGAGCTGGACAGGAATCCACTAAATGAAAGCAGTAGCTAGAGCAAAGGGGAAAGAAAGCATGAGTATGACCCTGAGTTTGATCCTGAAGCTACAGGAATGCTGGAATATTTTGAACAGGCTAATGATGAATAGCAATTTCATGCTAAGAAAAGATTTTGGTAAGCAAAATGGACTACTCCAATTAGTTTCCACCATGATTCATTTAGATTAAATTTTCAGTAGGACTTACATCTGGACTAATGTCAGCACTGGAAGCTCAGTTTGCTACTGGAGAATATGAGATGTTATCTGGAAGGGCATGGTAGGAAGTGGGATGCATTTCATCAATTTCTTAGGAAATTAAGTTTTCAATTAAAATAAAATGAATTTATCTTCCTAGAGATAGGCCTGCAGAGGCTTACATTTGGGACATTATTCAAACATCCACAAACAGATGGCTCCCACATTACTTATAACCTACCCAAGCAGAGAAAAAGCCCCCACCAAAAATAAATCTCCACCAAAAAAGCTGTCAATGTCTGCAACATCAAAACAGTTCCCTGAAAACTGTACTGCCAGTCTAGGATACTTTACTTGGTTTGATCTCCCCTGGCATGCAAGAGGAGAATATTGAAATAGGTAAGTATGTCTCAGGGTTTGGTATTTGATATTTTAAAAAGTTGATATTCTGAAAGCTGTAGTCGAAGAAGGTCAGTAACTATTTTTTTAATGTATGCAAAAGTGGTAAGTGTTGTGGTCTGATTTGGAGGAAATTACTTGCTGCCCTGTTGAGCTGGAAGCTTCCAGCAGAGCTTGGGAAAGGTGTGAAGTTTTCCACTTGGGATCGTTTCACAGTTCCCCCCAAATGTTCCCATTCCCTGTGTTTATATATGGCTCTTAAAGTATTTGCTAACATGTGCAAAATTGCCAAAATGTCCAATACTGTTGAAAATTAGCCTTTTTAAAGCTAGGTGCAGTCTTTTCTCATGGACGTGGTTTGATTTATGGCTGGCGAGGCAGGGGGTTTGTAAGCAAAGAGTTTATATTTGCTCTCAGTTGGTGCTAGGTAGACATTTGGGAGTGCTCAAAACCTCCCCCTCCCCTCATCCCATGCTTCCACTTCCACAAAGCTGGAAACACTACAGGTATGCCAGACAAATGGGAACTGCATTTTTAAGTGGAGAAGGAGAAAATAAAATAAAGCATAGATTAGATAGCATTCAGTGCTGCGATTCACTGTGAGCAGCTGGAGGTGGCAAACAGAAAATGGAAGAATTAAAATAATCTTACATTTGCATTCACAAATCCACAGAAAGAGAATTTGTCTTCAAAATTGCCCAATGGTGACGTGTGCAACCAGGGCATCAAACATATTATGAAGGCTGAGGGTAGGGCAGAGTGAAGGCAAACACTGACCAAGAATGTCAGTTTGGAGAGAATAAAACAGGGTGAGGGGAAAAATAAAAGAAGAATTTTGAGAGGAAACATGTTGAAGGATAAAAGCTGGCTCTAGAGAGCTGTCTAATGCACTGAGGTATTGATCCAAAGCCCTGAGCTTTGCCAAGAATGATGCTTTGCTTTGCTTTGCTTTGCTTTGCTTTGCTTTGCTTTGCTTTGCCTGGAGGATACAGGTACGACAATTTTGGCACAATTCAGGGCAAGGGGAAAAAAAAAATGTATCTCAAGTCTAGAAAGATGAACTTCCTGTCATTTTTTCAACCCAAGTTGTTATGCATTTTACCACACTTGGAATGCAATCCTAATTTGGGAATCACTAGGATCTGGGACTATAAATCTCTCTTTCTGTGGTCATCCAAATTCTGAGAATTTCGCAAATGAATTTATGAGAATTTATGGCACGTACTCTTTTTCGTACAAAAATGTGGTGGATAAAAGGACAGTTAGAGAAATTCATGTATAGAAAATAATACATAAGTACTCTTCAAGTAAAACTCAATTACAAATAGATGCTGAGTATTGATATTGAATTGACAAGAGCAGAAAGGAGCCATTTGCAGTGAATAGTTGAAGTTGCAGTATGAAGTAGTTGGAATGTGAAGTGTTTACTAAAATAACAGTACTTATACAAACCAAGCTAATGGTAGGAAAGTTGTTGGGAAGCCTGTGAAATGTGATATGTTGGTTTGCTGCAGCATGAGTGCTGTGGGTAAGTTGTATTTTGTTCTGCTTTGCTTTCTTTTTTATTTTTTCCCACAAAATACTATGCCATTTCAAAGGGTATTTATTTATTTATTTATTTATTTATTTTAAATAAGCTTGCAGCACAACATAATCCAATCAAAAGGGAAAAATACAAATGGTTCTTCAGCATCTTCTGTCTGGAGGCAATAGCTAACAGTGTATTGCAATGCATTTGATTATGACATTACAGAGATTTGCTGTTTATTATAAGGGCTGCATCCATATCACTCAAGTACAGCTAGAAGCCTATGAAAGAACTTTGTGTTCTCAACTGTGAAACTAAGCTGATTCTGTGCCTACTGGCAGAGGCTGAAGTTTCCATTGACAAATGTGTACAATATGTATTTGGATTTTGTATTTTTGACAGCCAAATGCTTTAATGTTGTAAAAAATGTATTAGAATACTGTCAAAAGGCACTTTAAATAATTTCATTCATTACCCAATGTGTTTTCTAATATTTAAATTGTCTTTTGCCTTTTAGTGTGAAAGTGAATCTGTTACCTGCTGTTATTATCTCTTCAGATATACAAACGTCCTTTTTCACAGATGCACACATGTGCAATGGAACAGGCAGTTATTTAACTATAAAACTTGGAATCCAACCCCAAGCAATAGATGCCAAATGAGAATTGATTTTTTTTTTAATTTATATAAAGGCAACACACCACTAACACACCATATTTAGATGAATTTTCATGTTAAATGTTTTTACAGTTTAAATTATTCACCTTTCCTCATGTTGTTAAACTAGTGGGCAAAAAGACCCCTTGTTTGGGTACCGCAGGTGGGATGTGTTGTGACAAACAAGGTGCTTTTTCTTCAAACAACCTGCTCTGTTCTTGATATCATTTCTAGGGCAGAGATAAAGTAAGCTGATGGAATAAGTGGGGCTGGATTGGCATGTCCCAGGCAGGAGGACACACAGCCCTCGTTGGAATGCCTGTGATGAATGGTGGGCATGGACAGATGAAGTGGTTGCTTGTGCTCAGTGTGATCCATAACCTCCAACTTCAGAAAGCATCCTTGATCATGACAGCTGTTGGAAAAGAGACAGTCCTGTGGATGCCAGGGGGGGAAAAAACACCCTGGGTTTTCTCAAAATTTCTGTTGTTGGTTGCTGAACCCCTGTGGCATTCCGCAGCCATTCAGAGCCGGGAGCAGCAGGGTCATCTCACCCTCGTGTGGCTCTCAACAGAGGAGTCTCCCCTCTGCCCACCTGTTCATTTCCCAAACCAAAGGGAAATTAATGGCTTACCATTGTCCTCTGCTCTTCCAGTCTGTTTGAGGGGACTAATGGCTTCCAAATGAGTTTGAAGACAATTTCCGTGGAGCGGGAAGGAGAGGCAGGCAGATGGGAGGGAATTGCCTGGGCTCTGTTTATTCTAGGGAGCCAGGATCAAAGCAGAGCCCACATGTGCACTATATGAATTAATGGAGGACTGGGGTCTCATCTAGAGGCTGCAAACACCTCCCTCTCCAACGCTGGGAGTTGAGACCTTTGCCTCACCACTCTGCATTTGGAGTGCAACTGCTGCAGCTCAGGTCTTGGCAGAGGATTGCCAGGTCCTGTGTGTGTAAGAAATTAATTCTGAATGCTTTTGCTACTAAGGGTCAGTTATTGAAAACTGGGACCTCCAGTGATCATTGGGTCAGGTGAATAAACTGCTCCAGTTACAAGGAAGCACCTCGTTATTGAGAAATTGACTGCTGAGTAGTAGTAATTGTATAAATTAGCATTAATTTTTTTAAAAAAATATAGTATCAGGAGAGTTTGCAAAACTGTTTAGCAAACATTATACGCAAACATGTAGGCCTCAGAGGTTAGGCTGGATGAAGAAGCAAGGAAAACCATTAAAAGAACTGCTACCAGCAGTGATGGAGGGTGTTTCAGCAACTGGACTTTCTGAATGTAAAAGGTGTGTGTGCATAAAAACATCAAGATGCCAAAATAGGGGGAAGTTTCATCTCTCATTGTTTAATAATATAGATGATAATTACTCAAGGTGGACCCAGCTGATTTGGTTTAAAGCATATCCAACAAGTCATGGATGGCAGAAGCTAACTCAGCAGAGCCCTGTTTAAAAGCAAAATCTGCCCTGTGTGAAACTCTACATATCTTCTGTGGCTGCAGTCTCTTGGTGGCCATTTATATTTTAGGAACTGACATGTTCACTTTCATTAAACTTGCCTGAAAATGGAGAGCAACTGTTTAAGAGCAGAGCTGTTGACCTTATATTTCACAAGTAATAATATTTTATTTACTGTAGTTACTGCAGGCTTACTAAAACTGGGGAAATATTTTTTTAATACTTGGTCTTTTCTGATACTTAAATGTAGATACATACACCATTCCTGTACATTTTTCAAATGAGCAACCGAAAAATCGTTTTAAAAGTGTGGAACTGGGCTGGAAAACATCTGAATGCACAAGTGTTTTTTTTTCTTTAGCCCATGAGTTTTCAAGCCAAAATGTGTACCAGTTTCACACAGTTTTGGTGGTTTTTTTAAATTTTGGTTTGAAATGAAAATCCTTCAGGAAGTTAGTGGACTTGTGGCATCAGTATCAGCCTTAGAAAAAAGCCAGGTTTCATTTTGGCCAAAGAGTGGTTAAACATCTTTTTTTTTTCTGTTGTGTGTATTTTCATGTCTATACCCATGATTCCTGCCTGTAGTTTTGCTGCACTATACAGGAGCAGTGCTTTCACACACCATTTTATTTATAATTTTCCTGTGTTTGTCTTTCTGAATCTTCCCAGTAAGCAGAAAAAAAAATCACATCTTATTCAAAATCTGAAATAATTTCTGGTTTGGGTAGGCCCTATAAGATTTTGTAAAGCTTGTCAGTATTTTGTACAGGATTTGATTGTCTCTGGAGTTGTACTAAATTTTCTTTTTTTTCCTTTGGACTGTGTGATGCTTCCTTGCCTAAGTTACAGATCAGAGAGAGGCTAGGCTGGGATTCTAGATGGGAAGCTGCTGGCTTTATTAATTTGGTTTTCACAGTGTTTTGTTTTGTTTTGTTTTCTGAGAAAGTACAGAGAATTAGGAAATGTATCCAATTAAGTAGTAAAGTAGTTTGCAATGAAGATACTTCAGTTTTGGGGTTTTTTTTCAGTCATCTGAAATGTCACAGGCAATTGAAAGGGATTAATTTTCTTACTGGGGTGCATCAAACTGGGGAGCAGGGATTTTGGCTATGTCCTACAGGAGGCTGCAGGAAATGTGGAATTCCCCCATCTTGCTGCTGTCTCTGACACCTACATTTTCCAGAACAAAGCAAAGGGACTGGATTTACTTCAACATCCATGGCAGATCAAGTAACTCACATGACTGTGACTGATCAAATAACTCCTGTTATTTCTGCAGGGCGCTGCAGCCCTGTGCAAAAGGGAGGGAATTTAGAGAGGGAAAAATCCTCCTTGGCAAAAGCACACAGAAGGGGCTGGGAGAGGCAGGCTGAGGTGGAAAAAAGCAAACAAGTCCTTCTCCATAACAAATGTCCTGTTTGAGTGCACCTTGGAAGGAGGCGAGGAAGAGCTATTCCATGAGTTACAGTAAATAGCAAATAGATTGGTTGGGTCAAAAAATGGTTTGCTTTTCCTCTGTGATGATAACTGACCTAGGAAGATGCTGACAGATCTGCTTGGTTGCTGTGTATCTTCCCTTCCTGCTGCTGCTTTCAAAATACACACAGAATAATTTACTGCAAGTTCCAGAACCCGTCATTTGCCTAACCCTGTCAAGAGCACAACATTAACTGAGAACAGAGAGAAAATACAATTTTGTTTTGATCTTTCCATGACCTGTCTGCTAGAGGACATAAAAATATATATAGTGATTATTTTCCTGTGGTTTCTTTAGTTTCTTTAGTTTATTTATTTATTTATTTATTTGATATCCCTTTAAGCAAAGGACTGTGGCATGACAGTATTCTGAATTCCTAAAATATGCTTGTCTTCAATTCTTTTTTAAATCAGAAAATTGTTGTTCTGTGTAACAAAATGACTAAAGCTGACAGTTTGATGGTGAAGCAAAGGCAATTGGCTTAAAGGAGTTCTTTTGTATACTTACAGAAAACCCAAGAGAATGGCTGATTTATACCTCAGTCAAATCACATGTCGATAATTCAGGTATCTCTGTCTTTTGGAAGTGTCAGGTTTGTGCTTCAACATGCGAAGTGACAGCTAAATTTTAACTCAACTCTATTTAATTTCCTGAGTGGATTCTTAATTACTTGCCAAAACAATATTGATGTTAGATTATGGACTAATGCTAGGTTCTCTGATGTACAGATTTCTAGCAAACAGGCAGGAGGCCTAAGGTCTCCAATGAAATATTTTAATATTCTGCATTCCCTCGTTGGCATCTAAGTCTATGCTCCCTCTCTTGACGGTGAGCTGGAAGTGACACTTTTCAAAATAACTTGACAAAGATGCTTTCAAAACTGTCACTTCCTTATGATAATGTAATTACTCCTTATTTCTTCAGAGAAAATGTCAGACTTTTTGCAGCTTCTCATGCACATTTTTATCTACTGCTTTTGGAACTGGAGCATAATATTACTGAAAGATAACAGCGTAAGAAAAATGTAGAGATTGTTGGTTACAGATGCAGATTTTGGTCTTACAAATACACTGTTTTGAAATAAAAAACCAGTATTAAAATGGGACCCAAATGATGATTTTGCACTTAAACTGTCAAATAATCACTTACCAATATAAGCTGCATTTCCTACGTGTTAATGAATTGCATATTAATAAAAACTAATAGCAACAGGGTAGATTATAATTTTCCAAGAGTTAATACTGTGCTTCAAGAAAATAGTTCTTTGTAAGAAAATATATTTTATTTTATGGACAGTTTTGCTTTCTCTGGAAGGCCCAGGAGAGAATTTTGGACTATTAAAGGGGAGTTTCAGTAAAAGTACAAATATGTTTAACATAACCATGTATATTATTCACATTACATTCTATGTGGAGATATCTATATTTTAAACATCAAAGCAGTGATGGCCCTAAAATATGTACTTTTTCTATAATAGTAACAGTTCTAATTTATGGACAGACACATATTGAAAGGAAAAAGGGACACTCAGAAAACAGTAATGTCACAGTAGTACAATCTCCACATAGGATGTAATACTTTATATACTGCATTGTAAATATTTCCCTCCAAGGGGAATGGGACATCTATAGGCATGTGCCTAAAACTGTGATTGTTAATGTTTAGAGTAAGTGAATATTGTTGTAAAGACATTTTTTTAAATCTCCAATATTGGAAGAGTCAGCTGAAAATAGCTGTGTGACATGCCTGAAACAGATTCAGACATCTCTGCTGAGCACAAGGAAAGACCTGAATACCAGGATTACAGATCCCACAAATCCCCTGCTCAGTTTTACAGATGGATCAGGCAGTTTATGTATGCAGTTAATCTATTTTCACTTCAGTGGAGTGACTTGCAGCTGCAGCCCACTTCATTGGCAGATCAGAAGCTACACTGCAGTATCTGTCCAGCCTGTACCATTTTTCTTGGAAGGCTAATTGTTTAGCTTACAGCATGTTTTATTTTCTCAGGGTGTGCTTAGAAATAAACAGAGCTCAGGCAACCTAAACCTTGCTCCCCACGGTGACTCAGCCCTGGCTGTGGCAATTGGAAGAGCATTTGGAGGAGCCCAGGCAGTGCAGATTTGTCTCACCTCACCATGCCTGGGTGGTCTTGTGGGGATTTTGTACAGATCCTGTTCAGGTGTTTACTCCAGCCAGTGCTTGCAAACCCTTCGGCTCACCCAGCTGGGATGCTGAGGGGGACTGTCAGCAGGACAGGCAGGTGAGGCAGGTTTGCCAACTTGTCATTATCCAAAGTTAAGAGGATAACAGCCTCCAAACCCACAATGCCTCTTCAGGTCTTCAGTTATTTATTTATTTTTAAAACATCCCTCTCAAGCTGTGCTATTTCATTTCACAAAGAGCAGTTTCCTTTCCTGCTGTCTAGTATTTGCAGGTATCAAGGGCCCAGTCTGTCTGGAAGTCTGGCCCTACATTTCAGAGAAAACTAACCCAGGTGTGTGGTGTGCAGCACCTAGAGTAGCTGAGCTGTCATTCTGTAAAGTTTCATAAAATCGCAGATGCTCTGATGTTTTGCTGAGCTAGGAGGAAGTTTGTTGGCGAGATCAATGAGCTCTCAAGTTTTCAAGTCATCAAATAACTTGAAAATGAGAAGGCTCTTCTTTTCTGACAATGTTCAAATGTTTCAGAGCACAAAGGGACTGAAGTTCATAGAATTGGAGGTCCTCTTGGCATGCCAATCCATGTTTGGGAGGTGGGACCAAGTTATCTAGGCTGTTAGGAAAATCCCACACTGAAGCTTCAGTGTGCTTACACAGACCTGCTGTGCACAAAAGCCAGGATGGGAAGGCATCAACCTGTCTGTCTTCTGCCATGAAGCAAAGAGCTTCCCCTGCCATGAGCCACTGCACACCTGATGGTGATGAGAGCTTCTGCACCCAAACACAGTGCCTGATGAGCAGAGCTCCGCAGTGTTTATGTATTTATTTGGGTGCATGTCTTCATCACATCAGCCTTTCAGCATTTGCATATGCAAACAGGAGATCTGAAGGGTAACAGCTGTGAAAATACATACTGATGACCTAACTTACACACACGGTCTGCAACCTGGGGATGTGAATTTTACATGGGTTAAAAAAATTACAAGCACATGTTCATAGGCACAGCATCAGGTTTCTGCTTTGCTGTGTGTATTTTGGACTTCATTAGCTTTCATCCACAAGTGATTTGCTGTACAGTCCAGAAATACTTGAGAGTGCTCCATTTCTTCTCCCATCACTTGGGATTCTGATCAGCTTGCTTGGAGCTCAGCATTTAGTGCAAGCTCCTGCAATTAAGCCCTTCCCCATGGCATTTTACCACATGGTGTCATGCTGCAGCGCTGGTTGCTTAATCGCCTTACTTTGCTGCATGGCAAATGTTTCATTAGGAACTGTTAGGAATTTGTTATAATGCAACATAATCTAATGAGGGCTTGTCTCCAGTCAGGACACGTTTGCATTACTGGCTGATGTGATTATGTAGGTAAAGCTTCAGTATAAACTGGACTAGGGAGTCTTTTGCATACACATTTAAAAATACAATTATGCTGTTGCTAAATGATGTACCTGCAAGACTGGGAACAGTTAATTTCATAGCAAAGCTGTGAAATACTGCAAAAGACTTTTCTTTTAAAAAGTTCAGACAATTAATGTAATATGTAAACAGTAATTCATTGGAGAAATGCCATGGCTGTGTAATATCAATGTCATTCTTGTTTTACTGTGACAAACTTAAATTTAGCATCATGTCATAAAGACATGATGCATGCTTGTAATTTGAACTATGAAAGTAAGTTGAAACACTGCCTTCCAGGTATTTGAACTGAGTTCTTGTCTTTGATTTTGCTAAGAGAAAAGTTCATGGTGGGAATTGGTTTAGAGGATGTGATTCAAATTCATTTGCTGTCATGAGCCTCAATTCAGGGTGTAATCTAGAGTTTGGCACTGCTAACAAAGGTGAAGAAGTGTAATTATTTACCAAATGGCATTGAAATGGCACCTATGTTAAGAACTAAGTCATGCTGAATTATTTGCATAAAGAAAACCTGTGCTTTCAGTGTTACTCAACAGGAAAATGCTGTGATTTCTGTGAGAACCACAGGAATGTTCAGCTTTCATTTCCCCACTGTGTCTCCTTCACCTCCTGCTTCAGACTTTGTATAAATCTATCAGCCAGATTCGCTGTATCTTAATAAGAATGAAATGCAGATTTCTAGAAGACTAGGATGCTTGCAAATGGGGAACTTAATATTTGGAAACGTTTTTACATTTTATTAAATTTATGTTGTCAAGAAACAGAATTTTGCAATTTTTTTTCCTCCTCTCTCTCACTTTTCTTGATTTTTGGTCTCTATTTTGCCCTTTTTCTCCCTTTTCTGGTGTGTTTGAATTTGCTTCCTTGATTGCACACAATTTGTAACCGTGAGATATTGAGCAGTGAATCTCCTTTTGCGCTATTTTCACCCATTCTGCACTTGATTTATGCTCCAATGTGCAGGCCTGTGTTAGCAGACTCACAGCAGATTTGGCTGTACACATGCAAAGGCCTTGGGAAGGACATTGACCACTCCAGCAAGTTCTCTTCATGTTCAAAGCTCACACAGGTCACTGTCCAGGGAAATGGACCAGGCAAATCCATTTGTGCCTCCAGCGTGCAAAGAGCTGGAAGGGGTGAGCTACAGGGAAACCCAAATGAGACATGAAGGTCAAAGTATTTATCATCTGGGACACAGTTTGGCACTGCTTTGTGGCCTTATTTTTAATAGAAAAAGAAAAGGAAACAAAAAAACCTTTCACAAAAATCCAGCCCCATAGCCTTTACCTGCCTCTGCCTGAGAGCTGCCAGCTTGTCTTCTAGAAAAATATCTAAAGTTTTTGGTGCTAAACTTCCTTTTAGATGAAAGTTTGAAGGAGCTTTACAGGATATGTGCAGAAATTAATGTTAGCAACAGATGTTTAAGCCTTTCCTAAATGAGGCATTCTTTAGCCAGATGATATAGCTTGTTGTTACATTGAAATACTAATCTAGAATTATGAATTCCTAATCCATTCCTCCGGCTCCCATTGCTGGATTCCAGATGTGGAAAATAATGTGTTAAAACAGTGCTGCCACTTTTCTATCCCACAGAGTTTCAGTTCCTTCTCTTTTATACTCCATCATCTATATGATTTATGGATTCCCGAACATCAAGGAGCAAGCAGTGCCATGTCCCAGCATCCTAATTTTGATATGATTGTATTTATACTCAAGATTAACAGTTCTTTTGCAGTTTGAACTCAACCTTTTTTTCTGCCCCTACACTTTAGTTAGCAGGTGCCTTTAGGACTTTTGCCATACTAATGCTTTTAAACATCAATTAAAAAAATGTAGCACAGGCCGATTTAATAAGTATCAGATGCATCAAAAGCAGGTATTTTGCAGTTTTCCTAGGTGCAGGTTCTCCCAAACCTGTGGATGAGTTGTTCCTTGCATGTTTTTGATGCCAAATTAATTTCCAGACTGTATTAAAATTATATGTGTAATATAATTCTTAATTATTATGAAGTATTAGAAGTACATCTATTTAATGATAAGTATATCAGATTCCAATCAGTTAGTGTGTAGAACCCAGCAGATTCTCCCCTAAACAATGGAAATTTGTGGTTTGCACAGTGTAATTATAGGCTATGGTTTCCTTCTTTTGATGCTGTTCTTGGTTAATAGGAAATCAGGTGTATCTCCACTCCAAGGACACCTTTGTGCTCCTGTAGATGTGTGCACACAGGTAAAGCAGGATTTGAGAGCTCTTTGTGTTTGCCTACAGCCCATCCTGCAGGATCTTGCATAGACTAAGGGAGTACACAATATATTTTTTAACATACAGTTTTGAAGTGTGAGGTCCTTTTGTTTCCCAGCTCTTCCTAGATAACACCAAACCTGTAAGAAACAGGTGGGAGTTTGAGTTTCATATTGTAGTATGGATGGCCTTAAAAGGATTTTATAAATTTACAACCTCTATCATACAAAGTTCTGCTCTTTCACAGCATTACAATGCGTTGGCTGCTGAGTTCTGTGTTACTGTGCTCTACTTGAGCTATTTGGAATATTACTTTGAGAATTGGAAAGGCTCCGGGGTGCTAAAACTGATTATGAGATTTTTCTTTGCTTGACAAGATGAGCAGGTCCATGTGAAGTATGAGGCAGTTATGTGGATTGACGGCAGACAGGTTTCAATCACAGAATCATGTTGTGTTTTGCTCATCTTTGAGGTGGGATGCCAGTGAAATTGAGTTTGAAGAGGATAATTGCAGCCCAATCAAATTCTCAGTTCAAATTTCATGCCTTTCTTTTTAGATTATTCTTGAAAAGACTCCTTCCAGTGACTCAGTGTATTCTGAGAGTTCTTCAGAAACTTTGTTTATAATTTGTCTTTCTGAAAATCAGAGTAAAAGGTGGCATATTGAGCAAAAACTTAGTAATGTCCAAAAATCTTCACTCTAGAAGTTGAATAATCAAGGATCTCCAGTCCTCATTGGTAAATATTTCCAGCTGTAAGTGAATATTATCCTTCCACATGCATTTGACAGTGATTTTGTGTGCTCTGCTGGGTAGGAGTCTCTGCTGCCTGGTTAAGTGATCCTGGCTTGTTGCTTGTCACCCCAAAGATAACCTTCCCTAGTCAAGTACCTGACCCTCTTAAAAATCAGGAGTTAATTCTATGAATGAGGGCTGTTTAGAGTGGTGAAATAATCCCTTTGGCTAAGCAGGATAAGCTCAAAGACCAGACAGAGCCCTTTTAGGAAATTACAGTCACACTTTCCCAGTAATAGCACAACTTTCTCACCTCCCCCTGGATGATGATACCATTTATTGGGCTCTGCCCACAGAGGGTGCTGAGGGCTGTGGCTTTTCATAATCTGCTCTCTTGAGAAGCACTTGCTGCAGTCCCTGATTTTCATTTGTATGCTGGAAAGTCTCAGTTCAGGCTCCTGTTGCCTGAGTTGTCCCTCCTCCCAGCCCCTTTACACTTCCCAGCTGAGTCTGCCAACTGCAGCTGCTTCCCTGGGGATCAGACTGGGCTCCTGCTCAGCCCCAAAATCCACCTCCTCGCACGGCAGGTTTGTCCCTTCCAAGCCTCCTCAGAAGCCTTTCTGATGTGATGCCAATACTCCACTGACACCCAGAAGTGTTGGGAAGACTGATGTCTTCCCCTGAAGTCCCTGGTGGCTGACATCCCAGCTCTGCTCTCTGTGGGGCTGTTAATCCCACCCTGTTTTCTGGTGTTGCTCAACAATACAAATCATCTCATGAGCTATGGGCTCTCTGTGGGAAAGTCTCCTCGCCCTTGCAAGGTGACCCATGATGCTTTGGATTTTGAGATTGTAATACGATGTTCTGTCATTTTAAAACATTCCTGTTACTTCTGTTAGTTGTAATCATTCTTTTGTACCATTCTGAGCTTTCTCTACTTACTCCTTCTTTTTAATTTACACCATAGCTGAGTTTTACCTCTGAAATGAGGCTGCTGTGATTCAGCCGTGTTCCAGGATATGAATTGATTTTGGTATGCTGAAGTTCCCTTTTGGTCTGGAAACCAAACTCCCAAGATGCCTGTGAAGAAATTAAAATTCCTCAAATAGAATTTTGTTTTCACCTGCCCCAAAGCAGTGAGCTGGGAGCCTGGCATACTATATCCAATAGACTGAGAAAGTTTTGGTAGTTGTGTACCACGACGGGCACGGAAGCGCAGTTTCAAGGGAAAATGATGTAGCTTTTCGTCACTTTTAAATACTCTAGAGATGATTGACATTAACCCTGGGACAAAATGCAACTGAAGTGTACAAGTCAAGATCCCGTTTAAGTGGTTTTTATGGTTTTCTTTCAAATTCATTGTTTGGCAGTGGGTAATTCTTTAACACAAAGTAGTTGTTTTCATTTTTCATCTTAGTTACAGGAAAATTTATGATGTATTTGTACTTCTCCGCAAATAGTCAAGTGCTCCTCTGGAAGAAGGTATGCAATAAATAACATTGTTTCATACACAGAGTGGACATGAAATCATTTAACAGTATAATAAGAAAACCTTGAACAAAAATCCTTGTGGATTTTAGAAAAGTATTTTTGCTAGATTTTGCAGTTATGTTCTTTAGTGGAAAACTTTCCCTCCTGCTAGTATACATTCAGTCTTGTCTGAAAATTAACATATGACAAAATATCTGCTGTAACTACCAAACAGAGATATACAAAAGAGAGAAAGTTTATCTATATTAAATCATTATGCTTTAATCTAAAATATTTACATATCTTTTAAAAATACTGACAAATCTGAGTGTCTCACAGGGTATAGTGGTGCTTGCATTAGCTTAAGTTTGGAAATACCAAAATCAAGAAATAAGGTGTGAGTTTTTTTGAGGGTCCAGTGATTTCTTTGAATCAGTTCAAGCTCTCAGTTTCTCAGAAAATGGGTTGTTGGTTTTATTTCTCAGGGCTACTGTTACATAAACCCCCCAAACCCGTTATACTATAGTTTTCTCCTTAAGTAGGCTTAAAACAGACATGGAAGCTTTAGCACCTAAAGCAATGCATATTCAGCCAGGACTGTGCAGAACTGACAGTGCCAAAGCCTCTGAGCTGCGGGAGTGACTTCATTAGCTGGCGTCACCAGCAGCCTTTCATGATCTCCTCAGGCCTCATGACAGTGAGCTCCTGCTCCACACACCCAGACTGCCATCCCTGCAGCCCCTTCTGGCTTAGTGACAACTCACTGCATGGCAAAGCACAGTCCTAAGCCTTTTTCTTTCAGAGCCATCCTCACGCTCTGAAAGGTGAATGTAGGGGATGTGATCAGAGATGAGAGGCTTTTGCATGTCGTTTGTCTCAGTGACTCGGATTAAATGCCATGTGCACAAATACAAATATTTGTCTGGAGCTGGCTGTTCTTCCAAGAGTGACAGAGTCAGGCTTTGTCCTTTCTAACCAGCTAACTATCACCACCCTCTCTGGCCTCACACTGAACACGGGAGGCATGTGCAGGAGATCTCAAGATAGGAGGAACTATCTTCAACTTGTCACCCCTCAGCATACAATTGCACTAAGAAATTCTGAAAAACTGAGAATCAAGTTGCTGTTTCTGCTTTGATTCAAACAAGGGTGGAAGTCCTGTATCCCTTAGGGAGAACCTGGCCTCAGAAGAGGTGCAGGTAACAATTTCTCCCCTGCTCTGCAATGGTGCAAGGCTGGCATTGGATTCTGTCCCTGCATCGCTATATAAAAATACCTTGTCAGAAGTGTTCAAAATTAGATCACATTCTCAGTCTGTAAGTGTAACAATTTTGAAGATGTGAAATTCCTGGTGAAATAACTTGTATATCAAACAGTGAGGTATGCCTGCATACATTGTTGTGTACAGTGCGAACACCCACAGATTTGCTTTTATTGCCTTCTTTCCTCCAGTTGAGATCCTGTGAAATCCCACTCAGAGGGGGGCAGATTTTATGACTGGATTTTATTTTATTGCTTCTGCTTGTGCATTTGCTCTGTGTAGTTTTGAACTCCCTGCATATGTCTGTGTACAGCGTTGGAAATTTGGGAATAAATTAACAACTAATCCTCAAGAAATCATTGCAATGCAATGCTTTCCTTCAGGAATACTTTTTGGCCCTGTCTTTGCTTTAACATTAATGAAAATGTGGAAATAGGCTGAAATACTTAAGAGAAAATATGAAAGAATTTATCTTGCTCTTAGTGTAGATTTTAAGCTGTGGTTAACAAAACCTTAGTGCCTTATGCAGCACATCAGCTCCTCCAGCCAGACCCATTCCCTCTTTCAAGACATTCCACCATGAAGGATTTTGTCGTTGTTGGTTTGGGTTGGTTTTTTTTTTTTTTATTTCTGTGTCTTTTAGTCTCTTTGTTCTGAAAATGTGAACTGTGGTATGTTTCAATTCCTTTGCTCCCTGGAAATGTTAAAGCCATTTGCTGTTCTAACTGATCCCTGCTTGGAGTGTTTCATTACTGACACAATCTCGAGGTGAGCATTATGAAGTGAAGTATTATTCTTCATCTCACTGTGAAGCAGTAGGGAGTCAAACTGCAGGCAGCCAATGTAAAAATCGCCTTTTCGGAAGGATTTTTTTTCCTTCAAAGAGTGAGGGTGAAGTGCATTTAAGGCTATGTTTGCTGATCTTGAAGCTCACAATGTAACAAGTAAAATGAGAGAGAAAAATATGACCTTGCAAAGATTGAGAGGAATAAAATCTACATGAGCTTTGGGAATAATGGAAATGAGGCACAGCCCAAATGAATGAGACCTTTAAAGGTTGCCTTTCCCTTCAAAAAGGTTTTTGATACAATATGAAGCTCCTAACAAACTGTTAAGAAAAGACAATTATGGTACTATCTATAGGGCTTAGAATTCAAGGTGTCGGGACTGGCTGCAATTTGACAGCCATAGAAACCATTTCCCATTTAATCTATTTAACAAGAATGAAAGAATGTTTTCTTGCTCTTACTATGTAGAATATTTAGTCATTAATTTGGTTTTATACTGTTTTCACCGCTGAGATTTGAGCATATTGTGGAAAATTAATTATCTTAGAGCACACCATACTTATGAAGTATTGATTTGCCTTTTCCAGTTACAGAAAATTGTACCTTTCTTCCCTCTTAAATTGAATTTATTTCTTCAGAGGAGAAAAAGACTGGAAAATACTGCATGAAAAGCCAGGATTTTGAAAAGCAGGGTGTATCAAGTGGATCTTTTGAAATGAATTGGAAATATTTTAGGCAGCCTTCTTTCACTGCCACCTCTTGTAATGCATCAATCCCCAAAGAAATTATGCAGTGCATCTTCAGCTATTAAAGAATGAGACGATGATGATGATTTCATCGTGTTCAAAGCTTCTTCCTCTGTCCCTGCCTTCATGTAATTGAACTGATGGGTTTTTTACTTTCATTCTAGAGCGGCTGGTTTTGGAAAAGGGAACGAGAGATGGAAGTGGGAAGGAACTTGGGTGGTCCGTTCTAGTTCTAGAACAAATGGGATTTGTTCTAGTTGGGTTTGTTTGGTTGGTTTTATTCTTGGAACAAAATCTGTAGCTTTAGGATCAATGGGAAAAGAAAAGATACATGTTCACAGTAATTTTCCTGTTGATTTTTGCTCTCTATGCCAAATGCCCCTCAACACCTCTCATGACTGACACCAGTTACACATTGGTGCTCTTCTTGCACGTCCTCTTGTTATTAACACTGTGTGTAATGAACCCTTCCTCTCCCTCTGTTGCCGTGCTGTGCTTTTCCCTTCTCCTGTTCTACCAGATTTCACTTGTGATTTCTGTAGCTGACATATGAATGCTCAGAATTTCAAAACACCCCACCGCTGCAATTAGCCATTTGTCAAGGTGTGCATGAAGCAATGTGCCTGCTCGCTGCAGCGATGTCCTTCACTCGATCTGCTGACACACCGCAAAATTATCCTCTTAGCTCCATCAATGAGAAAAGTCCCACAGTAGCAGAAGCCTGTCTGGGTAATACATAAAAAACCCATTGTGTGCATTCACCCTTCCCCCCTCAATGTAGAGTTGTTTTCCCCTTTCATCTGAGTGTTTCAAAAGGCAATAAAGGCTTTGTCCACCAGCAGTTATAAATATCTGCTGTGCCACACCCCCAATTCAGCGCTATTATGCTTCGGTTTGTACGGCTGGAGCCCCACGAGGCATTTTCAAGTATCTTCTCCATCCAGCTAAAGCAGTTCTCATCACTCCAGAAATGTCTTTCTTTTGCTTATAGGACAGAAGAATGAGCTCCCTTCAGAGCTTAATAGACCTCTGCTTCACACAGGAGCTGAAGGGGTGCTGAGGTAGTGTAATGAGAGCACAGGCAATCCAAGTTGGAAGTAAAATACATTTTCTCTGTGATGTGCTCAACCTTTTCTGCCCTGGGGCTTTAAAACTGAAATCGACTATTTAATTTAGTGTTCTCCTCCTGTACACTGAAATGCCGCTAATGATTGGAGAGAGTTAACAAGAGGGTAGCAAAAGTGATGTGTCAGATATGTCTGAAACCATTAAAATTCTGGAGGCAAAACAATTTGAATCATGTCAATGGATTTTGAAAATACCATTTTCTGCCTACTGGAGGCCAAGCAAGAAAATATACTGAGTTCATTTGTGTCACAGTAATTTTACAAACTCCTTATTAAATCAAACTTGAACTAAAGATTTATTTTAAAAACAGCTAGGGTGTTATTACCCTTATTTCTTTAGAATAGAAAAATAGATTAATTTTTAAGTTTACAAAGAATCTAAGAAAATCTAAAGCTGTTCAAAACAGAGATATATTTTGATGGGGTTTTTTTTTTTCTTTTTTCCTTTTTTTTTTTCTGTAGAAGCAGTGCTCTTGGGAGAAAGGCTGGGATTTGTGATTCACCAGTTCGGTTGTTCTTACAAATATGACATGTGTGTCAGTTCTTCTGATTTTTTTTTCTTTTATTTTCCGTGAGATTTTACTGGGCAAGCTCGCTGTGCGTCATGAGCGCAAGGTTTCAAGGAGATTAATACCCATTTCCAGAAACATAGCAATTTGTTATGATTTGTGATTCATAAACGAGGCTATTTACACCATCTAAAAATGTTGAATAGGGCATCTATTATTTAACCTGTCTAATTTTTTTTAAGTGCTATAAAGTAGTTCATTTATTCAGTAAGATAGTTGCTTTTCATGACACTTTAACATCTGCTTCCAAATGATATCTTCAGCTCTGTAGCAGCACTTAAATCTGCTTTGGAGTTGGAATCTATTGCATGTTAGCAATGGCATACGATGCAATTTTAAGCTGTTCATGTGTATTTAAAATAAGATTGATTTACACTAGTTTCTTTCCCAGTGAACTACAACTTAAACTAATTCTTAATGATCCAAATGCATTTAAAAATGGTTCATAAAATCCTCATGCAAAAGCACAAAACTCAGAAATCTTTCAAAGCCAGTTTACTCCAGCATTACTGTCAGGGCTGGAAAAGCCCAGTTTCCTGACAACTGTTTGGTCAGCTTTTCTTTTTCCTTGATATTGCTTGTTCTTAGCTCACAAAATTCAATGTAAAAATAAATTCCTGCAATATACCCCTGGTGCAAATCAACTGGAGATACAATTGGGAAGGTAGATTCCTCAGAGAATAGGTGTGGGTTTTTAAGAGAAAGCTTGCAAACCCCCAAACTTGCCTTTATGCACCTGTGTTCCACACACCTATTTGGGGTTGGCAATAGTGCCTGGCCCCAAACTGGTCACTGGCTGGCTGTAGTTGTATGGGCCCAGCTGAGAAAACAGTCCTGAACTCGTCAGGAGAGTAAAGATTTTTGGTTTGTTTTGTTGGGTTTTTTTGTTTGTTTGTGGGATTTGGTTTTATTTTCTTTGGTTGGTTTTTTTGTTGTTGTTGTTTTTGTGGGTTTTTTTGGTGTTTTTTGTTTTCATTTCTTTGGGGTTGTGGTTTTTTTGTCGTTGTTGGTATTTTCAGGTTTTATTTTTTTTTTTTTTAAAGGAATCTACTCTTGGCAACTACTCCCATGGTATGAACACAGGAGGGATGCTCAGCACAATGGATAATGCTTTGGGAGTACCTCTTGCCTGAGAATGCCACAGGTCCTTCCTTGTGACCTGCAGCCAGGGTGGAATCTGTAAAACCAGTGTTTTACAGATCCATGGTGTGGTGGGAATGTGGCCAAATGTCCATCAGATCCCATTGTCAAGGCAAAGGAAGATGTGAGTTGCTACTTTTCGATTAACAGCACAGTAAATTGAATCTGTTAAGTCTAAACAAATTTTGCTTTGGTCCCCACTTTTGAGCATACCTTTATTATTTTTAATGGATTGAAGCTGACAGGAGATTTGTGTAAGAAGATTTTGCAGAATTCTAATGAGAATGAGTTCTTTGTCAGCACACGACAAAATCCTGACTCATTCACAGAATGTAAGATGGTGTTAGTGTTATCCAAGATTATTTACAGAATATTTATAAATGGCTAAATGTTCCTCTGTTGCGTGCTGGAGACGTTTGTGGGCTCTGGAAGCCCTGAGGCAGCAAACACCCCTGTGGCTGCAAAGGGAGTGTAGTGAGTGTTGGTAATCCAGCAGGAGCCGGGGAGGGCTGTGTGGGCATGGAGGCTGTGCTGGCAAGGGTGGAGGCACAGCTAGAGAAATCACACAATATTCAAAGTTGGGACCCACAGGGATCACTGAGTCCAACTCTCAGCCCTGCACAGGACAGCCCCAAGAATCTCACTATGTGCCTGACAGCATTATCCAAACATTTCTGAGCTGCCAGGCTTGGTGCTGACAACTTGGTGCTGACAGCTTCAGGCCATTGCCTGGGCCCTCTCACTGGTCACCCCAGAGCAGAGATCAGTGTCTGCCCCTCTTCTTCCCCTCATGGGAGGAACTTGTAGACTGCAATAAAGCCTCCCCTCAGTCTCCTCCAGCTGTACAGACCAAGTGACCTCAGCTGCACCTCCATATGACTTCCTTTCATGTCCCTTCACCATCCTTGTGGCCCTGCTTTGGATGCTTCCTAATAGTCTAATGTCTTTTTTACGTTGTGATGAACCCCAGGATGTGGCTGGCACAGGGCACACTGTTGATTCATATTCAGCTTGCTGTCAGCAGGACTCCCAGGTCCCTTTCCATGACCCAGTGAGAGCTGTCTAAAGGGAGGCAGAAAGCAGAGGGAGAAAGCAGAAGCCCTCGAGGTCCTCTCCAAGCTGCTGCCTCCCACTCGGCCCCACACGGCTGCTGCAGTGGTTTTATGGCTGTCAGGCAGCCTCAGCCGAGCCCTGCCGTGAGTGCTGGACACACACCAGCATTTCTGCTGGGGACAGGCAGCAGCAGCAGCACGGAGTTGTGCAGGTACAGCGTAGTTTGGGGTATTTGGCCATTCCTGAGCACACCTGATTCTCTCCCAGCAATTGCAGGTGTGCAGTAACCACGCACTTGGCTCCTGTCTGAGGAGGTAATTGCAATATCCTGTGCGTAGCCATGAGCAAATGTAAACTTATGTAAAGGCAAGAAATTCTGCATGAGGTATTTAATCCGTATTACACACGTAGCCTGTTTTCAATACCTTTCTCCAAGTCTTTTCTGCTCTCTTGGAGCATATGGGCACTGCTGAAATAATATATTAAGGAGGAAACAGAATTTTCCAGCTGTCTCGGTAGTAGGCTTTAATTTCTGGGGTTCGTAGATTTGTGTAAAATTTATCTTATCAGCGTCTCATGATCTGATAGCTATTTAGTAATAGTGGTCACCCACACAGTCTGCCGGGATGCCGTGCTGTGTGGTAATGAGCACTCCTGGAGTTCTGTGAAGGCCTCAATTAATCATCATAGTGCCAATTAAAAAGGCCATTAGAAATACTGTCCGTAGCCATCAATCCTGCCTAGCTGTTGTTTCTCCAAGAGGTGCATGTGTAATGCACTCAGATATGGACACGTATGCAAGCTCCTTTTTCCAGGTCAATATGACCTGGCAGACAGATTGGGCAAAATATATTGGCAGTGGTAATGAATTTATATTCTGTGTTACATCATAACTGTAGTTAGATCCCAAATTTATTCTGATGTTCTAAATCTTAAATCAGGTTTTGTTTCTCTAAGTATGACCAGGTCTCATGTGGCACAGTTACACTCAAGCTCTCTTTGGAGTTGCATTGCAGTATTATCAAGGTATGTTTTTAAGGCCTACATTCATTAAATCCTTTTAGAGCAGTGACTTGGTTGTCCCACAGTTCCTGGTTGCTTGTTGTTGTTGTTTTAATTAGGAAGCAGATCTCATGATTTGAGCAAGGGTCTAAAAATTCTTAAGGGGCTCTGGTTTTGGTTTTTCTTGTAAAACATCTGCCTAAGTTGTTCAAAGTTACAGTAAGGCTCTGGAAACTCCTGTTTTCTCATGCTCAGCAGAGGTGAGCTGTGCTCTGCAGGAAGAATGGAACTGGATGGGACAGATCTGTAACAAGTGCACCTTTATCAAGAATCTGGAACTGAGCTCAGGATTTTTCTCTGCTGTTAGCAAATACTTTATGAAACACGTAGCAGATATGTATGCTATCACCCTGTTATCACAGAAGATAATCTGCTACCTCTGTCTTTTACTTCAATTGTTTAGGTACCAGAGTTTTGATAAGTGGATCTTGTAACTGATGATATGGATGTTGGCATCAATGTACTGCTTCATAGTGGGGTATCAGTTTGGCTCTTTAGTTGACAGAAACAAAGCAAGAATCCAAACAACCAGTTTACATTAAAAAAGATAATAATCCAAGCAAACCAATTTCAAGTTTTTGCAGCTTCCAAATCCCAGAATTTCCATACAGAGGCTACACATTAAAAGAAGCTCAGAGAGTTATAAATACTTGCAGAATTTTGGTTAAGTCTTTGCCTTTGTCTATGATTGTTGTCATTTAGTTTTTGATAATGTGATCATAGAGCTCAGAAGATTTCTTTGACTGCAGAGGAATATGGCTCTAGGAATCAGGGTTGTGGCTCCAGGAATCAGGCTTGTGTGGTGAATGAGCTCTGTGTCTGGTTTATTTGCTGAAATCATGAGGTGGGAGCTGTGTGCAAGAGAAGAGGTAAACCCATGGTTGTTTCATTGCATGGCCACCATCCTCTCCCTGGTGGAGGTGAGGTATCATCACCTCAGGCAGACAGCCCCAGCTGACATCCCCATTCCCAGAGCAAAGTGACAGCCAGGGTTCCCAGAGCTGCCCCTGAAATCAGCAGGGAGATGCTCTGAACCCCTAAAATGCTAACAATGCTGAATACCCGTGGTGGGTGGACCTGCTGCTTCTCACACGGGCATGCAGGAATCTGGGAGTCAATTGACCTTCATCTTGCTGTGCCCCTCTATCCCAGTTTTTGTCCAGGAAACGATAAAATGCCTTTGTCAGAAGGGAGTGGGAGAGTTTGCAAGCAGTAAATAGCTTTGTTGTAAGCTGTCACGTGTTAGCATGCTGAGCACCAGGAAAACTTGATGATATTAAGCATTTTGCATTCAGAGGGAAATCCAGAAGGGTGTTACAAGGCAGCTAGAAATCACAATAAGGCAAATTATTAACTAGTTGCTTTTCATTCAGTGAGGCCCTGTGTTTGTCATTTATAGTGCAGCAGAAAGATGCAGCTTGTTAACAAATGCTGGGCGCTTAAAAAGGTGACGTTTTAAATTACAGTATTTGTAATAATAAAGGAGCATAAAGCTTGTATCTGTTAAAAGGAAATTTAGAAATGAAGCCTCTTTCCTGCCCCTTAACTGAGAATCTTATGATTATCTTAAATCCCAAAATGTGGCTTCATTATTCATTTCCTTTTTACCACAATGTAAAATAACAGGAGCTTGATTTTAGTGTATTAAAAAAGAGGTAATCCTTTTTCATTATAACTTCTGGTAGTGTTTTAATTAAAGGTATTAGGGATCTGTCATGGGTAACACATTTTAAAGTTCTTGTACATTCTACTGAAGAATATCTAGGAAGGGGATTATGTGCATAACTTGTTCACTCACAGTGAAGTAGACCAGATTTTGTTATTCTTTACTGTTTATCACCTGGAACTTGATAATGTATATTTACATGGCAAAGAAGAAGAATAGGAGTGTCTTTGTATGTGTGCTCTTTGCAGCTCATAACAAATCAAGACTTCTTTTCTTGATGCAGGTTTTTTCATTCTGAGAGAAACTGAAACTACCAAAAAATTTGACAGACATTTAAAGATGAGACCAAGAAGAGTATTTGCATGACTGTGTGGCTTTCTTTTCTTCCTCATTTCACCCCACCACCTTTCCCCTCATGCCTCCCAAGTATGCCCTCGTAGCTTGTTTCAGTCTTTTTTTGCATGTGTCACCTTCAACAAAGGCTTCTGGTGATTCCCTCCGATGGCCCTTGCTGTTCTGTTGGAATCATAAGGTGTTAGCTGCCTGGCATGCTGGGATCACTGCACTGCCCCACTGATGAGGTGCTAGCTTTCCGCAAAAGCCAACAATTTAAGAGAGGAAACCAACAGAATTCTGTGCAAGCTTCCTCTGATCTGGTGATCAGCATTTTATGCCAGTATTTTCCCTTTTCTCTCAGGGTGTTTCCATGATGTCACTACCCTGTAAAACTGTGTCTGAAGTATTTTACGGGAATGATGATGAGTAGTACAGAGTGATGTATGAAATTTGCACTGGTTGGTGTTTGGAGTGAAAAGTTTTGGGTTTTAACCTCCGACATTTTGAATAAGAAGAGGATGGAGGAAGCAATTGGGGTTGTCCCCAGAAACTTTACTGTAATATTTTTTGGTACAGATTTTGAAAAGCTTAAGCTGTGAGCTTCTGGGAGGGTGTTTTAAAAGGAGAATGGTGCTTCCAGCCACTCCTGGGCATCTGTGTAAGCCAGGAGTGTCACCACTTTAACAGCTGCCAGTGCAGCTGACCTGGGTTTGAATGGATAGATCTTGTTGACTGACGTTTAAACAAAATGTTAATTTGTTTCCATGCCATGTGGTCTCAGTGGTCTTGCTTAGATCACCAGATGCCTTGAAAAGCCAAAGTTTTTGACTGTTGTAAGGAATTTGTACAGTTTTTCAGTGTGTTCTTTGTTCTATTGTCTTCCTCTGGCAGATCTGATTCCCTTAGAAGGTGGCTTTAAGTAGGTCTTTTTACTTTCATATTCAGCTGAAAAAAGTTAAACTTGTGTCTAAATTCAGCTGCAGTTGCTGTCTATAAACACGTAAACCCAATTATTAGGTGAGGCAGGGTTATTTTTCAGAGAGAAAAGTATACCCCTGAAATAATAGCATGTGCTGGCATCTCTGCTTGGATGACAGGAAGAGTTGTGTGGCTTCTCTACTGCTGTGCTCTTTTTGAGCAGTTAGTAAATAATCTGAATTAACGTCTTCCTGTTTATTTTTTGAGTTGTTTATCTGACTGCTGATTGACCAGCCATGCTGAAAGCTGGTGGGAAAATCTGATCCGATGGCCCTATTTTTTCTTTACCTACTTTTTTTTCCTTTTCCCTTTTTTTCTTTTTTTTTTTTTTTTCCTTTTTCTTCTCACCTACCACAAGGTAGATAGGGTGGCTGTGGCCTAAATGTTTTTACCCAGATAATTAACATCCATTTAGAAATGTGGGTCTTCCTTGCATTTTTTCCCTAGAGGAATGGTTCTCAAATTTAGTTACAATAATACAATAAATTCAATTTTATATTGCTATGAACATAGGAAAGGGAGCATATAATAAATTCATACTTATTCCCATCTGTGCATGGTACAAGTGCTGATATGCTCCTAAAGAAAATTACATCCAAGTGCTTCATCAAACACAACATTTTGTCTTTTCTTATTACGCAAAAGCAAACTATTTATCTTGCACGTATTTGAAGATTTATAGAGTCCATGTGAAGAAATTTCTGCCCATTAATGCACATTATTAATGAATGCCTCCAGTTCATTTGGGAGTTTTATATGTAGGAAACAATATTAATAGTCTGGTGTGTGTGAATTTGTCTAAAGTGCCTGCAACAGTATTTACTTAAGTGCAGATATCCCGTGGAGATTTGGCCATGTCTACACTTCTGCAGAGTGCCCAAGGTGAAATTTTATAAATTATACATCAGGTGTTTCAACTGGTTGTAACATTAACTAACTACATCAAACATAATAGAAATAAATAGAATTAAAAAGTAAATAGTAGAATTACTTGAGAAGTTACTGAGGGTAAGTAGTTGTTATAATTAATATTTGTTGAGGTGATATGAGATGCTAAATCTGAAAGAGTTTAGAATTGTGTAGTGTGTCAGCTAGCATGTCACTGGGTGAACTGTTTCATTCTACTACCCCATCTAATCACTCCAAGAGCAGAATACGTTTCGAATAGCAGAATATATCCTTTGCAAAGTACCCTCAGTTACATGTTTTCTGTCTTACTGCTTGAGAATGCGTGTGTGCAGACGGGGACACACAGTTTCTCAGACATCTCAGAAGAGAAAACTAAGAGTCTCTGTAATTTTTGATTTCATGGCCATTGTGGTGTCTCTCAATTATTACAAGTTTGACATTCCTCAAGAGCAGCTTTTGCAGCACTTTCAGCCATTGAGTGAACTGAAACTCTTGGCTTGACAGCAGATTTCTGAGAAGCCCAACAAACTGTGGGAACTGGTTTAAAATCCCAGATAAGATGAGGACACAACCCCCAAGGTGTCAAGTGTCTCTACAGGGAATTTGATGGCACTTTCCATTTGTTTGTCAATGAGATGAAAATGGAGCTGTTTCCCTGAGAAAGTGGGAGAAAGCAGTCATGCCATGTAATAGCATTTTGCAGGAGAGGTGACATCTCCCACAGGAAGCAGGAGAGAAAGCTGGTGTCTGTCACCTTCCTCCCCTCCACAGCTGCGCATGAAGCTTAGGCTGCTGTGTGTAGAGGCATTGAATAAGTGGAGAGAACAGATAGAGTTCTCTATCTGGAGTTTGTTCCCATTATCCCTTCTGCAAAACCACGGGAAGCCTCTGGTAATTCACTGCTGGTGAAAATGATACATCCAGTTTTTACCACCTTGTGCATTTTCTCTTGATATGTTGGGCAAAGTGAACGAGTGCAAAATTGAAGCAGGGACAGGAGAGGGGAGGAGAAAAGGAAGGGCAAGTCCTAGAGAGTGAGTCATACGATGCCAGCCCTTAAAGCTAGAAAAACGCTGTTCAAACTTGCTGAGTATGAAGCAAACATCGCCCTGATCAGCTTTCCAGCATGGCAGTGATAAACATGTGACCAATAATTCAACCCGACAGAGGAGCCGGTCAGGAATACAAATATCACGGGTGCTCTGTTCTGCTCATGCACCAGAAATGCAATATGTGAGCTGGGACTTCCCTGACAGCGAGCTGTCTCTGCTTGCCTCTCCTGTGATGAGCATCTTCCCTGTGAAAGTGCAGCCTTTCTGATCCCATTAGAGGAGAGAGGCTTTGTCTCTGTGGTCCTTTTTGCAACCCGTGTGCTTTTTGAAGCACGCCGTGCACGGGGGATTTGTTGAGAGATATGTTGGGATCTAGCATGTCACAGGCAGGCTTGTTACAGATGAAGCCCTGTTGACAGAAAGGATTAGCTGCAAGCAAGAGAGAGAAACAAGAAGTCATGTTTTTTAAGGACGATCATGGTGCAAAATTTTGATGATTTATTGGGCAAGAAGATAGTCAGGGCTTTGTGTTATTAGAGATTCTGTACCCTAGGAAACTGGCAGTGATTTCAGCCTGGTGCTGCCAAACTGTACTCCAGAATCTGAGGTTTCATATGAAAAAGGGGGGGAAAAGCAAAACAAACAGAAAACCCTCTATACCCTGCAGCTGCAGAGAAAATACTCAGAAACTCACTGTGACCAGGGTTGTGTTCTTGTCTTGAGTCAGCAATCAGCTTGAAGCAATACCTTTGAGAAGAGCGAACTGTGCTGGTCATTTCAATGCATGTGAGGTATGAAGCCTGACATGTTTACACAGCAGCTAGCTCGTTTCAGTGCTTTTTTTGTGAAAATTTCAATGTTATGCATGCTGTTTGAGATGTATTTTCTTAGGATGCAAGAAGAGAACCAGAAGGAAGATCTGCTATTTGTCGTGCAAATAAGAATTAATGTTAAATGTAACTTCCACTCTTCGTCCCTCCCCCTTCCACACCCCTGAAAGAAAAAAGGGGGAAAAAAAAAGCAAGCAACTTCTCAAATTGTGGAGAAACGAATAAACAAGGGATATTTTCTTTGCCCACTGGAAAAAGCTTTAGTCATATCCGGACTCCTGAAAAAAATCAAAACAAAACCCCCTTCTTCCTACTAACCCCTACATTCTCGGTTGGACAATATGCCCCAGCTTACAATTATCCAGCTTTTCATACATTCCACTTCTGCTCTGACAGCTATACAATGTACAACAGTTGCACAGAGTCAGAGGGAGGCACTAAGAATAAAGAATTTAGTGCCAGTTTAAAAAAATGTAGTGAATATGGAAGTAAATAACATAAGTAAAACTGGGTGCTGATGGTGTTTTTCCATTTCTGTGTGACACACTAAATATCCAGTCTCCAATTTTCTGTAAACAGTACTGTGAATTTCCCTTTTTGCATCAGCTTCACTGAAGTTACGTTTAGAGGCTGCAAAATGCAGGGGATCTTGTACCTCATGGTCATGATCACCCCGAGGAACCTGTTAATCAGTGGAACTATTGTGTGATTATATGGCTTGCATCATGTTTGAGCACTGGAGCTCAACATGAGAAAAGCACTGTAATTGCTAACAATGAGTGCTGGGTAAGCCTTACAAGGTTTACTTAAGAGTTCCCTCATGTCAAATTCATATCCAAAATGTATTTGAAGTATCTGAACCTTTTAAGAGTCTGGGAGGTAATTCTTTGTCGTTGTCTAAGGCAGAAGACCTGTGTATGAAAGGGCAAGGGGATTGTGAAATAATTACTGGCTCTGCATTTAATTTGAGTCAATGAAAATGCCAGAATGATTGAAGTGTTTATGGTGAAGATCAAGGAGTTATATTGGAATAGGGTAATCAAAACCAGGGACATCTCTCTTTAAGTTTTTTAATATTTCTCAGGGAGGAGATAATGGAGGAGTATCAGAGTATAGCGAGGGGAGTGTTGGAAGGAAAATCAGGATCAGAGGTCACACCTGTGTGAAGTGATGGTTTGAAAATGACAAGTAAAAATAGAAATATGCTTCACTTGACAGTGATGAATGGGTTCCTTGACCTGAGGAGGAAGACTAGAGGTGTCTGTGCACTGTGGAGATGGTAATGTGATAGTGGCAATTATCAGTGAAAAAGTTAGCCAGTGAAAATACGGTGGGGAAAATGTCTGGTCTTAATTAGGTATGGTACTCATGCCCCTGGGCCTCCATTGCCAGGATAGCTGTGCTTTTCTCCAGCTTGGGATACTTTCAGTTTGCCGTTTTCCATGCTTTCAGTGTGGTTCTACCATCCCTAATTTCTCCACCTCTTCTCAGCATGCCTTTTACTTTGTGTTTGTCTGTGCTTTGCTTACCTTCAGCACTGGAATATTCCGCATCACTCACCTGCATTCTTCTTCTAACAACACAAACCCTCATAAAGGTGTTGAGCTGATGGGCCTGGCTCATAGAGTCAATATTGCTAAACCTGGGACTGGATGAATAATTTCCACAACGTGGGAGGTTGGATCAGTCATATCTTGCTCACACATCTCTCCTATCCCAAGGGCAGGAAAACATTTGCCAGTGGCCTATAACTGTGCCTCTCTGCAAGCAATAAATGCCAAGAGTCTTGTCAGCTTTTTACATACTAAGGTAAAAAGCATGTTATAGGCTGCTGGTGGCCTCAGTTTAAAAATAAAGCATGGGTTTTGAGGTTAGAAGAGGTTTGCTTGCATAAAAGAGGTTCTGATCAAGATGAATTATGAAAATAGCAATAAATGGTTTTAAAAGGTACTAAACTGACTATTAATGTGTAAGGCAGAGCTCTGGGCAAACACGAGCAGCAGCCTGAACCCCCTACCCTGATGTACCTTCCTCCTCCATAGCACTCAGCACGAGACGCTGGAGCAGCCCAAAACCTAGAGGGTCTTCTTAGAGGCCCAAAGAGTCAAAAGTGCTTCAGGCACCATGTTCATGGGTTTTGATCCTTTGTGTGTAGGTTTCCATCTATCTGACCATGTAAGTCCCTTATGTGCATGTGACATTGATCCATTTCTTAGCTAAAAGTACTGAGTACACTGCAGTTTAGTATGATGCAATTAATCATGTGTGTGTTTTGGCACTACAAGTTTTATTTTGTTGGGAAAGGAGGTGGATGGAAAACTGGAAATAATAGTGAAGTGCCATGTTTAGCATAGTTCTCTTCTATAATTCTTTGTCAAAATGTATCAAAGGTTTTTTCTAAAGAGTTGAGTTTAAAATGAATAATCTTCCTTGCATCAGACTGGGGTTTGGTTGCTTGCCCACCCAGTCAGGAGATACCAGCTCCTTGCCAAGTTCCAATCTGTGTGCTATCATAACTCCAGTTTGGAGACTCTCAACTCCCATGACCCATTTGGGGAGCTCTCATATCCCTAGCTCTTCCTCATTCTCCTGCCCTGGACCTGAAGTCTGATTAGTGTTTAGACATTGCTTTGAGATAATGATAATGTGCCTTTTAATTAGCATCAATATTTCTAGTCTTTTGGGAAATAATAATGTGCTTCTTTTTTACTCCTTGACTGTTGACAGATGGCCACTTATTAAACATCATTAAATTCTGATATCAATCATTTTTGTGCTTCATAAAATATGCTCATCGTTTAAAGGAAATGATAAATATAGGAGGAAGATTTTCCACATGGATTGTGTAGACTTTGATGCAGTGCTGCAGCAGCAATTGATGGAGGGAGGCCTTGTTTTTTAAGATATTATGAGTATAATCTCTGAGGCCTTGTTACTCCCTTTCAGTGTGTGTGTGTATGTTAGAAGCAGCTCTTGTATGGAAGTAGCCTGAATGCTTCTGAGACAAGGCCACTATTTAAACATTCAGAAGCATGAACTTTTGAGCAGCCTATGCTTATGTGCAGAAAACATTTCATGCATCTCCACAGGAATCCATATTGTGTGTGGTTTTGTGAATGCCATGAAAAAGTGAAGATGGATTCCTGTACGTCTGTTATTTGCAGCAAGGCTTTATTTGACTTGATGCATTCTTGGCAAGAGCCTCCAATTCATTACTTGTGAAACTTTGTTTAATGGGTACAATTACGATCTGCATTGTGCCCTTGCTCATCTTAATAGCAGTATTAATTTGCAGGAAGGGACAAAAATCATCTTGCAGAGTTATCAAGCCGTGTTTAGGCTTTCTGAATGCTAATTAATTCAGAGCTCAAATGCTGTACCTGCTGTTTAAAAGGCTGGCAGCTTGTATTCATCACCTGAGTGACAGCTGTTCCTTGCCTTTTTTACTCTTACAAAAAGAGTGGGGAAGATTAACTCCTTCCATGCTTATGACTGCCATATTGAAGTAACAATTATGTTCAACCTTTAAATGCTGAAATTTTTTTTGTTCAACAGATTTGCTGATTTTGACAGCATATTAGAGAAAGGATTGGTGACTGTATGTTGTTAAGAGAAATTGCTAAATAGTTCTCCAAATCGCTGTTACTTTTTCTGGGCAGGGCAAAAACCCCTCAAACAGTCTCTGTGACATTTAATGCCAAAACCAGATCCTCCATGTAAGCTAAAAGAGATAGAATTCAAATATTGTTAAGTCAGATTTAAACATTTATAGTGAGTATGGAATCTGAAGAATTTTTCTCCTGCAATCAACCCCCTTTTTTTTCATATTTACTGTCAAGAAACTATTTATTAGTTGCAATTAAATTACATGTTCCCTTAAGCCATTTAAATGTCACAGAAAATAGTAAAATACAGTTTTATATTTTATCTGCTGCATTCAAAGCTCATTGACTTGCTATTTGTTAAACTGAACTCCCCTGCACTAGGAAGAAGAAGAAGTCTTTGGTACTAAAGAAGTGGCCTTAAAGGCACGAGGGTGATTTAATTTAATTCAATTCAATCTGAGAAAAAGTATCAACTGGTGCAATGCAGATGTTCATATGCAGGTGTGAGAGGATTACACAGTTTGCCTGAGTGACTGAGGAAGTGAGATAGCAATATTGAATTAAGTTCCTTCTTTTTCACAGAGGAACAGATAACTAGAATATATATATATATGTTAGCTCCATTCCTCCATTCCTTCCTGACCCGAATCAAAACACTTAAATTATACTGCATTTTGGAGGAAACATGAGACAAATCAGCAGTTGTTTCATGTCAAAGTGTATTGCTGAACTACTGACACCAAACAAAATTCCACAAAATCTTCCAGTTAGTATTTTAGGGTAAATCCAAAGTTTTTTTTTCTTACTTGAAACACCTACAAAGTCTGGTATGTGTTTTGCTACATAAATATCTCAGAAATATGGATGTGCAGTAGACATGTCATAATAATGTAAAATTTTCATTCACATTTTGGAGGCCCTGTATCTTTAGGGAAACTCGGGGTAGAGTTGGCTAATGCCTCAGGGCTTTGATTGTGCTCACATCAGGTTTTACGCATTCTGACTCAGTAAATCTCATTAAGCACATGCTTAACTTCAGTATTCACTGTTCTGTTGACTTCAATAGCAAATTAAGCACATGCTTAAACGTTCAGAGCCTTAGGGAAAGGTGATTAAACTAAATAACAAAGCTGTGCTAATAAAATATTTTAACTCATTAAAATCCAGTGGATTTGCTCATACTGATTCACTGAAAACCCAGTATTGAAAGTTAAACAATTACCTAAGAGCTGGCTGGCTCTCTAGTGCAGCTTGGAGCACCAGCATCAGGATATTAGATGGGTATTTCTTCTGTGACAATACCTTTCCTTTTACTTGTGACCTGCTGATGTATTCTTACAAATAATTATTGATTATCGTGAGAGATTTAAAATATCATTGGTAATAAAAAGGTTTCCAAGCTTGTTTACAAAGTGTTCTTGAAAGTGAAAATAATTTTTTAGAAATTGTTGTCTTGTTCCAAATTAGTAAAATATATTTTGTTATTACTCATTAACTTCAAAAGATGTTTTTAGTTTCCATGCACAGGAATGACTTTTTGAAGCTTTAGCAGTGTTGATTTAGTGCTTTTTATGTGTGGACAATTTCTATGTTAATTTATGGCATTTGATACAGAGTAATTAGAAATCATCCTTTAGCAAGTCTGAGATATAGTCTTTGAATTAGTGTGCAAGATGCTCTAATGCATCCATCAAGGATTATGAAAATGCACTGCAGTAGTTCTGGTTTTAATGTTTTTTATTAAAAATCCCTCAACTTTTTAGAATTTTGTGAAATAGTTTCTGTAGGGGAGGTGTGTTTCTAAAATAACCCCTTTATGAGTCAGAAAGGAGAAGATTCCTTTCTTGTCTGGGGCTGGGGGCATGGGAGCCGCAGGAGCTTGGAGGTCAGAGGGAAGGGCTAGGTGTTTTTCTTTTTATTTAGTTTACCACAGAGGAAGTAATTGGATCAAGACTGAGCTATTCTGGGAGGCTGCACATGGCATCGTTAACTTTCCCGAGTTCCTGTCCTGAAACAGTTCCTGTGTGTGCAAAATCATGAGCTCACTGAGATCCTGGAGTGACTTATTTGGGGTCTGTAGTCTGTCTGCAGCTTTTTAAAATAAATCTGAGTGATAAAGCTCCATAATTGTTGCTAGTGTGGTGTTAGAACCTCGGGATGATTCAGTCTCAGCGTGCGCACTGAGTCAGACCAAAAAACCGTCGAGTCTGCTGATTCGTGTTTGCCTCTTGACCTTTCGGCAAAGATCAAGTGCAGCATATGTTTTTATCAGTTTAATATCTGTTATGTCCTCAGCTGGAGGATTTTATGTTAAATGAGTTTGGGGACTGGGAAATGTACTAGGAGCTTGCGCCATCCTCTCCATGCGTGAAGACGGCTATTGCTGTGTTTCTAAAATGGTGTGAAGAGGAAAAAGAAAAAAAAAAGGCAACAAGTCCCTTAATGACCATAAAAGAGTACCAAGGGAAGAGCAGGAGCAGAGCAAACATAGATTATGCCTCTCCACAGTGTTCTCTTAATTCCTACCAATTTTCAGCTCAGGGAGCTCCTGAGCCTCCATAAAACCCCTGTAAAAATAAAATAAGATAAGATAAAATAAAAGAAAAAAAAACTTTTGGTTTCGTTTTACCCTTGTTTTCACTGCTTTCTCAATTTATATTGATATCTATTTTGTAACGTCCAGTATTAGAAGATCAGGTTATCACCCTCAGGACTGGGCATTGCCTTGTACCTGCTGAGTACAGTGAGCCTACACTCGATCTCATCTTTGCTGAAGAGCCAGTTCTTGCATCACTGGTGCTGCTGATTTTCACTGACCACTCTTACAGATGCTGTTCTGCTCAAAAGTGAGATAAATAGCAATCAGAAATACCTGCAGAATCCAACAGACAGGAAACACTGCATGATGGTGTAATGGAAAGCTCAGGATTTGATTTGTTTCGATCAAAGACCATTGGAAAGAAACAGATGTGATCAGTATCTTTGAGGAAACACTACTTTCTAAGTATTTAAAATATATAAATTGGCCAAAAACTATGGAGAGCTGCTGTTCACTTGAATGTTTTTGAGTGGTTAAATACCAACTCTGTGTTTTTGAAACGGGAGGTCCAGAGAGTGGCTAACTGGACCTGGTTTGATTTGATCTGGACAGAGTCACTGCTGAGGTCCATGAAATGAAGCAGGTGATGACAAGCATGGCTCATGAAATCTTTTGAAACAGAAGCAAACCACTGCAGGCCACATTGATGTGACAGGGTGAAAACTGGGAGTTCCATTAGAAGCAAAATTAATAGTTTAGGTAGAGAGTGATCAGAATCATTTTTAGATGACATAAAAATTTGACCCTTCAAGGATGTTTTATTAAGTACATGAGGTAATATAGAATGGAGGAACACATGTCATTGTAAATTAGTGTCCTTGACTTAAGTCTCATTACTAAGACACCTTCACTTTTTTAATTATTTGACCTGCCATGGTTAATAAAAAGGAAGTTAATTTTGTGTGACATTTTTGGTGGTAGCTTGGTGCGCTACCAACTTAATTGAAGTAAAATAAAATAATAGTTTCCAAAAAACCCCTAAACTTCACGTTCCTTGCATTTTAATTACTGGATGATTGCTCACAGTCTCAGTATTTCAGTTAGGACACGTTAAATAAATATTATGTGGGGGATGTGGAAGTAAGTGTTTGTTGATTTTAATTTTTTTTAATGTTACTATTTAATGAAAAATACTATACTTTGATTCTTTAATGTTTCTGGTTAGATCCAAAACCAGAAGTCTACAAGACAGAAATCCACTGCAGCAAAATGCCATCTTATTACTATGCGTGGTACAACACTCACAGGTTATTGTCAATAGACAGTGTCTACTGGCAAGGAAGCTTTTGTTTGTCATGGGAACAAAATGATTGCTCCTCGTTTTTCTAGACTGCTGAGTTCTTGAAACGAAAAGCATTTTGATCCTGGGATAAATATTGATTCTCTCCTTTCTGTCTCTGAGAAAATTAATTTAGTGTGTGTTATGTGCACCCAGATGAGGTAAGGCCAGCTCAGGACCCCACAGGCTGCTTAAACCTGTGACACAGACAAGCAATCAAGAAGTGGCTTCGTTACCCCTGGGTCAGCACAAACATGTTCTTCTTTTGGAGAGTGTCTTCTGCAGCACAGCAGAGAAGGAATTGTGTGCCACTTGCCTGAAGCAGTAGGACCTCAGATTTCTCCTTTTTAGCTAAAAAGCAGTGGCATCAATTTGCCTTTATTTTCATCCACCTGCCCCCTTCTGAGTGGTTCTGTACCTCACACCCAGGTGGTCTGGGAGAGGCCACACTGTGCCTTCCAGAGACAGCCTTTGGAGAAACACAGAGTTCTGCATTTTGCTGTACAGATTCTTAGCGAGCAGAAATCCTTTTCACAGTGCATTGGGGCAAAAGTAGAGTGGTTGGCAATAGCCAACCTTTGTAGACTGAAACCATGGGAAAGGGAGTGCAGAGGGAGCATCTATTGCTGCTGCCCCTCCTCAGCTGACTGGGGGCATCCTGGGCGAGGGGCTCCTTGACACATCCTTGGTGTACAAACTGAAAGAATTGGCAAGAGCAACAGAAAGAGTTGGACAGATTTCCTCAAAGAATTGCGCATTTCCACCTCCTCCTTTTGGAGAATTGCACACTTCCACCTCCTCCTTTTTAGAGAATTGCACACTTCCACCTCCTCCTTTTGGAGAATTGCACACTTCCACCTCCTCATTTTTGCAGCTCTCTTGAGAAGAAACTGCGAAATCTCTGAGCCTTTGCAAATGACCACAATGAGTCTGCTGCTATGACAGGGTTTGATATCAATCCCTGCCTGTGTGCATCCCTGTGGGATTCAAAGCATAAACCCACATCACTGTGTGTCGTGCAAGTGCAAAATTTCTGCTGCCCCAACTTAAAACTTAACTTTCATTCATCAATTAGCAGTTAGACCAGATTGATTGGTTCCCTTTAGAGAGTGATACAATGGGATCACGATTTCACCATTACAAAAGCAACAGCATTCTAAAAAATTAGTTGTAGTGGAATTTATTGCAACATGATTACCTTTGTTATTTGTAAAGTCTGTGTAAGCTTCTGACGTCTTGAACCAATGAATATCATTGTGAAACTGTTTTCTCATGTTTATATGCTGTACACTGGCTTTTGTATTATAGCATCAGTCATTTCCTTAGTAAAATGTTTTGAAAGGATGAAGAAAAATGAAAAAAATATAAGAAAATGTTAAGGACTATACATCTCTAACACTATGTTAACTGTTCATCTCAGACAGAGTGTTATCATGCCTTTTTTCCAGAGCCAGCACTGTTGAATTAATGTTGAATTCACATTTAATTAAATCTTTTCCTTTTGAATCCTAATATTATTTTTTATAAATCTCCACTGCAAATGGAAAAAAAATACAAAAAAAGACTAACATATAACTTGCTTCTTATGTGCCTCAGAAGACACAATCCTACTACTGACTTTCTGAAAACAGTTAAGATTGTTTAACAAGGTTTGAAGCTAGAACAGGGACTTTCATATGGCCTGCATTACCTCTCCTCAAGGGAATGCATTTTCTTAAAGTGACGATTTATGAGATTCAATACTAATGTCAAACTTCATTCTGCCGTGTGAAATAACATAATTAAAACACCAAAATAGCAGAACACAAGCAGCAGAACATTGTTGAACTTGTAGATATTTCCACATAGGTGATGTAAAGTTTGATGGAAAAATGATATAAGTGTGATGCCTGTCCATGTGAAATGTAAGAAAAACAAGCCTTAAGCAAGTTTGTTAATTCCCTCAGAAAAATTTTATCCTTCCGAGGTACATGGAATATTTATGTGCAATAGCAGTTGCATATTTTTAGAATAATTTTAAATTCTTTTATAGTACGTCTCTGTGAGTAGAATATAGATACAAATCAGATGAGGTAACAGTTTGTCCCACTTTTGTGAAGTGGTTTGCCAGGATAAAATTACAATTTATTTCCTTCTAAATGCAGTATTCATTTGGGAGTAAATTAATTAAGGCTGAGTGGATAAGTATCTGCTGTCGCTCTGCAGTCATGACATGGCAAGGCACTAGCTATCTACATGCAAAACTCATTTGTACATGAAAAAAGTGCCTGTGCCTGTTGCTTTTAGTGCTGTTACATGATACTTTGAATAAATAACTTAATTCCATGTTCAAAATACTCAAAGGTATAGTATTTTATTCTTAGTATTATTAACTTAGATTGCAATAGTGTAACAAGTCTTTCCTCATTTGAGAGCTTCTCTCATGACACAGGAATGTGGTCTCTGCTATGCCCTAACAGGTTTATTATTTTATCTGTGCCGTGGCTTGAACAGTTGAAGTTGAATGTAGTGTAGATCATGCATCCCACACAATGACTCTCAGGTCAGGCTTCCCTCAGTGATCTTCACTGATGGGGAGGACTGATGGAGAGGTTTTGTCCGGGGGGTCATGGTATGAGTTGCTTAGTTACTCTGTACATGCAGGAAAATGGGGTGGTTTCCTTGTTCATCTTCAAGGGGAGATCAGAAGTTCATGCAGAAGAAATGCACGAATTTCTGTCACGTTTGAAGCAGTCCTTCAGGACAACAGAGAAGTGCACATTGACTTTCCACTGAGCTGTAGCAGATGATTACCTTGGTGTTTACATGTGTATAAACAAAATTACTTTCAGTGCTTAGCCCAGTCATCTTGTGTCATATTGTGTTGAGTTAGTTTTTCTACCCTAAAATAAAACCAATTGCAAAATGGTTTTACATAAAAACATTGACTGTAACTGTATGTGTTTCTACATAAGTGTTCTTTTGTATGGCTTGTTTGCTATACTTTTTCAATGAAGTGCATGAAAAATCAAGTGCTGAATCTTTAAAAATGTTTCTGAATGCTGTCTTAAACTGAAGATTATGAGGAATGATATAGCTGGAGTTTAATCATAAACTTTTCCCTTTCTTGACAGTACTGACACTTATTTTCTAGACAAACAGATGAATCTTAGGTAACGAGTTGTTTAGATCACATGTGGTGTTGATGCAAAACTAAGGCCCATATATTTTGAACCAGAACCTCTGAACTGTCTTTAAAAGACTGAAAGCCTAAAAACTGATACTGTTGAAAGACTTATAAACTACTCTAAAAGTTACTCCGTTCAGCTGGCTTCTGCCTGTGGTAACAAACTGCCGCTGATCCGTGTGCAGGGCAATCCATCATTCTGTGGACATGTCCTGGCACATAGCACTGGAGGCTGAGTATTTAGTAACAGTCCTTTTTTTTTCACGTGAAACTTTACCTGTGGCTCTTGCTGTGAGTGAAGTTGAGTGGTAGCCTGTGATCCCTGTGAGTCTGATTCAAACCAAGCTTTTCAGAGGGTTTCACAGCACTGTCTGTACTTCTTACTCTGACATTGTCCACACAGGCTCCACCAGAGCAAGAAAAGGAAATGTGGGTATGTGAAAAAGGGAAAGATGATTGAGCAGGGACATACTAAATACAGAAAATATAGAGGAAAACCCTGACCAGATTGAAGTTGAGAATACTTACCTCTTCCATTTTGAGCATCCCTTTTTGTATGAAGAGCAACATAAAGGAGCATGGACTTCCAAAGTGTGGGATTTTCATCTGCGATATGTTGTTGGATACTGGAGCAAAATTTTGGTCCTGTGGTTGGCTTCCATAGTCAGGTTAGGAACATGATGTTAAGTATTTCTCTGTGAAGGAGTATCAGAGCACGTGTAATTCAGCCAAGGTAGCAAATTTAGTCCTTGAACCTTTGTGTTTCTGCAACTTTGAAAATATTTTGCTGTGTGTAGGGTTGTTTTTTTTTTCAAATGGGATGTCTAACCCAAAGGCCACATACAAGCCTTCAAGTTTAACCTTTTCATTTTGCTTGACACTGTAGAAGAAGATGAGAGGGGAATGCTGTCAGAGAGTTTACACAGAGGATGGAGAGTGGTGGTGGTGAAGGGGATAATGACTTTGGCTCTGATTTTCTTCATCCTGCTGCAACAAGGCATCTGTATTCTCTGCTGGGTGCAACCAGCCTGCAGGAAGCTTTCCTTCCTGCAAGCAACGAGTAAGTCAGGCGATCATCTGGGAAATTAAAGAGACATCAGAGCTGGACTTGTTGTGACTTGTTTGAAAAAAAATCTAAATTGTGGATGGATGGTGAAGGGGAATGATGGGAAGAATTTCCATCTGCAGTGTTGTAGGATAATACTGCTATGGCATCAGGTGCTGTGAGCTTCCAGCCATCCATAGTGACAGATCTTTGTCTTCCATTTCACATACAAAGGTGAAAGCTCTGTCCAAAATCAACTTGCAGCTGCCTGACACTTCAGGGGGGACCACTGGCAGTACTGAAGGAAGAAGATGGAAAGTTGCTGGTCTGAGATTAGTTGAAGCCTTCTCTTACCATATAATATCTTGTTATACCATCCTATTCAGGCAAATCTGTACAATGTGACAGTACATCAGTTATTCTGTCTAGCAGTCAGACTCTTCATTTTGCACTGCAGAAACAAATGGCTTTTTTCCAATTGCTTTAATATGCTCTGCTCTTTAATTAGGTGGTCTGTAGGCAGCACATAAACAGCACCGTCCAATACTGTTTCAGAAAAGGAATAGCACATGTGATGACTACCCTCAGCTACAAGAGAAATGCAGACTGACATAGACTCTTTTTGTTTGTTTCTGTATGAATAGCTCTGAGTGTCTGTTCTCAAGAAATACACATTTGCTGCACTCTGGCTCAGGGGAGGCTGTGTGACATGCTCTCAGTGGAGAATTGCTTACCCATGCCTAATCCTGCCAGGTTTCACCTTCCAAAAGAAACTAGCATAGGTCAAAAGTTGGCAAGATGGATTGAAAAGTGTTTCCAGCTGATGGAAAGGCTACTGGTAACTAAGCAGGGGAATTTGATATCCAATCTATTCTCAATGGAAAACCAGCAAAGAGTCCATGTTTCAACACAGAGAAGCTATTCCAGTATCTAAGTGCTGACATACAGGAGTTTTTCAAACTACACAGACTTGAATCAACTAGTTTGGCATGAAAGGTACAAATTCAAAGTATCATCTCTAATGGCCTGTGACATGCCAAAAGATCTTTGTTTACTAGTTCAGTGCAGTGCTAATGGTCACACCTGGATGTGAATGTCTCCAGACTCCCCCTTCTCCTCCAGTTCTTGCATTCATTAATTCTGGCATTCCAGATTTCTCATTTCTTTCCCTATCTCAATTCTTAATATTTTCCCTTCTGTAGCTGAATCTTTCCTTCCTTTAATCTGAATAGTCAACATTTTCATCTTTCCTATTTTCTCATCCAAATTTCTTTTTCCTGTTTACTTTTTTCACTCCTGCCTGTTTGCAATGTTTAGGTTCTTCCATATGCCATTTCTTCACAAGTTGTTCCCATATTGTCCAATACTTCGAAGAAAACACACATTTTCAGTTGTTACCTATTCCTCTACATGAAGGAGTGTGTGTTGGGAGCGTGGGATGAGAAGAGTGGGTCTTGTTGGGCAAAGATGATTTTATTCCTCTGTGATTTTCTTAGCTGCTTTTGTTTGCCTTCCATCCCTTCCATCTGTCTCAGACTGTAAGCAGAACGTAAAGCAGAGGAAGGGCCAAGCGTCTGTTAGGTTTCCTGTTAAAATACAGAATAATGACGAGGATGTGAGTCAGAGGCTGGGCACAACAGCATAGAAGTGCTTTACATACACCCTTTTATTAAAATTTTCCTTTATTTTATCCCATTGTTTGTCCATTTTTTCCCTGTTTGTACCTCTCCTAGCTCATGTACACAGCTAATTGACTTATTATAGGAGATCTTTAATCAAAGATGGCTTCTTTGATTTACTACTTTGGTATAGGAATTGTACCAGGAGTGCTAAGCTGCCCTCCTTCATGGCTTTGCAGGGCTAATGAAACCCCTTGTTATACCTGTAGGTTATATGTCCTCACCCTGCCCTTTGCACATCACGGGTTTCTTACTCAAACTAGGGTATGCAAACCTCTCATTTAAATTCAGAACTAAACAAGGCAAGCAGATCTTACAGTTGCTTTCGTATAATCTTTAAAAACAGTTTCAAAACCTGAATTCTCCCAACAGGGGCAATCAGCAAAGACAGATTTTGGTAGTACAGGAGCAATCTTATTTGACTGTCATGAGCAAATTCTCCCCCTGCTGACTGACTACTGAGATTAAGTGGAATTTCCAACAAATCTGGTTGCAATGGGTCAAGCACCATCTCTCTAGTTGTACTTATGTGCTGTAAGCCTTACATGTTGCCACAGAGGCTTATTTTAGCACAGTCATTTTATGGTGCTTGGAGTATTCTACCCTGCATTGCTGCTACTACAGATAATGGATGACCACTTGGTTAATGTTTGATGGCTGTTACAATGCTCCTCGCCCAACAGGAAGTGTCCTTCTGTCTTTTTACTAGAACTGACCTTCAGGGACAGTAAACATATTGTTTGGCAACAAGATAATTACAGACTTTATCTTCCAAAAACATTCATGTCACAGGTGGGATAATTAAGATGTCCTTGCAAGTGAAAAAACTTTGTGAGTTATAGTAATGCTCCAGTGTAGGTGTTAGAAACTGAGGTCACAAAAGTATTTTAAGAGCTGTGTACTCATGTTATTTTGACTAAATAATTCTCCTCTTCAGGCTATAAAAGTGAAAGATGGACTGAACTGATATGTATGGCAATATATTCCACAAGTCTGTGAAGAAAAACAAAGGAATTGAGTTGTCCAGGGGTATGATGGGCAAGCAGAACTGATTGTATTTGATTTACTGTGGGATTCATTACTAGGGTTTATTTTGTTTTTCTCCCCTTTCCTCCTTTTAAGGCCTCTGTCTTTTGTTAAATGGCTAGAATCATATTGACCCTTTCTGATTCTATAATGTGAACTTTATGGTGATAAATAGCTAATTATTTGCAATTGAATTAGGCTATGAATTTAAATATGACAGAAACAGATGTACCTGTGATTACCTTCAGCATGGCTCAGGAGGTTTAAGTTTAACACAGTCCAAATACTTTGCAGAAATATTATTTCTGAAATGGAGCACTGCAACTAGTGGAGAGTATCATAAAGATATTAATGAGCTCTGTGGTACATGAATTTTGTTGGGGCATTTTTCCTGAAAAATTTCAGGGAGGAAAGGAGGAGGAGGAGTATCCACTGGTGGCATTTGAAGTTCCAGTTCTGGAGTGTTCAATCTCTAAGATGGAAGCATTAAGTTTGGGTGAAGTTCCAAAATATATTTTTCCCCAATGTAATTCAAAAGTGGTCACTGAGCATTCTCAAAAATTGGAGCCCCTTGAGGGGCACATTGCAGTGTTTTTGTGAGTGCCACTCAAATGAAAGTCCCTGCTAGCTGCCTGAGTTAGGGCAGGATGCACAGCTTAACAGCCCCAGTGTGTGTTTATATTAACATGAAACTAAGGATGAATACATACATCAGTGTAATTTAAAGATCTGAGTTGTAATGCTTGGGAAAAGCATGGATTCTGCAAGCAGATCAGTAGGTCTGCTAATGAGCTACTTCTGAGCTGCTGTTTTCTGTTTCAGGTTTTCTACTCAGAAACTTACATCCCCACAGAAATAAGTAGTTCCTTTTTTAATGGCCAGTATCATCGTGAACAATCAAATAACTTCAGAATAAATTTTATTTTCTTCCAAAAAAGGCAAGTCAAACTCAAGAAAACATTTCACAGTACAGCCACAATATATGTCAAGTGATGACAAGTCATGCCTTGCCAAAATGTAGCAGAAGCATACATTGAAACATACATTTTGAGGTTTTCTTATGGGTATCTGCTCATTAGGATGAGAATATTTAAGCATCGCAACATTAGAGAATGAGAGAATAAAATGGGATTTAAGCACAAAGACTTAGATTGATGGAATGCTGTCATTCCTGTGTAATGCAGGACTGTTAACATCCTCATGTATAAGTGATGCTGTTATGCAGAATGTCCTGGCTGGGCGTAAACTAACTGCAAAGCCATAGAATAACACCTTCAAAATTATTAATTTTGAGGCTGTCTTGGTGGCTGTCTTGAAAGCTAAATCCCTCTGTCTTTGCAATTATGAAAATGTTGTCCATATATTTGGGCATGGTGTGTTCAAGGAAAGTCAGATAATCTCTTCCAGATTCCTTCATTATTAAATGGCACCAGAATGTGATTTTTACTGTGCAAATTGATTCAGGGGTTCCATATTTTGAAATTCCATCTCCAGCCCTAATCCGGAAGCTAGTTCATATTTGTTTTACCTTCTGCAGTACATGAGAGCTGAGTAAGCCAGCTGATCTCTCAGTCAAGATGAGGTACCCCTTAAAATGAAGTTAGCAATGAACATTGCATGCACCATACAACATTTTTATTTTCATGTAAACTAGACAGTTGTTGGTGAGCAGGCTTTTCATTTTTCCATGTATTAACTTTTTAAATATCCAGTTTTCCCTTTGATTTTTTTTTTTTTTTTTAGAAACTTCATAGCCTATTTTCACATTGTCTGTTTTGTTTATCAGGTTTACTTGTCTATTCTATGCAGCATAATATGGTTCTGTTGAATTTCATTTGAGGTGATTTTTTCTGCATAACTATGTGCAAATAAGGGGTTTGATAATCCCTTTCTTTTTAAATCAACCAGTTTAATACTTCTGTCACTGTTGCCTGGAGATGAGAGACTTGACCTATTTTTAAAAATTAGCTTTTTAGCTTTGTTAGTTACAGTAGAACGTTATTTTAGAATTTTTAGAGTTTATTATTTAATTAGTTGCCATTAGGATTTGCTGGTGCACGCATGGATGATGTTTTCCTTTTAATTGTTACCATTTGCAATGGAACTCAGTGGATTTTTTCTCTCCTCGTAACTCCTTGGTGCTTCCCAACCTTGTTAGTGTTCTTCAGCCTTTGATTTTTACCTGCTGTATTGGCTTCAGCTGTGCTGCATAAAAATTGCTTGGATTCTGCTGAAATATATAGATTATTCCATAGCATATGTGTTCCAGCAAGAAGCATGAAAGGTGATTCATATATGATTACAATTATTTCTAATGTGACATTTAGCCCAGAACTATATTAAGTATTTAGCCCTGGAAAAAAAGAAGTATTTTGTTAATGCTATTCTGTATTCGATGGCTTTGATGGTACTTGTTGCAGATGTTTCAGATTACTGTCAAAACTTCATTATCAGTGATAATATATTAATGCAGTAAGTTGACATAGGGGTTGACTGAATGACTATTGCAGTATATAATTGGGTTGGTGTAAAATGATACTTATCCACTGATCCTCAACAGCCTTTATATGAAATCTGTTAGAGTCTGAATTCCCTTGCTGCACTGTTATCATTCCCAGAATAACTGCTACCATTTTTTTTTTGATTCTTGAAGAGGGTGTGCATATATTAAAGAAACTCCGTGTTACAGAGTTGCAAATACATTTTCTTTCAATTTTTATTTTAGTATTGATATCACTGAAACTAATAATATCATTATAAAGTTAGTAGAAGGTGTAGCTCGGCCTCAGTCTAATAAACCAGATCAAAATACACTGGTTTTGTATGATATATTTACAAGTATTAAGTACCATATTTACAAGTATTAAGTCATTTGAGAGATATTGTAGTTTCTGTGCAAACAAAAAATTGTTTGCAGAGATGTTTGCAAAGCAAAAGAAAACTGAAATTTTAATGGAATCCTTCCAATAGCTGTCAGTTTCTTCCTTAGAGTTTGATAATTGAAAGGTTTGTTATTTTTTTAGGAAAGGAAGATGGTTTCGATTATCCAAAGGCAGTGGAATGTTTAACTACCCTTCTGCTATCAGTGGACATGTTTACATTAGGATTTTGACTAAATTGAGGTTGCACATATCCAGATGTTATCTGACTGGGTGACTTTTTCATTTACTTTGGCAATGGATTTGATGGTGCATTGCTACCATCCTTTGTCATTTTTCACATTATATATTTCAGGCTGCACTTAGCCTTTCCTTTTCTAAACTTCTACTAAACTTTTAACTCTTAAACTTTTGCTCTTTTTTTCTAAGGATGAATCCTTACTGAAACTACTGATGGGATTTTGATCTTTACCACCAGTTTCCTCAGCGGTTGCCACGACTAAAGCCAAAATCCCAGACAAACAAACCCAAGATACAGAAGAAACGTTTTTTGTTCTTGATTTTTATCTCTGCTTTGTTGTGCCGAGGGCCAGAGATGTGTCTCAAATGCATCCACTCTGCAATGTCCTTCAGCAGGAGGAAAGGCAAAGCTCTCCACCAGGAATGGCTTTCTTCCCATCACCCAGTGAGCCATGGTGCCAGTGGATCACACAGAGGAGCAAGGGCTCCTCCTACTAGTGGATTACAGCAGGATAACATTCCAGAGAGTGTCAGTGGGGAATTGTAGAAAACATTTGCCTGGTCTACTCAGTAGAAATGCTCTTCAGTTTGGAAACAAAGCAACAGTTTGACAAGACTAAAGTTTTATTCACTACTGTAATATCATTTTTCAATACTGGTGGGGGTTTGGAATGGTTTGGGAGGGAGAAATATCCAAGCCCAGAAGCCTGCAGCTTAGGATGTGCCAGGTTGAGAACCAGCCTGAATAAAGAATTCAATTTTTTCTTTCTTTAGAGTGCTAAAGATGTAAAGTGGGCGAGCGCTCCAGCTCAGCAGAGATCAGACAGAGCTGCAGCCAACAGAAACAGACATTTGAAAGTGTAAGATCCTAATCTTTGTCCTAGGGAACCTTTCTGCTGAGTTGTTTTACCTCTTTCAACCTCCAGACCTTGTGGTTGCAAATTAAAAAGAGTTCATGCTGGTCCTCACGTGACTCACTGAGACATTAGCTCTGAATGGAGCTCCACTTACTAATGTTTATACAGTCTTGGTAGATCTAATCCTATTTGCAGGTCTTTAAAATGCCAACTTTTTATTTTAAGCATGGTTTACTTTTAACTGCAATATTTAACCTCAGAAATGTATTTGTGGGTTTTTTCCTCCATGGCATTTTCCCTCAGTGGCATTTTAAAAAGTGTGAGGTTTTAAATCAGTAAAAGTAATGAAATTTTATGTGCTCTTTTGCATATGTTATTTAAGCAACTCTGTGGTGTAACCATACATTGGAAGATTTAAATCAAGCAGATCTAATTGTTGCTAATACTGTTTATTTTGGTAAAGCCTAGAAAACAGTGATGATTGGCAATGTAGAAACACGTGGAGATGGGTTTATGCTCTCGTGAAGTAGCTGGGGGTGAGTGATATTGGGAGAAGTTTTAGTTAAAATCCACAGTGTTGATATCAGCAAATATCAGACTAGTTCCAGTTAGAGTATAGGCGAGAGAAGAGAAGAGAAAAGGGAGAAGAAAAATTGATTGTGAAGATGCAAGATAGTTGGAAGGAAATGTGGTACTGAAAAGGGAGATATGAATAAACAGCAGCATTGAATTGAAGGAGGGGAAAGTAAAGATGATCTGCCAAGCAAAAGAGCAGTTAGCCCAGGAAAACATAACAAAACCAGGCATTTATGGATCACCAGAAGTACCTCTTTTTGGCAGCTTTTTCAGCTGCTTTTACAGCTCGGAGAGTTACAGGTCTCTCTCTGAATATTTTCCCCCAGGCCAAGTGTTGGACTGAGATTGGACATCTGCAGTGAACTATCTGCTGTCAATAAATTAGTACCAAAAATGAGATGGTTTTAGATGTGTGCCTGCAATTTGCACAGGGCTGTGCAAGACGTGAACACAAAACTATTTCCAATGACTTCCCAGCCTTCCTTACAGGCAAACAGGTTGTGCCTATTATGGTGGTGGGAGCTCTACTTCCTTTTCTTCCTTTTTGTGAATTTTGTATGAGAGGAGGGGTTTACTCCACATTGTTGAGTGAGTCATGTTTGCGATAGGCTGCAGACTCACTGTTGGAAGGGTCTGATATCTCGATGAGATTTGTGAGACTTGAGAAAATTATTTTTTAATGTTGGGTCTGAAAAACATAGCGTGAAAATAAGTCTCTTGTATCTTAGGACATGTGCTGAGTGGGGAGCTGCCCTGCAGTGTTAGCTTTGTGCACATTTGAGCAGTATCTCATTTAGGACCAATTGCAGAGTATTGTAAAACTCTGAGGGAGTCAATTATCCTACTCTTTCCATTGGCATCTCTGAGGACACCTTTGTTCTGCATAAATTTTGTTGAAAATTATGTTGAAAAGGTTGGAATTTTGTTTCTATGGGACTACTTTACACAGAGAGAGTGGGGCTGGTGGGCAAGTGTTATAAACCTGTGTGTTTCCCTCTCCCTTAGTCCTTTGCAATGGCACTGCTCAGGTGCTTGGTTTTTAATTGCACTGCGTCATTGGCAATTCTGGCATGGGCAGAAGGAAAGGGCAAGGGCCAGGGAAAATTTACCTGTGTTGCTTTTTGGGTCAGCCAGGCTGCCTTCAGGAGATCCCAGCAGATCATTCTGCTCTTTGCTCCTTGCCTTGTCTATAATTAATTTGGCCTGAGTGACTACTTTTAAACTGAGTTTGGTGGTGGCTGCTGGTTCAGAGAGCAGGTCTGAGCTGTTTGCTGCTCACAGGTGTCTTCTCAATTGATGGTAATAATTCACTTAGAACAAAATAACCCATGGGCTGAAATTCCTGTGTCATCTTCCCCTGCAGAGCTGGGAGTCTTGAGACGAAAGGGAATTTATTAAACTGGAGCAAAGCGAAGAAACCAGGATTAGTGGCAGAATCAAAATAGTTCCAAAGTATTTGGGGAGATGGAGCAACCTGGCTGGAGGACAGGGGGACATTGTTGCCTAGACAGAAAACAATGTGCCAGAGGACATCACTAGAAGGTTCTGTTAAATTCCAAAGTCACTCAGGAGTGAAGAAAGTGAGGCTTTGGGATGGAGAGGTGTTTGTTTATTTTCTTTTTCTAGACCCTTCTATCTCTTGGTGTGTGCAAAGTAGAGGTTCACAGGACCTCTTTACAGAGCTGTATGGCACATGTCACTGGAACAGTGAGGCACCATAATCCAGGGTCCCCAGAAGGAAGGAGCTGTGAGAAATTAGTAGATTTAAGCAATCAGGTAGTTAATTTTTTATGTGAGATGTTATGAAGGACTAGGGAAGCTGGGGATTATCTCAGTAACACTTGCAGAAGACTGAGTTGGTACCAACTTACACCGAGGGAAACTTGAGCACTCCTGGGTACATACCATGGCTAGTTACAACATAGGAACTGCAACTGACCCTATTTCCCTGATAGCTTGGCAGGTTGAAATAGCTGTGGGAGACTGGAAAAGAGAATAAAGAAATACTGTGCAAAGAGCTGCATGGCTGATTGCATTGGTGCCTTTATGTCAGTGACTTTTCACATGCACAAAGGCTCTGGAGCTTGTATACACATATGGTGGCACACATGTCTTGTGAGGTGCCATTAACAATAACAGAGCTTTCTTCTTAAGGTTTCTGGGAATTATATTTAAATAAAATGATCAGTATCAGTCGCTACTTGAAACAGATTTTCAGACTCTAATATTCAAAACACCGTATTTCATTTAATGTTTTACTCCTGTTAACAGACAGACGAGATCAGTTGGAAGCAAGAAGGCACAAACTGGTTTTGAGGAAAGGTAAATTATACAGTATGAAATGAGCACAATTCAAAGAGAATTCCATCTTTAAAACCTTAATTACTTTGCTTCTTGAGTCTCTGAATTGTAACTTGCAAAAGCATAATGAAACAAAACTGTTACCAAAACTTTATCAATCCAAACAGAATGTGCAGAGGTTGGGAAGTTCCAGAAAACAGCATCCTTCAGCCCACTGCAGGTCAAGGAATTCTGCAGATATCAACTGCAGTTCATCAAATCCTGCCCTGGTGACTTGACAACCTCTCAGTCCTGTTTCACAAGTGAGTTACCTGGTCCCAGGTGGGCTTTGGAGGACTCTTACTGAGCTGTCTGCATCTTGACTGACCTTGGAGATCAGGATATCCCCAAGCCTTTGATGAGGAACAGCAAAAAAACCCCAAAACTGTGCTCCCAGACCACTTCCTAGTATGCCCATTCCCTCCACTCTCATATTCCTTTAATTTGGCCTTTTTATAAAAACGTTGTTAATCCACTTTCTCTAGACTAGATTCAGTAGTTGTTCACCCCCTTCATAATGGCACTCACCTATATTTAACATTATTTCCCAAAGTAAATTGGAACTCAATGTAACAGTATAATGCAAATGCAACAAGGACAAAATAACATGTATAAATTCACTGGCTGACATTTGCCCTTGTTTCTAAAAGAAAGGCATAAATTCTTTGCTCTTTAATCCCTCTAATTTAATGTTTTATGCACAAGCTTTTATCTTTTGTAGAAACTACAAAATTAGTGCATACATTTTTGAATGCCTTTGAACCAGGAGGTGTTCATTTTTTCCTCTTGAGTTCAGATGCTTTTTCACCTCTTCCTAAAAGTGTTTCCTTAGTTCAAATTTGCTATGCTTGTCTCAAGCACGGGAATGTTGCCTTGGATCATTTGCAATGAACAGCTGCAAGGAGATCTCAGAAAGAGAATATGCTAAGTAAATTAGAGGGTTTAACTGCACAGCAGTCAGCAGTCTTTCATCTGCAATATTGTGTGCTTGTCTGTGAATTCGGGAGTAAGTTTCAAGAGTTCCAGAAAGCTCCTGGTTTTGATGTGTGGAATCCCAATGAGCAGGAACCTCTGACAGCAGCTTTTCCCAATATTTAATCTTCACAGTGTCAATGAAAGGAAGCTCAGATTTTATTTTTTCCCCCTGCCACCCATTTCTGCACAGTTAACAGTGACTGTTTAGAAACTCCCTGCATGAAGGTGGGCTGTACTGATGAACTTACACTCACCCTGACCACCGTAGTATGAAAGCAACATCTCTTGACCTTCTTTACATCAAGAGGGGAGGTGTTAAAACAACCATATTTTATCCATACAGCTGTTGCCTTGGCTGTCACTCATGCTTTAACACCACTCTTTGATGTTGGAGAATTTCAGGGTAAAGTGACAGCCATAAATCTTCATATTGGTAAAATTTCTGAAATGTAGTCTCTACATGCACTTTATTGTATATTCTGTACTTTAGCCTGCTGCCTTCTGAGGAAATTAAAAGTGTTTGGGAGAAGGAGGGGAGGGAAAAGGTTGGGTGGATTTTTCTACATTTTTGAAGTGAAAGAACATTTAATATATTCATGTCATTATAATATATAACATCATTTGATGGTCATTTATGTAAGGTGGTAAAATAACTGTTCCCAACTGCTTCTCCATTGTGAAGCAGCACGAACTGTTAGGATAACTCTGTGAAACAGGTTTGAAAAAGAATGCTGTCAAAAAATGGGTTTAAAATGTGCAGAAAGCACAGAATATTTGAAATCGAGGTCTGTGCAAAATTTAATTTTCTCTCTTTAAAATACTGAGAGCAGAGAAGTTCTGAATTCACTTGACAGATGAAAAAATTAGGAAAGTATGAATTGAGCAAAACCTGTCTCTTTGCATGTTGTATGTGCGGATGAGGAAAATGAGTACCTTATGAATAAGACGCTAGTAAGAAAGGTTGTATAAGATATATTCCTTTGTGCCATCTTTTAGAAACTTCTCAAATACACTGAGAAAAAGAAAAGTTGCTTAGCAAACCTAGGAAGCACCACTTTCATCTAAAAAATACGGATAAATCTTGTTTATGTTCTGAACTGTAATTTGTCATCCTAAGGTTTATCTGTCATTTTATGTGGGCACAGCAGCATGCTTCCTCCAATATTTTATCTGTAACCATCACAAAACAGGGTGGTTTTCATTTTCAAAGCAGTTTTTTCATTGTGTCCATAACCAGAATGTACCATATTTTCAATTGTTATGTCAGAGACATTGTTATGTTACACTCCTTGAAAAGTTCTGACTTTAATAGGGATTGTGTTTTAGAATCTTTTCCTATTGGAGCGATGGATAGGATGGTTCTACATTAGCACTTCTGGGATTTATGCTGTATTTTACACTACAACTGTTAAAAATTACTCACACAAGCACCTGCATGTGTGGAAGAAGAATTATCCTAAACCAGTAATAGTTCCAAAACCTGTTATTTTTCTGCTAGGAACTAGGATTTCAATGCAGCATTCCAGCTGCTAATGGATATTCAGGGCCCTTCCAGACAGACTCTTGATTAGTAGATGACAGATTAACAGAAAAGCTGTGTTTTATGGCTGGGGAGGTTAAACAAAACTCACATTGCCTTTTGGATGGAGAGGAAGTCGGATCATTCAGAGACTTCGCAGGAAGTCATGGGAGGAGAGTGCCATGGTGATTGATGAAGGTGCTCCATTATCAAACACTTTGAGAAAACTTTTATTTCCTCTGAGTAAATCACATAGCTTGTGCAGGGCACAAGTAGAGAATTAATTTTGTTGCCTTTTGCTGGAAATATGTCAAATGATGTTCAAGCCAAAATTTAGGAAGGGAAATTGCATAGTGTATTTAAGCCAATAGTGTGGTTGAGGTTCCCTTCAAATTTAGCAGCTTTTATTGTTTGGTAAATTCTGTTTTGCTGAATATTTTCTTTTTATATCAAGGTCATTTGGATTTCTATGTCATTTCACATGAAATAGAACAACAGAAGTTAGAAGCCTTTTCTGTAAAGTAAATGTGTAAATAGGTTGATTATTTTCATCTAACTTAGAATATTGCCTTTTTATTTTATTTTTGCAAAATGCTGTTTAAGTATTACTTAAGGAAATTACATTCTCTCGGTTGCTATTAGCATTTGAGTTTGGTCTGTCCCCTAGGCAAGGAAATCCAAGCTTGGAGAATAATAATTTTGTATGTGCCAGATATTGTGAAAGTGTTCTTTTGGCTGGGGAAGCTCCGAAGGAGTTCAGACTCAAAAAATACATTTGACAAATCCTTCCAAGCAAGAATGGTACATGCAGCCACCCAAGGACTTTACAGACTGCTGAGTCCCTGAGGAATGCAGCCCTGGATTGATAAAGGTAGGACTTGCAGTGTTAGATGGCCCTGGAGATCGGGATTGAGATTTTCAGCTGGAATAAATGTGGGCTAGAATCTACCAGGAGCATAAAATAATATCCATGAGGGAATGTGAAACAAATTAGTCCCTTCTAGTTGCAGAAGGGCTGCTGAGTGTTTCTGAGCAGCCACATTTTGCACCAGCTTGGACCTTTGTATTACTTCTGGGTGTGCCTGTATATGGCAGGAGAATTCCTATGGTGCATGCCTGAATCAGCATTGAGGGGACCTTGTCTTTGAGGAAAGGATCAGGTTTTAAGCCATGTGCAAGCTGGAGAGAAGCTTACTGTGGGCAATTATTTTAGTCTATCATCTTAATTAAATAATAAGTTAAGTATGATTCTAAGCTTCCCATCACTCTGGAAGGACAGATGGGGAAAGTGCTACCTGAAAAGGGAAGACATTCCTCAGGAAGTCCTCTAAAAAAACACTCACATCAGAGTGATTCAGGTTTTGTGCCAGGTGTTCCTTTGTGCAAGAAACTGATACTCCTAGCAGCCCTGAATAATCAGGATTTACACATCTTCTTTTAGACTCTGGAATAGCATGTAATCTGTGAGACAAAAGAGAGATCAGGTTTAGCTCCTTTTATCTGACACTGAGTTTCTGTGACCTACATGTCTTGTGGCAGATAGCTGGAAATCCGAATGCAGTTGGCTTCTCTATACACTGAAGTGTGTTATCAGCTGAAATGTGCAAAATGGAATGCTGGCTACACAGGTGAGCTGTGTAAGGATCTCATGTAAGCCAGAATCCAGGGGTTAAAGTGTTCCCTTAAAGCATGTTAACCCACCCTAAGGTGCCAAAATTCAGGTCCACTCTGCTTCTGTAAAAAATTCCCTGCATGGCTTCCTGACTCATGTAACACAGATTGTGCTCTGCAGTCTGAATTGTCGTCAAGTTCCTTTCAAATTTCAGTCTAATAAAAGTGAAAAAAATGAAATAATCTGAAGTTCAAGGACCTCAGAGGCCAATACAGATTTTTTTCTTGCATGAATAGCTACTTGAAGATAATTTTGGAATAGCTCACAGTTGTTTGTCAAAGAACCTACAGCAAAAATCTGTGATGGTTAAATAATTAATTTTATGTCACATTTCCTTGTAAGAGAAGAAGAGGATGAAGGAAGACAGGTCATCCTGGCCATTTCCTGTCCTAGTACCAAGTTCTCATCTTTTGACTACTTCCTTAGCATTTTGCTACAAATTTTTAAGAAAGAGATTCTACTCAGTCATTAACAACCTGTTAACTGACCTGGGTTTCTGCCTCAGAAAGAGGTTTGCATTAGAAAAATGCCAAAATTGGAAGATCTGGTTCACTTTTCCTGCTTTTAACTTCACGTTGGATGTAAAGCCAATTCCTAATCTTAGTCAGATGCAGCAAAAGCTTCTTTCTTCATATACACAGACAGCATCATTCAGACTGGAGAATTTCACTGTATCCCTGTGTTACCCACAGCCAGATTCCAGGTAAAAATCCCTGGGTTTCTGCTCCCATGAAGTTCAGCAAATGGAAGTGCATTTATACTGAATTCTGTTTTGCAGCATGTTGCTTAGTTGTATTTTTCTCTCCTTATTTTTTTTCTGATTCTTTAACATTATCCGTTTATCCGTTTCTTTATGTTTGCTTTTTCTTTCCTCATTTTACTTTTAAATTTTTCCTGTCTTTCCTATTTTCCATATTTTCACTGCTTTGAAAAGTAACAACTTCTGTCTTGGTGCTATTCTTTTGCTTGCCTCTGGACTCCCTTGCACACTACTGTGTTTTGTTTCTTGTCCAAACATTTTTGTTGTTTATTTGCTCAGCCAGCCTTCTCAGGTGATTCTGCTCTGCCAGCTTTAAACTACATGGTCTAAATTATTCTTTTTCAAAGGAATTACTTAGTCTGGTCTCCACATATTCAGCTGTACTCTTTTGTCTCTCATTCTTTCCTTCAGTCACTCTTTAATAGCACTATAATACATTAATTGTTAAAGCATCTTTAGAAATAGCTTAACAACTAGGAATATTCTCACATTCTGCATGGAGCAGAACAGATGAAGTGAGAGACTGCTCACGACACAGATTTTTAAGTGATAATTCCCTGTGGTTTTCCCTCTAAGGTTCCTCCCTGCAAATGTGGTGCCTTTTAAAATTTTGCTTTATTGCCATGATTTGCTTGGAGCAGAGTGTAAATAATGAAGTGAAAATACCTGCACTTGCTCCATAAGTTGTTCTGAGTTGCCTGATCACAGATGAACAGCATTGCCGGTAGGCCACTGGGAGAGTTAAGAAGATGCAGGAACTTCCCTGACATCAGGCAGGGTACTGACAGCCACAGAGCTGGTCTTCCTTTGCTAGAGTAGGAAAGCCCTTTGTAAAATCAAAGTAAGAACAGATGGTTTTCAAGAGCCTGGCACGGGCTTACATGGCATAACAAAGGTTTTCACATCTTATGAAAGGTGCTTTTAATACTTCAATGAGAGATATGGAGATCTGAAACAGCCATCCTGAAAACACAGTGGGCCATGGGACACCCCTGCCCCTCCCTGCTCACTAGGAATTCCTGGAACTTTGCCTGTGTGTGTATTTTCAGTTCCAGGACCTGCAGTGCCTTGCTTATGTGCAGATGCTTCGAGTATTTCAGGGTGCTCCTTCACAGGGACTGAGGGGGTTGCAAAGTGGCCTTTTTTCCAGTGCAGTCCCTGGTTCTGGTCTGTTCTATCAGTACAAAGTCTGGATGAAAATGAATTTAAAAGAAGCTTTTGAAGAGCCTCCATTATTACATAGTGATGGTCGAGTCCCCTCTATTGTGTTTGACCCTATTTGACATCTAACAGTTATTGGCACTTTTAAAATTTAAGTGACTTTGGCTTTTTAACTTTAAATGCTTTCTCCCAATTAATATGACCAGGTCTTGAACTAAAGTCAGCTTATCCCAGTTGATGGTCCTCTGTGTAACTCTCCTGACCAAATTTCCACAAAGACTTTTGGAGGGGAGCAAAGAAAGGGACTTAACTTCCCTTTTTAGTCCTGTTAAAACTGACCTCCCTGTAGAGATGCCTTTAATTTCAGAAGGCATGCAGCATGAATCCTATGTGTTCTATTGCTTGATATAGTGAAATATTTAATGTGAACAGGTTTTCTGTGCCTATGAGATGAAGTGTTACAGTAAAACAAGGAGCCTGTTGTTGCTGTATTTTAATTTTGTGTTACTAAAGATTCCAACTGACTCAAGCCATTAAAACTGTAGAATTACCTGGTAACCAGCAACACAGGCTTGAAATTTGTGATAAGAAAATGACAGAACATTTTCTACAAATAAATATAAAGGAAATAATAAAGAAAAAGACAGCTTAAACTCTCCAGCTTTTCTATCCAACTGGTTCACTGTCCAGCCTACGGAATCTGGATAATTGTGCTGCAACTTCCCTTTATGACAGGTCTTCATGCCCACAGCCAGCCTAACTAATTTAGGCTGCAGAGTGACTTCTTAAAATTTTTTAGTTATCTCCCATAACTATTTTGCAGTTCTTATAGCTTCTGTTTAATTGAAGAAGGCACCTGGGGGTGGAGCTGTAAACAGATTTTCCACAGTGGTCTCCATGTCCTGCCTCCCCCATCTTCAAAAAAGAGGCTTCCAACGTGAATGATTTTTTAATATCAGAATCCATTTTCTTTTAGATTCAAACTAGGTTCCTCATCTATCAGACTCTCCATATGTAGAAGATTTTGAACATCTTTTGCTCCCATTTTGCTGAGAAACTGTCGCAAAAGTTATGATAGCAACAGGAGATCTTGTAAGGAAAATGTTATCTAAAATACAAATACAGATTTTTATTGGTTACTGCTCCTAGCAGTAAGCAGCTGATTTGTTCCTGGTGCAAGGAATTTTCAGTGTGACCTCTTTGGGCAATGATAATGTGCATCTTAAGACAATCCAAACATTAGTGCTTCAAATTGCCACCTGGTGGTATTGCACGTTGCACAAACTACTCAGGCTATAGCAAAATCCTTGGTAGATTGAAAATAAAATCTCATGTGGATGACAACTTTGTCAAAAGATGATCTCGATATTCATGTGAAACTTCATCATCCTGGCTCATGATTTGAATTTTGTTATGTTCCGAATGCAAAAATTGTGGCTCTTTACATTTACTCACATGTGACATGTTTGTTTCCTTTGTTTTGACAGCTAGCCCTACACACTTGCTCGTAAATAATTTACAAAAAACCACATCCATATGACTTCTTTCAGATAACTCCTTTAGGATCTACTTAACGATAAGCATAAGGAAGGTTCAGATGGTTCGGATAGAAGTTCACTTCTGAATAATCATGTCCTTAACTGCTTTACTAAATTGAGCAATGGCTTCAAGTCAGCAATAGCATGTAAGCATGTCTCTGCTTAACTTCATGCTCAGATGTTTTTGGAGGAAGGATATTTTGACTGTGGGCCTCCCATCCCCCTAGGAGCTGACTGATCCAGAAGAAGGAGATACGTATGAAGAATTGCTTGTCAGAACAGAACTGTAGACTGATTTTTGGCATTACTGTTGCAGAATTTCCTGATTTCTGAGGTTCACAGGTACAGGCTGGTCCATATCCAACCAGCATCCTTTTGAGTGGTGGCCCAGGTCCCTTTTTGTTTCATTTGTAGCCCCGTCATTATTATTTTGGGGCTGGTTTTGATTTGTCCCAGAAGTGCATCCAGCTAGGACATTGTTCCAAAACTAGAGATACACCATAGTTTATCACATTACATTTGTTATGATAAAAGTCCTTTTTTGAGCTTGTGCATTTCTCACTTTGACTAATTAAGGGAAGATAGTTTAACTACTAACATGTGAAGAGCCACTCCTTCACCTCTCCTCCCCCTCCTGTCTCTTCTGAAGAGTTTGTAGCCATCCATTGCAGCACTCCAGTTGTGCAAGTCATCCCACCACGTTTCCATGGTGGTGACTACATCACAGCTTTGCTGCTGTGCCGTGGCTTTGTGTTCTTCTTGTTTGTTACCCCTGCTGTGTGCATTTGTGCACATGCACTTCAGCTGGGCTGCTGATTTCACCCCAACTCTGGCCTACCACCCTTGGGCTCCTCTCTAGAGCCTGGTTTCTTCCTCTTGCCCCTTCAAACCTACTTTAAAGCCCTCTCAATCAGCCCTGCCAAGTCATGGGCTAGAATCCTTTTGCCCTTGTTAGACAGATGGAGCCCATCTGACTCAAGCAGGCCTGATGCTGTAAAAGTTGCTCCATGATCAAAAAACCCAAATTCTGCCGATGGCACCAGCCCTTAAGCCATTCATTGACACGGTGGGTTTTCCTGGGATGCAGTGCACCTGAGAGCCCCAGCACAGTGCAAGGGAGGGTGCGCTCCTGAAATCCTATATGATTCTGATCCTCAAGAGAGACCTCTCTGGGATAGCTGGAAAGTTCTTAGATTGTTGTTCTGAGCTATCCCCCAGAACAGGATGGGTGGATGGCAGAAGGGGAGATGGGAGCGAAACGCTAATTAATGGTAGCGTGAGCTGGCCTTGCTTGTCTGCCTGTTTGTGCCTTCAAAAGGTGGGTTCTAGTGCTGGCTTGGGGTGATGGGGGGAGAGTGAAGATGGAACTTGGCATGGTTATGAAAGGATTTATGTCACATTGTCCTTGAATTGGCCTGTTTTTAGTGGCCACTCCTTATGTTCCCATGTACTAACTGGATATTAGTACTTACTACTACCAGTTACCTTGTTAAGGGAGAAGTGTTTTCCAAGGAATTCAGGTAAGAAGCCTTTTGCTAAGTATTTCGTGAATGTGTTCTTCAAGTGTGCTTTTTCTGCTGTTACTCTTGCTGAGGAAACTTGAGCTTGAATTGCTTTGGATGCTGTAGGGGGATGGGTTGAGTTTAGAGAGCAGAAGATAAGGTGAAGAATATATTGTAAAATAAACAAATGACCATTTGTTTATTTTGTTAGGGTACTGATTATTGTTTTCTGATTTAGTGGTGGAAGTAAATTATGTATAATCTAGTTTAATGCAGTTATGCAGATTCATTTGCTTTTTCATACTGTACTTAGAGTTCTCATCAAATCAGGAGATATAACAAGTGATGATTTAAAAAAGAAAATCCAAACCCCAACAACCACTCCAGCAGAGTTAAGTGTGTTGTTATGCCCTTAATTCTGTATTTTTCTTTCTGCATGCAATCATTATGTGGTGTAATGGAAGTGAGCTGAAACAAGTGGAGAGTTGTCTTTTATGAAGAGATTTTTAGAAAGAAATGGCTTGTGGCAGGGGATTATTATATAAAATACATCAGCATACACAGAGTATCTTCCATATTTAGTGGCACTACAAAAATATTCATAATTGCGTTATATATGAAGTAATTCTTGTGGGAGCCACTTCATATAATTAATTTCCAATAATTGCATTACTATGAAATATCATATCACATGAGAAGATGGATTATCTGTATGATAGCTGGAAGCTATGAATGGCTAATTCTTTAGTTCTTTAAAAAGAGTAGATCCATACAGAAATGACATTTTGCAGGGAGGATATGGCAGATGAAGTGTTACCTACTTGTGAGGAAGCAGCGTGGGGCTTCGTCCAGCAGGTCTGTATTAGGAGTGCCAAAGAACTCATGTTTTGGTCAGGGTATACTTTTTTATTTACGATTTTGGAGCTTACTGAGTTCAAGTCACAAATGAATTTGACTTTTTATTATTTTCACCTCACTTTTGAAATCGCAGTACATGAGAATTCTTTGAAGTAAGTTTACTTATGTAAGCTGCTGAATATAACATTTTTTCATTAAAGCTTAAGTCTTCTGGCTTACCATGTATTCAAGTTCCTTCTATGTTCTGTAATAACTAATAGGAGGCCTGATTAAAAATGCAGAGGGCTTGTCAGACTATGAGAGGTGATTTACAGAGCTTTTGGGCAGATTTCTACATAGAAAAACTGAGACCTACCCTTCACAGTGTTTTTTAAATCTTCCACTTCTCCCCACCCACTTTTGTATTACCTTGTGCAGTGCTGGTAATAACAATAAATATACTATGAATGTCACTTAGAAGCCAAATCTCTGTCTATTACAGCTAATGAAAATATATTAAATTTAATATACTTGGTTGGAGATATTAGTTTCTGACAGTAAATGATTGCTCACTAATTATGTCCACCTTCATGCCAGTAGAGTGAATTCTTTAAGTCTGAGGTATTTGAAAATCAAAAGAAAATTGTTTTTTTTATTTTATTTTTTAAGTTTAAAGAAGATGTTAAGCTTATTTCGAATGCTGTTACTTTGTTGGTCACTTGAAGAGAACCAAGTCCATCTCAGCTCAGTACTGATGGGAAGGCTCTGATGCATTCCAAATGACTTGGCTTGCCTGGGAAGGTGGAGGAAAGGTGGCATATTGACTTGCTGGGTCTTTCCTTTTTCCAGATCTTTTTATTTTTATCTCTTAATTTTCACCATCTCCATTTGGTGTGTAGCAAGTATCTCAGGATAAAGGGAATGTCAGGGTGATTCAGTTAGATGGGATCACAAGGGTCTTTTTCTGCACATGGGAGGAGATGAAGAATAAATAGAGGAGAGTGAGCTAACAAAATACAGCTCTCATGATCTGTTAGGCTCTAAATCAAAATACTTCAGCTTTTGTTGCTCCTGCAATGGAGAGAGCTCCCATGGAAAAGTAGCCTTTTTTGTTGTGATAAGAACTGGGAAGAATCAGGCTAACTGACATTTGTTAAAGAAAAAGGAAAAAGTAGTCTTTAGCTTCTGTTTTGAAAAGTTCTTGCTAACAAAGATGTCAGATTGGTTCCTTTGGCTGTTACTTGGCAGACAGAGCTGTGCCAGTGCCGCCCCTGCTCTGTCGATTGCAGCACAGTGGCTGAACCAAATCTCTGTCCTGCCACGAGGTTTTCACCAGACCTAGCTTTTGAGCTTCCCATGGGGAGAAGGAGGTGGAAATGTTTGAAATGCTCCTTGGCTGCAGCTGGCTGTGGCTGGTGCCCCTCGTGCACAGCGGTGTTCCAGCACGAGGGTGGCCTGGGCTGGGCTGCCATCCGCCCACATGGTGCCGTGAGTCTGCCGTTCCGTGAGGCGATTTCCTACAGCGAAACATACCCAGAAAACTTCACACACTTACTTCTTCTCTAAGTCCTGAGAGAAATGGGCTTGAGAGGCTGAGAGAGTTGGGTTTGTTCAGCCTGGAAAAGAGATGGCTTTGGGATGACCTTTTTGCGGCCTTCCTGTACGTGAGGAGCATGTTGAGGAATCCGTCTGGTGCAGGCAGCTCAGGGTACAGGTTGGGTTCTGGGTGGGAGCCTCACACAAGAGGCCATGAAATCCCAGCCCTTTGGATAACCGAGGACAGGAAAATGGGTAGTGGCAGCCAGCTGAATGGACATGGACAGGCACAACGGGAACTGAGGGCTCAGCAGGGAGCGTGGGACTTGTGGGGGGTAGACTGTGAGGGGAGAAAAGCCCAGGGGGTCCTTTGTTGGGTCTCTCCTCAGAGGCACCAGCTCGAGTTGTTGCTGAACTTCATGGAATGAGACACCTGAGACTGTGCCATGGGAAACCTGGGGTCAAACTGGTGAGGAGGCCTGGTCTGACGGTAAGTGTGGGCTGTGCAGGCAGTCAGGTGGGGACCATGTGGCCACTGGAGCCACCTGCCGTGAGGGTCTTGGTGCCTGCTGGGACAGCCTCTGGCAGCAGGAGTGTGACATGCATTTCTCATGCACGGTCAGAATGAGACATTTCGGTAGCAGGAGCCTAAAGGAAGGTTGGAGAGGGACTTCTTACAAGAGCAGGTAGTGACAGGATGAGGGAGAATGGATCCAAATTGACAAAGAGTAGGTTTTGATTAGACATTACTGGAAATTCTTCCCTGTGAGGGTGGTGAGGCTCTGGCACAGGGTGCCCAGAGAAGCTGTGGCTGCCCCATCCCTTGCAGTGTTCCAGGCCAGGTTGGATGGGGCTTGGAGCAACCTGGGACAGTGGAAGGTGTTCTGTCCACTGAAGCAAGGGGGTTGGAACTCGATGATCTTCATGGTCTTTTTCAAGCCAAACCACTCAGTGATTCTATGAAATAAAGCTTATATGTCAAGGGGGGTGGGGGGGGGGAAGGGGGAAGCAGGAGCAAAATCCAGATATTGTTCTGTCCCTTTTCTTCTACATTGCAGCCCAGCTGACAGAGATTATTATATCTTTAATTATCCAAAGTAACTTTATGTGGTAGCTTTCAAGTATATGTGATCAAGAAAGCCCTTCTCCATTACACTGCTCATTTCTCTCTGAAAAGTTTGTATCTCATGTTAGCAGTGAGTGTTATTTGCAATCACACTGTACCCTAGTACTACTTTCCCATGCTGCACTTGGGAAAATTTCTGTATAAATCTAAGTTTCTCAATTCCTGATTTTAAAGTGTGTATTTTCAGAACACCAGAGGTTTTGTCCATAGGATGCTGTTGCCGTTTGACATTCTGCTCTTTACAATAAGTTAAATTAAAAGTGGAATGGGAATTTTCAGGAGAATCTATGGAAAAATGTTCTCCTGAAGCTGAATGTGAGCAAATTTCTGTTTAAGAAGCCACCTGGCTTGAAAAATAATTGGGGCAAAGCATTTTATATCACGTGATCACTCAGTTTTTTGCATTATCTGTTCAATTTCAAACAGAATCTCTGTCTTTGGCTGTGTTTTTAGCCAATGCTGGTTTTAGGTATTCTGAAGTTTATGGAAAACTAAGTACTATTTAATCTATAAACAAGATTTGACTTGATAATATTCTGTACTAATGATTCTGATAATGGTATAATATGAAGTCCATTGGAGGCTGGTGATAATTTCCAGCTTTTTTCTTCTTCATTGCAATGAATTTATAGGGCTTTGGAACATCCCCAAAGTCAAAATTGACCCCCAGTTAAGATGAGGACATGTCTGAATTATTTAATTTTCCATGTCCTGCAATATATTAAAACTTCTGGATATTTGTGAAGACAAGTAATGGTAGGGACTTGATACTGCGGTCCCTGGTTCTCTTCTTGTGAGGATGTGCCAGAAAGTAGGTTTAAGTACTTTAGTCAGCATATTTTCACTCTTTTTTTGAGCTTGAAATTCTACTTCCAGTTTAGTAGCAGATGAAACAGTTCTGTTTGTGAGTAACCTTAGAAAGTATGTGTTTATTCTGTGGTAGTGTGTTTACGTTTCAGCTTTACATGTGGTTGTCTTAGTAAAAATACCAAGACAGAAAGGAGAAGTAAAAACTCTTTAAGGCTTAGACTTTTTTTCTATCCTAAACTAATGGAAACAAGCCGTGTGGTCCCAGACTACTCATAGTTGCTTACCATGAATAGCTGAATATGAATGTCTTTGTAATTACGGGCTTTTGACTGTATTTTTTTTCTGATTTGTGATTTCTGTAATTCATATATCGTAATACATCTCATGAACTGTCAGAAAAATTACATTGTACATTCTTCTTCTAAATATTTCAAAGGATGGAAATATTTAACAAGCACAGAGAATATTTTCAGGACACCTGTGTTGAAGCTCCCCAGATTGACAAATTATGGAATCATAGAATGGTTTGGGCTGGAATGGACCTTAAAGATTGTCTGGTTCCAATCCCTGTGCCATGGGCAGGGATGCCACTCACTAGACCAGGTTGCTGAGGGTCCCATGCAGTCTGGCCTTGAGCACTTCCAGGGATGGGGTGTTGAAAACCTCCCTGGGCAGCCTGTTCCACTCTCTCAGCACCCTCACAGTAAAGAATTTCTTCATAACATCTCATCTAAACTTACTCACTATCAGTTTAAAACAAAATCTGTGTGTGACTAGTGGAATACATTGGTATTAGAATGTGAAAACAGATTTTTTTTAGTGTATGTTTCACTTAAATATGATAATAAAATGCTGACTTCTACATAAAATGTATCAGGTTTAACACACTTGCTTGAGAAAATCTTTGTCAGCTGCATCTGACTGTTCCATAAGATCGCAATTATCATCTGGTAAATGGGATGCATTTTGGAGATGAAATCATAAGCACATTTTTCCTTGCCCCTTCCCTTAAGGCCAAGGAAATGAAGAATTTCAGTGGGTGCATGTGTGTGCCTGGTTTTTACACTTGGATTTTAAACAAATGCAGGATGAAACTGTAGGTTGTGCATTTTTAGGTATGCATCATTGGCTGCTCTTGTGCAGTTTAAGTGCTCTGAAAGAGTGGTTGCCTTGATCGTGTGTAAGTCATGAGAGATGAGTGATTCTGGGAAATTGAGAATGTAAAAGAGACATTTCCACTGTTTAAAAATGTAGGAGTGTGTCCACTGATTTGTTAAATCTTCATGTAAATGCCTGTGTTTCTTTAGCATGTTGTGTGGATTGGCTGGTGAATGACAAATGGATTGGTTCATATTAGTCAGCAGGTGCAGAGGTGAAGAACAGAAAACATCCAGAAACAGTTAATTCATTTGTTCATCCTGCCTGAGCAGTTCTTAAAACCCTTGCAAGACTGAGCTGCCTCTCCAGTTTTCGTAATGTAATGTAGCATCTACATTAATTAGTGGTTTTGGTAAGAGGCCAAAAGGAATGCATTTGTTTCTTAATAAGAAAATAATTATTGTATCATTTTCTTTGACTGCATCAGCATTTTGCAGTAGTTTTGATAAGAGTCCATGAGAGTCTCTTTGCAGAAGAATAATATTTCCTCTTTTGGTGGGTAAAATTCTGTGCAGGGGTAAAAATCTGGGCCACGTGTTTGTAATGTCTGTAGCACTGAGTACTGCTCAGAATACACATATTTCTTTATGTTTATTTTCCATGCTTTTTAGGAATTCCATGCTGGTTGTTTACATGAGTAGTTAATGGACTAGCTTTTTTTATTCTTAATGGGAATGGCCCCTCCTGATGTGCTAGAAGGTCATCTGCTAATTTCTAAAGTGCATAATTCGAGGAAAATGAGTTTGTTTACTATACGCACATTTAAATTCATATAATTTTTATTTAAATATATTAACATCTGCCATTTTCTAACCACCCCACTTTACATAATGGAAACCTGACAGTTGGAAGGAAGCTGGTGACAGAAGATTTTTAATTACCTTTTTTCCTAGAAGTAGTGACAATGCTGTCCAATCCTGTTTGATGTTATAGTATTGCTTTCTCCCCACTGCCCACCTGCATGTGATTTGTGAACAGATCATTTAGCAAATGATCATGTAAACTTATGGCTCTAAAAAAGGGTAAGAAAAACTGGTAGCCAGGAAAGATTCTCAAAATGCAGGGGAATTAAGTGCTTGATACTTTTAATAATGGTCTGGCCATCACAGGGCTGAAATTTCTTAGTTGACAGGAAGATGAAAAGAAAAGCAAGCATTTAGACCATCTGTATGTCTTTAAAGTGATTTGGGAACTGAGAAGACATCTGATTTCACTAAAGAAGCTAAACATTCCCAAAAAGATAGTAGTAATAGTGGAAGCTAAAGGTTGATCCTATTTTATTTTTCTCAAGGATAATGGGAAACAGCTCATCTGAGATAGCTCCTATTTTCTCTAAGAATAGGCACAATTTGCTTACACTGGAAGACTTAACTGCACCATTCTCCAGTTCTAAAATATTTTAATTTTCTTTAATGAAGTTTCCTTTCTACTTCTCCCCTCTGCACTCAAAAGTTTTGGCTTGGAATGGATCCCAGCACATGTTGCTTTGGTACAGTTAGCCTTGTTGCACCTATGTACTTTTGTCACATGCTTGGGTAAAGATTAAAATGGTCTTTTTGTTCGGAAGAATAACAGGGAAATTAAACTCTCAGTTAAAAAAACCCAATTGACTGTACCCAGTAAGGGTAAATATGCCTACTAAAACTACAGCAGTGCTTTCTTGGGTCAGAATGAGCATGAACATTGAATGTATTTTTCAGAACTGTGAAAGATAATTTTGTGGTGTCCTTATGTCATTATTATGCAGTGAGGCATTTGGACTCTTACTGTGTGTTTCCAGATTGTTGATGGGTCATGGTTTTGGTGTTCGGAGAGCTTCAAGTTTTGGGGGGTAGTGAAGTTTTCTTTGGCTCAATTTCTGCTTATGACAAAACCATGAGCAGAAATGCTATATATTTCTTGAGTAGGCGGTAACTTTCAGGGTTGTGGCTCTCAAATCCTCTGGCACTGGGAGGATCTTGCCCTACAAGATACACGGCAGTTCATTCTCCAGCAGCACCCAGCAAACAGGAAGGATGTCCCTCTTGTGTCACATGAAAGAGCTCATCTCTTCCGTCTCTGTGCAAGGCAGCCCAGCTTAAAGGAGTGATGTGTCACCTGACTGGAAACTGCAGAGATTTCCCACCATGGTCTGGTTTCCTTTGGTGTTCCTAGTTGGTTGACCCATCATTGGAAGCTGTTGGCTTCTGCCAGGGTATACATCAGCTCAGAACTACACATGTTTCCAGGTGTGCAAATTAAAAATCCTTACTTAGTGCCTGCTATATCGATTTAGGATGGCTCTTGTCTTCATGTAGGTGGATAATAGTTTTTGGCTGATCAGCAAATAAACATGTAATTTGTTGCTATTGCCTGTGCTGGCACCTGGAGATGAGTGAGGCTATTGCTCTGGAGAGGTCATCTCCCAGGGGTGATGAATGCAAATAACTTTTCCTGTTACTCCTAAATTGGTAACCTCATCTTTTCATTGAAATGCAAAGAAGTAGGTCCAAATTTGACAATTCTAATAATATGATCTGTTAAATACAGGAAGTAACTTGAACTGGTGACTTTTGAATCTTTCATAAATAGGTCTTTAGATTCTTTAGAAGAGTTATCATCAATGGCAAAAGACTAGTATTTTTATATCAAGAAAGCTTTGTTCACAGGCATATAAGTTACTTTCTCTATTTCTTAAAAAAATAACACTTGAATAAATACAATAATTTCTGGCAAACAGGTTTAACCCAGTTTTTCAATACAATATCTTTCTGGGAAGGTTGCTGGGCTGATACCTTAACTTGTAAATGCCACTGTGGAGCCAAAGTTGTGTGTTATGGATTTGTATTCTAAAGGCAAATACTTTCTGTCACCAGCAAAATTATTATGGTCTTCAACTGGATTATGGTTATCCCTTGGAAAGAAAAGGTTGCATAATGATTTTTCATTGCAAAGGAGTGATAAAACATTGCATATGAAGATGAACCATTCTTAGGTTGCATAAGGTCATACTTGTAAAGGTTTTCTTTTTAATCTGAAGTGCCTCTTCATAGGCTAATCTTGTCATAGTCAATCTGGGTATAAAAGTCACCTTATAAGTGTAGAGGGAAATAATAACTGAAAAACCAGCTTTGGCTGAGTAACATCCTAAAAGAGCACAGCCTTGTTGAAGATGCAATTTTTAGATAGTGTACAATTTTATACATTTTTCTTGGTTTCTGTCCAAACCTTTAAAATAATGGACCAGCTACATCGGCAACTTGCAAAGGACTTCCTTCTATGTGTTGCTGGGTTTTATCTATGTGAGATCATTTTATGTCTGTTGTCTTTGATGCTTAAAATGGTTTACCTTATGGTTTTAAGAGGAAAGAGCATTCATGACATTATATGATACTTTACAACATTTGTAGTTGTGTCCTCATTTTTGACGGTATAAATGCATTGAGGGGAGAACTGCATCTTAGTGAGCTTAATGGTATTGATAGAATATCCCTAGTCTTAATCAGTCCCCGGAGCAACCTAAATCTGTATATAATGAGCATTCTGGAAACAGTGTCTCTACCTCTACTGTTAGAAATCAGTGCTTAGTGGGTATTTTTTTTTTGCTTTTGTAATTGGTGTGATGTTCAACTTGAGTAAATTTCATTCACATTAACCTTGAAGTAAGGAGCTTCAAGTTGTTGGCTGTTATTTTTTCATGTGTCAAGTGTTTTGTTTCTCATTTCTTTGTGTTATTTATCATAGGGAAATGAAATTGAGTTAATAACTTTTATAGGTAACAATGTTTTTTATATTCTTCAGTTAAAAAGAACTTATTGCAGTTGCTTGCATAAGGAATGAAAATTAAAACCAGGTCGTATCAGCTCTGTTGCACTTTTAAAGAGATGTTAACAAGGCTGCTGGGTTTATAGGTTTATTGACAGAAAACAAATAAATTTCATCCCTTTTATTCTCTTTACTGCTTCTTCCTTCTTTTTCCTCTTAGTTGCACTTTTCTGGGCAGGCATAATAATTGAAGTGTACAGCGTATGGTTGTTACTGGCTGGCAGTATGGCAATGGGATCCAGTCTGCACATGGCTCTTGACTTCCCTGCATGTGAGTTAGAGTCACTAGTTTCACAGCTTCCTACAGGAGAGATTTGAAAATACCTGAGGAAAGTTCTTGTCTTACAAGATCCCGTTCCAGGAGTAAAATGCTCAAACTTAATTTACAGCTCTGAAAAATACTGTAAATATTTTAAATAGAATAGAGCAAAATTTGCTGTGTAACTTTTTGTCACTTATGTTACCCAACTTCGTGAGTTGTTTTTTACTCACAGACATAACTCAAGGTGGAAGTCTCATCTAAGGTTTTTCTTGGCTTTCCTGTAAGTTTGTTTGGTTTTTGTTTGGTTTGTTTTGGTGGTTTTTGTTTTAGTTTGTTTGGTTTGGGGTTTTTTTTTGTGAACTAGTCCTGATATACATACTGTAGAGCATAACACCAATGTTGGTTGCGTTGTGCAACCAGTCCTTTAGCTGGTGCCATGGATGTTCTGTTACCCAGGAGAAATCTGTTTCCTTCCTCACTGACTTGTTTTTCACTTTTCCTTTTCAGCATTCATTTTTTTGGGCCTTAATATGTAGATCTGCCTTTGAATGGATGATCTTTTCTGTTTTACATCAAGGCATTGTTTCACATTTCTTCACCCTTTTCCTTTGCTAATGTTGGGGATTTCCCTTTCATATGGAGCCAAGGGAGAAATAGTTAAAAGGGAGGCAGAGAATGTGCTTAATCCTTTGTATCATCTGCTAAACAGGGTATTATCCTGTTGCAGACATTCCTGGCCATTTGAGCAGAGATTTATCTAATATTAGGTATTTTATATCTTGCACATATTCCCTTCTCATCTGTCACTGAGCCAGGATTTTTCATTGCTGCCTCTGATCCAAAGGGAGGAGGATCTTGCACTTGTCTTGGTGCAGAATATGCATGCAAAAAAGGGACTTATCATGGCTGTGCTTTGCACAACAGGAATGGTCACACTGCATTGACATGTTGCCATGTCATACAGGTTATACTGTGTTCTGGTTTGGGTTTGATGTTCAGTGACAAAAGCATGTGGAAGTATGTGAGATATCTAGTACACATTTAATTTGCAATAGTTGCATTATGCTTAGTTCTGGGTTTCTCTTGGATTTGTCAGTTTTCATGTATGTTCTCTGAAATCGCTGATCGTGTTTAAAGAAAAGCATTGGGTGGGAAGTGTTCTTTGTCATCAGTTGAAATATTGCAAATAATATTTCTGTTGAAGGATTTGTTCTGAAAAACCCAGATTTTCCATGTATTTTTAGTATATGAATTTTATTTATAGATGAGCAAGCCTTGCAAAATGTATATTTGTTTAATTTTTAATGCTGTATCATAACAGACTAACAAGTTGCTATCCTTAACAGGTAAAGGCAAATCCTTTTACTGTTTTATACATCACATGAAACTTTCAGTACCATGAGTGAAATTTGCATATTACTTTATAAAACATTATAGGAAGCTGCAATTTAATGATGTTTACAGCAATCTGAAGGAGGCAGAATTTTTTCTGGTGGTGCCATACTGAAGAGCATTTGTGCATACAATTATGCTCATAACTTATTAAAGCTAGTATGAAATTTAAATAAAATGGAGTTGAAATTGAACTGAAATCTGTTTAGTTGTGGAGGTTGGAAAATTACAAATCAGGTCTGCTAAGTAGCTAAGGGTTTTTTTCCAGTTTTACATTTAATCACATTTATTCCCTGTTCAGCCACATTATTTGCTTGTTAAATGCACAGGAGAATATTTTTTGTAAATTGTCTAAACTTTTCATAGCTTATGCACACAGATTCTAGAGAGAATTAGTACTGCCAACAGAAATAGATTTTAGATTAACTGCTAGTTAAAATGTATACATGCAGAGATCAGGCAGTTTTTTTCATGTATACTATAGAAACGTCCCCCATAACAGATCTGCGAACTGTTAAGGTTTGCTGATCCAGGGTGAGTTGAATCGGAGGAGAGATTTCCCATCTGTTTTGGGTCTGTGTTTGCAAAGATGAGGAGAATTGTTTAAAGGTTTTTTCTTTTCTTTTCTTTCTTTTTTTTTTTCCCAGTTCACACAATGCACAAAACCTGTTAGTGTTTTGTATAATGCCATGTTTGAACCAGAACCCTTCTTGGTCATCTTGATGGGGTTCCTCCTAATTGTCTCACTGATTGTGGAGAACAAGCAGCTGCTTGACCTTCAGGAGTGCTGTGGGTGAGCCTGGTGCCACTCCTACATGTGGGAATAGTGCTGAGGTGGCCTCTCCATTTCCACACTGTGGGCAGGAGCAGCATTGAGCACTTCCCACATGAATTTGCAGTGGAAAACAGAAGATAAGTTGGATGAATGTAGCCCCAGCTCATTAGAAAAAAGCCAAACAAACCACCAAAATGTTTCGTACAGAAAGCCATTCTTTTATCTTGGGACCTCTTGTTCTCTCGCCTGGTTTATTGCACTGTAATTCTTTTATTTGTTGTGCATAAGGAATATCCCAATGACATTTCTGTGCAGTGAATCAACATTTCTTTTTTAACTACAGTTAAAGGAGTAAGAACATGGCTGTGCCTTGCATTTCACAAAGAAAATGGCAAGTTCACAGAATGTTCAAGCCCAGTGAATTGATTACCATTTAAAACAATGTTTGTTTTTTAAAAAAATAGATTAAATTTAAAAAATCTAATTGGGAACCTGATGGATTAATGCTCATAAAAGACTTTGGAGGTGTAGAGTGCTGTTACCAGTAGGATTCATTCAATCTGTTTGGGTTTTTTTCACAGTAGCATGGGTCTGTGTGGTTTTGATTCAGAATGAGCTGTTGCAGTCTGAGAGAAGTTCACACTTGTGGGTAATGAAGGTGCTCAGCTTCACCCGAGCTCCGTGCTGCCCAACTGCGCACGAGTATCATCTGCACCACTCTGTCTTGCTGCTTCATTGTCTTCGTGTGCAAAGCTGGAAAGAGAACACAGGGAAGAAAAATGTCTGTGCACAGCAATAATCAATAAGACCAGCAGTATTTTAGGCCTCTGGTGATCACAATTTAGTTGTTTTGAAAACAGTCGCAGGAAAGACTAATGATGTAGAACTTGTCATTTGCTGGTTGTTCCTGACAACTCAGAAAAATTGTGTTAGGAATGGGATTAATTACATATTCTGTTTATCTGATTGTGTTAGTGAAGGTTTGAAATATTAGCTGTAAATTGTGCTACAAGGTTTTAAATCAATGGCCAGCTTTACTGCTCTTCAAGGAGAGGAAGAACCTGGGGGTCTCCACACACCCTGTCAGGTCCAGCTGCATTATAACTACTGGGAGTTGAAGAAGCTCTGCAGCACAAGCTCCTGTGGTAGTACTGAATTCTTTGCTTAAAGAGGTTAATGACCTTTATCTAAAAAATTGCTCTTTTTTTTTTTTTTTTAATTAAAGTGGATTAGGCTAGAAGTGCCAGGATTATTTTTTTAATTTTATATATATTTTTATATTATTTTATTATTTTTTTATACACATATTTATGCGTAAGACTGGAGAGAAAATGCTGTATAATCTTCTGTTAGGTTTCTGCTAAGCAAATTAGTTGGACAATTGGAAAGTACTACAGTTGTTGGTGAACCAACTAGTACAGTCTTTTTTCTAGAGTTAAAATGCATATGTATTTTTTATTAGGATAAATTTTCTTCATTGGTTTTCCAAGCTGAGTAAGCCAGGTAAGTGCTGATGGGTATTTTCATCTTGAATGGTAAGGGCAAGTTTGTGTTTGGGAATAAAATTATTAGATTGAAGTAATTACCAATGGGTTAGCATATATTTTATCCAGCAAGTAACATGCTACGTTCAGCCCATTTTATATAAAGAGCTACACATAAATAACTTAAAATTCAGAGAACATCACAAGTGCAGCCTTTGAAACTCCAAATAATGTGTCTGAAGACAGGCTTGGAAAAAAAATGTGGTCTCCTTGTAAATTTGTTGTATATATAAAGTAAAATTTATTAAGAAACAATTTTAACTGAGCTGTAGGACTGCATAGCAGCTGCTGGTGGGCTGCCCATCGTCAGGGAGAGAGAGAGTGTGTAAAGGCTTCTAAAGTGAACAATATTTTTGAAGTTATGTTTTGCTGACCACAGTGTCCTCAGTATGATGAAGATGGAAAAAGTGCCCAAGTGAGCATGGAGCTAGGAATTGCATGCCTGAATTTGGGGTGGGGAGCAACAGTTCTGTACGAGTCAAAGAAGAAAAGAGAGTTTGTAGGAAGTGTAAAAATCATTAATTAAGAGGAAAAAGTGTAGGAATTGTCTCCATTAAAAAAAAAAGGAAAAAAAAGAAGATAAGGATGGGGAATAGGTCTTTCATTTTAAAAGGTTTCTGTTTAAAAATATAGTAGTCATTAATTTTCTGTGTCTTGTGGGGAGAGCTCAAGGAGCAATTGGTTTTGTTTGAAGCAAAGATGGTTTTCCTTGGATGCCCAAAAACCTTTTTCTAAGACATAGACTTAAAATAATTTTAATGGAATTTCCTTTATAGAAGAGAATTCGTATATACTTATCTATTGATCTAATGCAGCCTTGTAGATATGCAAATATATTTCTGTAGAAGTTACGTGGAAATGTTTTTCCGTACAAGGCTTGAGCCTAGATGATATCTTCCAGCTCCAAATTTCTCTGATCCTCTGCTGCTTTTTTTCTTGCTTTTGCCAAGAGAGCTACTTGAAATGTGCATTTAATAGTTACTTCTTGTGGTAGATACTTGAGAAAATGCACTGAAATTCATTTTAAGCTGCAGGCACTACAATCTGCAATCTGTAAGTCTGTTGTAATTTTTTGCCTTGGCGATTGAAGTAGCACATAGGGCTGTGCATGGAAATGGAAGAGAAGCCTCAGGCTACACCCCGCTGCTCTCCTGGGCTGGCAGGCGCTCTCTCTCGGCCATGAGAAAAAAGCTGTTTATGTAATCTGTGTTTGCTGCTGTAAAGGCTGGGCTTAGTGATCTAAATGTGACACATTACTGTGTCTGAAAACATGTTCATGTACTTGGGGAAAATAGTGGAAGGAGGATTCCTGCTCTAGTGGGAGGTGTCCCTGCCTGTGGCAGAGCAGTTGGAACTAAATGGTCTTTAAGGTCCTTTGCAACCCATACTATTCAGTGATTAATTAGGTTTAGTTTACATAAGCAGCTTCTCATGCAGGTCTTTGATACCCTATTCTTTCTTCTGAGTGAGTCTCATTTATATAGGAGCTTGCTGAAAAACAGGGGTTTTTTGGTCTGCTTTTCAGCCAATAAATTTAAATTTTAATTAAAGTCAGTCAATATCCACTTCAGCAGGACTTCCCAGGATGTGGCTTAACGACTCATGAGCTGGAGTTGTGTGTGGTGCTCCACTTCTTGTAAACAGTCAGAAGCAAATTCCCTATACTTGCTTCAGAGCTAATCATTCCAAACAAAGATGCTTTCGTTTCTCCTTTGGAGTTTACAGGGCTAACAGTTTGTAAGTAACACTTTTGGGCTGGTCTTACCCTTCCATTATATAGATCAGAGAGAAGCAATGGAATTTTTTTTTATTAGTAAAATGAATGACTTTTGCTCATCAATAAAAGGCTCCATTTCAACACAGTGTGGGGAAAAAAGTATTGTATTGGGGCTTTCTCTGCAGTCATGCATGAAATCCAATGCCAATTGGAAATATGTGACATGCAGAGGGCTAAGGGATAAGAAGTGGACTGTGCTCATTTAGGCCAAGAGGCCCATTCTCTTGGAGTCTCGGGTTCCCAGCAAAAATGTTCTCTTCCTTAGTACCATTCTAGGTGTGGGATGGGGTTTCTTTTTACCAACATTGTATTACAGAATGCTTAAAACAACAAGCAAGCAGTCAGTAGAGATGCTGATACATTTTTTCCAATGATCTGCCCTTGATATTCTGGGATTTATTCAGAGAAAAAGGAAGTCAGCCATTCATGAGGCAATATAACCTACTGAACAAAACTTCAGCATTTAAAATGTTGCACTTTTAAAGTTCTTCGAGTTATTCTGAGTAAGGTTTCTAGAAATGACATGCTGCTGTGAGTCAGAACCTCTTCTAAAGTGACACCAAATGTTATTATTAAAGTTTTAAAATAATTGAAGAGAGTCATTGAGTTCAGCAGCAGCATAGATAGGCCTTGTGGCTTATTCTGGAATTTCATGACATTTTTGAAATTGAAACTGCTGTTTGTGACTTCTGTTTGTTGAATGTGGCTTCAGGAGGGTAACAGTATGCATGGTGCCAGTATCTCCATAGTCAGGAAGATAAACACAGGGTGGAAAAAAGGGCTTTAATACACCAGCAGAGTGGTCGTTTACAGCTACTGTCTGTATTTTTCTGTACATGTGGGAGAGGGAGAGTAAAAATTTAACTTTCCAAATGAAAAAGAAGATGAAAGGCAGGGATGGAATTTCACTGATGGAAAACAAGAGGGAGGGAGCCTGCTGTGCTGGAAGACTGAGGGAAACCTCGCCAGAGTAAAAACATTGGGAAGCAATTGAAGCCTTGTTACCAGTGGTAATGCTTGAGAGTGTTAGTGCTTTGTCTTGATTTTCTCTGATACCTGATCCAAGGGCAAGTTCCCTCTTTGGCATGTTTATCTCGCCCCCATCCCCAGACCCTGAGGCCCTGAAGGTGAAATGTGACTGATCCATGCCATGGAGATACTTCCTGGTGTGGGATTTATTCCTGCAGAGTTTGGAAACCACTGAAAGCAGCAGGGCAGTGTTTGGGCCAACCAGGTCCATTTTCAGCTCTTGTGTGCTGCACAGCTGCTTTGCTGCCCTGGCAGGGGTTTTTCTGAGCCTACTTGGCTTGTAGGAGAACAGTCTGCAGTGTCAGTAATCTTTTAATTTAACAATTATTTTTCTACATGCTATTGTAAACGTTGAGTTAAAAGTTCTAGTGAAAATTTTAGTTGGGAATTGTAGAGAAGATCTGGCAAAATTTGAGATGCTCTGGGCACCTCGCTTCTGAAACTTCCAACTTGAATAAAAAATATATTTTCCAAGCAATATGCTATTGACTTTGTATACAAATATTTGCTTTTGCAAATACCTTTAAACTTGAATTAACAGGAAGGTATTTTTTGGCTTTACTGCTGTGGTTCAGTTAAGGCCAGCCTGCTACCAATATGGAACAAGATTCATTTATGTAAGCTTCAAGAGTTTGCTTGTGTGCTTTGACATCCAGTATGTGCAATATCATTTATTGAGACAATTAGTTTATGGCTGCTTTTGTAGGAGGGTGCATGCTGAATATTAAGAAAAGGCTTTTGGAAAACTTATTCTAGCTAAAAAATTTCATCAGTCACATGTTATGATGCTCATTCTTGTAGTTCAGTTTTTCCCAATGCACTAAACAGAAAAAAATCTCGAAAACACTCTACCTTTATTTTTGAAAGTTTTCTTGAAATGTTCTGTTTCTAAGCCATGCTATTCCAAGTATGAATTTAGACAAGGAACATAACTAGTTTTCTGGAAATTTTACATTGATTTTAACTTAACAACATGACTAAATCAGGTAAATTTCTTCAAGGAATTTATTGCTATTTGCTAATAAAAAAAAAGCTTATTGAATTTCAGTGTGTGTTTCAAAATGCAGTAATAAAATAAGTAATATGGCTGAAAAATGCACATTAGAATTAGATTTGACACCCTTATTTGCTTTATGTCTACCTTTATCTTATGATGCATTATTCACTGATATTATACAGACTACTTTATTAAGTCTTAATCAAATGCGTTTTATCATAAGTGTCAATTCAATATTTTGCTATTGTATTTCTGTTTTAAAGTACTGAGCTTTTTGTAGGGGAATGATAAATGTATGGCAGTTTGGTCAGGAAGGGACAGTTTTACATTGGCATTTTGTAAAATTATCTTTAAATTGTAATTCTACATTCTGCTCTAAAATGCCTGTGGGTTCACTTTGCTCTATTTGCTTATATGAAATTGCAAAATTGAGGAAGCAAAGTGGCTGATGAATGTTTATCACATTTAGATGTTCTGGAAAAAGTGTTTGGATGTGAATGTGAGTTAAGCCTTTTTGATCCGTGCAGATTGTTTCCCTATAACTATTTGGAGTCATGTGGCATTTAGGGTGTGTGTCCAGCATGTGATTTTGTGTGTAAAAATGGGGACCAGGTAATTGTGTATCTTACTGTACACAGCTGTGTAATTGCATAGTTAAGGATAACATAGTTTCATACATTAGCCTGCTTTTTGGACTCTTTGGTATTTGGCTTTGCATAGGCTGTACTCAAAAAAGTCATTTTTTCTGCCTTGAGTTGGCAGGGTAATGTAAAACACCAATTACTAGCTGTTTTAAATTAGAATGTTGGCTCGCTCTTGCATAGTAGCACAGCCCAGTTGTGCTCTAAGAACAGAGCTGGACGGCTCACCCCACATAGGCTGTAAGGAGGCTGGAGTTGAGTTTTTCAGGCTGATTAAAGATGATAATTTTGCATTTTCAGTGTCTCAGCTCAAGACTTGCATCTTCCTTACAAAATACAAATAGGTTAAATGGTTGCTTAACAGTCTCCCATCTGGGAAGCAAGAATTAAGTGGTTTCCATGACAGTAATCAATTTGTTTTGTTACTCCCATAAATTTACATTTCTCTGCAGCAACAAAGACTTGTCTAACTACAAAGCATGCTTAGTAGGAACTGCTATTTTTTATTAAGAGGCACCAACAGACAGAGCAACCCATTTACCCAGGCTAATACAAAACCTTCATTTTTCTCTATAAATTCTGCATTAAGCTACACTAATGCTGATGGGAATTAAGCCACGTGTATGGCCTCTGGAGGCTGCAACAAACTCTTTCACAAACAGAATAGATGATGTTCACTGCTGATACTTTTTTTTCCCTCCAGGCTGACTGAGCTGTGTGGTAGGAATACACATCATGACAAACAAAGCAGTATTTATAGTAGCGTTAGGAAGTTTATAAGCTCAGAAGCAGTGCAGCAGTTTGCACTGTTACAAGTTCTGGCTCTTCTGTCTCAATTTTATGACCTGAACAAGTGGCATCTAGAAAAAATGAGGAAATCCAATCTTGAAGAAGGGTTGGGAAGTGTCTAAGTATTGTTGCTTAGTTTATTTGTTAATAGAGACAGAGTTAAGGTAGAGGATAACTGACCTGCTGAGGGCCTGATGCAGTTATGACTGAGAGCTGTGAAATACAATCACAGTGCACTCTGAGTGCTCTCTGGTGTCTCCATCAGGCTGTGCTTTGCTGCTCATGGTCTGTGTGTTTAATGACCAAAAAAATAAAAAAGCTTGTAGAAAAGTACTGCGGTGCCAATCAGATTCAGTCCTGCCATACTCAAATACTTAAATCTGCTTAAATGAAGTGCCTGTGTGTAGAAGCAGCCTTTAACTTGTAAAAAAAGAAGGCAATTTAAATATGTGACCAGCCTTTTCTTGCATGAATGCTGTCGGATGCTGTTTTTCCAAATGTGCTTGAGTGAATGAAATTAGGCCCATATAAAAGGAATACAAGAACCTTGCTTTGAGCTATGAATAGCAGATGGAACAGTGCTGGAGTCGACATACTTGACTTTTTCAGCCTTACGCACAATATTCACTTGGATGACTTTATAATGTAAATTTAACAGGTCTGTAGGGTTGTTAAGACAATATAAGCTATAAGAATGGATGGCTGTAGCTCAAGAGCAGTTAGGAAATACTTCTGTGCTGAGAGCATTGGAAGTCTGCTGAAGTTTAGTTTCAGAATTTCAAAGGGTGGAATAGAAGCAGATGTCAGAAAATGTGAATATTTACTGTGAATTTTATCACTTTATTTTTAAATTTATTTTTTAAATTTAAAAACACTAAAATGCATTCTGAAATTTATTCTCATTCAGGTTGTAATGCCTACCTCTTCCCTTTTGGGAAAATGGCCTGTAGTTCAATAAGAGGCTTTCCTAAATTCCTATTTAAGCTGCTTGGGCTTAGTAGGGCTTTTTTTTTTTTTGCTTTGCTGACAGTGCTGTGGTTTGAGTTGTGTGGGCATTCTGTCAGTTGTCCTTTGTGAACACAAGACAAAGTCTTAATTGAATACTGTGATGCTGAATTTGCATCTTGGGATATGTTGATATCAATTCTGATTTGCTTAAAGGTTTTGTTATTGTACTCAAGCTGTGCAGGAGCTTCTCAGGCCTTCATAAAACATATTTATAGTCATGATACCTAAACAATACATTCATAAAACTGCTATTTTGGGTGAGTATTGTGTTCATGTTTGATCCTTCTGTGAAAAGTGTTTTCTTTGAAAGCACAAAGTCATTAAAGGGAATGGGGAGAGAGATGAACATAACAGCCATAGAGTATATGGAAAAATGGGTATGGCTTTTTTACTTATATTGCTTTTTTTTCCCCCTGGCAGTCATCAGATCCCTTTGTATTAAAAAGCTTGACAGATGTGATGATGTTTTCCTTGCTTCACCTACATTTTTATGTCTTCCAAAAATTCAGTCTCACTGCGCTTTATAAGCTGGCACCACAACACAGTGTTTAAAGTCTCTGAATAGAAGAACACACAAGAGCTACTGCAACCTTTTTCTTCTGGTGCATTTCCACTACCAGCTAATGGACTTTAGCCTACTCTTTGCTTTTAGTATTTTGCCAGTGGGATTTACAGAGGATTTTCTTTAGGTTTTCTTCCTTGATTGGTATAGAAAGATGTTTTTGAATCTAACTATTTTTGGATTCAAAGGTGCCTCTGGGATTGCCAAATGTTTGGGGTTTTTTTTTTCCTATATTGAAGTAAAAAGTACTATAAAGAAAGTATTATGTGTGTTTCTGAACACCATATTTTATGTTCTCAGTATTATTAATTATCAGTATAAACACAAGTATAAAGGATTATAAATATCAAGACTGTGACTTTTAAAAAAAACCGGGTGGAAGAGCAACTATGCATGTCCTTCCTGGGAAGGTGAATGACCTTTCAGGGTAAAAAGTCCTCATCTTACTTCCAAGTGTGTCCTGTGCTGGGGATTTATTTCAGGTCTTCAAAACACAAACCCTTAGATCCTGGAAACATGATCTTCTATAAATTATGATAATATCACTCTTTTAAAATGAGTTTTAAAAGATATGTAAAAGTCTAGGAGTAATTTGCAAGGGAAGCACATTTTCCCTTTGGGATGTTATAATTGTTTTGGAGACTTAATTTGTCATGTATTCCCCATGGAATTCTTGAAATATTAGTTTGCTTTCTTGAGGTTTCTCTGATGAGCAGGGGCAAATCTGGATATTTGATCCTCCAGCTAGAGCTGCTATGGATATGACAAATAGGTCAATTTGTATTCCTAATCATGCTGATAATGTTGTATTCAAATCCTTGATGACAAACAAACAGATACATACATTGTGGAAGAAAATAAGAAATCTTTTCCAAAAAAGAAGGATGTTTATCTGAATTTTTTTCAGTCATTATACTTTGAAATGTAACATTTATCTTGGCATTCAGTTTCATTCTGTGCTCTTGAAGGCCCCTCTCTCATTTATTACTGTTAGCATACCAGAACAAATGTCTTTCAGATGTGAAAAATCAATCATCTCCAAAACGTCGCCAGTAGTTATTTGGGTGGATTAATGCAAGGTGTTGGGAGAGGAAGGTTGAAATGAAATGTCATAATTGAGCAGCACAAGTCACCAGAGAAATAATAGTCAATTGATCAAGGTTCCAGCTTGAGAAGCCTTTTAAAAAATAAAACAGAAATCCCCCCCACAAAAAAACCCCACAACACCTAAAAAGCACCATAAAACCCTCTACGGAAAAAAGGCAATGAACAACAGAGCCAGGACAGTGATACACAATATATTCAATGCTTGAATGGGCACGCTCTTTGTGATTTAAGTTCATTGAATACAGCATGAAGTTCTTCTCAGATTTTTATTTGTTGGCCCTGAATCTGTTTTCAGAGCTACTTCATAGTCCTCTGGAAAGTAGAAAATGGAGACCCTTCATGAACTTATTCTGTAATCTCTAAAGCTTGAGTGTAAAGTCCAAAATCTTTCTCATCAAGTCAATGTAGCATTGCATCTGCAAAGGAGAAGATGAATAATGATGGTGTTGTCAAATGAATTGCAGAGAAATATTATATTTATTTTCTACTAACAGCTTAAATGAGCTTTCTACAAATGCCGAATGTTTTAGCTGATTTGAGGTAGGATAAATCCCATCTGTGTAGCTGAGAGGATGTTGTCCAAATAACAAACAAATTGTAACAAATCTCTTTTCCCCTGTAATGTGCTGAAGAATAACTTATGAATAAGAGATCACCCACATTTACACTGTTCTCGACACACTCAACTGAAATTATGGAAAACACATTGATGACTCCTGCCACAGTCTGACTGTTGTCTTCCGTGACTGAAGCTTCCACAAGAGGGAGGAGGGTCATTAATATATTATTAATAGAATAATGTATTATTAATACAGAATATTTTGAAAGCAGAGGAGCATTTTATTATACAAACATAACCCCTTCCCTCAGTATCCTGATGTTCTTAATTTAGTATGGAGATCCTTTCCCCGTTCACAGCATACAAGTAAATGTGGTGGAATGAGAGATATATAACTGTGTTAAGAGCTTCTGGTGCAGTGAAGGAATGTCTACATTTTCTTACATGGATGGACCAAACACTGAAGGTGATTTTGGGAGAACAGATATTTGTGAAAGCTAAATGGTTTCACTTGGGCGAAGAGGGGAGGAGATTAAGTTCCAGTTGTGCTTGGAACCATTTAGATTTTAGGGCAAGAAAAAACATGATGAGGTTGTAATACATAAGGTTTCATTATAGTATAGCCATTGCAGTAAAGCATAGAGACTCGTGAGAAGAATTTTTTGGGTTTTGTTTGGGATTTTTTTTAATAATTTGTACTAGTCAGGGTTAGCTTAATGACAGGGGTTAGCTTAATTTGCATTGTTACTTGTATTGTAATGAGCCACTCCTTTTCCAGAAAACATCAGTGATGGTAAAGTGTCTGTGTGCAAACTACCCACAGGTCATATTCTCTGAAATCAGAGTGCTTTTGTGGAAATTGGGAAGCTAATTATTAAATGCCAGTTGTCATTGCTGCAAACTTGTAAGACTGTGAGAGAAACAAGATTTTAATATAAAACACAAAGCAAATACAACAGATGTTTCAGAGTTAACCCTGAGTTGAAAGGGAGGGGGGGGAGAAAAAACATTGTTTGATAGTATTTTGACATAGATTTCAGCTCATGGAATTGAATTATGCCCTGTGGTGGTTTTTATAGTGCAGATGCAAAAGAGGATATTGAGAGTAAGCAAGGGAGTGGTATAAGGTAGGGGAAAATAAAACTTTGATTTGGGAACTCCTTATAATCCTTTTCTCAACACAGGTTTGACAGGTCTCTAAAGAACTGTTCTGGGGAGGGAAGTTTAGGTCAAAATTCAATGTTTGCTCAGGCCAAAGTGGTTTGTTAGTGATTATGCTGCCAAAATTCTGGTTACAATATTCAGAATATTAGCTTGAGCAGGGAGAAACTATGGAATTTAGCAGTGTATGTATTATTTAAGGTCAGAAATATAATTGGAACTCTAAATTTCCTGGGCTACTTCCTTGTTTTCCCAGGTATAATCCAGGGAGTAACCCTGATCCCATTGAATTAAATGGCAAAATTAATATGGAGTCTGAAGTCAGAATTTCTTTAATTTTTTTTCTTGTATCCCCCTACAGCCATAGAAAACTGGTGTGTTGAATACAGTGTACCTTAAAACAAAACTTGCAAGCTTTACTTAATGATAAATAATTACGTTAACTGAGACATATGTACAAGTTTGCTAAATGGTGATTTTCTCCTTCCTTACCCTCAGTTCACTTGAATGTGGATTGGTTCCTTTAATTGTGCTATCCCTGCTCTGACTTTGAGATCTGCATTCATTTGGGAACATCCTTCAAAAGGGAGCACCAAGTTATCTGTGGTTAAATTCTATGTATTAATTTGGATTCATCATCACCCTGCCAGGAGACCTAAGCATAGCAGGCCTATGCAGCCATACGTCACACTTGAAAACACCTCCTCCAAGGTGAACTGTAGCTTCTCTTTATGAAAAGCATTTATAAATTAATAAAGATGAAACAACAAAATTCAAACCCACTAAGAAATTAAATAGTTTTGTTTAGACGCTAAGTAATTCAGCATGGATCATTAAAATTAATTAGAACTCTGAGCTTATTTTGAAGCTGTAAGAATTCAAAGCAGATGGGATTTTGAAGGAAAGGATAATCACCCTATCTGTATCTTTCAAGAGTTTAAAAAGTAATTTAGTGATTTTAGTAACACTCAGGCCAGTGAGGTTCCTTCAGCCGGTGGAGCTAATGGTGTAATGATGTCTTTCCCTTCATATTGCATCCCTTTAGGTGTTTCACTGAGTTTTCTAACTCACAGTTAAAGAACAAAGCTTTTGAAAATATTAATCTTTGTATTAATAAACATGGTATTTTGTAAGTTTATCAGGAGTCTCCAATTAAAGAATGCTTACTGTTATGGAAGAAACTGTGGCATGTGGACTGGAGCAATGATTTAAGCAGTATAATTAGTGACTAAATATTAAGATGCATTGTTTTGTGTCTCAGTTGGATCTGCTGCAAACTTGTGCTTTCAGTTTGCCATTGCCAAGCCTGGCTGAAGAAGCTGAAGTTGTAAGGTTGGATGAAGGCCAATATGCAGATTGCACAGGTGCTTACTAAGTGAAGAAGAGCAATAAAGAGCATCCTTTAGAATACCCACTTAATTGTTTTACATTTTAGCATTCAAATTGCTCCCACTTCCAAATGGCCATTTCTAATTGTCAGCCATTTCCTTGTCCTGGTAACTAGTCTGGCAAAGGGCACCGAGATTTTGTTCTTTGTTTAGTAGTAGAGTATCTGCTGTTAGTCTTGGGGGTAAAATAGGTGTCTATGGGATCACGAGGTCCAGACCAAGGACATCTGGTCATCCTGTAGTCCAGCAGTGACTGTGGGAAGCAGTGTGGTCATACTGGAACATCTTCAGTGGCCTGGATGTCTTTGGTTTGAACCTGGGCCCAGTTTGGACCTGATTGCTTCCTTTACTGGTGTTTTAGTTGATTTGCACGACATTTTATCTTATTGAATTTTCATGATTTTGAATTCGAAATACTGAGGCAAAAGAAATAAAGATTTATTTTTTTTTTAATATAGGCCTAGCAGTACTGTCTGTGGCCTTTCTAAGCAAATAGACTGTGGCCAGGTGTTTTTTAGGTGAGCCAAACTCCTTGCTGGAAACCCAGGTATTTGAAGATCATGTAATATTTTCCATGTCCTACTTAGTCTTAGCTCAGTGACTGGAAAGGAAGCCTTTTCTGTAGGGTGATGAAGATGTGAGCTGTCACTTCATAGGTACCCACTCACTTCTCAGAGGATCAGAGATCTTAAAGTACTTCAAAGGTAAATCAATCGCTTCTATAATCTATTAATTGACACCATGTAAATTTAAAAGGAACATTCGGTGAGTCAGCTAGCCAAATGTCAGTGCAGAGCCCTGGGAAGAGCAGAGCTTTAAAATCCAGGAGCTTTTACAAACGAAGCAGCAGGTTAGGGCTAACCCAGTCTATTTCTTTTTCAGCCTGCTTGTTCCTCGTCTTTAGGGGAGAAACATTCCCCCTTCCACTCCCCAAAACTCAGTTCTTCTGTGTTAAATAATGTATGCAGTTAGTACTCCTTTAGTATGTTTGGAAATAAGTCTACCAAAACATAGAGCTATGTTAATATAGCTTTTTCTTAAAAGCAGAATGAAGAAATTTCTCTCCAACTGTAGTATTTTTGGCTTATTCATAGCCTCAGCTATGAGCTCAAACCAGGGAAGTTAACAGGAATTTGTTCCTACTAGGGTTGTTATTTACCAATTCTGAAATGTTTTTAAGACTGGGGAGAAGGGGTTTGAATTCCACGTGTTTCCATGTACATCTTTTGTGTAGATACTGAACCAATATCTTATTTCATTCTTTTTTTATGGGGCTACTTAGTGCAAATATGAAAAGGTGTTGCTTATGACACCCCAATTTCTGTTTCTGTGAGAGGTGTTGAAATCTGTACTATGGTTGGATTTAACAAACTGGTAAGTGTCAGGGCATGGCTTGTCGCCCTGACCCTTGATTTCCTTGTAAGAAATGTGTATCACCAGGCATAAACCTGATCAGTATTTTCCTTAATGTCCTGGGTGATGGACTGGGGTGTGTAGCCATTTGGAAAGAGAATAACCATTTAAAGAAAATCCAAAGGACAATGATTGGAAATCTAGAAAATGTGACTCCATGAGGTATAAACAGGAAGAGGAGATACTGAGCTTGAAGAAAAGAATAAAGGAGATGTTAAGGTTTTTTTAATATGTAGTTTTACAGTTTAAAAAATTGAATCATCTGGTTTGCCTTTGTGAAGTATAAGAGGAGCAGCAACAGGATAAAAGACAGAAAGTTAAAGCCTAGGAAAAGTTGCCTGTTTGTTAAAATAACAAATTGGTGGAATAAAACATGGGAGGGTGATGGGGTTCCCGTCTTTGAGAATCTTTTAGGACAGTTACAAAAAACAACTTATTTAGTTGATTTTACTTTCAAGCTGGGAAATAACTTCCTCAAATGCCTGACAGCCCTGCTCTCCAATGGGGAACTATGTCTCTATTTTGTGGGAAAGGGATTTCAGCACTGGCAGATGCCTGGGAGTGGGAGAGAATAAAGGGCTTTAGACTTTGCTGGGGTTTTATGTATTTAGTTACTTTGCAGGTTAGAATCATAGAATCATTTAGGTTAAAAAAGACTTCTAAGATCAATGACTCCAACCATTTAACATAGAAGAAATGCAAGTGCTTACATCTCTTGTAAGTGTTGACAGCTTTTTCCACAACTAAAGGAGGTCTTTTGCAGCTTTGTAGGAAGCCCTTGTGCTGCAGGGAATTTTGTAGCAGGGGAGCTACAAAATTGTCACATGAAAATGCAAATTAAGTTATGAAAAACTGGCTTTTGAAATATTTCTTCGTTAACACCAAGAGTGTGTGGTATGATGCAAGACTTGTCAAGAAGCTGACAGAGAATAAAGTTGATAGCCTTGCTCATAGGTGAGTTCCTGATGGGCTCCCTGTAGTCAATCAGATAGCTTGAAATAGCTTGAAATAGATTATAGGGGTTTTCTTTTTTTTATTTCATTGAAGAATATGAGATGAAGTTCATTACAAATACAGCAAGTAAGAAGGTCAGACACCTCACTGCTTTGCTGAAGAGTCTGATTAATCAACTGTTGATCTATAGTGAGAGAAACAATGTAATGAGAAAAATGTATTAAATGTAAGTAAGCTTAAATCACACAGTTTAAAAAATTGTGTAGAACAAAATCCTTTCTCACAAATTAAAATATTAATAAATTTGGGGTTGCAAGCATGTTGCTTTTCCTGTAGAGATGAAGCCTTGTCTATGTTACACAAAAAGGAAAAAAAGATAAAAGGTGTATCTGTTAGCTCAGTAAGCATGTTGACAACCATGTCACCATTCCGGACTCATGCAGTATGGATTTTCCTGTGCTGGGAGGCTAAGTGCTGTCAGTGTAAGTTGTGCTACTGTAATGCAACCATATCTATTATCCTGGAGACAAACACAAAACCATTTGGGGGCGGGGGCCTTTAAAAAAAATGAAAAAATGTCCAACAACAAGGTACCTCCTAGACCAAACCCCAGAATCATCAGCAATTAAAAATGCAGCTCTACCTCCTATCCAGAGTGGGATTTGTGTGCCTGTAAGTGGAGTGTATCTTGGTATCTTGAGAGCAGGAATAGTACTGCACTGGGGAGGCTGAGGAACAGCTGATCTATTTTCGAGGGCCCTGGAAAGGCTCAGTTTGAGGTTACACTTCGTGACTCCAAGTTGCTACAGATGTGGAATGTATGAACAGTGAGTGAATACAACTTGCAACTTACGTCTTTTTTACCTCACTATATAAACCACTGCATTTCCCTCTCCAGCAGGGAAAAGCAGTACCTCGTTCCTCTGTTTTCTCCTCGTTTCTTCATTCGCCCTGTTTGGCTTGAAGCTTGTTGGGTTGAAGAAGACAGATGGGTGAGTCTCAGTGAAAGAGAACAAAGCTTTCATTTACTTGCCTCTTCTGAACAGGAGCATGTGGAGGATGTAAATGCTGTCCTCCCTGACTGGGAAACAACATTGCTTTCCTTCTCCCGAGCCCCGAGGAGAGGTGGTGTGTTCTGTTCTGTGGCCTTTCCCAAGGCAAACATCCATGGTGCAGCTGGCAGCCCAGCTGTGGCACACTGAGAGAGTCACTGCTGCAGCAGTTCAAGCAGTCAGCAGGAACCAAAGCTCTCATTTTGCTCAATGAAAGACCAGAAGGAATAGTTGGTGAGCCATTGAAGCTAAAAGCTGTAGGAGGCTCAACTGGTGCTCTCTCCATCTCAGGACTTGACTTGTATTAGGTAGTGCTCAATATTTTTGGAAGCTTAGCCTAACTTTGTTTCTGTTGTTGATAGATGTTTAATGTTTCCCATTTTGCATTCGATGTGCATGATCTCTCCTCGAGCCTTACCTACTTAATCAGTGACAATGTTCAAACCTTTCTCTGAGTGGCTTTCTCAGTTATCATCTCAGAAGTAGCTGTGGGCTGGAAGCCTTTCTGTTAACTCATGTGTGTCTTGCAGAATTGTTTTTGGTTTTTGTTTCTGCTGGTCATTTGTTCCCAGCTATCTTCCAGCAGGAGCCTTTTACTATGTGCTGATGTTGGACATCTCACAGCCTGTTTCCTCATGTGCTTCACTTACCTCATCACTTTCCCAGACTCTCTTGCCATTTTCTTTCTTTGCCTTGCAGTGACCTTCTCATCTCCCCCCTGTTGCCCTTTTCCATTGTTCCTTTCTCTTCTGGGGATTTTTTCCTCACGTTTTGTTTCATCTATCTGCCTTGGCTATTCCCTACTCCCCCTCACTCCTGTGTGATTGTTTGCCAAGTGCAGGACATCCAGTGGGGTTGGCCAACATGCGTTTTGCAGCTGCTGTGTGAATCCAGGAAGGACATTCTGGGTGTGGAAGCTGCTGTTTGCTTGTCACTCTGCAAGCATGAGTTACCCTAGAGCACAGATCTGCTCCAAGAACCAAGGGAGAATGGGAAAGGGATTTTGAAGCCGCTAGTATCCATAGTATAGGGATTATGCCCACAGTGGGTGGGTTAGATATACAACTTTGCAGCTCTACAACTTTTATCTGCCCTGTATCTAGCAGTGCCAATTCTAGTAGGATTTCAAGCAGTGAACACACTGAAATTTACTGAAGTTTAAATCAATTACAGGTTAGATTAAGCCACATTCTGTAGAAAGCATGCAAAGATCTTGAAAGGTCACAGAGTGGGTGGTGGTCAGAATATCAGACTGTGCCTGCAGCTGTGTGCAAGTGCCAGGGAAAGATGGTTATATGGGAGTGAGGCTGGGCACTGGGATTTCAAGGCTGATAAAGGTGATATGGGTGAGCTGAGATTTTACTTGTCAGTGTTTTTCATGTGGTTCACTGCCCTGGTGTGTCTAATTTAGGGAAGTATTGTGTGTTGTTAAGGTGACTGGTTTCTGAGAACTTCTAACACCAAGGGAAGCCATGCAGGGGGATCTGGTACGTTACAGTTACCTACTCCCACTAACATGATGTGTAATTTCTTGCTAATTCAAACACTTTGTGGACAGAAAATCCGGTGTCTCTTTTGGTGTAAGGTGCTTTTTTTATTTGTAACAAGCAAAGAAGATTTATAAAATATGTCGACAGATATGAAGTTGCTTAAAACTTATAAACTTTGAGATACATTTTTCTATGAAATGACATTTGTCATTACTGTTTTCTTTAGCTGAAGACATTATTTGAGATGAAATCTGCCTGTAAGCTTTCTGGAGCTGTAGATGTTTAATTTCTATTTTCATGGCATCCCACTAAAATCAAAATTCAGCGTGATTTGTGATTGCTTAACTGCACAACATGTCTTGTTCAGTTGTGGTTTCTGTCATATTTTCCAGCCAAGAGTTCCTTTTAAGGTGACAGGAATAAAGTAATTTTGCATCCTAAGGTTATAATAGTTTGAAGTTGATAGCTTCTCATTTTTCCATCCTTTTTCATGTTTTTATTTTCTTTTGAAATTTAAGATGGATTGGCCAGCTTTGTTGAGCCAGCTTTTTCCTGCATTTTTTTGAAATGGGAAAGTCTTCATTAAAAATGTGATTCATTGTATAATCCATTTATTTCATGGTTTAGAACATTTTTTTCCCTTTTGGTTAAATACATCACCTTGTCTTATGCTCATGAGTTAAAGGGGAGTCTAGGCAATAAATCGCTCTGTGGTTGATTTTTTTTCCTAGCTCTTACTCTGCTCTGTTTCTTGATCATTACCGAAAGAGAGTTGCTGGGGAAAGCACGGAAATGTCATGTCTGTGCAATGCAGACCAAATCTGGCGCACGTCAGAAAGGTTGAAGTTCTGACATTCCAGTGAGTTAAACTGCTCGACATTCCTGCACAATTACTGCTGCCGCGGTCAGGGGGAGAGGGGACTGTGGGGCACTGACCTTGCGAGTGCAAGGTGAACCCCTCAGTCATGTGTGCCACTCCACCTGCAGTGCTGCAGCCAGCAAATTGAATCTCACTGCCTAGCAGTGACAGGGGCTTTGGATTTTAGGCCAGCAAACATCAGCTTTAATGGAAATTCATGTGAAAGAAGCCAGGGCTGCCTTTGATGTGTTTGGATTGCTTTTTCACGTTAATACAGTCTTAAAAAAAAAAAACCAAACAAAACCCCTAAACTTATCTGTAGCAGAGGTTGGAATTCAGTCTGCTTTCACTTTGCAAAAAAAAAAAAGAAAAGAAAAGTGATCAGCAGGTTTTCTAGATAACAGAAGAAATATCAGTTTTGGAAACGTAGTGCTGTCTTCAGTTTTGCTCACACACTAATGTACAAAAGATGATAAGGGAAGAAATCAATGAAAAACCATTCTAGTAACTAAATGGATCCCTATTAGTTTTCAGACAGTTGATTTTTAGTGGGCATTTGAGTATGTTAGCTGCTCTGCTGCTGGGAGGGAGGTGATATTAGACTTTTAACTGTCAATTATTTACCAAGCATGTTTTGTTATTGACTGTGTTCTATGCAAAGAATGGGGGTAGAAAAAGGCAAAAGGTCTTTTTCTGGTCCAAATGAAGAAGACATTTTCCTGTTATGCCTTTGTTACAGACAGCTTTTCTAACACTTTGATTTTTCCTAGTGCCATTTCTTTTCATTATTAGGTTTGGATTTCTGGGGAAGTTTATGCTATAATCAGATTGGCTTCATGGAAAACTCTGCTTGCGTCATTTCAGTGATGCAGAGACCACCCATATAAACCATAAAAGAGGAAGAATGGCTTCAAATTTTATATTTGAATTTTACTGCTTTTCTGGTAGTAGCATAAGTCCTGATTAGATTTAGTCAAATAAACTCAAGGCTACTCTGTTGGGGCTGTGAAGCATAATGGAATGTATCAGATAAATCCATTTTTCTACTGTAGGGCATGGCTACTAACTCTGCCCCTCTTAAGGCTGGTATTCATAACATATTATTAAAAAGAAAATAACACTTTGCATTCATATCTCACCTGTTAAGCCATTTGAGTTTCACCAAATGAGACTGAATTTGTAAGCCATTAAAGGTGACTAAAATGACAGTAGCAGTAGCAGGAAAATCTTGCATTGCAGTAAACTAAGTCTATTGATCTTGAAATGAAAGTTCAGTGGAAAAGCTGATGGAAAAAGTAGCAGAGCACAAAAAGACAAGCTGCACAACTAATTCAAATGAACTGGCTGGCTGTGAACATTCATGTGAAAGAAATGCTAATGCAAGCAGTGCAGAAGAAACCAAAAGGAAAAAAAAAATACTGCCAGTATTGTCACTTCTCAAGCATACATAAGACATGGTTTCATATGGAAGAAGGAGTGTTAGTGGTTAGTCAAATCAACTGAAATGTTCTGTGATGTGTGTGGAGGCAGGAGTGGAATACCTAAGGTTTCTCTGCAAACTCCACTCTTGAGTATGTAATGGCTGGAAGTCCAAAACTTCCACAGCATTTTTAAGAGAATATTGTGAACATGCTACTTGATCATGATGTGTATTGAAAGGGAAATGCAATCAAAGTCCATTATTGTTTATCACTGGGTACAGTAAAACAACGTCAACTCCAAAGACATTTTGAAACTAGTTGACAGGCAGCTGTAGAAAGGATGCAAATTTCTGTTCCTTGTTACACACCCATGAACATGTGGCTTACATGATGTAAAGAATTCGACTGTGGGAAGGATGCCTTTCAAAAATATAATTGCCTTTCCTGCAGGGAGATGTAGGAAAATTTGACATGGCTTCTCACAGTTTCAGGCAAGTCTAGTGGTGAGTGAATCACATTCTTCCTCAGAGATGCGCTTTGGAGTTTAGGGTCTCACCATATATGCAAAAGGGTGGCTTCATTTCCCTACAAACTTAACTGAACAATCAGGAACAATCGGAGGGTGATTCTAGGAATGTAGATTGAAGTTGATCAGTGAAGATGCCCATCCTGTAAGAGGTGCCACACAGGACACATTGAGAGGGCCTTTTAGAAGAAGGTGACCAAGTACAAGGAAGAGTCAGAGGAGCAGTTTTATTTTCCACGTTATTACTGTCAGCATAAAAATTCCAAAAGTTATGTATTCATTTCCTCTCAAATCAATTGTACAACATAGCTGGTATCCCGTAAGACTACTGAATTTTCTGACTTCAATATTGCAGGTAACAAATAGGGAGATAAAGAGAGATAGGGAAGATGATATCCAGAGTTATCAACAAGAAAAAAACACCTTATCCAAAATAAATATACTGATGTAGCTGTATTCGGTTGCCAAAAGGCTAATGTTACACAGACTCATAAAATGGCATAAATACACACTGCATGGAAAAAGGATGTGATATAAATCAATTCTTCTGTGAATTGTTTAGAGTCTGGATCTTGTTTTCAGGTCAGATGCAGCCAGTATTGTCAGAAAAGCCTATGGTATTTGGCTTTAGACTGTTACACAGGTTTTAAGTTGGTTTATGACTGAAGTTCTAATTTTAAGGGGCAAACTTTATTGCAGCTGGGAAGGAAATACTTATTCCGAAGTGTTTCAGTTCACCAATCTTCTGAACATCACAAAGGCCCCAATACCCCAGGTTGTTCCTTTTTAAGGCCTGATCTGCCTGCTTTTCATAAGCACTTCTTTATCTTATATGTATTCATAATGAGCTTCATCTGTACTGCACACAAACTGCACAGCCACAGATAGTGGAGAAATGTGTCAGGATCTATTTTTAAAAACACTTTTCAGTTTTTATATAAACAGTCTGGGATGATCAAAATGAAAGGCAAAGCATAACCCAGGGGAAGGGTCAGCATCTGTGCAAACTTGAATGCTGAGCACATGTGTGGCTGCGTTGTATCCTTTGCAGCAGTATGTATTATTTATCATGTGGTTTACAGCACTTAACCCCCAAAACCAACCCCCCAAAAATGAACCCTGTACATCTCATTTTTAAATAGTATAAATATGTTGCATAATGAAGAATTCAAAGTTAACATGAGATTAAATATTGTCAGAAATCCTGAAACAGGTATCCTACTGCCTAAGACTGAATCACACAACTAGTTCCTGGATCAAGACAACCAAATCAAGAGCAATAATGTGTCCCCTATCATGTTATAGCTCTACAGTATACATTAACCCATGCCATGCTGTAATTTCATTTTTATGTCAGAATTTAACAGTGGAATAATTAATCTGTGTTTCAGCCTCTGCCTTGTGTATTAGTGTAGGCAAGCTGACAGTTTTAAGCAGAGAAAAATACATAAAATGTGTTAGGGAAACAATTTGGATAGATTCTACTTTAATTGGAGGGAATTTCGTAGCATGAAAGCATGACAACAGAAAGTTCAGTGCTTTAATATCTAAAGTTAGCTATCACTTGAAGTGCTAATTGAGTAGAAATGTGTTTTCAAAAAGCTGCTAGATAGTGTATACTCATCTGATGACTCCTCCTCTTTAACAGTTCTGCTTTTATCCTTGAAGGTATTGCGTCAGCACAGATCAAAGTCATTGGACATATGCTGCTTTACAAAGAATGTTTCTATTTTCTTTTCCTTCTATTCCAAATAAAGAGACTTATTAGGCCTTTCAAGACAATTTGAAGGAGATGAAACTTGGTGGTGGTGTTGAGTTGCCAGAAACAAATGATACAATGTCAACATTAGAGAAACAATTTCCCAAACAGTCTGTTGGGCTTTTATGCCAATCAGACTGCAGAGTGTTTCGAATACCGTCTGTAATTCTCTGACAACTCCCCCAGACAGTGATGGGAGTACTTCAGGAAGATCTGGAAGTACTTGGGTTAGAGAAGGATAGAGTCCCTGTTATGTTGGTGAGGTTCAGGCAGTGTTGCCTCTGCTGTCAGTGCAGCTGCGGAGTTTGCGGTGCCTGTGAGTGCAGATGGGCTGCAGGGGACTGACACAGCTCGGCTCTATGTCACTTTTACATCCAGCCCTATGAGGTTCGGGTGGAAATGGATCATAATAAGACTAAATTCCAGTGAGCTTGCCTTTTGTGTCTCTTGCCGTGCCTGTACAAGTAGCACAAGAAATTACAAACCATCAGCCTGCAAGAGTGTATCTCCCTCTATCCCTCCTTTCCCTTCCCTGCATTGCATTCAGTGGCAGCAATCAGAAGAAAGCTAAGTACCCAGATTATGTATTATTTACATAGGTTGGCATAAAGGAAAATAAAGCCTTTGCTGTTGCATTTGTGAGACTCTGCAGTCGCATTAAGACAATTCCTCTGGTTTAAAATACAGGACTGGAAGTGAAAAGATGAACTGACTGCTCAAGCAGAACTGTGCTAACATAGTAAATGTGGTGGTTGTCCAGAGAAATGTAATTTTAATTGTTTGCAGAGAACATAAGGAAGCATAAGGAATTTATAAACTTTGCTGAGGTAATACAACTCGAGTTAGTGATGGTACACATTAGCAGTGGATGCTGATGAGGTGTATAACTGGACAGCTGAGAAGAAAATGACTGGAGGGATGAAGGAAATGTACGGCAGTGTGGCAATGCAAGTGGTTTTGTACAGAGATGCATCAGTTTCACTTCTCAGCTTTAATCGGTTTAGAGAAGTTAAGTGTTTCAATTATTTTATTACAGATAGGGTCTGAAACTGTCTTTAAAAATTAGGAAAAAAAAATTCTCATTGCCTTCATCTAATGCCCTGGAAGCTTAAATGTGAAATCTGTTATTCTACAAAGTTTCCCAACCTCGCTTCTGTATCCACAGTTTGTTACTTTAGGATTTCTGAAGAGATTTGACTTTGTCACTTGGCTGTTTTGCAAAGCAAAAGGCGTTGTGAAAAAACAAGCTTTTGAAAACAATCGCTAAACAAAATCAGATAGACTTCTAGGGTAACAAAAAAGAAACAAGGGGGAAATGATAGCCTAGGCCTGCTGTCCTGAAGGGTGTAATGCCTGTTTGGCATTTGGTATCTGTTTTTGCAGGATAGAAGGCAGGATGGGTTCAGAGAGGGCAGACCTTGGGCAGGCAAACCTGGACTGTAAAGACAGTCTGATCCTTCTTCAGGATTGCATTTTTAAATCCAAATTAGAAGTTTATTATCCTGGAATATTTTCCCATGTCTAGTCTGAGGCACATTGACTGTAGCTCCCCTGCTGTTTGTGCAAGTCTTTGCTTTTTCATTGCAGATAATCAGTTTCTATTTTGCAATATCAGAAAGCACTGGATTATTTTTATATATTGGAAATTTCTGAGTGAGTTGGACAGCTTTACAAAACATCCAATCCTGAATCTCTCACTGAAGAGTGGGAGAGATGAATTGAGAGGGAAGTTGAGAAATGTGGCACAAGGTAATTTTTTTAAAAGAAAATGTTATGCATAGCGCAGGTTTAGTTGCTTTCTGAAATTGTACAGCATTCTGCAAACATAATAGAACTCATATTTTTGCATAGTTTGCAGTTTGACATATTTGGACTCTGATAGTTTCAAAAGTAAAACATCCCGCAAAAATAGTTGACAGCAATTATTAACATTCTAGCTGCAGAGGAATTGATTGTGCTAATGGATCATAATGTGAGGGTACATTCATATTTTTATTTTAGGAAACTATATGATTACTTTTTTCATCTCTGACTGTTTGGATGCTTTCTGGCTCTTCAGCACATCTATATGTGATTTTATGATTGTATATGACCGTGTATACCATAGTTAGGATTAGGTTTCTGTCCATAGGGGGATAGGTTAAAAGTTTTGCATTTTTTTTCCTGAATATTGATAGGGAGATTCTTGACCCTCTCTGTACCAAAAGATGGAAAACCTGAATCCAAACTTGGATTTGGGATGAACCATAGGAGTAAAGCAGGAAAGCAGTTAAGAATTTTCGTAATGCCACACATAGCAAAAAGGGATCTGCACTCCATAGTTATTATATAGAAAGTTAAAATTAAAGGCAATCTCTAGCCTTGTGTTCTTGCAAGAGTGGGCAAACTAGTCCAGTACTTCCCTCTGTAAAGAGTATTTAATACTATGCTTGCTTGTTATGCAAAACAGATGTAAATCTATGTAGATATACATGCGGAATAATAGCTTTGACCCTCAGGCTGCTGGCAAGATGCCAGCGTGGCCCTGGGTACTGCAGCACTTTCGATCTCTATATCCTGGCAATTTCCTGGGATTATGTTATCATTTGATTTTTAATGTGAGTTTCAGCCACTTAACAGTCTGATCAGTTTCCCTTTTACCACCAGCTTCACTTGTGCAGAAGTAAACAAACATATTTATCACCCCTGGGATCAGTAAGTGCTAATAAAGTTGCTGTTGCTTGCATTTTGGGTTTGGTTTCATGACAGACACATTGTAAATGAGCGAGTTGTGTTGTACTTGTGCCACAGCATAGCAGGAAACATCCGAGGTGAGAGCATCCATGTCAGTGGATGTGGGGAGTCCCTGCCTCCCCAGAGTGGACCAGCCCTGGGATGGCTTTCTCACCAGCCTAGCAAGCCTCTGGAGCCCCTGGAGCTCCCCAAAAACCAGCCAGGCTGGTGGCACTTCAGGACTGATGTTTTGGATGTGTCTTCATTTGGTTTTAGTTCCAGTGACTTGATGTTTACAAGGGAGTAGAAATGAGTCTGTAACAAACTGTGGAACTGCTGTGGGGTTTTTGTTTGCTTTTAAAAAAGTTGGCTACAGTCTGTCAAAGCTCGTTTTTGGAAAGAATACTGCTTGTCTTGTTACATGTGGCAATCCTGTAATTACGTCTCTGAAAGTGTACTTAGATGTCTGGTCTTATGTGTGTCCTTCTGGGAATCCATAATAATACATTCCCTTCTACTAAAAAAAACCCAAAAACCGCTCTGGCACCTCATGTCATTACAATGCAGGACATTATCATCCATGTTTGTGTTTAAAGGTATTCTAACTCCCAGCCCCAGCTATGCCTTTTAAACTACTTTTTTTTGCTGTTCGTGGCAGATATTTCCAGTGGACATTTTCTGTTAAAAGTTTTAAGTTTGGGATTTTTAAAGCAATATATACAGATGTAATTAATTGCTGAAGACTAACAGACCTTACTATGTCTGCAGCACTGGCTGTGTGGCCCCAGAATTTCTTGCAAGGTGATATTTGCTTTGTAGTACAGATTGTTTTAAAATATAGAAGTAATTTCCACATTAATGTGTGATACTTGATTTATAGAACAAAATGAATGTTATTGTTTAATTTGCCCGTGGAAACTATTTCAATTATAGGCTCCCACTCACGTAATCAAATTTGTAAAACAAATAGAAAGAAGACAAATAAAATGTTGTCTCTCCCTGCTCTCCAGCCAGGAATTTTGATTCCTTTTAAATTAGCAAGTCCACTTGTATCTTTTGATTTTGTCATTTCCTATGACAGTAATTTTATAAGAATATCAACACTTTCTGAGCACTTATTCGGTGCATTGAATCATTCCTCTTGCATTTTCATTTCTCTTTGTTACAAATGAACTTGCTGTTCTTCAGCTCAGTGCAGACCTTGGCAATGTGACCAAACCCGTTCTCATGTTTGTCAGACCACATTGCTATTCAGGAACATGTAGACACGGTGAGTTTGTGAAGCAGAAAGGTTACACTGCCTTCACATGTGTGTTAAAACAATGAACGTGGTATCAAATCACCCAGAAAATACTTGGACAAATTTTCATGGAATAGTTGTGCGAACAAAAAACTGAAGAGCTGTTGCATTCCTTGATCATGTTTTTCACTTGAGAATACTTCAGAGATGCCTTCTTTTCACATTGTCCTTGGTTCCTGACCTTCACCTGCTTGCAACACAGGCACCTTCTCTCTAATTCATGGAATCATGGAATGGTTGGGTTAGAGAGAATCCTAAAGATCTACTAGTTTAACCCTCCACTCTTGGTTGGGAGCAACTTCCACTAGAGCAGGCTGCTCCAAATCCCATCCAGCCTGGCCTTGAACACTTCAAAACTGCTTGAAGTGTAAAACATGAACGTGTTGATAATGCAGCTGTGGCTCTTCCCAGCAGGCTGTCTCTTATGCAGTCCTCCCCATGGACATGAGATTCCTAGAGCAGGAATGATACCGTACTGGATTTTCTTGAATGGTTTGTCAACCCACATGTTGGCTTCTGTTAAGCCTTGTCACAACTGTGACTGGTATTTACTGTATTGACATGTCTCTTAGGAACTAAATTCTTGTGTGTGTCATTGTTTTTGGATTGTGTTGCTTTTTTGTGTCTAGTAGCTGTAGATTTTCATGTTAGCCTTGAAGGTCACTTTCTAAGTAAGCAGCAGCTTCCTTGTTTACTGAATGGAAAAATCTATAAATAGAAATGGGGTATGGAAAATGAGAAACCATTCCAAAAATATAGTGGAAAGTGTAACTCAAGTAGTTTTGAGCTAAAAATTTTGTGGTCTCTCACAAAGGCAGACATGATCTCTTAGAGTTTGAGCCTCCTGTTGGGCTCATTATATTTTCCTAAATGTTTTCCAAATAATAATCCACAGTGAAGTTGAAACCAGTGTTTCTTTCAAGCTTTCAGAGCTCTGATGCTTACAATGACATCATAGTAGAATTACATTTTGAAGACAAACGGCATACAGAACAAATATGCTACACTGAAAGAGTTTTCCATTTTCTTTGGTTTAGAAGGGTGTTTGATGTTTTTACTGACCTGGACTTCGATTGCAGAGTCCTGTAGTGTTCTGTGTGCACTAAATTCTCTGTAGTGCTGAATTATCACAGAATCATAGAATGACTTGGGTTGGAAGGGACCTTAAAGGTCATCTAGTTTCAATCCCCCAATATACTTTGTCATAAAGAATTTTAGAGATTTTTAATAAATAACTTTAATTTCCAGTCTTGCTTCTTTAAGGTGAAAAAAATGCTGAATATTCTTACAGAATGTAGACATTTAGTTTTACACTGATGTTTACAGAAAAATGAGGATTATTGTGGGGTGGGGGAATTGTTTACTTGTAAGTGAAAAGACTTAAAGAGGTAAGTACTTAATAAGCAAAAGTGCCTTCTTGTTGTTATGATCTTTCTTGGGAGCAACACTGAGCTGAATAAATGACTGTGATGGCAAAGGGATTACTTAGATTTAAAAAATGTCGATTTGCTTGTGTTGCCAAGCAAAGGTGTCATTGGATCTCAGTTCTAAAACTATTACAAAACTGTTGCACTGATTTTTCTGTAATGCATGGTGTGACTCATTTGTGATAGCATTCATGTAGTCACTTGACTTGGGGGAACTGGACAGATGGGGAATTTTTGCCTTTTCTGTAGGAATTTGTTTCATCAAGACTCCCAGGCACGTCTAATTTCAGTGATCCTACTGCATGGTCTTGAACCCTGGGCTTTCCAAAAACTTGTTTCCACTGAGAATTTTCTCTCCTTCTTCCACATAGTGCCTTCCATCCCCTCTATTCCCAGCAGGATAGCGTGTGCAGTTCTTGACTCTGGACTCTGTTGTGAAGAAACACTTATGTTGGCAGTTTTCTTTCTTTTTCCTATTAATACGCGTTCATTTCACCCTCTCTGTACCTATTTTTCTTTCTTTTTTTTTTTTTAGACTTCAGCATCAGGGGAATTACAAAAGAGGGGGAGGGAATGAAGAAAACCTCTTATTTGTACATTGTGAGGACCAAGAGGTTTGTTCTTTTTTAAATAATAAAATAATTATTTCTCTGAAGTAGCATCCTTGTGATAACAGCATTTTTATGGAATTGTCAGATTTTAATGACCTCAATTGAGAGATGCATATAATGGTCAGTATGTTTGCATGCTCCTTCTTCATTGGTGACTTTTGATAAAGGTCTGCCTTAGGTTTAGCTGTGGGGTTCACTTTTTCATGTGTGCAAGAGTGATCATTTTAGAGTTTGCAGAGCTCATCCATTCCTCTTCCTCTCTCTTGCTGCAGTGTTTGGGCAAGAATGTCACATTTGGTCTTGGAGGACTGTGGACAGGGTGGTACAGAACATTCTCTGGTGAGAGAGAAACCTGGGGGTTAAAATGAAATGGTAAAACCTGGTGTTTTTTTCCAGACATGAAGAAGTCATCTCTGAAGTTAGTGTCATTTGGTTTGGTTTTACTATTCCTTGTTCTTTATGTGAATTTCTCTTACCCACATGTTAATGTGTAGTTTGAAGAATTCCAGCGTTATTTGTAACATCTCAGCCACAATCTGCTTCACTTTGTTTAAAAATCATTAATTTTTTTTTAGTAGAGATATTAAAGATATCCTGGTGAACTGCTGGCAAGCTGCTAATTTGTCTCGCAGATACACATGTCAGACATCCTCACTAGCAGAAACACTAACCTTCTGGGTTTGTTCAGTTGCAGCACAGAAATGTATGTTCTTTAATTGTTCACTTCAGGATCGCAGAAACACAAACGCGATCTCATCAATATGCACTCGAGGCTTAAGAGCTCCATGCTGTTACATCTGTGTAATTTAGGAAGTTTAAAATAGGCTTTGCAGATGTTGGGAGTAATGGAGTATGTTGTTTACTTTTTATTCATTTCCATCGTATGTCATGCTCTGTGTATGAATAGTCAATCACGTTGGAGTACGTCTTCCATAAGGATTTCCTGGGCTTCCAATGTGTCTTGTTTATAAATATTTAACTTTTGTTTCTTAAATTTGGGTTAGGCAATATTTTACAAGGGTCTCTTTTGTAAGCATGAAATACAAATTAATTTGTTTTATAGGTACCAAATCCTTGAGTTATTGGTGGTTTTGCCAATATGGATGGCTTGCAGTAGCACCATAATTCTTCTCAAATAAGGTGGTAGTGGTGTTTTTTTAAACACATATTGGAACAGCCAGAAGTTAATACCAAAGATCGATCCATATACCTTGGCCTGTGCTGCTGTGATTGAATTAATGTTCAATGTGCTACAATTTACAGGTATAGTGATACCAACAAAGTAAGAAATGTTCACTGTAAACTGGGAAGTTATTGTTTCTCCTAAAAAGATGCCCAACAGAAAATTAACATGACATCAGTTTTGCTGGGCAGCATGTCTTTTGTAATGCTTTGAATTTAGCTTCAATGTGGATCCCAATGTGCAAATTAATTATTATTCGTTACATTAAGATAGTTAAGACAATGTTATGCATTTTACATACAGGAGTAATTGATGCTGCTTTCATTACCTGAATGCACCACGACTGCTTCAATAACACATCCTTTTCTTACCTGACTTACCACTTTTCAACCTTTCTGTTTTGCATATTTATTTGCTGTGCTAAAGAATAAAAGTGAGATCAAATTCAGTCACAGACCTGGTGTCCAGACTCACCATCTTCTAGTTCAGCCCAGTGATTTTTTGACGACACAGTAGAAATATTTGAGCTTCAGAAGCACTTTCCAGACTAAGATCAGAAATTCCTATCCCTCCTTTAAATCTTCTTTTATATAAGATTAGGAAACAAGAAGCATTCCTAAACTTTTTTCATCCATCTTGAAAGAGGAGTGAGTGAACCTGAAGCTGATCCTGATCATTATTACCTTCCCTGTTTCTGGGGGAGAGCTGCATTGTTTTACGGAAAGAGTAAAATGTCAAGCAGGCGTTTGCTGTGGGTGTAATGAAATTTTCTGTACTGATTTTACTAGCAACTGCAGTTTGGGAAAGAAATGTTTATATCTTAGCCAGCTGGAACTGCACTGGACTGTAACTTATCATTCATGCTGGATTTTTGGTGTCCATGTGTTCATAACCACAAATCTTGTTAAATTAGATCCAGCACTAGAATTTATGTGTGTAGTATATGATATTTAAAAGATAAGCTGTTATGCATCTGCATATTTTACCGTACAATCAGACTTAGCATATAAATGGTCATCCTCAATGCCAAATTTTACTCATCAGTTACAGTATTAGACTCATTCTAAACTATAAGTTTTTGATTACATGATATTAGAGGTATCCAATATGCAAACAAAGAAATGTTTGGGTTTGACTTTCCTCCATATGCAGTGCTTTATTTATATATTCTGAAATGAAAATTTGGAGGCTTTTGATTTTCTAACTAACATGCTGCTAACACTTAATATTTAAAATAGGCACAGAATGCAAGTGATTGTTTTATTGCTATTGACATATGTCTTTCCATAATTGTTTTGGCTTAAGCCCTGGGTGAGTTTGGAGGTGGCAACCATGACTTCTAATATTCTCACCCCCAGCCTCTTTTTCTTTCCTTATTCATTTTTCTTGTTAGCTGCAAAGAAATGAAGCTTTTAAAAATTTTTAAGCTGGGCTCTTACTTGTACTCTACTGTCTTCCAGGTTTTTTGACTGTAATGTGACCTGGTGAGAGAGAGGAAACAATATAAAATCTGTTTTATTTTCTCCAGTATGGAAAGCATCCCTAGAGAAATTAGTGAGTGACAGACATACTTTTTTATTCTGAAGCCCAAAGAGCAGCCATGATACATCTTTATCCACAGACCTAAAAGTGGAGAAGTATTACTTAGAGGTTTACTATAAGAAAAAATCCTTACTTGAAAGGAGGAGCCCAATTCCTAGGATTTACCAAGAGAGGAATTACAATCTATGCTATATGAAAAAAATGAAAAAGAATTGCCAGCACCTTTGGAAATGAGAGAGGTTTAGTTATCTCTGGAGTATTATTCTCAGTAGTACTGTCCTGCAGTGTTGTGCTCTGCCATGCCCAGGCTTCACAGTGGAAGTCGAGGAGCTGTTCTCAGCTTCCAACAAATAAGTGGTGCTGCAACTTTATTGTAATCCATCAGAAAATTACTACCTTTATCATTTGTTATAATTTAGCAGCAGCACATCAGCTGGAGGGGGTTTGGGTTTTGTTCTGAGCATGAGGGCTCTGTAAAGCAGGGCTCTGCCAAGACTTTTGGCTTTGAAGCTGATTCCCTACATGGTCCTTCTGGATGTGCTTGAAAAGCTGCCTTCCTCTGAGGCTCGGGAGGGTTTGCTTGGTAAGGTGAGGATTTTTGAGGCGTATGGGATAGGAATAAGGGCATGGATGGCATAATGATAAAGTTAATGGTCAAGTTTGGCTCCAGCTGAAAGGATGAAATGTACAGAATTAAAGCTCATGAAAAGGTTTGTAAGAAGCAATGTTGCAGGGAGGTCAGAAGAAGAGGGGCAGAAGGCTCTGTGTTGACATTTTTTGTTAAATTGGCTTTCCAAGCCTGTTTGGTATGAAGCAAGTACAAAATGTTTCCATTACAGGCTCACACTGCTGCTGCAGAGGTGTTAGTGGTGTGTGCCCAGGTCTGCTCCAGTAAACCAGATTTCTCTGGAGGCTCCAGGGATACTCTGTGGGAGTAACATCCTCCACAGGAGACAGTGTCACCCTTAATATTTGTGATTGCAAAGTGCAATAGGAACATCCACAGATGGGAGGCCTGGCAGTGGTAGATTGGTGACGACTATCTCAGTGCTGCAATTCAGCTTGGCCTCAGAAATAGCAAACAGCATGATAATACCAAAGACCAGCTTCAATTTCACTTTCTTCTTTTTCAGGACTAATCTAAAAATAAATGTGTAGGGATGCTACTTATTGCCTGATCACATAGAAAAGTTATTTCAGTGAAGGATAGTAATTTCTGCTCTTAGTCTAAAACTGTGGCTAGCACAGGTTCTTCCCGTGGGAACATTTTGCTATATTTCATAAACAAGATAAAGTTTGGATGTTTTGCAAACAGTTTCTCCGGATTGAGTGAGTTCGGGCTTGGCCAATTGTGCCTAGGGGGAGGTCTTGGGCTGACCAATCTGGGGCACTTCTGTAGACTCTATATATATGGAATTCAAAACAATAAAGTTCTCTTCTCCTCTCTTTCCTTGTCTGAGAACTTGGGTCAGTCCTCAGCTAGCCGCTCACAGCGACATAAAACATGCTTCTGAAGAGCAAATATTTCTAATGTGTCTTGAAATGAAGTTTATTAGTAGTTGGGGAAACCGTGCAAAAGCTCAACTATGCTTAAAATGTAATATGTAGCACATCAGTGCTAATCACTTTGTGCTATGTGGCACGATGCCTTTAATCACCTATGAGAACTTTCAGGAGTTGCTAACATTTTCTTTCATTTGTACAGCAATGTCATTCTCTGTTTTTTGAGGAAACAATAACCCTCTGTTGGCTTAGGCAAATAAATCATCTCTTACTGCACTTGAAATAGAATGATTCCCAAAGGAAGATGAGTGGCAAATCAAACTGGCTGCAAATGAAAGTAACCTCTCAGACCAGAGTTACAAATGTTTTATTCAGATGAACAAAGCGTCTTTATTTTAGCACTTTAATCTATTTTCCTTTCACTTTTTTCTAAATGGTACTGTCATTCTGAAATGACAAGGATTGATCATTAAATTACTGTTGCCTAATTTACCTCATCGCTCCTCTGTGGACAGTGTTTGAAAGTTCAAGTCTTTTGATGGGTAGAGCTAATATGGAATTTTTAAAGTTTGGGACAATATATTTAAATTTTTGACAAAAAGGCAAACAGTTTGCTACTTGGATGATTACATTTTGAAAAGAGCTTTGCAAAAGAATCAGTTGTCTTGGTTTTGATTAGTTAAAGTATCATATACTTGGTGGATCCAAACATGATATATTTTTCCCAAGTCACCTCTGTAGCTGCTTAAAATTCTGGATGTTGCCTTAATTTGGCTAGCTTTTGCAGTCAGTATATTCCAAGTTCACTTAGTTTTTTCTTCGCTATTATTCTGCAGTGAATTATCTAGTGAGTAATGTTTTGTAAACGTTGATGCAGTATTGTCATATTTGAACACTATAAGAATATCATTGTTACGGTTAGATAAAAAAGACCCATTTTTTGGCAAAAGTCCTCCAGATGAGCCAATATGTTTCAGTGAAACTGCCCTCCACCAGCTGTCATGGATTATATAGCTGTATTTATACCTACAGGATTGATGGGAAAAGTTTCCTCAGACAGGAAAAACGAAGCAGGGAAATATTGTATTGTTTTTTGCCAATTTCCAGGGCTGAATGAGGGAGGATTGGCTGCTTTTGACTGTGAGCACGAGCTTTTTCCTTTGTTCCTTCCCTGAACCTGCCTTTGCCGAGTGTGTTGGATTGCTGTCTCTCTGCCAGCACTGCATGTGTTTCCATGTTCAGGAGGATTTTTGATGATCCAGCTCTCAGCTGCCCGCAGCATAGCCAATGAACTGATGCTCCCAAGGTCATCCGTAATGCGCGTGGGTGTATTTCCTTGCTGTAAACTGTGTTCACAGCCATCCCAGGAAATGGAACTGGCTTGGATTTTTGGCTTTGGCCAGAGCTTCAGACAAACCTGCCTCTTCACTTAAAGCTGGGGAGAGAGAAAGCTGATGTATGAAGGGAAAAAAAGAAGCAGAAATAATGCTTGTTTATACGCCTGGTGGCTTTAATTGAAATCCCAGTGCAAAGTTTACCAAATGAGCACTTAACAGTTTATGCTAAAGTTTAGTAAAAGCATATTTAAGTGCTCATTTGTTAAGGAGTTGGTTTTTTTATGCAAAGGATAGTTGATGCTGGCAATATAGAAGATTTTTTTGTATCTCTGAATTGCAGCTAACTGGTGCTAACACCATTCTTATGCTGTTGGTTTTATTGGTTTTCTAATATTCTGATGCCAAGCAAAGGAAACAGTAAATGTAATGAGGCATTTTTAAAAGTGTTTGAAAAAAACAGATATTCGTGTAAATTAAAATCAGTTCACTGTGAAGCAGAAGAAGAAGATTCTCTTACACATATGCATGTTTGTATATGTGTGAATTTATATTTACTGTTATTTCCTTCTTCTTTTTTTTCCTTTTTTTTTTTTTTCCAAAACACAGGGTAGTTTTGTATCTGAACGTATAGAGGGCAAGCTTTGTGCTTAGTTTGGCATGAATGGAAGCAGAAACCAGAATCGTTGTAGTGCTCTGGTCTGACTTTTTTATGCTTCTTCTGTGCAACACGGGAAGCGTTCAGGCTGGATTCCCCTGCTGTATCACATCACGTGGGGCAGGCACCACTGTTGACATTAGCTGCTCCATAAAGAGAGCTTTATATGTGTCTGTGTGTTCCCAGTGGGTTGCATATAATATCCAAGGAACAACCTCCTCAGCAGGACACCCAGACACTGACAATCTTGTTTATCTCAGTGGTCTTTTGGCTACAAATCCTCTGAGAGTCCAGATAAAGCCCAATGTGTCATATGAACCTTTTATCCAGAGAGCCCAGAAAGTACAAACTAATCAAAGTGCCCAGTGTGAGTCTATAGGTAGCTGGGGAGATGTAACCAGACAGCTGTAGGCTGTGTATTGATTTCTCTCCTCTTTAAATTCAGGACCTACATCTGTGCTTTCACCCAGTCAGCAGCGCAGAAGGACCATGACCTTACTCTTGCTGAAGTCAATGGGAGTTTTGCTGTTGACTTCAACAAGAGCACAAGTCCAAGGGGGCTGCAGGTCTTTAATAGAAAATGCCTAACAAGTTTTATTTCTTCTGGGTGATATTTAATTGTTTAGGCTTCTCTCTCTGACCTCTACACAGAAAAGAAGTTTCTTCCATGCAGGAGTTCATTGCAAGACTAACGTTGAAGTTTTAAAATGCTGCACAATATTGCTCAGCTGCTGTTGTAAGGCTTTTATTAATTGGTATTATTATTTTAGGTGTAACGAATGAAGGATGAAGAGAAATTGTGAGATTTCGTGAAAGCTTTTGGCCCAATAACATAGTATTAGTTGTGGTTTTAAAGATGATGAGCACTGAGGGTCGTTTAGTGTTCCTGATAAACAGGTGCATCGCTCTGGCAAACAAGCATCCAGATAAATCAGAGGTAAGACTCTGGAGAAGTGCATCAAGAGCAGAAATCATTTTCTGAAGGGGGTTTTAAAGATTTTTTTTTTTTTTTGCTTTATGGGGACAGGCTTACTCCCAGAGACTTGTCTCTGTAATCCTGAGGAAACTTCTTAACCAGTTAACATGGGAATTCTCCCATACGACCCTGCAGGCACCTGTTTAGCAGCAAGAACCAAGATTAATTTTTTTCCCTGATAAGCCCCTGGCAGAGATATGATCTATTGAGAGAGGAGATGAGAGCTGGTTAGGTGTTTTAATATTTGTCTAGCTACACTGGCACTTATCTGTGAAGGGTCTAAATATGGCACATGAGAGCTGATAGAATTGACAGCAGGATGGTTGTAATGAGATCACAGTGAAACCAAGGTCCTTACCCTGCTGTAAGAGTCTGGGGCCATGTATGACTGATTCATGAACTGAGGTCCACAGCTTCAAAATCATTCATATCACGCTATATGGGTTTTTTTAGATGAAATCCATACTTCCATAGTGTGTCTTTATTTGGCTGCATACAGACTTGCTTGCTGAGTTTATGGTGATCACAACAAAAGGATGAATACACAGACTCCTCTGTATGTTGCTTTACTTTTGTGTCATTTGGTTACTTAGCACATTCCATTTATTGCCTTCCAACTGGGGAAGCTCCTCAATGAACAGTCATCTTTTATGATTAAAAACACTTGGATGCAGGAGCGTCTGCAGTTTTTAAGGATAACTTCGGAGAAAAACTAGATAAAAGTCATCTCCCTTACCCCATTGTCCCATTCATTGGGTATGTATTTTGAAGATAGCTTGTCAGAAGGACTAGAATTTGATTTTAACAAAAAATGAATGGGAAGGGGGAAGGCAGATCCCAGGACTGTGCTGTGCCAAATAATATGATGCTAATATTTCATATTCAAAACAGTTATCTTTAATCACGTTTGCAGTTACTCAGAAGGACTGAGGAAATCATGAGCAAGTGTTATATCCTAGTGCTGCTGTGACCTGATCAGTAGGAGTTGATGCTCTGTTTTTTCTATCCTTGCTCTTCCTGGTGGTTTAAAGAAGGTGAATACCATTCTAGTGTTTCATTTATTGCAGAAAGTCAGCAGGTGTATGCTAAGTGACTTGCCCAAGACATGCAACCTGTCAGTGCTAAAGGCTCGAACAATAACTGGATTGTCTTGCGTCCTTTATTGCATACATTTCTGAGAAGTACTTCCTAAGCTGCTTGAAAGGAAATGCAGGGGGGAGGGGTCTTACAGGCTTCTTTACCCATAACAATATTTGTCTTTTGAACACTAGCTTTTCAAGTTTTCATTAATGAAAGAGAAAAGAATGAATAAAGTCACCTTGTACAAAAAAACCAATTTTCTGCTTTTTGAAAGAAGTGGAAAGCCCCTTCTGAAAAACTGTGGCTGTTCAGAAATCCAGTTCACTTTCAGTAGCAGTCTCTGATCCACAGCTTTCCAGTGTTGCTTTAAGCATGTGAAGTTATTGACAATCCTACACATCCGTGGAAGGATAAGTAAATGAATTGTTATTAAGGGGTGTTGAAAGAAGTGATTGTCATTGAAGAGTTAGGAAAATGTTAATGTCAGGATTGACAAGGAGGTAATTATACTTCAGTAGCTTCGTATTCAATTGATGTTTACTGGCAGGAAATCTGGAAAGTATTTCAGAGGCCTATAGCCTTCCTCCTCCTTATTTAAATTTTCTGTCTCTTCTCTGTCCTCTGATCCTGTTTGGTCCTTTCATCTGTGCACACTTGTGTGCGTATTCTCATGGGAGGGGTGGGTTTAAAAAGCTGCAACCCTCTTTCTCCTTTCACTGGATGTGAAAAGATTTTCTCATTCCAATTAGAACTATATTCAGTTCACTGGAATTCATTATTAATGATGATAGCAGTATGGGGCCTATTCTTATATTTCATGTGCTTTCTGTGCCTTTGGTTCAAGGATCTTCCCATGTCCTATCCCTGTGTGCCCAGGAATTCATGCTCTTACCTAGTAAGAAGGACATCTTTGTAGCATTGTAGGAATGAAAAGGGTTTTTTTTCTAGGGCCATCTATGTCTTCCTCTATTGGAGGTTTTGAGCTCTTGCAGCTGCAAGATGTGTTTGGGCCAGCACCAGCAGCAAAGGAATTGGAGATGTTTTTTATATTTTTAACACCAATACTACCACCCAGTTTATGGAGGAATTACAACAGTTGAATCTTGCTTTTGAAGTTCCTGGGCAGAAGATGCAGGTAGTTGTCTCACTATTTAGTTCACCAAGAAAAGGATGTACTTGCAGTCCTTTCTGGGAAGCTAAGGAGCAATGGGAATGTCCCTGTGGCGAATGGCTTCTTCAGGTGAGGGAGGATCTCTTGGCTGCTCTCTAAAGTGCAGCAGCTTGAGCAGGAGAGATCCAAAAGGTCCAAAATGTTTGAAAGCGGCAGAGCAATTCCTGACAGTGACACATTTGCTGGGCAGCTGCTGCTGGGGATATTTCTGGCAAGGAGAGGGAAGGGCTGGTGCTATGGCTGTGCTTTCATCCAGACAGTCCCTCAAGGGCTCCTGCCAGTGCTATGGCAGGACCTGGTTTTTCCCTCAATGCAGAGCGGCTTCAGTTCCCCTCTTTAGTGATATGAGATCTTAGCTTTTTCCTCAGAGTGACAAAAATGAGCAACGTGGTTGGGTTTGGTATTTATTTGGTAGCAGCACTGCAAAGATCATGAAGGTAAAGCTGCCTCAGTCCTGAGGCACTGAGTCCTCTTTAGTGTGCATCTCCTGTGGCAGAGGTTGGCTCTTGCTGCATGAGGGCTGATGAACACAGGAGATGACGTCCCTGGCGTTTAGGAGCTGTGGAATGGAAAACAAACTCCAGACCATGCTGAGCACCTGCTATATCTGTCAATGCTGCCAGCAGCTCTCCATAACCTGCCTTAGCGAAACAATCAGCTGGCAATTTACCAACAGAAATAGCTGCAGTGCTAATTTTTAGAGGTGCTCAGCACCATCTGCTCTCTTAGGACTCACCTTACTGAAGAGAAGGTTAAGTGGCTATTTAATCATGGTCTGTAAGTACCCACTGAGGAATAAGATGTCTGGGGCAAAGGACTCTTTAAGCTAGCAGGCAAAACCACAGCATCCAGCGGCTGAGAGTTGAAGTCAGCAAAGATCAAATGGAAAATGCAAGGCATGTATTTAAGAGAGGGTAATTAGTCCTTGGAACAACTTGCTGGTGGGTGTGGTGAAGCTGTCTATCACTGCAAGCATTTAAATTGCATCTTACGCTCTACTGCCATCACAGGTAGTTGGGCTACACAGAGTGGCTTGGCAGGGAGGAGCGCTGTGACCTGCATCGTGCAGGAGGTCACCTGAGATGGTAATGTAACTGTAATTCCATCTGTACAGCAATCCGTCTGAGGTCCAGGGTGCTTCACAGAGCCCAGCGTGAGAGGAGGATTCCTTACAGTGCCTCTCCAGCTTTCACAATTGGCTTTCATTCCGTGGTGAGCCACTAAGCCTCTTTGTGTGCAGAAGACACATAAGCCCCATGGACGGACAGTTACATTATCGAGCTGGAGATAAAAATTTAAGTCCCTGATCTGTATGAAGCAGGACAAGTTTTTTCATCAAAAGTTGCAGAATTAGACACAGTATAGGATTGAGTCCAGTCTGCCCCATCTTCTTAGTGACTCACCTGTTGGCTCAAATACTTTAGGTTTATCCCTCAAAGTGAGTTTGAAAAAGTGTCTCTCTATGAAATGATTCAGCTCCAATTAAATGTGGTGTTTTCATTAAAGTTTTCTATTATATCATGTGCCTAGGACCTGTGAAAATCAGCTTTGAGTGAACAGGCAATGAAACAATTCCATCATGGTTCAGGCTGGAAGAAGTTCTGCTGTTGCACTGAATAAATAATACCACACTGCAAGTGGAGAATTAACCATGACAATCTTCATGAGGGACAAGGGGAGGTGTTTTGTTGTGGATTCAAAAGACAGGCCAGCTGGGACAGGCAGGGGAAGCTCTTTTGCTTGCAGGGTGCACTGTGGATAAAGATACTGAGGATCATGGGAGAGAAGCAGTGGAGGAGGAAGGGCAAGTGTTGTGCTGCTGCCTGGCCAAGCTCCCCAGCTGGGATCACTGGACATGGCTTATCAGGCCTGGCCACAGATGGGCTCAGATCTGCATGTGCAGCACTCATTTCCATCAAGGAGACAGAGCCAGAGGCTGAGAACTGAAAGAAAGGCTGAGGTTGTACCTCCTTGCTCCCAGTGTATGGGATGCTCTACACTAAATTAATGATGAGATGTGATTGTTGGACTCCACTAAGTGCTTAGGCTTGTGTGTGTTGTTCTGTAGAGTGTTTGCAGGAAGTGGTTGCCTAGACTTTGGTTTTGGTTTATTTGATGGGTTTTGGATTGCTCTCCTGATACTGAGAAAATAGCTGAAACCTGAACCCTGAACCTATAGCTGGAAGGATGGTTTCTGCTTGCAGCATGAATATGTGTTAGCCCTCCTGTGATGACAGTGGTCACCCTACAGATACACCATTTTTCTGATGGTGAGCAACTGTGTTTGTCACTGTATCTGAAATCTTGGTTCACGCAGCATGCACTTCAATTGGATCCACTAGGTGGGTCAGCACTGCCCAGGCTCCAGTAATATATCAGCCACATAAAGCACTTCAACTCCCCCAGGAAATGATGTAAGGATGGGGAGAGAAGTTACAACTCAAATCCAAGACAGGTTGAAAAGAAAAAGAAACATCTACTGGGCTCCTCAGCATTTTGAGTCTGTCAGTCTCTGCGGTTTGCTGCCCACGGAGGGCTTAGCTCCACAGGCAAAGCTTTTCCTTATCAATGTTGCCACAGAGCACAGGGGTTTGCTTTAAAGCTCCTAAAGAAAGTCAAGAGGTTTTAGAGATGTAAGCTTTCCCCAGAATCAACTGTCACTTGTATGTTTCACTGTTAATACTAATAAGTTAATACTTTATATGCCTGGAAACAAATGCTTTTTCATTAATACTGAGAAGGTCTGGAGGCTATTCGATTTGTATGCTTGCTTGATAAAATTACAGTATATCAGTGGTCAAAAGGATGTTACATGGTAATTTACACGACAGGGCAAATTGGAGAGCAGTTTTAGCTGACACGCCTGGTAAAATGTGCGGCATTTACAATATTTTTGGTTCCTTAATTTTCTCTGAGGTATTACATGGGTTTTGATTTTGCACAGGCAGTTCAGAAGTGAAATGTTTTAGATTTAGCCTTTTGAATCATTTGGAACGCGATCCTTTTCCTGCACGTTTTAAGCATGTCTGAAACCATTCATAAATTCTACAAAACAATTTAGAAATTTGATGCGGAAGGAAAGTACAGCCCTCAATAGCTGGGTGATTTTGGACAAAAATTTTTGATACAAGGTTTGTCCTGTGATATTCAGAGAGGAGTTAGGGATGTCCACACATCACAGGAAAACTCTGTTGTGGTCTCTATGTCCAGTTTGAGCTAAATTTTGCCAAATCTGGCTTTCTTTTTTTGTTTGTTTTGAGAACAGCCATATTGCTTAGCAGCACACTGCTTTGCCTCCTTGTTGAACACAGTCTGACCTTATTGAATAAGATGTGACAAGTGTAACAAGGTGTAGCAATAACAGAAGATCAAAACAAGTGCCTTCAAAGATCAGATTGGGAGTCTCCAAAGTGGTCTGCAGTTTTTTCATCCCCCTTTAACAAACAAATATTATAATAAATTGTCCAAATAAAGTGTGCCAAGGGGAAGGGGACATGTTCTTCATGTTGAAGAAGCAGAATATGCAATCAATTGCAGTCAGGTAACCACAAGTAATTTGGACTAGTATCTGGCATTTTATATCTGCGGGCTTCATCTGCAACTATTATCATCAGGGGATTGGGGTGCAGAGGGAAGGAAGGAGAAAGGACTAGACTTGATTGGTTTCTGTGTTTTGGCTAAGAAGATTTAAACTCTGTGGGAGTCATCTGCTTTATTTCACAGAAACAAAAGGCAGATGGGGGAGAGGATATAAACCAGAGAACAGTTAAGGTGCAAGGTTAACAGGAACAGGTCTGTCTGCTGTTGAGATACCTGCATATTTCTTTGAATAACATAATATATGATTTAAAAAAGAAGTGTAATAAGATTTCTATTCATTAGCAATAATGCAGTTGTAATTGTTCTATTATTGCCTTTGTACCACGTCAGCAGAAAAAGATTTATGTTTGCTGACGTACACTGAAAAAAAAAGCTGGATCAGCAGTAATAGGATAAACGGATCTGGTTTGAAATATATGAAAAATATTATAACACTGCCAGTAGCATTATTTAAGTGGGTGTTTCCATTTTAAAGCTGACTGGGTGAGAGTTGCTTCTGCCAACAGAAGCTTGAGCAGACTTAACCCATCCCATGCAGGACTCGTAGCTGGGCTTGCTTTGCCTGAGTGCCCTGAGCCAGCTGTGTCAAAACTGTGAACAGCCTGGGTGAACTATGGGGGCTGCTCAGAAAGCTTTGCTGACCTTATTGCAGCAGGAATGTTCTCTGATTTGGGAAAGAGAGGGAGAAAAGTATTTCTAACCCCTTTTGCGTCACAAGACCGAGCTGCTGTTCAGTTGCATCTTTAACTACATGAGTTAATTGAGAAGAAAGCAGCTACAGTCATGCTGTCTTCTGATGCCAGTCACAGCATTGGGGTGACTCAAAGCAATAAACTGCCAGTGTGGTCATAGTTCAGGTGTGGGAAATTTGCACATTCATTTGAGAAAGATCCTTTGGATCTTGGCTGTAAAGCCCTGGGTATTCTTGCAGCTTTAAATACAATTTGAAGGAGCTCAGAACAGCAGGGTTTCACAAACAGTGAAATAACCAATGTCAGGTAGTTTTGGTTAACAAATACTGTTTGGGTTTGGTTTTTTTTTTCTGGGTAGGTGGATGTGTAGTGTTGCCATGGGGCTTTGAGCAACCTGGTCTAGCTCCCCATCATGAGATGCTTGTACTCTTCATCACAGACTTTCTAGGCTACTTATCCCATAAGAACTGCAGGTTTATGGCCCCAATCACAGGCTTGCATCCAAGCAGGACTCAGGTGAGACTTAGCCACCTCCAGCCACATAAAACAGTGTCATCTCCTTGCCAAGCCCAGTGCAGGTTTTACCTGCAGTGGTTAAACCCCTTCAGTGCCCTCAAGTCACTGCTCAGACATTTTGGCAGTCTGATGTTTTATTGGTGTTTCTGCCGTATTTAATGGGAAACATTTAGTGTCAACTTCTTGCATTCTGTTTGCTCAGTCATATGCAGCAAGGCTTTGGGGAAGACAATTTTTGTGTATCTTCATAATAAGTGCATGTTTGTGCATGTGGTGGAGAATGAACACATGTTGATGCACTCAGGCACACACGAGTGATATTTTCTTTTATGTTCTGATATCATCATCATATATATTTTTGTAGAGATACTGACATAGTTCTGGACTAAATACTTTCTTTTTGCTAATGTTCTAATCATACTTATAAATGTAGGCATTGAAGTATGTTTTCAAATGGCATCTAAGTAGTTATTTGTGTGTCTACTAGCATTTTATGTGCCAAGACTATTTTAATGGCAGTTTTCCAAGTATGTGTGCTTGGCTGTTTCTTTATAAGAAAAGTAAGGAGTCAAAAAATAAATTTAAAAACCTTGTGATGTTAGAAATATATTGGTTTTTTCCCAATACTCCCACTAACTTCAGTCAACAATTTCTAATGAAATGCAAGCATTCAGTCCCTATGTTCATTGTGAGAATTAAATATGAATATGGCACAAAAGCATTTAATTGTGGTATTATTTAAGCTCATCTTGTCTCTAATAGCAACAGACATAGCACATTTCCATTGGTTTCCAGTGCTTTGTAGCCTTATTTTTGTGCAAGTGTAGATTTTTAGTGATTTTTTATCTAAAAATATTAGTAGATGTGTTTGCTGGTATGGAAATAGTGTTTTTTCTGGCAGTTACAAAAACTGAAATGTTTTAAGATGAAACATTTCAGACCTATGGGAAGCTTTAGAAAAATCGAATAAATTTCTTTTAAGTCTTCACAAATTTGACAGTATTACATGAAATTATTGTTATTATTAATAGTAATAATAAATGCTATTATTCTGCTTTGACAGGATATGAAACGTGTGTGCATTTCCTTAGTCAAAGACATTTTTAGTGGTGGGTACTAATTTCATTCATATTGTAACAGCTAAATTATAAACTTAGGATGCAGTGTCTCAGATCAAGACCCAGCTTGGGTAGGAATTGTCAGGATGATGGTCAGAAATAGAGTTTATGCTTTCTGCCTTAAATTTTTGTGGGACTCTAGGAAGTCTGTGCTAGAAACCTGGATATTAACTCCTGAATTATACCTGTGTAATGATAAAAATTGATTCTGTGCATGTGGCTTTTTAAACTCAAAAGTAACCTGCACAATGAAAGTTACTCTCCATCTGAGAGTCAGATGGAAAAATCACACAAGTCTGAAGAGGAAGGAGACAAAATGTAATCAAGAAGTGGGATGGGGTGATTTCTGACTAATTTTTGAAAAAATTTTTTCTATTTATTACATGCAAGGCAGTACCTTACTAGACCTGGCAACTCAGACAATTTTTTTCCAGTAGAAAAAAAGGGTTACATTTACTGAGTACGGGTGAAAAGACCATTGTTAAATTAATCTAATTCTGTATAACACAGAGTTCATTCTCTTTCAGGAGAATTTTAGAAATTGGCTGGATTTCAAGCTATGTTTTAATGCAGCTTTTTGGCTGCCTGCCTTCTCAAAAAGTCAAGGGTCTCTGCTCAATAACTGAGTACAGATACAGTCAGTGCAGTAGGCCTTCATTTCAGTCATGCAGAACCAATTTCTAGTTTGATGGTATCACTGTTGCATATTTTTAATTGAAACTGTTTTGAGAACTGATGTAAATCCTCATTATTATTCTGTTTTTTCCCTGTAAGATTATGGTGGTGTTTGACTTTGTTTGATATTGCTGTGATCACCAGCACTAATATCCAAACATAGATGTATCCCCAAGTTTGGGAATTGGGAAAAGAACTACCTTTTGATGATTAAAATCAGAGTACCAGAGAGTACCAGTGTATTCATTAGCCTGTTAATGAAATGCTTCTGCTAATGCCAGTTGTTGTAAAGATTTAATGGGTTTAACATGGGGCTATGGCACAACCCCAGCAGCCCTTAGTGCTCTTACTGAATCTAAATATTCATCTTGGCAAATAGGCCTGATGTTTATTCTGTAGTGATCATTTCCTCTGCAGCCCAACAGAAAGAAATGAACCTCTAGTGTATGTTAAACAAGTCCTTCAAAACAATATTTTTAAAAAACCAGAAGTGTTCCTTGAAAGTCTGCTTTTCTACCTCCTTAGAATTAACCGTTCCCATTAATAAGGCATCTCTTTTATACAGGCATTATTTTAATCAGTAATTCTTTTTGTCAGTGGCTTTTGTACAGAGAGTTGGCTGCTGGAAAAGGGTGTCAGTGCAGTTGAATTGTAGGTCACAAAAAGTGAAATAGCTCATATTATGTCTATAAAGTGTGTGTTTGGAAAATTCTTCCTTCTGCCCCTAACTGGTACCTGACTCCCAGGAGGAGGGTGAAAGTCATAAATAGTGAATTTAGAAAATTAATGCAGTCATAGAGAGAGGAAAGTTTCTTTTTTCTAGCAAGGGTCAGATTTTGAAATCCATCCACGGCTTCTGCTCAGCCTTGCATTTGAAATGGTTATCCAAAGTTTATCTTGGTGACCTCTTCCAGCCCCTTCAATCTTACAGGTATCTTGGGAAGAATTTCAAATGCAGCTCTGCAATCCTATTGCTGTGCAGGGAAATATGACTTTTCTTTTCCATGTCCTGTTTTTAAAAAGGGATGCTGGAGCGAAGGCGAGACAAAAGGATGCAAGCTGTTTGCTGAGTGTCGCTATTTTAAGGCTATTTCTTCTGGTCTGTCTGTTTTCAGTTTGGGGGATAGATGTGTTCAGTGACCTGCTCCAGTGAGGAGCCCAGCACACTGAACACTTGGCCCCTTTTTTTTAAAGTGGGATTGGACTAGATGGGTTAATTTTTCTTCATGTACCTCTAGCCATGAAAATAAGTTTGGCCCTTAACTGATTTATAGGGTTTTGTATGTACTGTTGGGATCTCAGCTCTTTAACTTAAGAGATAAGGTGATGGAAATTAGTGTCAATATTTAGCACAAGTGATGACAGCTACCATGCTTTAATTTCAAAACATCTCACTTCCTTTGGTCCTCAGTGCGTACAACTTCTTTGCTGTATTGTTTTATTTGATTTTGCCTCATAACAAACCTGGAATTTTAGAACTGATGCGAGGTTTTAAGTAGCTGAGTTTGATGTTCACCTTTGGATCACCTTTCTTTTTAAACCAATCTTATGGTGTTTGCTCAGGACAGGTCTGGTTATTCCCTCTACTTTTTAATGTTTATATGGTGGTTAATGTGTTTTTGTCACCTCCTACTTCTTGCTCTTTACTCTGTAAATGTAATTTAAGCTATGAAAATCCATCTTTAGCACTTTGCCATCCTATTCACTTTAAATGGGTAACATTCCCTGTTGGAAAAGTAGATTTCTAGGTTTTCTGCATGCTGAGTGTGTCGTTAAATATTTGAATGTTCTCAATATTTAATCAATTAGGCTTTTCAAAGGCGCACAAAAAAGCTGGCAATCCTCTTGTTTGTTTATTAGTAGTAGGCTCAGGTAGGGTGATTATATGTTGTGTCACTAGCAGCCTGAAAGGAATATTTGGGATGACTCTGAAATGTAAATTTGGTGAACAGCCTACCAGGAGGGAACAAAGATGGGGATTATAGGAAAGAATTTGGAAGCAAAGGCAGATTAAAGGGACTTTGTTTTACTCATTAGTTTCTGTTCCTTCAGGAGATCAGCTACAAATCACCTGAAAAGCTCAAGAGTCCACTTGCAGGCTCTGTGTACTCGAAACTCTGTTGAGTTTTGCCCTCACTTCTCCCTTGAATAATAACTAATTGGAAAGAAAAAGTATGTCTGCTTTGTGTGTGCTGATGAGTGTTATAAAAAGTGTGCAGATCTAACTTTTTAGTAGTTGCTGTATTCCAACATTGTTGTTCTATAAGGAAAACATGACCCAAGCTTTGTCCCAGCTCAGTAGGGCCAGGGCACTGGGTAGACTGTCTGGGGCAGTATATTGCTCTGAAATTTGAGTAGTTAATACATAGGAAAATACACACTGATGGCAATTTCATGGACAGACTCAGTTTCCGTGGGCAGTTTTAGGTGCCACAAGATAAGATAAGGATCTAAAACTGTTAGCATCCAAAGGAAGGCTACAAAGATGGTGAAGGGCCTTAAGGGAAGCCAAATGAGGAGTGGCTGAGGTCACTTGGTCTGTGTAGCTTGTAGAAGAGGAGACTGAAGGGAGACCTCCCAGCAGTCTCCAGTTTCCTCTCATGAGAGGCAGGCATTGATCTCCTCTCCGTGGGGGAACCAGTGATAGGACCTGGGGAAATGGCCTGAATTTGTGTCAAGGAGAAGGCGAGTTGGCTGGTTGTTAGGAAAAGGTTCTATCCTCAGAGAAAGTGGTCACTGCACCAAGCCTGCCAGATTCCCAGAAGCTTTTGGACAATACTGCCAGACACATGGTGTGATTTTTGGGCTTGTCCTGTTCAAGACCAGGAGTTGGACTTGATGATCCTTGAGGGTTCCTTCTAACTCAGGATATTCTGTGATTATTAGTAGGAAAAGCAGTGGCAGGATGCAAATAACTTAGAATGCTTGGGGCCTTGCGACCTTTTCTGCTTCTGTCTCCTGGCTATTCCTGGGCTGGGGAATATTTGCCATCTGTGGTCTCTATGGGTATGTAGTTTTAAGTTGGAACAAGCTTTACTCTTCGCTCCTTTTCCCCATTAAAGCCTTTGGCAAAGATCCCCAGCATTTCTAGGCAGTGCTAGTTCTATTTTCTAGGAAGTGTTGTGAGCACTTAGTTAACAGTGTGAGGAAGGGCTTTTGCTTCTAGCTCCCAGGAGCTGTAGAAATCTTCTCTTCCTGGCACGGAAAACCCAGCACGCCTGAAATCTTCTTTCCAGCTCATCATGGTGATCAGGCAAAGTCTCATGTTGATCACTGAGGAACACCCAATTACAGCACAATTTTCCTAATTCTGTCAAAAGTAATTTATCCGATGGCTTGGCCAGCAGTGTAAGTACAGCTTGAAGTTCATATTAGGTAATCTGAGCAGACAGGTAGAACAAATTAAAGAAATAACATGGTGGCATGGGGTAGAGCAGCTTCTGCTCCCTCATTTCCCCTCCGTCTCTGTGAACACCCATCTGAATTCCTCTGGACCCTTCGAGCCTCAGATTCTGCTTTGCACTGCTCCTATTTTCATCAGGTGCCACTTGGCAAGGACTTGTTGGGACTCCTCAAAGCTTAATTGGTAGGGAGACAGAAATGACCAGTTTGTTACTTTGGTGGTTTTTGGGGTTTTTTTTTAATGATAGACTTTTCTCTTGCCTGTGACTTCCCCTTGCCCTGCACCTCAGTCTCTGATTCTGCACTAAGACTATAATCCTTCATCACCACAGAAATTGCAAATTCCTCATTGTGAGGAATTCCTCTATGAGGTCTGCCAGAGTGAAAAGTTTCTTTTTTTTTAAACTGCATGTTGATAACTTTGATGTGGGTTGTGTTCTGCAGTGATACCTGTTTGGATTTTTTTCTTTTTTGCTGCACCTCTGTTTTAACTCCGAATGCAGCTTGTGTTGAGGAAGAAAGGCTGCCATTCTGTGCAAGACACACTGGCAGAACTTTTTGTGCCTTATTGTACCAGGACTTATGCAAAATATTTAAGGGTTTTTTTTCACTAAAAAGTAGTTTTTGTGCAAAATTTGAAATTTGTGTGACAATTAACTCTTTTATTTCTGTATTATCGAATTAGCACATCAATATACTGTAAGTGCTGATAAATTGTCTGTTGTAAGACATATAGCAAGTGCACTTCGTATTTCAGTTCTCTGCCTTGCATTTGGCAATATAACAGAAGAGGTCATGAACACATGGTTCCTTGTGCTTGAAATAAAAATAAAATACTTTATGCAAAATACAGAAGATTGGGTCTCAAAAAAACAAAAGTTAAAACAACTTGTTATGAAAACACTAGCTGCTGAGAAAGAGAATAAACATGTCAGTAGGTATTCAAAAACATTAGCCATAGTTTGCCTTGAGCATTGATAATTGTCATTCACATGCCTTTCGGCAGAAAAGATTTTATTTGTCTAATGTATTGACTTCATGCCTGCAAATTATGCTTTTTGCTGATAATATGTATGAAATTCGTTAAATCTGCCAATAAGAAACATATTTGCAGGCAACAGTTCCATGCAACACTTCAGTATTCAATTTAAAAATTAAAAAAAACCAAACAAATAATTGCAGAATGAGATAGGGCAGGAATTTACATTGGGTATAAATTTGGTTAGATGCACTTTCTTTGACTGGTAAGTACTAATTTTGGATCTAGATTGTTCATAATATGATGTTTCCCCACCTGCAGTCGTGTGGCCCAGGGTTTGCAGGAGAAGCCTAGGATGGGGCTGGGATTAGTGCAGGACTCATAAATGCAGCAATGTTATTTGGTTTTTAATTGCACTAGAATTTATGGAATTTTCCCTAAATCCATACTGCTGCCAGAATGCCATCAAGCAGTAAACTTAGAAAGGCTTTTACATGATGTCTGCACTGGAGTGGATCTCTCAGGCTTTAGTGACCTGGCATTTTTCTCTGTGTGAGTGCATCAGTATGGCTGTATTTGTAAACTCTTCCTGGCGTTTCAGTTCAGTCAGTGCTTCAGGACAGAGAGTAACTTGCCTGCTTTCTCAAAAAGGTTTTGCCATTTTGAAGTATGGGATAACCCTCTTCTCTCTGTGTTGAAATCTTTCAGAGTAAAACAGCGTTATAGTCAAAGATCATGATCATCCCTGTAGCTCCACTGACAGGGTTTTGGGGACCTTAACATCTGTTGTCTAGCTCTTCCCAATAATTTTGGCACTGTGCAGGGCTCTGTGCTGAGCAGAAGCATAGCTCAAGACACGAATAATCTATGTTTGTGAGCCATCCATGGAGCCTTGCATCTGACTCATGGCAGTGCTGTCAGGGACTTGCTATACTTGTTTTTTGTTCCACTTAATCACAAAATGAATTATCTTAGCTTCAATCCATCTGTGTTGGAAATGTCCACAAAACTTCCTCCAATGTGGACAGAGCAACAAGCTTTGCATTTGCACCAAGGCAGCTGGTCCTCGAAATTTGCCTTTCACTCAATGCTTTGGGTTTTGAAATGAAAATACAAAGTCTGCTCCAGACAGCCGGTGAGAGTATTCTTTGTGATGGCTTGGAAAATCCTGGAGTCTGTGGATGTGGATGAATGGGGCATGTAGATGTTTCTAAATGACTCTGCTAAAATTGGTACTGCTGATGCATCAGATAAAAGAAATAATATAAACCCAGTCAATAACTACTAGTCTTGCACTGAAGGACTATCTTGTTTGGATTATTTTTGTAGTAGGAATTATGATTTCTTTTCCCAAAATATTAATGAGGTTCTTTCAAAGGGATGCTCAAATGACAGGGAGAAAAATTACATCTCCAGAGACATGATAGCATAAATACCTGTTTCTACTGAAGGTCAACAGACTCTTTTTGCAAATGCCCAACTGAAGTTGGAGAGGGACAAATCCAGCTTGGTCTCCAAGTGGCACATGTTCACAGCATGGGAACTTATGCAGAGAGCTCTCAAAGCCAATTCTGCCAGAAAGCAAAGGAGGAATTGGTACAGAGCTGAGCAGACACTCTGGTGCTTCAAGTGATCACAGCTATGACAGGAGCAAAAGATTTTCTTTCACTGGACATTGGCTCTGTGATTCAGCAAAATGCCTCAGTTCTTTTGCAAGTACTGAAGTCCCACATTGAAAATCTTCCTTAAGAATAAGGGAAAGAAATTCCTGTTTTATTTGCACCATATCAGCATTTTATAAGATGGTGGTTTCAAAGGTTTTATGTGATTACCATACTGGCAACCCTTCGTGTGTTACATGGTCACTCCCTAGTGTCTGAAGCCTATAATTAAGCATCTGTCAATGCTCTAACCATGCCAGCACAGGCTGGAATTTTTTTCTTATGCTCCAAATGTTTTGCCTTCAAATCCCATTCTTCTAACTGTATAGTGTTGTTTCTTATTGATTTGCAATGTAATTATGCATAATAATACAGTATTGTTTTGAAGTTGCTATAGAGTTTTTTTATAAATATCATCAGTATATCTAGTCTAATAAATCAGGTGGTGGACAATGCATTGATTTTGGTTTATTTGTTTGAAAATTGAGAGTCTAATTCTTGATAAGTGGTGGGAATGCTCTTAGGCTAGCTAGCGCCTGAGAAGAGAAATGCTGTCCTTCATCACTGAGTTAATTAATGGCATTTTGTCTTCTATCAGGGTGACTGGCCCAGGGCTGTTAATCATGTACAGCTTCTCTGATTTATGTTTAGTGTAACACTTGTTTGATGTAAGGCTTATTATCTATTTCAAAACACAGTGGTCCAAGGGTAGGTATAAAATTACTGGGTTTGAATGACTCACTCTTATTTTCTATGGTTGCACTACTCAAAATCTGGTACAATGCTTCTTCAGAAGGGTGTGGGGTATGGTTTGTTTTTTGTTTGTTTAAATATTGTGAAAACGATGTTAAAGTGAAATTCAATATTAAGTTTAAAATTCAGCTCAATGCTGAACAATGTCACTATCAAATTCTTGTGCTTGCATCTCTTTGATTCTGGTAGAATTGAAATGTCAAGACATGGTTATATGCTCTGTTGGATGTATAGAGTATTTACAGTAGAGCATCAATTTCAGTATGGGGATGAAACCTGTGGAACTGACTGGTTTCTACCTTGCTCTGTGTCTATTTTTTCATACCTATGAACAAAAGAATAAAGTAGAGTACTTTTATCTTTGGTTGTTCTGGTGTGCAGATACTGTTTAAAGTAGTTCACTTTAATATTTGAATACCAGATCTATGCAAAGAAACAATGCTTTAAGATGCATAACCCTGCTGACTTCAAAGTATCTAAGAAAAACAGTATCCTGCCTGGTTTCTCAGTACACTGCCCTGCTTTTAGCCTAGCATAGCTTCGTTTTCTCTGCAACAGCTTTTTGGGCTAAGGTGGGTAAAGAGTTGGTGAAATGTGATGGAACATCAGTCCCAGATCTGAATGTGGTGGTGGCTGCCAAAGCTGGTCGTGCCCAGGGTCACTGTGAGGCCTGGTGGCCTGGGCTGAGCCACAGAGTGAGGTGATTTTTCTCTTGACACACCAGCTGGGAAATTATTCTGTGGAGGTATTAATTGTGCCCAGAGAATTGACCTCCTGCTCTGTAGAAGGAATATCAAGTCACTGGATAATAGTGTTGTATGCTTCCGCTAACAAGGAGGTTGATTTAAAGTCTTTTCTGTTGGTGTTCTCATGTGGACCTACATCAAGGAGACTTTGTTGAGAAAACTGCTTAGCGAAAATGGAAATAAATACACATTAGGGGGGAATAGCAGTGCTATTAAAATATTCCTAATGGTCTGCCTTTAAATAACACAGTGCAGCACCTTTTGACAGATGCATATTGTGTGTAATAAAGCAAACATTTTAGGTTAACTGCTGTAGGTGGAGTTTATATGCCAATGAGGCAAAACCTGTCTTTCCTGTAACATATTGACATGGCAGAGCCTGAGGGATGCAACCCTGCGGCATCACTTCACACGACACTACTGTGCCCTCAGGAGCAGAGGTTCATCTTTGTGGTTCAAAGGGAAGAAAAGTGCCTCTGCACATGTTTGGTCCCTCTTGCAGGGCTGCTGTGGTTGCAGCACAGCCATCGTGGTGGAAGCCTTCCTCTGCTATGGACACAGGCTGGGAGAGCTGGGCTGGAGAAGAGAAGATTCCAGGGAGACCTTGACAGCAGCCTTCAGTACCTAATGGGGCTGCAAGAGAGCTTCTTACAAGGGCATGAAGTGATAGAACAAGGGAGAATGTCTTCAAACTCACAGAGGGCAGGTTTAAAGTAGATAGGAAAAAGTTCTTCACTGGGAGGGTGGTGAAGCACTAGTACAGGTTTCCTAGAAAAGCTGTGGGGTGCTCCATCCCTGGAGCTGCTCAAAGCCAATTTGGATGGGGCTTGGAGTAACGTGGTCTAGAGGAAGGTGTCTCTGCCCATGGCAGGGGAGTTGGAACTGAGTTTTGAGGTCCCTCCCGACCTAAACTATTATATGATGATAGGTGATGACTATTCTGATGGCAGTTTATCTTTCCAGCATGCTGCCTAGTTTCTGAATTACTTGCCTAAGTATGTAATAGCTTGCTTCAACAAGTATATGATTCTTCACTGATGTTCGTTTTCAATTTTTCTACTTCTCCCTAATCTTCCACACCCCTCATTTTCTCACTTTAATGTAGCTTAGTTATAAATGTATGCAACTGTCATAATCTAGTAATAGACATGTAGTAGATACTCTTGAATATTTCCTAAGACAGTATATGATTATTTCCCACTCTTCATTGTAGGGATACCAACTAGACAACAAATAGAGGCTTGTTGATGTCACTCCTTGTTTGCAGAGAGGAACAGGGGAATGTCCAGATTTGTACAGGTGTTTGTACTCTGCACAAGACCAGTTGCTTTAATTGCTCTCTCTCCTTCATTCATCTTCCTTACGATGCTGAATCAAAATCCCATTCCCCTGCTAATCTCTCTCCACATCATATATTAGATATCATAACCACTCCATAAGTTCTGCAAGAACTAACAGATCGTCAGGCGCTTGTAATCAGAGTGCTGTTTCCTTCCAGTTGACTGCACAGTGCAGTCATACAGCTCAGTATTGTAAAGATTTGAACTGGCTGATGGAAGAGAAAAGGGAGCAGCAAGAAAACGTGCCGAAAATACACCAAATGCAGCAGAACTACACCTTAGTCCAGAGCTGTGAGGGGTAAATTACTGCATCTTTCAGCTAATAATCTGCAATCCCATTATCTCAGCCATGAACTGAATTGTTGGTGATGTACAGGCTGGATTATTCTATCTACTTTTTGTGTCATATATCCAAAGGGTGACACTTAATTATGTTGTCCGACAGTAGATCAAGTTTTACAACACCAACAAAGGATTAAAATGGTTTTATACTGGGGACATTCAGAGGATAAACAGCACTGTGTTATAGGAGGGAATGGCAGTCAGCTGTGTTACCATCTGGGAAAGAAGCACTGAAGTGCTATTTATATGTAAACCTTTTATTTTTTTTTTTTTTTTTTAAAGAATTGGTAGCATTCCTAAAGAAGTGATTACAATTCTGTAATAAATGTTGGTGTCAAAGGATGCTGCAAATAGTATTACAGCAACAATTAACATGAGCCCAACTATCGCCTCATTTACTTTTAAGGTAACTTCTTCAGACACTAGAGCAGTGAGGGGAACATCAGATCAGCTTATGTGTATGGCAATAAATCCACTGTGTTGCATAAACACTCCATTTGACACAGAAGAGGACAGTGCAGACTCTTCTCTATCTCAGCAGAACTTATCCATATGTATTGCAGTTACTCTTTCAATTCAATGTGGTAATCACTTAAATATCCTAATTGGCTAATTTTATTATTGCGTTCACTGTTAATGTGCTAATTGTTTTATTTCTGGGAAAGCTGTAAAAAATGCTACTTTATATTGATTTATTTATCTTCTGCTCCATTTAGCTTTATTACAATATGGTTTGATTTCATTCTGTATTTCAGGAAATCATTATCATACATGAATATTTTAGTGAAGAAGGGTAGGGGCAGAGCAAAAAAGGGAGAGGTGCCATTATACAGAAGAGAGACAAATACAAGGTAGAAATTGGTGTTCAAGTGAATTTCTTTTGTTGTCAGAACATGTCTGGCTGCATTTCATTCATTTAGTTTCCATGCAATAAAACACAAAAATAAAAAGCCAATCACTACAAACTCTCTAGGGGTTTACTGTCCTCATTTCTGGCCAACACAGCTCAATTGCCTCTTTACTTTCTTGAAAGCATCAGCCCTTTGAAAAGGCTCATATAGCTGTGCCTAATTGCTGAGACTCTGCACAGCCCTGAGCTGTGGCAGGGAATTAGCTCCCCAGAGCCAGAATGCTTTCCTTTGGGGGAAAGCAAGGGAGGAACAGCTTCTCATCAAGATGGCACCAGGTGAAGGTACAGAAACGTCTAAATCCCATCTGGGAAGTCCAGCTCCCTCTATTAGAGGCAGAAATTCATACAAAACTGATTCATCTGCCTGTTTACTATGTTTTTGCTCTGCTAATTATTGTGATGGCTGTGTTAGTTGCTCCACAGGCCAGTGCTAAGACTTTTAGGGGTGAAAAGAAAGTAAATGCTAAAGATAAGCTTCAGTTCCAAAAATAAAGGAATGCTTATGCTTAAAATTGAGACCACACTGGCTGTAGGTCTGCAGCATTTTCCTCATTTTGCATTTAAAAACTTGGAGTAAGACCCATGGCTTTGTCTCATCAATTGTAAGTAATTCTAGGAACGCTATTCAGCTTACAGCATTTGTGGAAGTTGCACAGGTTTATCTTGGTTCAGAGCTATTAATATCTATCAATATAGTTAATGGCTCATTCTTGTCTCTTTCTGATATGGGAGAGGAAGAAAGTGTGTTCTGACCTCTGTAATTTCTCTCTTCCATTGCAGCACATCCTAAATTCTCCACATGCCTAATTTCTAAGTAGTCCAAATCTTGTGGTTTTGAATTTTCCTTTTACTCATGGAAATAAGGAAGGAATTTGAATTCACTGAACCACAAAACCATTAAAGAACCAAATACAGCGTTTGGAAGGGTCAGCTGGATAAAAACTAGACTTGAATATCCAAATAGCAGAGAATGTTCTTCTCAAATGCTTTCTTTTTAAGTTACCAAATAGGAGGAAAGGGCCTCTTTTAATGAGAATATATTTGCCAGTTTTATAACTTACTGGTTAAAAGACACATTTTTAAACTGTGTTGCCTGTTTTATCATCACAAACATCCCCTTTACATGACCTTAGAGATGCCTCATTGCCTTTCTTGCAGTGAGTGGACTTTCCATGTCATCTCTGATGAATCTTTAGAGTTTCTCTTTTTGAGAGTTTTTGGCTTCATTCTCTGAACTAGATATCTGTCCTCTCTCAGAAGTCCTTTTCAGCACTAAAACATAGTGGTAGGTTTTCCTAGAAGTCAGGGAGGTTTGGGCAAGAAGTTTTCAGGATTAAATAAACTGTGCTCTGTCTTCCTAACTATATCGAGCATACTTCTGCCCATTGTTTTTCTTTATCATTGTGCCTTTTAATGAAATGTGTGGAGGTTTAAAATCTCAGATGAAGCGATTTGGGTAGGGGTGCAACCAAGTTCACTCCTGAGGCTATTGAATCTCTCTGAGAAAGCTTTCTGTGGCCTTTAGCAAGACTAGAAACTTGTGGAAAGGATGCTGTTCAGAGACTTTGAAGTAAAGGTGGGTGCCTACAAGCCTTTTGTGAATTTTGAAGAGCCTTCTACCGGCCTCCCTCTGTACTGTATTGCAGTAAAAGAAATCTTTGCTTGCAAAGGAAGCAACTTTATTTCTACCCAGGGCTTACATGCTTAATGTGTGTTGTCTATTCCTAAAATGAAGTTTCAACGGTATGTGCAGCTTCTATCCACAGTAGCTGTCTATCACTTGAAAGAAGGCTTTAATTAACAGAACCCTAATTTTAATGAGGTACTGAGCCATGACCTTGTAAATTCTGTGGCACAGAGAATCACTTAGTTCAGGTTCACTTGTAACAATCTTAGCAGCACGGTGTGTTTTATGACTGTTTAACACATTTTGATGTTAATCTAGGAACCCTTTCTGGAGCAACTGTGTTCTTTACCTTGTAAGCATATTTTGAATTAATTGTGTTAAGGTTTTAAAGCATAACTGTTACTTGCCTTCTGATCAAAATGTCTGGTATGTCTCAACTATTCACCCTGGGCCTCCAGGTGGATTCACTGCTCTCAAATCCTTTACAAAACTGTCTTTGCTGCAGTACCTAGGCCAGGGTAGGTATTATTTTTGCAGAAAGCGCTCACGTTTAACAGCTGCAGCAAAGTAAACAGGTTATGCCATTTCCATTATCTTCTCCTCCTGTGACTTGGGGAATGTGCTGTGCAGGAGGAAAGGGCAGTTTCGGTGGTGTGGTTGATGCTCTGGCTGAGATGTGCTAATTTAAATGTGCTGCACTTGACACAAGACCAGAAGGTGGGAAGTGAGGCATCCTCACATTTCTGTATCCTCACATCTGAGCCAGCCCATTGTGACTGATCCAAAGTGACAGCAGCACACTGAGCTGCTTTAACCTGCAACGAGCTCTGCCTGCTTCCGAGGGGCAATTCCAGCATGTGGAGACACAAAGACATATCTACAAGGTGCCTTTCCCTGAAAATGCTGCGTGGGGTGAAGATGGTGGCTCTGCAGCCGAGTGAAAATGTTCCCTTTGTGGGAGGGATGGCCCTGGGGCAGCAGTGCCTGCTGCTTTCCCTGCTGTTTCCCAGAGCCCTCGCTAAGCAGAGCATGTAGGGGAATTTAAGAATGAATCCCCATGTGAAAGGGGGTTTTTTCTCCCTCTTTTGAAGTATTACCACTTACAAGAAGCCATTCAGGTTGTCGTGAATGTATTTTTAACAGGGACGTTATAAAGACCGGGCTCCCCCATGGAACCAAGAACCAGAAAAGTTGAAATAGTTCCCTGTCAATGGAAATGGAGCACCATTCTGACAGATTTTAAACACTAAATATACAGCTGTTTATCCATAGCAAAATAGGAAATTGATAAGACTCAAAGCATGGAGTATACTTTTTCAGGCAATAATCATGCATTAAACTGAATTTTTATTATTTCATAATCCAAATGGCCCAGTATTTAACTGGATTTTTTAAACTATTCTGGACCTTTGGTAGCATTTTTAAAAAAGACTGAGTAGAATCAAAAAGTTTTGGGTTGGAAGGGACCTTACAGACCATCTGGTTCCAATCCCCTTGCCATGGGCTTCATAGGGACACCTTCCCCTAAACCAGGTCTCTCAGAGCCCCATCCAGCCTGGCCTTGAACACTTCCAGGGATGGGACACCCACATCTTTTCTGGGCAACCTGTACCAGTGCCTCACCAGCCTCACAGTGCAAAGTTTCTTCCTAATTTCTAATCTAAACCCATCCCTTCCATTTGCAGCCATTCCCCCTTGTCCTATCAGTCCATGCCCGCTTGTAGCCCCCTTTAGATTCTGGAAAAGCCCCTAAGGTCTCCCTGGAGCCTTCTTTTCCCCAGGCTGAATGACCCCTCTCAGCCTGACTTCAAGGAAAAGTTGCTCCATCTTCATGGTCCTCCTCTGCGCTCACCTCAGCATGACCACATCCTTGTGCTGGACACCCCAGGTCTGGATGCAGCACTGCAGGGGCAATTGCACCAAAGCAGAGCAGAGGGGCAAAATCCCATCCCTCACCTGCTGCCCACCCTGCTTTGGGTGCTACACAGGTGTTTTCTGGGCTGCCAGTGCACATCACTGAGTCATACTGAGTTTCTCACTCCTCAATACTCCCAATTACTTCTCTTCAGGGTTGTTCTCATTCTGTTCTCCACCCTGTACTTATGCTTGGGATCATGCTGACTCATGTGCAGGAAATATGTTTTTGGCAAATTGATATGTTATTTAATATCTTACTGATTCATTAATGTTATGTGAGCAGATAACATTATACCCATCTCTATGTTGCCAGCATTCACACTTGAAGTTTGAACTTCTGTTTGCATTTTTTAAAAATGCTCATTTCGTAACACCGGATTTCAGCATAATTGTTTGACTTCCCCATCAACCTCTATTTCATATTATCAAGGAGCTCCATTCCGAGAATTTACCTGGTGCTTTTGTTCAGATTATTGGTAAATTGACTTGTACAAAGATCAGTAAACGATGAGAATAATTTTATTTGAATCTAAGTAGTCTTCCTGTTCAAGGACTGTTCAAAGGAAACTTAGATCAGCATTCAAGTTACTATTCAGACTCTGTTTTTTTAAGTGATGGTACATTTTCACTGTCTTGTCCTACTCATCTTGAGATGAGAATGTAGAATTAGACCTTCTGGTATCTGTGGTTTGTACCACAAATAAATGTAACTCTATCCAACTCATTCACCAGCTGGTAATTGAAAACATCAGCAATAGTTTCCATTTTAGTAGCAAGCTCCAACAGTTTTGTTTGTGGATTGGGGTTTTTGTTGGGTTTTTTTTCCTCCAGAATTTAGCGGAAGTGAATGTGCATTTACTTAGGCAATCCCATTTCAAGGGATGTTATTAGGAACTCCTTTTTTGGAAGAGTCAGTGCGTTCTTCTTGGACCTGAACCCTTGCTGAACACTAAGAGCTACTCAACTAGTTTTTACAATCTGTTGTCCTGTAAAGTAATAAATGGCCCAAATTTTCTACACACTAATTAAAATTCCATTTCTCATGAATTCCTTAATTGAGAGCAAGTCATTATGTGCTTTGTTGATTCTTAAGTGCAAAGATAATTGCAATGGGCAGCATGAAAGTGGTTTGATTATTGCCTGTCGACTCTTGTGAATTCTAATAGGTCTAATTGCATAGCATCAATTCATCATCTCAGCATCACTTTTTATTATTAGCTCTCTGAATTGTAATGTGCTCATAAAGAAGTGTAGTACTATATCAAGGATGACATGGTACCTGGCCTATTGCAATTTCCCTTCCTTTCCTAATGTTACTATTGAAATTTTAACTTTATTATATGGTTCCCCTTTCCAGAACTACTTTAAAATTTGTCTCCATGAAGAAAATAATACTGTCTTTCTCTGAATTTGCATTTATAATTCCTCTGCTAAATGAGTTAATCCTTTTTTTTTTTACTTTCCTAAATCGTTCCCATAAATCCTGACCATAATGTGTTGGCTACAAAACATCTATCAAAAGCTTTATGACAGGGTTCTTTGTTATTGCTGAACAGTATTTAAATGATGAGAACTCTAATGAGGTGAAGTTCCCAACAAAATTTCTGTTGGTTGAGAAGCAGGGGAAGAGGAGCACTTGGTTGTATTAGAATTTCATTCTGTGGGAATTTTGGAAGGGGGATTGGTTTTGTGGGTGTCCTTTCTTCTTTTTTCTTTGTTTTTTTGTCCCTAAAGCCAAGGCTATTGGTTTAGAAAATCTTGAAGATGGCTGAACATTACTAGAGAGGAATTCAAAATATTCTAGTTAAAGGTTGAAATGTTCTGGATTAGTAATTTTAATAGGTTTCACTGCAAATATGCAGAAAAATCCTAACTTCTGTGAAAGACGAAGTCTCTACTAAGCCAAATATTTAAATTATAATCCATTAACACTATCAGCACTAACACAGGGTAAAAGTTTCCTTTTGAGTTTTTTAAAAATGAAAAGATGCCTTCGTACTTATGCTAAAGCTTTGCCTTTTTCTGGAGCTTCAAAGTGTGGTGAAATTATCATCCAAGATTCCTCATCCTTGGCCTCTTCCATCTGGTATCATCCACAGACTTCTAGAAGCACCAACAGCCAGTGCTGCAAAGTGATTTTCCGAGTCACACTGCAGCTCAGGTGGGTTTTAGCACTTGACTGTGTAAATGGCACTGAGGAAGCAATTGCATTTACCTTTTCCAGTGTGTTGCTTTCAGGCCCAGGATCCATGTTGAAAACACTCCTGTGTGTTAGGTTGGGTTTGCCTTGATTAGTATCAAGCATTGGGCTTGCTTTGGAGACAAAAAGTGCAGTGGTCTCACAAGAACATGTGAAAGCACATGTCTGTGTATGATTGCCTTTCCTGCTGTCTTGCCCAACATGGTTTTGCTCGCTTGACTGTATGTTGCTCAGCTGGCAAGGTCAGCCCATTGGTTTGCTGCTTCACGTGCTCCAATTTCTTGCGCTTCGTGAACAATAAGAGCTGACATTATTCTTGAAGGAATTGCTTTCCCTGTGAAAATACCAGTTTGTCTTTCCGACAACTCACGCAAGGGGAAATGGTGCTGTGAAGTACAACTTTGCACACAGACTTCTAGAAAGTGCCCCTAATCCTCAGGATGCTGCTCAAGTAGATAATGTGATTTTGCAGACATTTCCTCTTTTCCTGGATAAATGACGCATTGAGCTTATGGGCACTGCAGGTGGCAAAATAACTATTTTGCTTTGTTAACAAGTGCAGTGGAATTTACAAATATTATTCTCAGTATGGTTTCCCAGAAATGAAGCAATTCCCTTCAGCAAGGGACGGTCTTGGGTTTGGAAATGGCATGTGGTTCTGGCACTTGTCACCCTCATAAGTCTTGCCATCTCCACATTAGGTTTTTTCCAAAGGTAGTGCTGCCATTTCTAGCCCCATTCTTTCTGGTTTCCAGTTCCTAAACCCCAGTATCTTGTTTGAGTGACTTGAATTGGAAATTCTCCACTGGTGATTATTGTGAAATGCTTGTGACAGGCTAGTGTGCTACACTATTACTGAATGAGTAAGTTGACTTTATTTCCATCTGTGTTTCCTTTACAGAAAGTCGAAGCTCAAGAATGTCCTTCAGCTGCTCTTTTAGCTCATTACATGATTTCTAGAAGGTTGTTTAAGTACATTTTTCTCAATTGAGCTGAACAAGAGGTGACACCAGTGTTTCTCTAAGGGCTCTTCCTAGTGACATTGACACAGTGAACGTTAGCAGTGCAATAAGCCTCAACAAGTTGCTAACAGTTCACTTTGCAATACATTTTTCTATCTTGAAAACAAATAGTCTCACTGTTTCTTTTTTCTGTGTGTTTGCTCATGCTGCAAGTTCAACTGTTTACAACTTACACTGATGCAAAACACTCTCAAGATGTTTGTCAAAGCTTGTTTTTCACTTGGAACCGCAGGAGTATTACATACTGTGGGAAGTATCATATCACATTTTTTGCTAAATATCCTTGTTGGATGCATTTCATGTACCTACTTAGCTTTTGTGTCTGCCAGCAATTCTGAGCAGGTTTGCTGGTGACTTTTAGCTCCTTTCCACCTCAGTGGTGCTTATGTGTGGTGTTGGTGAGCTGAGCTGTGTTGTAAGCAGCCCTGGCCTGCCATGAGCCACATCCTGCTGCCCCCATCAGCAGAGGTATGAGCTGATGGGAAAATTGTGAACTTGGGCTCAAATGTAAGGAGTGCTGAGAACAAGCAAGATGTAACAAGTCATGGGCTGTGTCCTGTTTGCACTGTGCAAAGGCTCTGCGTGGGTGGCATGAAGTGGTGTTAGGGCAATCCTACCTCCATCATACTCCTGCTCACCCAAGCAAAGGGGCTGCTCTCTGTCTTGATCCAAGACTTACATTTACTTAGTTCTGCTAAAATAGTAGTTGGGTTTATTAACAGTATAAATTAGCCTCTTTTCTTTTGAAGTATTCATAGAAGTAATAGCTGTTTATTACAAAGCATGAAGATAGCAGAGTTGAAGCACTGAAGTTCTTCTCTAATTCTGTTATTTTTTTCTCTGTTCATATCTGTAGCATAGTCTGTGCAATCAAGTGTCTTTCTATTTCCCTCCTCCCTCTAGGACCAGGCTTGCTTGTGCCCTGCCTCCATCATCTGCTGGGTTTGCTTTCAGGATGGATTGCAGAGCCCAGGATTCCAAGTGATAATATTTGTCTCGTTGCCAGCTGATGAAACGAAACTATCTTTCAAACTAGAGAGCATCCTCTGGGGAAGAGGCGGGAGGAGAACAGTCAGAGGAATTTTTCTCGCCATGTACAGCAGTCTCACAACTTGGTGTCTGGAAGATGTTGATATCAGGAGGGTGCTTTACAGTGGTTTCAGCCACCTAAAATTAAAATACAATTGATGATAGAAAGTGAGATTCCTCTTCTAGGCAAGAAGTCTCATGCTACGGTTCAAAGAGCTGTCCAGTTATTTCACTTATCGCAGTTCTGTGAAGCAATTAAAGTGGCACTGCCAACTGGAAATCTAGTAATCTTTTAAAAATGAGTTGGGCTGACTTTTGGGTGCTGCTTCATGTGTTCCTGTTTCCACTGACTGTGTTTGACTGAGTTTGGGAGAGAGGTGGCGATAGTAAACTTAATTTTTCCCTCTTTTTGTTGTTTTGTGATGGTCTTATAGGTATAGCAGGGCAAACCATCTGTAAAGGAACTGACAGTAGACAAAGATCTATTAAATGCAGCTTGCTAAAAGTACAGAAGAGAAATACTTAAGGTCAAGTAAATTAAAGACTATGTTTTTCTTGTGAACGTAAAAAGGCAGTAAGAGCAAGATTTTTCTGTGATGCCCTTTAAAAGATGAAATTATAAGTGTGCATTCCTTCATCCTGAAGGTGTGCTCTCATATCCTCTGCTGGTGTTTGGATCCTTTTTACCTTTCAGCAGTAGTCTCACTGATTTCTGAGATTGCTCCCAGGCTCAGAAGCAGTTTGCCAGTTTGGAGCTAAAATCACAGTGTTTATTGCCATGAGGAAAATACAGTACTCTCTGTATAGAATGGACTTCTGTAGCACAGTGTAAATGAATCCTCAGCTCTCTCTTTCTAAACTAGGATTTAATGTACTTTAAAACATATTTAATAGTTTCAGTCTTTTAACTTCTAACCTTCTCCTACATCTGCATCCACTTGGATTTGAGAGGTGGTAAATGGTACCAAGAGGCTGCACAAGGCTCTCCTATCTGTATTGCAAGAGCTGTATTGCATTGTTTGTGGCAAGAGAAATACTGAACTTTCCCTGCATGGATTCCAGTGTTCAAATGTGAAAGTCAATCAGGCTGATTTAGCTGCCACTTGTTTCTTTAGAAGACACAGGGAGAACCTGTAATTTTACCACCTTTTTCTGTTTTTCTTAAAGAAGACATGCAAAATCCTTAACAAAGCATCTAATTTCTGCCGTGAGGGATGTGTAGATTAGAGAAGTATCAAATGAGAACCATGTGTTCCAGTTTCTGAGGTGGAAAAAGTTTGTTTATCCTCAAGAAAACATCCAGAAATAGTAAATGAAAAAAACAAATGTGGTTACTTTTTGTAATGTGCTGCCCTTAAGGAAAAGATGCACCAGTGAAGCTATGAATATAATAAATTTTGCCTTGAAACTCTAAATCATATTTTGCCTCTTGAAGAAGCCTATAAAACTTCCTATTTAGGACACAATTATTTCAGTCTTTTTAAAAACCTTTTTATCTGAATTGATCTGATTAAAAAAATTGTATCCCGTCAATGGGCAGATAAAACCAATGCTGGCAGTTTCCCCTCATTTCACCTGAGGTTACTCTACTGGTAATGTGTGATTCATTGTTGTTCAGTTTGGTCTTCTGAAAACTTTCTGCTATAATCACCAGTCCTTTCAAATGAAGATCAGTATTTTGTAAGCTTTTATGATGATATTCTTAAATTCTACAGGAAGGACAAAGTATTTGAGTGATGCAATAGTTTCATGAGGGAAGAAAGCCTTGAATTGGCACAGTGTCTGGGGATCTGCTTGAATTTAAGATGTCCCATGGCCATGGCAAACATGAGGTGTTGGATTGTTGTCTTATTCTTGGGATGCCTTCCTTTGTTTCAACATCCCTACAATGAACTTGAATGAATAATAACGAGCATTTTAGAAAGAAATGTGAGAAGTTATCAAAACAGAGTTTGCATAGGAAAAATCCTTCAAATAGGAAAGAAAGAGCTTTTGCTATGGCCTGTGGTTAAACTATCAGAGCAGTCTTAGCACTGTTCAGCACTTGGAGAAAAGTGGAAGAATTTCAGTTCTGAGTGTTAATATCTTCTGGATAAAAGTAGTGTGGTACTGTGTGTTGGAGTGAGGCTAAGTGAGGTTTTTTGTGGATTTTTTTTTGTGGATGGTTGAGGTTTCTTGGTTTGGCTTTGGTTTGGTTTAGTTTTTTTATTTTGTTTTGTTTGTTTGTTTTTTATTTTCTCCTATGTCCTAAAAGGCATATTTGTGCTTCAACTGTGCAATACACCAGAAGAGTTAACTAAGTCCACTTTAACAGAACCAGGCTGGATACTGAGAGCAGACAAAGTGTGACAAGGGGTCTATGCTTCGAGAAGCTGAGACCATAAATTAGCTTATTTTGATTTCTGTGCCTCTGTAATTAATCCAATTCCAAAACTAGAACTGAAGTTAGCTTAATCACCATTTGCATTTTTATGACTTGATTTGTGTTGCATGTGTTTTGGGGTAGAATTTGCAAGATTCTCTACTGAATCAAGAATCATGAATCAAGAATCAAGTGGGATTAAATATCACTTGAATTTACCTGGCTGGTGTTATAGCCTGCACCAGGCTGTGTATTTCGGTGTAAAATTTTTATGGCATGGTAGACTGAAACTCTGTCTTAGTGTCTGAAGAATAAACACTCTCCATTTAGGGCAAGCAAGTTTACTTTTGAGTGTTGAAAAGTCTTTTGACTTATCTAATGAATCAAACCCAAACTCACTCACGAACATTTTTTGCTGTTCAGTATAATGGCAATAGAGAATCTTTGTGGCTCAGGCTTTCCTACGTGTAGCAAACATAAACCAAAAGACAGATTAAGACATTTTTGTCCATAGCCTTGTCCACTTGCAAAGAATAATAGTCAGTGAAAGGAGGAGAGCATCGCTTGGGTCAAGGGGGTCACTTGGTATGTGTTTGATGAGCCTCTCAATGAGGAGGGTGCTTGGCTGAGCTCCTCTGCTGCTGCTGCAAAGTGAGGTTTGCTCCAGTGTGTGGAGGACGAAATCTGCTTGGGGCAGCATAATTTTATCTCTTCTGTTTTTCCTAGGTATATTAAGGTCTTTATTTAGGTAGGAAGGTAGGGAACAAGGATAACATTTGAACATTTCTGCTTCAAATTCTTCCAGTCCAGATTAAAAAAGAAACCAGAAATAACGTGTTGTGAATGTCATACTTTCATGTTCAGTCTTGTCATGTTCATTTCATGTTCATTCGCATCACACTATGAATATCCCAAATGGAGCTGTTGCCCTTTAGCTTTACATGTAGGCAGTTATTTCCATGCAAGTTGTAAGGCTGTCTGTCTAGCCACTGCTTTGACGTCTGTCATCGTGGCACTAAATTGCTTTGTAAAACCTATTACTTTGGGATATAATATAGTGTCTCTTAATTGCACCACTTGCTTCTCCTGCCTGAACAGAGCCCACTTTTGTTTCCGACCTTAATGGTGAGGCCCTGATGGCAGAGCGATGCTGTGAGCTCGGTGGTGGGAGGGCAACTGCTCTGGGGTTACACAGACATACTTGGGCCTTGTATTTCATGACAAGCACGAGTGCCAAAAAGGCTTGGGCTGTGACTTGTGTGCCTGAATTCTCTGGCCGGCTGTCGAGGCAGTGGTGTGAGCATTGCAAACAAGCTCTCTGTGTTTTTCAGCTTCCCACGGATGCTGAGCCATCGCGCCCTGCTAAATGCAGCCTATTGAACGCAAACCGCTGCGGCTCGGCAAACCCTTCGCCTCTCCCTTTGGGAATATTGTTTTCTGACTGTCTGTGCTGTCTTGTTGTCAGGATATATGCCTAACCCACAACGAGGGATGCTGGTTAATAATTTACAATAAATATATTCTTTACCTTTCCTTGGCAGACAATGCCATTTAGGTGAAAAATGGCTTAAGTATTTTACACAAATGACTTCTAGATGTCATAGCTTTTGCAGCTAATGAAACATTTTTTTGTGTTCACCCAAAACAGCTAATTAATCACTGAAGGCAGCTATAAAAGGTACAAAGTTCAGATTGAGCAGTGCTTTTTGCCTCAAGCCTACAAAGCTGAGACTGACTCTTTAACTGCTGATAAATGCAATGTTTACCTATATTAAGCAGAGAAATGCTTTCGAACTGTGGAGTTGTGTCATATGTAGTCACACACAGCATTCCGTGATCTATAAAAGACATCTTACACTTACAATATTCAACTCTGCTAATCTACTTTTGGAGACCCAAAATTAGACTGTGGCCTTGTGGCTGAGCTTAAATTAACAGTTGTTTCTTGCACACTGAAAATGCACATTTTATGTGCAAGTGCATGTAGCTAGAAATAGAAAATGAACAAGCTGAGTGATTTGTATACCAAAGCATTAGGCTGCATTATTATCCCTATGAATAATAGGGATAGCCAGTAAGTATGAATATCTGGAGGTAATTCCATTTCCCACCAACTGAACCCCAGCTATCCCTTTTCAGCAAAAATATGGTGGGTGCTTATTGTTCAAATCAATCAATAATATTTACAAATGGAGCCCTCAATACTCTGAATTTTTATTAGTTTTTTTTTATTCAATAGCACACACAGTGCAGTACCTTTCCTTCTTGAAATTCATATGGTTCCCTGTGATTGACAGGGTACAGCTTCATTATGCAGTTGGCTGGATGGGCTGATTATGGCTATGAATGTGGGAATGGGGTGAATGAGGGAAATGTGTAATTGATTCTGGCCATGGCTCATTAACAGTGTGAATGCACCACGCTCACATCTGTAAGGCAAGGAATGAGAGAAACTTATTTGTACTTTTTCAGTTGTTTGGAAAAGCTCACTGTGCTAATATTTTTGCCATCTAATGTCCCATTTTCAAAGAATTAGGGAAGAGTAAATTACATTGAAAGTAATTTATGTCAGCCCTTCAGGTTGGTTTTTGAAGCCCAGTCACTTGTCTTCATCCTTTTCAATTGGAAGTTGTGTTTCATCCCTGTCCATGCTGTTCTGCCCTTTCTCTATAGCAGTGCAGAAAACTCGTGTGAAAAATAGCAAGTTGGTGTATGGACTGACATTTTTGGGAAAAAAGACCACAGAAAACAAGCCTTATCAGCCTTTTTACACATAAAATTTGTACTCTAAAGCAGTTGTAGTCTCATTTCTGAACTGTCTCCTTTCCCTGTTAAACACTGTTTTAAACCAACAGCTTCATTAGCATTAAAAGCAGTTTGATCCATTGCTGTGGCCTGCATCCCAGATGAGGTTATGCCTTGCCTGGGGGCTCTCCACCTCAATGTACTATTAAAAATGTAAGCAAACATCTCTGCTCTGTGTACACAAAGTGATTTACGAACCCATGGATTGCAGCTTTCTTTTTAATGAAGTTTCCTATCAGTGTGCTTGGCTGGAAGACTGACCACAGTAAATCAGCAGCTTCACAGCAGTGCTGGCAGCTTCATTTGACATTAAAGTTAACATACTACAAATGATGAGTGTGGCATTCTCTGAGTGCTGACTGTTCCCTGTTTTGATCTGTTTACTTGGTTTTGAGGACCAAAAAAGGTGTTTTGGTCTTTGGGAATTGTTTGCATCCCTAACTCCTGCTTGACCTCACTGAGGAGTGCTCAGACCCCAAAGGGTGCAGAAGCTACAGGAGTGAACAGGAGCCAGCTCTTCCAGCCAAACTCAATCTTTTTGGAGTTTCTCTACATTTGCCCCAATTTCAAAGTCCACTGGTGATGCGACCAGTTTTGTTTCATGCCGTGGTGCCCACAGTGTACCTTCAGCCCATGGTTGTGCCCATCCCCACAGCTGCTGCTCCCACCTGCCTTCTCTCTGTGGACAGTTTGCCTTCTCTGGTGAAACTGATCCCTCTGTATGAGTCCTGTGACAATCCTTTCTGATGTGTTTTCCTTCAGAAAGGCTGTGCTCTTCTTGAGGGTGGATCCTTGTTCTGGCCCAGTGTGGAAGGTGCCCGCTAGGGCTTGCAATTCCATGGTTGTCCTTGCCAGCAGCGCTGGAAGTTTACCTTTGAGGCTGGCCAGAACAGGAGGGCAGCAGCTCTGCCCTGAATTTTCTTGTGGACAAATGTCTGTAGACCTTCCCTATGGCACATATTCCTCCATCCTCCAGCTCTCTTCAGGGGATAATGAGTAAGCAGAAAGAAAGCTTTATTGTGATAGACAAGCTTGAAGTTTGACACAGTCTTTGTTGATATATTAAAAATAAATGGTGCTACTTCAGCCTGTGAAGTCTGATTCTGCATGGGCTGACAGAGGGGGACGAGCTGTTTTCTTTTCTGCTTTGTTTCCTGTGTAATCTCAAAGGGTTTTGCCCACCTGGAAACCTTAAGATATTTTGGAATAGCTTGAGCAGAATAATGTGTAGTTTAGGAAACGTATTGATACACAGATTTTATTGACAAAGTACAATAATAAAATTATTATTTCCCTGTTTGTCTGCTGACCATGAAGCACTGGCATATTAGTAATGCTGCTCTGCTAATAAAATCCTTATCATGTATTTCAGAATAATAATGTGCCAAAGAAAAGCATTTTTTGCCAATAATATGTTGTAAACAATTACAGTAGTTGTGATGTTTTATAAACCAATTCATAGAATGCTTTGTGTTGGAAAGCAACCTTAAAGATCATCTAGTTCCAAAGCCCCTACCATAGGATGCTTTCCAGATCAGGTTGGTCAGGGCCCATTCAATTCATAACCATCTTCTGTGTCCTGCTGTCTAAAGAGCCTTCTGTGGTAGACTTGGAAAAATTAAAGCATAAAAGCTAATAACTGCATTAAAGGTTACCTATTTACATGAAGTGTCTGGTGCAGCAATGGAGGATTGCTGATGAGGTGCTACAAAAATGCTAAATTGCAAAAGTTCAAAAAAAGATTTTAAAAAATTTTGTATTTATTGAGCAGTGACTGTTTAAAACAATGTTTAATAATGAAAGACTAAAGGAATGGAGTTAAAGATTTAGTGAGTGAAAGGCATCTAGAAATTATACTGTGAGAGTTTTATGCAGAAATAACCGGGCAAGAATTTGGTACTTGATCTGTTCCCCAAAACTCCTTCTGGCCTTTAAGTAATCAGTGAATAATTCAAGCCATTATACTTCAAGGAGCTGCACTGTCAAATGCAAGAAACTCAGCCTTAGCTGAAAAAGGGAAAGGTTTTTGACTCTTTTCTTTTGTTATTCACCCTTTACACATTAATTTTAAGTTGATTTTATAGTCATTCCTTTATTTGCTTGTTGGCTGGTGGGTGTTGTGAATTTCAAATTCATCATAATACCTCTAATCTTGGCCTGTAAATGTAGAATGAACTTGACTGAGATGGGATTCGTGAGTATATTCCTCTCCCTGTAGAACTGTAGAATCACAGAGTCATTTAGGTTGGAAGAAGACCTCTAGGGTTATCAAGTCCATCTGGTAACCCAGACTGCCAAGTCCATTGTTAAGCCATGTGTCTGGCCCAGTAATTAAAGTCCACCTGTTGGTAAAATAAAAAACAAGAAAAAAAGTCAACAGAAGTTTTTTTTCTTTCTCTGAAGTTGTGAGCACTTTCAGATAGAAATGTTCCTTGGAAAGTTTCAACCTCCAGGAAACTGCTGTAGTCATGAATGGAAATTATAGTCTTTGCTAATGGAAGTACTCACAGAACCTTATCTGTGCACACAGAAGCAAATTTTAAACCAGCTCTTTCCTTCTTTCACGTACTTTCCTAATAGTTCTCACTTTATGATGGTAGCTAAAACACGTGTAAGAGTATAACTCTTTTCTGAGCTCACAGGTTGTTTTAGTGTCCTGCTGTCATGCTGCTCCTCAGTGGGTAAAGACTCAACGCCTACCTGATGGCTCAGTTGTAGCAGGGTTCTCTGGAGTAGCTCTCTGGCAGCTGTGACATTCAACAGCAATTATCCAACCTGTCCATCTTGCTCCCACAACTGGAGAAAATTACTGTGATCAAAACGGAAAGAAGAGTAGTCAACCTTCTATTTATTTCTCAGGAGGGGGGTTATCTGCAGCAGTTGGGAATTGTAGCTCTTGCAGGTTTCCATTTCCATCACAGCGGATTCCTCGGTGTTTCTGGGCACTGGGAATCAGACGTGGTTTTAGTTGCTGATTTATCAATAGTTTGTGGCTAATGTATAGAAAAATTTTGGAATTTTTCAGAACATTATGGCTCAGCATAAAAGCCACCTTTTAAGTAGCAGAGAGCAGGGGTTGACCAACAATGCCCAAGTTAAAAGAACCCCAAAAAACAGTGTACATTTTAATGTTAGTTTGTCCATTTTCCCTTGTGCTTTGGCATATGTTGGATGGAAGTCATCAAAACCAGCTTGGACAAAGAATAATGGTGTTAATGCTGTAGGATTTGTGAGTAAATTAAAATATTCTGGAATGTAGCAACAGCAGATGTCGCTTGGAAACCTGACCCAGATGGGACAGAAACACAACCTGACCAAGGGACCAGCAGTACTGCCTTTGAAAGCATTGGCTTAATTCCGGTTTGTGCAACATTGCAAAAAAAAAAAAAAAAAAAAGTTGCCACTGTTTATTTCTGCTATATATTGTGGGAAATTATAAAGAAATGCAAAAAAATACATCTTCCCCCCTTACTCCTTTTATTATGTTCACATATACTATAGAAGAATGATGTTTAAAAAGTAAATGTGCTTTGTAATAGTTGGGGGGATAGGAAGGGGGGAGATAAAAAAAAAGATGGTACCTTTTAATTTGTAGATTTCTTTTCAAGACTTTTTTACTCAAAGCTCTTAAATTCATTTTTCTTATAGCACTTTAGAGACTTTGATTGATTGCAGCATCTGATTTTGATGAGTCCAAAGGCATCATGCTTAAGATGACTGTGCTTTCTCTTTTTGCTTGTTATAAATTTCTTCAAACAGAATATTTTGTTTTATTGCATGGCATCTCCATCTGGTCTGATGTGAGAGGAACGCACATTTTTTGAATAACCAACACATTCCTGAGTCACAACTTTTCTTCTTTTCAAATGGCTGCTGAGAAAAAACAAAGATGACCTGTTTATCATCAATGATGGGCTGAGGTTCTGTGTAGTGAACTTTCCCAGTGAGTGAACTTCAAGGAGTGAGAACAACTGTTTCAAAGTTCTACAGTATTTACAGCTGTAGAGGCCTAAAGACTTAGAGGATTTGTGCAAACATTTAATCTCTCCTGCATGTGCATTGCAGTAGACATGTGACAAGCAATCATTACATCTTCCTCGTTTTTTTCTTTAGTCCAGGTTCTTCAAAATTTAGCCTTACTGTTTTATATTTAATTATTGCACAGGTAGGTTATTATGTGTTTCCCAGTCATATACCTTTGCTTGCATTGTTATTCCTACCCTTGTGTACAGTTACAGTACCAGATTGGATTGATGTGTGATAGAGCAGCATCTTCAATGTTTCTTTATCTTCTGTTTTTGTTCACTGCAGATGTGATCCATACTGTTGGGCCGATTGCAAGAGGTCATCTCACCGAGACTCATAAAGAAAACTTAGCAAGCTGCTATAAATCCTCTCTGAAACTGGCAAAAGAAAACAACATCAGATCAATTGTAAGTATTGTGGGAGAACACATTATTGTTTTTTCCAATTTGGATCTTAGTTTCCTTGATGTGGAATAATTATGACTGTAATCTTCCAGACACATTTCGTGCTGTTTGTGTTGTGAAAACCCAGGGAATTAGACATGATTTGGCCAAAACAATTGCTAGGTGAAAGGGCTAAGCTTATTTTAGGAGTTAGGGAGAGCGTGCGTGGGTAGTAGGAGTACAAGCAGCTGTCTCACTAGAGAAGGGAGGAAGCTGGTCCCATGGCTCATTCTTATACTGTATTATTTATTAAAATAGAAGTCACTGGTCAGGAGGATAATTCCATGCAGAATAGCCTCCTAAATAGCTGAGAAGTGATTAATTTGTTGCTTATTCTTCCCATTGATGTTTTTTCCCAAAAATAACTGTATTGGTCAATTGTCACTGGTTATAGCACACTCTCACAAAAATTGATCATAAAATCGCCTATTATGTGATATTCCATTGAACTGTAAAAGTTTTTTGATTGCTTGAAAATACATGGTACATTTTTGTACCTCAGAAGGCCAGATTTTCCAAGTCCACAGAGAAAAGGAGCTTTTCCCTCTCCAGCTCCAGAGTTTTAATTCTTGTAGCCCTAAGTATTGCAGCTTAAGTCTTTAGATATGCATAGGTTAGTTCCTTTTAGGTTTGAAAAAGAACTTGCCACCTGATCCTGACTTCACACTTTTGGGGTCAATTTGGTTGATTGTATGATAGCACATATGTTTGGCAACTAAGAATGTATACACATCTTAAAAAAATGTTAGCTGAACTGATGGTGTTGCATCAGGGTGTAATATTCAGTAAGGGAAAGCTATCAACACTGAAATGTCTCAAATGGAATTAAAGCTTTTTGAGAAGAGGGGTAGGACAGATTGTAGAGCTTTGAACCCAAGTTAGATGTGCCCTTCAGAGTCAGACCTAATGAATATCACTTATTTCTTTCTTTGTGGTGAGAACTGGGCTCTTCACACTTTTTGTGCTCATAACATCCTCTCTCTGCTTCTCAAAACGGTGCTCAGCAATCCCTCTTTTTGCCATTGTACAAACCACTGTGAGGTTTGCTTTCTTAGGTGGGTTGGTTTGTTTTGTTAATGCTAGGCATAAAAATTAGAACTGAAAACACCCTTGGGTTGGTGGGCATGTTTGCAGCCCCTCTCTGATGTTGTTTAAACAGACAAGGATGTTTGTGTCCTGCTGTGATTCTCACTGGAGCCAGTAAGAGCTCTGTGCAGTTGCTCCTTCATCCATCCTTGTTCCTGCCTGTCCTGGGCCATTACAGGCTTTTGGGACATACAGATAAGTGTGAATAAAGTTCCTAATATGATGTGGGCAAAGGGGAAAACTTCAGTGGGCGTTGGTCAGTGCTGTTAATGCTCATATCCATAGGGAGACTGTAATTTTAGGACATTCTAGGTGGTAGCTTGGTGTTTAACATGGAATAATAAAAAGTGGTTGTACTCATGGGTTTCATAAAAACTAGCCTGATATTTTAATAAGAAAAGATAACCACAGGAGAAATCATCGACAGGTTATTTCCTTGCTGGTTGAGTTGTTGGCTGTGCACCTGTTTGAGATAAAAAATGCTCAGCACCCAGACTTGCAGAACACAGCTGCACAAGCTGAATAGGAGCCAAGAGCCATTCATTTGTTCATACCAGCATTTAGAAGCTTAGCAAGCAGTATGGATTTTAAAGTCCACATGACAGATCAGGGACTGTTCTGAAAAGCCCTAAGTCCAGTGATTTCAGCGATGCCTTGGGAAGTGAGGGCTACTTGAGTGTCTGTCCTAATGCAGAAAACAAGCCTGGAGCAAAGTAAAATGTATAATTCATACTATTAGGGAGCAGTAGATTACTGTGAGTCTGAAGGAAAAGAATGCAAAGTGTAAGTGGGTTTCACAAGATCCAGTACATCAGGCATAAAGGGAAAGAAAGTGAAAAAAATATCAATGAATTTCTGAGGCTTGCAGAGACCTGATAGAGAGAACAAAGCATTCAAATTGACTCAAATAGACAACATCTGAGGGTAGACTGGATTATGGCAACAGAAGTATTTGCAGTACGAAGAAGACAGACAAAAACTGGGCAGGGGGGGAAGGTTACCTGTGTAAAATATGGAAGAGAAAATGAGCTGTGCTGATGGATTGCCTAGTCTGATTGCCTCTTTAAGAAGAAGATAAAATAAGTATGTGAAAGAGAAAAACAAGGAGTTGTAAAGTAGATAATGGGTAAAAGCAGGAAAAGTCATAAATTTATGACACATAAATTGGTGATAGCAAGTTTCAGTGTGCTAAAAGAATTAACTAAACCAGAGAGCATCAGTTCACTAGCAATTGTAATAACTGAGAAGGAAGCAGGAAGACATTAAAGGATAGTAACAACAGAGATGTGTTACCTTCAAAACAGAAAACACAGAAAGTCTAAAAATTAATGCAAAAAGAGGAAAAATGCCCACCACAAGTGAAACTATTTTGAACCCGAATTGTGTTAAAGGAGTTAGAATTGCTGGAAGCATTATGAATGGAGAGTGATGATGAATGGCAACATATTGAGCTGGACTGAAGCATGCAGGGTGACTCAGGGTGCACCACTAAATGCTGTTTAATTTCACATCTTAATGATTTTTGAAGACTGCATAAACAGCTCATTAATTACATTTACAAATGATACTACAGTAGGCAGTGTTGCAAACACTGGAAAAGGACAGAGATATGTGATAACAATTGATTGGAGACTGTGACTATAACCTCATCCAGCATCCACCAGTGCTAGAAGGGAGTTTCTGCCTTTGTTGCAGAAGAGAGGTCAGAAATGGAGTTGACAGCTACAGAAAAACTCAGCACAGGAAATGATGGAGTAGCATATAGTGGGGAAAAATAATCCAGTTCACAAATAGCCAAAGTGTGTCAGTAAACCAGTGCAATGAGGAAATGGTCTTGAATAATAAGCCTCAAGTTAGATGTACTTAAAGCAGTCACTTGTTTCACTATTACATAATGTTGATCTGCCTATGGAGAAATGATGGATGCCACAGACATTGTATTTCAGTTCCAAGTGGACTGGGGAGAACAGGAATAGGATTCCAAACAGACCCAAGCTCTCTTTTACTTATGTGTATGTAGTTGTTTTACACACTGAGGGATACTTGGAATACTGTGTCAATTCTGAGATGCAGCCTTCTGGAGTGCAGGAGAGAACAATATCATTGTGGATATGACAAAAGAGCAATTATATGGTGTAGCTGACAGTAATTTGGGTTATGTTCACATCCAAGGGGTCCAAGCATGGATGAGAGCAACTCTGGCTAACTCCTGAGGGAGCACTGATATCTCATCTGGATATGTTATCATCTTGGCACCTTAAAAAAAAAAAAAGATGGGTACAACTGAAAATGAGATGAGGGAATGTAATGAAATGCCAGTCAGAGTGATTGCCAGGGTTCATAATCCACCAGCAGCCCAGCTGTGGGTGAGGATCTGCATAGCTATTAAGGCAGGAAGAAAAGCCTCAGGAACAAATTTGATGATCTGCAGGATTGCTCAGAGAAATCACACAGCCCCTGACATTTGTCTCCTGAGCCTGTTTTCTCCAACCTTTTATACTCAATATGAGGTTTCAAATGCCATATCAGCTATTTTACACAGTTAGTCTCTCTCAGGTCATCTACTCCATCTGCCTTCTAGGTTACCAAAGTTTGTGTTAGTGTTTGTCCTTGTTATCTTGCATTTCCAAACCCACACATTGCCTTTTCCTCTGCACTTGTTTGTGTAGCTGTGCCCACTCTGGGATGCTTGTGCTGCTCCCTGACTATTTGTGTGGTCAGGCTGAACCTTTTGTGTTGGATGAGTCTTATTTATACAATCCTCTGTCTGGTGTAAGAGGACACTTGAGACAGGTTTCTGTTTATCTCCACTTAAGCTGGTACAGATGCATGGGAGAAAAAATATTTAAGGTGATTCAAAGAGAGTAAATAGTTGGCATTTGAGCAAATTAATTTTCTTAAATCTTTAGAATAACCTCTTAATAATAAAAAATTTGTATTTTGGTGTTGGTCTCTTTTGCACAGTCCTAGGGATTGCTATCATGCATCAATTAAACCTCTGCTGCCTGAAACACTGGGAGCACATTATAGGCACCAAATTGTCACTGAAAGAAGAAATAGTAAAAAATAGTCTAATAGATGCTTTTTTTCCCTGTACTGGTTTTCTAAATAAGAGCCTTACAAGCCAATTATTTCTTAGGTTATCAGGCAGACTGGGAGAGTCATAATCACTATTTTCAGATTTTAAATTGGTCCCCTGTTTACACAGTCTTTGAAGTTATTTACTTTGTGTGCTCTGAGTTTTTCCTGGGACCTCTCATCCTGCTTTTCTTTGCATACACTGCTTTGAAGCCATCTGATACCCTGGAAGCTTTCTGAACATCAAACACTTCCCTGACACCTATTTCATTCGGACTTAGCTTGTGGTTAAAAAGATCTCAATCAATTGCTGTCAGTCAGAGCCAGGATTGCAGCTAGACAGGCGCTTTCTGAAGTGCACAGAAACTAAAAAAAGATGGTGTGTGTTTCTGTGGGTGGGATCCAGGGCTAAAGAGCTGCAGGGTGTTTGCAGGGAAGAGAAGGTGGGGTTGGTCCCTCTCTCAGAAGGCAGGGCAGGCTTCCTCCACTGTGCTTACAGAAATGCAGGAGTTCTGTCTGCAGCTACAACTCTGCTGTTGTTCAGGACTGTGGTTGGAATTGCAGTCCTCAGGAACACTTCGTGTTGGCAGGGGGCGAATTGTAAAGCTTTAACAAGAAGCATTTCTTTAGCCTGCACCCTCTGACCTCCACCTCAGGGGAGAATTATGGGGAACCCAGCAGGGCAGGAGGAAATCCTCAAAGAATGTCACTTTGTGAGTTCCAGAAGGAGTTCTGCTTATCACCAACAAATGTATTTACAGCGTTACATACAAAATACAGATTTTTTCCTATTGCTCCCCCAGAGTCAGGTAGGGAAGGGTTCATGCTGTTTTAGAGCTTCACTTGCTGTGGCATCACAAAATCACACACCAAAAAGATCAGTCTCTTTCTGCCTGGGTGTTTGTGCTGTGAATGCAGAAAGTTGTCCTGCTCCAGGAAGAACCTCTTAGCTGGACTTCACAGAACAACCACGGTGCTCCTCCTGTCTGAAGTACACAAAAAGGCAAAGTGCCATCTAGAGATATCTCAGCAGTGAGAGCAGAGAGCAGCCTATTCAAGGGCTGGCTTGCTCATCATCAGGTCGAGTGGAAAAGCCATGGCTTGGTGGTGGGATGGGCAGTGACCTGTAATGATGGGATATTTCTGGGAGAGTAGGTTATCTCTTTGGGCTCTGAATAAAGTGTGTCCCTCCTGTGCACACAGCTTATGCTGCATTTTGGGGAGCTTTATTACAAAAGTATGTTAAATAGGATCAGGATGTGCTTTTGGAAATCCATGTTTTGCCTTCATTTCTGAGGTCTCCAGTCAGTGTGCACAATGCATGATGCTAGCTGTGTGTTTGCAGGGCTTTAAAAATAGAGTATTATTTGAGGCTTTGTTAGATAAATATTTCTTTCATTTATAATTAAGTTAATCTACAGGGAATTTCAACTCGTAACCTTTTTGTAGGTGTTTTTTTGTAAACAAAGGTAATTTAGTTATATTTTGTCTGTGATTGGCAAAGTCAATACAAATATTATTATAATTTCTTTGTACAGAAACACAACTTAATAGTTATTCAGAGCAGCATGTAAAAATACATCAGGAAAGGTACCTGCCACTTAGCTGTTTATAGCACTTAAGAAACAAATTCTTTTCATTGTCCAAAGTATTTGTCTCCACCTGTAATTAGGGATTTTAAAAATACGTATATACCAATCTTCTTGGTGTTTGTATCCACTTTCAAAAGGAAGCTGTACTTCTGCTAGGCTGCACAGTTTGACTGAGCTTTGAGTGGAGACATGTCTAGCCTCTCTGATGCCTGAATCTTCAATTAAAACTCATAGACTGAAATTTTTAATATCTATTTCAAACCCAGTGTGTTCTCAGCTCCTCCTGTTGTAAATTATACAATACATGAAAGAGGAATTTTATTTGAACTGTAAGAAGATGCTTAAAAAGGTGCACTATTGTGTGTTAGTCTAACAGTTTGGTTTACACTCTTGTATTTACCTGTCTTGTTCTCTCATGCTGTAGAGTTATGTTTTAGGGAGAAATAAAATGATTTCTTTTTATTATTTCCAAGGAAACTTATTTCTTGCCGAGAATGTTGCCATAGCAATGAGTTATAAGTCTGAAATTCCTAAAGGTTGACTTTATCATCTTGTTTTCTGATATAGATTCATATCCATCAATCAGAAGAGTTGCTTTGGAAGGAAATTTCTGCAGAATCATAAATCCACTTAATTTGTTTCTTTGAAACACTTGTTTAACTTGTAAACTATGATGTGACTGATGTTACATTTTCAGACTCAGTTTTCTCTCCAGCTTAGCCTTTTCCTTTTTAGCTTTCTTCTTCTCTTAGATATCTTCCAGATAATATCCATAAAAATTAATCTGCTACTTTCAGTTTTCCAGTTTGCTTAATCATCATGTTGGCATCAAATGAGGAGGTTGTGATCTTTCCCTGTGGTTCCAGAAATTATTATAGCTGACCATACTTTTCCTAATCAAAGGTGAACCTCTTGCTTTGTGTTGGATGTGCTCCCAACCATTTCTTCCAAAATGATCTTGGTAGATTGAATTGCAATCCTGTTTCTCAATAAGGGTTTCATTAAATGAGATATATTCAGTGAGATCAAGTGTAAATTGCTACACCTAAACAGAGATGCTCATTCAATTGAGAAAAGCTGAGGAATGATTGAAGCACTAGGCAGAAATTCCTCAGAGAATAAGCTGAAGTAGTGGATCATGTGCTGGAGATGAGCTGACAACCTTACACTGTTATGGGAAAGCCAAGAAAGGAGCAGCTATAGAATGACAATTAAACAGGAAAAATTGTGAAGTTGCCTGTAGTGCTGTTGTGTCCAGTGTGGGGAAAACTGTCTCAGCCAGAAATGGAGTTAGAAATATGCCAAGAGCAGAGAGAAAGAGAAAGAATTTTAAGCCCAGAGAAAAGAAGACTAAAGAGGACGAGAGGAAGATAAAAAATACATTAAAAGCTACTGAGGAGTAAACATAAATTGTTGTTTGGGCTGGGGACAGGACAAAAAGGAACAGTCTGAATTTATAGGATTGGATGTTTAGGTTAGAGTTTATGAGGAATTTCCTAACTGGAAGGATGGTAAAACATTGGGAAAATTGCTTAGGAAAGTTGTGGCTCCACCACTATGTATAGGTGGGCCATCACTAGCATTTAAATTTTGTTTCTGCCTCTGTATATATTGCAGTATATATCCAATATATATTTCCTAGGACGAAGTGGATTTGTTTGATTTGATTCTTGAAATGTATTACAGTGTTTGCTTTCTATGGCCAAGAGTGGCAGAAACAGCTCAGAGGGATACAACAATCAGTTGTAAATATATTTTATAGGGAGGCACCACATTGAAATTATTTGATGTAACAGTAAGGATGGTGTGACATGATGTGATTCTTGCTTTTTTAAGCATGTAGTGGAGTATGTATGTGATGCCTCCTGAGTAGGAATATCCACAGTCCCTCTCAGGGATGAACAGCTTAGCTTAGGTGTTCAGAAGTGTTTTGAGTACAGACAGGGACAGAACAGCCCAAAAGTGAGCAAGTGCTTGAACCTCTGCATCAGATGGATGTCAGGATGCTGGGGTCAGGTGCTGCACCAAGGGACATTGACAGAGGACAAAAGCTACTACAGCCCTTTCACCCACCTGGTTTATCTTCTGCCTGACCACAAACAACTGTCTTCATGGTATGAAGAAATTACTGTGGTGCTTTAATAAGCTGCATTACTGGGCAGTCTCAGTTCTCTGATATTTTTGCTGTTCTGTGATATTACTGTTGTAGCTGCTCTGAAACATTGAGATCTTTGTGACGGGGAGAGGGAGAAAGGTGAGTTATTTTGGGGGAGGTTTAATGAAACACTGACTATACCCTTTGAAAAAAAACACCACCTGCACTGGTGGAATAAAAAGAGGAAACTACTCATTCAGGAATAAATTCTGCAAGTTTGTGTAAGGGATGGGTTTCATGTGTGATAATTTGCCAATCACCCTGTGAGAATTCTGTGCTTAAAAGGGTGAAACTTTCTGGAAACACTGCCAGCTGGGTTAATAATTGGGGAACTGTCTCAGTAGGGAAGGACAAAGTACAGGTCTGTCAGACAGTGGACCACAGTGTTGGTTATATAAGACAGCTCATGAAAGCCAGGGATTGCTGGAAAGTCTACACCATAAAATGCAGAGGAAGAGAATGTTTCATGTTTCTGTGCAGAGGAAATTGTGCTTCATTTGGATTGAAAAAGAATAAAAAAAATAAAAATAGATTAGAGGAATTCTTACTTGCATGCACATCTCAGCTGTGCGGAGTCAAGCATTTAAGAAGCTTTTCGTTATTTTAATAGCACATTCTTGTAATGGAAATCCATGGTAAAAGTTGATGACATATAGGAATTCCTATCAAATCCTGGAGAACTGGTGAGCTGTGGCCATCAGGCTGTGTGCAAAGCCGTCATTGTCCTTGTGTCCTGCCTCCTTGCACTGACCTGTTCCCTGTCACCTTGTTGGCAGCTTTCAGGCAGCTCAGGAGGGCTTGCATTTGCTCTCTAAGGGAAATCAGTGCAATCCTTGTTCAGACTCTTGGGATTCTCAGCAACAGCAGTAATGCAAAATAATAGTTGCAACAGGGTTGGGTTAATTTTTGGCACTGACTGCAGTGACTCTTTCCATCACCAGAAGTGGAGTCAAATACTGCTGAAATTCGAAATTGCTTATTCACCAGTTTTTCTCCTTTCACAGAACATACCTTCTGTGATACCTAAAAATGTATGAATGGCTTTCTGGCAGATAGTGACTTACCAGTACCAGATTTTTTTTTCCCTTGCAATTTGATGTTGAGGATGAGAATGTGTGATGCTGCATTTTAGCACAGTGTGGTGCTCCCAAGATCCCTGTCACCTGGCTTTTTTTCATCTGATAATTTTGAGACACTTCTGTACATCCCATTTGGGTTTTTTAACATTAACTTAATTTATCTATACAAAGAACAAACAATAGCTTGAAATTTGTATCTGCTTTCTTTTCTTTTTATCAGTCAGTTTTTCAAATAGTAAATTAAAAAATCTGTCATTTTGAATATTATTTTTATATTTACATAGCTAATATGAAGCAAAGAAATGAGCAACTAAAAGCATAAATTATTGTGTGTGTCAGATGGTCATCATAATACTTAACTAGGTTAAAAATAATAATTTCTTATGGCATAATATCCATTTAGGATCAGAATAGATATATTGGAAAGTAATTTGGAGGAGTAGTCAGAAGGGCCATGCCTTTGTGAGCCATATTTGCCAACTCATTAAATATGTTTTTCCTGAATTGCTAGTAGTCGCTTGGAGCCATTTACATTATGCAGAAATGGTATATTAAATCATAGTTACAGATTAAAAAAAAAGCTATGTTCAGTAGTCAACTACAAAATTTATACCCTAATCTGAGAGGTTTTTTAATATTATTCCTGTGTGATGATGTCACATTATCTTTTAAGACTTCTAAATTGTAACACCACTGTATTTGGAATAATATAATTTAAGTAATATGATTGGTACTTCAGTATTTATCCTGATGAAATATTCCTTTCTTTCATCTGAAGAACTGTTCTTACCAAATATAAAATACATGCAGTCCATATTCAAGTAAACAGTTTAGCAGCCTGTTTTTTCAAAGCTGACTCATTTATCAACTCCTGGTGATGTCTGCCAGTTAGGATTTAGAGTTTTGTTCATAGCAGAGATGAAAGCAAATATTATTTTATAGAGTTAGTTGCTTTGGTAATGGAAAATAGAACATAAAAGATGTGTTGTAGTATGACTTCCCGTGGCTTGTCATGGAAGAGTATCACTGCTAGGGGAAGAAATAATTTAAAATTGGGACAATTATAGGTAAATGAATTTTTCATTTGCTCTTGTTATGCCTTTCCTAAAAGAGGACTGCCTGAGTGAAAGCTGTAAGCCAGGAGGACACATTTCTGCAGACTGTAATTAGCTTTAGCACATTTAGTTTACTAGCAGTCTTAGTAAAAATTATTATTGATTCTTTTCACGTTGAAATACCACATTTTAAATCTTTTTCTAAGGAGATAAATTAGTGTATTGCAAGGTTTTATGAGTTGCCATACCTTTCTGAATTTCCTTTGACATATTCTGGCTGTATGAAACCTTTATGAATTAAATCTTAGCACAGAACCATGCACTTCCAGAGAGGTGGAACTCACATGAGACAGTGGATTTTGCTGATACTACTTGACGTAGTTTGGACAGAAGCCTTGGGTGATGATCTCAGTCTTAGCATTCAGGCAGAACTATGCACTAACATGTCCTCCTTGAAGAGCTGTGTCCACACTTCCACAATCACAGGGCAGTTTTCCCCTGCTTGTACAAAAAAGGAAGACTGCAAGCATGTCAGAACCCACAAGAAAAGTGAAAGAGCATATGCCCAACCAATTTCTATATTCATTACCTGTTGGTGTTCCTTATTGTGGAATGCATCCCTCCCTTAGTCAAGCAGAGAGAGCCAGGTTTTGTGCAGGGAATTTTTCTGTCATGGTATGATAGGATTGATCCTCCTAGTGTGTAAGCAGATGATGTTGTTTCAGTGCAACTTCTCTGTGCTCATTCCTTTGGCATGCCCTGGATTTGTCTCGCCTGCCTTTGTCAATGTGCTGCTTTGTGTTTTGGCATGCTGGGACCGAAATGTGCCCCTGCTCCCCCTGCCGTTGTCACATCCCTGAAGCTCAGTATCTGAGTGTTTGTGCAGTACAGAGAGCTTTGTACCTGCCTGCCTCCTGCAGGAGGAGGAAATGCTGCTGGTAATGATTCTGGATCACTAAAATGTTTCTGATACTGATCTTAAATCTCCATCTCCTACTCAGTTCTCATTTATGTCTCAAGTCCTTGTGCGAGTGTTTTTTCCAGCTGGATCATTGCAGATCAGAATTTTGTTTCTAGAGCAAAATACACAAAGGTACAAAGCATTTCTCACACTTCCCTTACATGCCAGCATTCCCATTTGACCTTTCCTTATCTATTCTTCCATTTTCAAATACACCAAGACTAAGGTTGGTGACAAGGACAGGCTAAAGACCAATGTGAGTCATCAAACTGTCACCTTTTCTTTCCTTCTTTCTGGTGAATTCATGTCTACCTTGCATTCTTATTCCCCTATTTATGTACCATGGTGCCATATTTTCTTTCTTTAACAGAGAAACACATTGTTCCAAACATGTTGTTATTACTTACTGCTATCTTGAATCTCTATGTTGTTGTCTGTAGCTTTGTTTCTTATAAGTGTTTATGTATGTACCTCAAAGTGTGTTTCATAGGGTTTGAATTCCATAGGACATATATTTATCCATTTTTCTAATCCTTCCCCATCTCCCTTTTGTTCTTTATTCTCATGTGTCTTCATTATTTCACCCCTTTTGAATAATCTGTCAAATTTTTATGGGTCTTTGACTATCAAAGATGCTGAGTTTCATTTAATAGAAGCAAAGTTGTATCTAGGCCCAGCTAAAACAGCAGATAGGTAAAGATTGTCATTTGGTTATCTCTCCCTAACACATCTCTTCTCCATTTCCCTGACACAGAGATGAGGAACGTGGCATATAAGCTGAATTTTTGCTGCACTATTAATATTTGAATGCTCGTAATTCACCAGGTCGGTTCTCTGTTCTCTCAGGAAAGCAGGCAAGCCCATAGCACTATATCTAGGTATATTCAAAATGAAGTGGGGAAACTCTGCTAAAATATGGTATTCTTAAACCAAAAAATACAGTTTCATTAGACCACCACAGGTTCTTGTGTGCTCCAAGAACCACATTGCTAGAAAACTGTGAGGTGGCAGTGCTGCCTGAGTAAACTGCCATCCGAGATGATGTATATTCATCATATTTCACCCCAGAAGCTAATGACGTTAATGACGGCTAATTCTGCTTAGGCCTGAGGGTGGCAGTGACTGCAGCTTGTAATCAGGCATTAGAAACATCCCACTTGATAAATTCAAGGATGCTGAGCCAAATCACCTACTTCACTGTTCACTTTAATTAAAATTGCTTGTGATCGATGTTTTTAAAAGCAGGAGTTGCTGATGTTGTTAATCATCATTTATTGTGGATCATTTCAGTGGTACATCTGTTTCCCTCATTTATAGTTGGGGAGGAAAATATTTTGCTGTTGTCATGTATTTGGCCTTAGTTGGGTTTATTTTTTGGAAGGCTTAAACCAGTGTTACCAACATCATCTGAAGGGTTTCTGCAGGAACCAGAGATGGTTGAAATAACTTATCCTATTCTGACTAAATACTCATGAATCTTGGCCATAAAGAGCTCCATCATAGTCACACCATCCGTAGTGTCTGAGCTGGTTGGCTTGGATGGGTTAGTATGATTTATCATCATACCTTTCTTTTGCAGCGCAGATGTACTTCGAATAAATGAAATAATTTTTCTTTATTATCTGCTTATTAAGAAAACCGGTCCTTGCATTTTCCCCAAGTGAAGGGCCTCTCTGAATAAATATGCACAGTATCATTTCACAAAATGACATTCTCCTGAATCCCTTTGTGCTTAGTCCCAGCAGAGGAGGGAGAGCTGAGATGGTTTATAAAACAAATGCGTGCACCTTGCAAGTGTTTATGAGGTACTTTGGGGAAAATAATGGGATGCTACAAAAGAGCCAGGGAGATTCTGGTTAAATGATGGGCTCCAGAAAAGGCCTTGGAGTAGAAAATTCAAAGTTAAATTCTCACTAGTACCTAAATTACAGTCTGGACTTAATAAAAGCATTTTCAGCCAAATAAAATGTTAGGTAATTTGGGCTCAATTGTCAAAGGTTTTTTTAGTTAAAGGTAACAATTCCCTTGTAATTCTGGCTTGTGAGCAGTACCTATTTCAGCAGTTAAATCTAAAAGGGAGAACAGCAAATAGGCAGGAATACTCAGGCGTGAATGCAGCATAAGTACAGGTCAGGAAGTGCTTGAAAAATCCTACCCTAGGCAAACGTGCAAATTGGATGAATGCTTGTGGAGAGGCTAATGAGAAGCAGATGCTTAGTCCTTTGGAGTTCCAGCAGGACTGGGGGCAGGTGTTAGGAAGGTCAGGTGTTTGAAGTCAAAGTCTTCTGAAAGCATATATATTTTTATATATACATACACACATATATGAATCAGACATATAACCTTTCCATTTCTTTTGAAGTTATGAACATACAAGTGATGTTGTTTAATTAAACTATTCCTAGAGAGAGATACTTGGTGCTTTCCTGGTTGTGCATCCATTTTTCACTTTGGTGTGTGCTGAGAGTGTGACAGCAGCAGTGTCAGCTTGGAAGATTTTACTGAAATGTTTGCATGTCTCGTCTGCGTATCTTCTGGTACGCAAAAGTGCTTGGATTTCATTAGAGAAATGGCAGCTGATCAAAGTTAAGTGCTCCTCTAAAAATTAGTAAGCAACAGTGGCACTGTTAATAGTCCAAAGTTTTCTCATTCAGTAGGAAGAGCTGGTTCATATTAATAAAAAACCATTAACTGTTATGAATGCATGTGCAAGCTTCTGCCTTATAAAGGTCTCAGGAAGCCTTCTGTGCCTCTATCCCCTCAGTTTTTTGTTTGTTTGTTTGTTTTTCTTTTTCTTTCTTTGAATATGGTTCAAGAGATCCTTTTTTTGTAAATCCTGTGGGTTCTGTGGACATTAAGGGAAGCACCATCCTGCAAGAATTAGAGCCAATGAGATAATAAGTTCGTGTCAAATGTTGGGTCACTTAGAATAAAAATGGTGTATTATGTAAAATTTTGGGAGGCATGAAATCTGTAAATAAAGGCTATGTGTCCAGTGGATCACCTTCCTATTTTCCCCAAGTCTTTTTTAGTATATTTATTAAGTTCCTTCAGAATATATTGTGATGTTTTACACTGACAAATAAATACATCAAAACCTTTAACGCAGCAGGCTCTCTTAATGGTGTCACTTGCAGCCACATCACTGTCCTCATCTGAATTATTATCAGGAGAAATGAAACCTTACAAGGGCTCTTGAACACAATGGTATTAATTGTGTGCACTCACTGGGAAATGCTTGGTTTTACAAAAAAACCCAACCAACCAACCTAAACCAAACCAAATACCTAGCCCCCTCCCCCTCAAAAAAGAAAACATTTGACTTTAAATTGAATGATCATAAGTGCTTTCTCCCAGCCACTGAGGATGAAAAATCTGGACTCAGCTGAAGCTGAGTGGTGTCAAACTCCCATGTTGTGTATCTGAAGTAAATCTCATAAACTCTCAGCACTCAAAATCACTTCAGCTGGCGTAACAACTGCCATCAAGAAGTAATAATCAAATCTCAGACTGGCAAAGGGAAGGCTCTGTAAATATTCTGGTAAATCACTTGTTACCATGTTGATGTCAGAAAGCAGCACCAATGGAAATGGTCAAAGTGGGGTAATATTCTACAGCAGGAGAGTGTCAAAAATGTAAGTTTTTGCAAAAAAACTCACACAATTTGCTATACATTTTCATTTTTGTTATGGTCTTAACCATCATATACTTGGGGTTGCACTTCAGAAGTGCCTCAGCTTTTGCTGCAAGCCATTTAAATGTGCTTTTCACAGATTCTGGTCCCTGCCTTCCAATCACCTCAATGGAACAAAAATGATTAAAGGCTTATGGAAAGTCATAATTTAAACAACCAAAATGCTGGTATACTTTGAGAACTAATAGGTGATGTTTACCATAAGGACTAGTGATGGGCAGAGGCTCAGCAGTGGAGTAGTTAGTTGCAAGTAGTTGGACATCTACTGGAAGCTAAGAGCAGGGGCAAGCCTGGCTCTAGGACATGCCCTGGATGCAGGGAAATGTTTCAGGATATGCTTTGGATTCATCAGCTGTAGCAAGTAAGACTGTGCATGGAGAACCAAGCCTGATCTTATGTTTGATTTGTTTTCTTTGCCTTGCTTTTAACCTTTTTACCTAGTGAAGCAAGGGGAAAGCTTGTAGTTGAGTGACAGGCTTAAGTGTGAGAGCTTCATGGAGGAAGTATTGTGTCCTGTTTGGATTGACTGAGAGGGGGTTAAAAACCTTGGCACACTTTGAATTTGGAGATATTCCTATAGTTATGTCCAGCATGGAAAAAGACATGCTTAAGTGATCAGGAAGTTAAATCTAGAGGGGTGTGATTGTAGAGTCACTGACAGAAAGAGTAAAGAATAATACAATGCAAAAAATTAACTGGTTGCAAAACGTAGTTTGAGGTACAGTACCTTGAAACTGAAAGGAGGCAGAATAGATAGCAAGTGTTGAATTTTTACTATTTTTATTTTTTTAATGAATTCTGGGTCAAGGTAAAACAAAATCTTGGATGTTTAGGGAGGTGACTTGAAGGTTGCATCCTCTGTGAAAAAGGACAGGATGAGAGGCTAGTGATGAAAGAATTAAAACAGAGACTTTCTGAAATGGAACAAGGAGAAGATGGTGAGGTTTTTACCAAGCAAATATTTTCATGGTACAACTCAGAAGTTTGGGGTTTTTTCCTTGGAAAAGAATAGAGGCGGGTGTGGACAGGGCAGGCTGGAGCAGAAGATATTTCCATTCAAAGCAACGCAGGAGTGCCTTGACCATCCCATGGAGGCCTTATCCATATGTAAATATTTACGTGGGAAATGAAGTTTACTTCTCTCTGCATGGTGCAGCTCTTGTGAAACAGGTGTCTCTGAATTCTAATGACTCACTTTCCACCTGTTATTTAACTGATGTGGGCTGAAGGAGTGTGGAAGTATGTAAAAATACTAGGGACTGTGAATGGAGAGCACAACCTGACTCATTGATGCAGCTTTCATAGCAGTGGGAAGAAGACTGTAACTTTTCCCTGGTACATTTGGAGTCAGTAATTAGCCAGTGACATTATCAGCATTGCACCAGTATTTTTATAGTACCTATGGATGAGATGTTCTCAGGTGACTTGTCGGTGCAGCGTAGAAACTTGTGCTTTAGTCCATACAGAGTTCTGAAATACAGCAGATGGGAGAGGATCTGAGACTTCTCTGAAGCAGACTAATAGGAAAAGCCTGAGGTAAAGGGCTGAATGTTTGTCCCAAACACCAACTGCTGCATGTGCTGCTGAGCAGAGGGAGCAGGAGTGATTCCCTTCAGGAGGCTGAAGGAGAGATTACAAATGCATTAGAAGCTTGTTATTGTTAGACACTTTACTGTGTCTTACATGCTTTCCAGATGCAGATTTCTACATTGTTGTTATTTTTGTCATTATATAGACGGTGTTTAAAACAAGGATAGTTTTGTAAGGTCTTTTTAAAATACTGCCACAGTTTGTAATGTGAGCACAGTAACTTAGCCTGAACTATTTTTAATTAACAGTACTTTGTTTTTTCTACATTATTACCCAGATAAACGGAACAAATGGAGAAAGGCTAATTGATTTACCTTGCTCAATTTATGGTAATGCTTTTGATAACATTTGACATCATTTTATTAAATGTGATGGCGAAGGGAGAGTAGCAGAATGTTTTGTTCTTCCTGGTGTGTTATTTTTGGTAAGTGTCTGGGGTGCATTTAGATAAACGACAGTGCTAAGTCTAAGCAAGAAAGACCTAAATATCCAGTGAATTACTCCTATTTGCACTGAGAAATTAACTGTAATTAGCATTCAAGTTTTAATGATATTGTATTTGTGAAGCTGATAAGGCCTCTGGGAGTGTGATTGCAAGAAACTTCTATTGTTTACTATATGCAAATCGAGCCACTTAGCTTTAATTAGAGGTTGAAACCTGGAGCAATTATCAGCAGTTGCTTTACTATTAATGAGCTTGACAGAGCTGTCCATCATAGTGTTTTGTATGATTGAGAATTAGAATATTTAATCCCAGTTGGTTTTCTGTTCAAAGAATGTGCAGCCTTCGTCAAGCAAAACCATTTCATTTAGTATGCTGTGAATTTCATTGGTTCCAGTCACTGCAAAGACTGAAATCCTTACAAATTCGTGTAGCTGCTATTTTCTGCAGGATGGTTTGAGAATATATGAGAGAATTTCCTTTAAGGCTTATATTGCCAATACTTTTTTTAAAAACTAAGTTGTTCTAAGAGCAGTTATGTGGTTGCAATACAGAATTTAGTTGCTTGACATCTGAATATTCGAGCTTACAATAACTATTGACTGATGAGTTTCCTCACAAAATTAGCTGCTGTCTCCTCATATGTGATGGTGTTGGATATTTCCTTTCACGTTCTGATTTTACTAGAGAACAACAAAAGAGACATAAGGAAAAGAAAGGAAAAGTTTATAATGCCCAGTCCCTGAAATGGTTTTTATTTCTCTCTCAATGGAAGCATTAACCATTAGGGCCTTCTGTTGCTGCTCTTTAATGTTCTTTGTTTTTTAAAAGCAGTTTCTGTGTTAAATAAGTAAAAAGTTTCCACAGAAGATCTATATAGTGGAGGCGGGCAGGGGGTGAATTTAGAAAATGCCACTTGACGTTAGTGCTTTTGAATACACTGCTCATATTTGGACTAATTCTTTTGAAGCACTTCTCCCTTCCACAAGCCTTTAAGCAATTAGAATAGGTATTTTATATAGGGGGGGTGTGTGTGTGTATATATATGTATATGTATGTGTGTGTGTGTGTGTGTGTGTGTGTGTGTGTGTGTGTGTGTACATGTAATAAAGTCTTTGTACTTTATTTGTTTTATTGTCATTTCATAGAGAACAAAACCTAATTGTGAACTTCTTTATGCTCTCGCAGGTGAGGCTGAAGTGAACCCACCCATGTTTTTGTAGCATTTCTTAGGATGCACAAAGATTTACTGTATGCTGTATGACTGCTGACCATCTGGGTATGACATGCAGTTTTAGTCCACCTATATTTAAATACTCGTGGCTGTAGTGTTTTCAGCAGAGATGATGGACCAGAAGCATTTACAGAACAATATTTTATGAGGTGCTATTGAATAACCCAAACTTTGAAGGTACTCCAAGGGGGCGAGCTGTGGCAATGGCTTATGGCATGTGGGAAGCATCTTTTGGGGGTCCTGCTCTGCCGTTAGGATGGACATTTGGGTTCTTGTGTGGATTGTGGCTGCTGCCCTCACTGCAGGGGGTTCAGCTTGCCTCCTGTCCCCATGCCACTCCAGAGCAGCTGCCTCTCAAAGACAAAGCCTGCTTGCATACTTAGTGTTGGAAGGCTCATATTGAAAAAGAAAGCCTTGTTTTTAGGGGAAGGGCAACTGTAAAAAGTTTTGTAAGGTTAAATAACAATGCATGTTGTAGATGAGTATCTTTGACAGCTGAATACTGTGGGGAAAACAACACACTGAGTCTCATTTGTTTGTAATTCTGAGTAAGCCAGCCAGAGTTAGACAGAGGAGAGTTATGAATCAGACGTGGAGATGCTAGCACCAGTTTATTGTCCAGGAAAACACAGCTTCTAACCATATGCTTTTGGTGAAACCACACTTCTGAATGTTTCCTAGGTGAGCAGAATTGAGGTTAAGGGACTAATGCTCTATCTTGTAGGCAATCACTGGCTTGCTGTGCGGCCGTGTTGTGTAGGAAATGAAGTATATAGTCATTTTCTTCGCTATTTTATCTTTGAGGAAAGGCTCAAATAAGTGATTCAGCTGGCTGATTAGAAGCCATTAATTACTAACTAACTCCCAAATCACTATCCTTTCACTTCTGGCCTGTGAGTTACTGCTCTGATTGTCCATAGTGGGACCAACTTTGGTATAATCATATGTAACAGTAATCTGTTATTCACATGTCAGGTAATTTGATTTAAGCAACAGACCAAACAGACTACTAGAGGATAAAAGCACATAAGTTACTCACCTTAGTGAAGCGTGTTTGAGCTGTGCTTTGCTAGTTTGTCATTAAACAGTGAAAATGGGATTCATTTTGCCTCTTTACCCTCTGGCGTGAGAGGTAATTAAAAAATTACTGCATATGTAATTTCCTTATTGATACTTTCTCTGCTATTAACTTTATAATAATATCATATTCAATTTTTAATACCTAAATTACATAAAGCAATAATCTGTCAAAAGTTTATTTTCCTATCTTTTCTCAGCAAGGAAACTGTGACTTAGTCTTGCCCTAATTCACTCTGAAGGTTAAATGTGGTTTCAAGAAAAGGAGAAATTGGTGGTGGTCTTGTTTTTAAATTCTCTAGGATTTCTTAAGTATTTTTAGCATACTGAAAATTTACCAATATTATATAGTAGTATATATTTAGCATTTATCATCTGTTTTTTCTGGCTCTTATTACTTATTATATTCATAAAGATAAAAGACCCATAAATTACCAGCGAATCAAAACCACATTTAGCTGCTGTTATTAATCCAGCCAGGCAATGCTTCTGGTTTTGTTTAGAGCTCTTGTTTATGTCCCGTTACTTTTTTATATTTATAGCCATTTATCTACAACAGCTTTGTTAAATTTTTTGCAAATAGGTGACATGCTCAGCATTTCTGAAACCCTTCCAGTGGCAGAACCTTTTGTTGGTGTGTTTTCATTTTCATGTTTTACCCACTTTGTTTGACGTTTATTTGAAGCCTTGGTGGCAAAAACCTGCAGGGGGACGATTTGGGTATTTTTATTACATATATTTTATTTTATTTGAAAAGTTGAAGAAGGCTTAACATTAGCATTTCTCTTAGGAAAGATTTTGCCTGTTCTCTGATCAAATGGGAACCCTATCAAACAAGCATCACTCTGAACATAATGAAGTTTGGAAGTAGGGATTGCATTTGCCAGGCTGCCATCGGCATCTTGGAAGGTACAGTGTTATTTGTTCTAGATACAACTCTTTGAGTTTGCTTACATCAAATCTCTCTTGCACTCCCCTAAGTGGTTGCTCTGATAAGTTCCCCAGTGAAGATCACAAGGTCATTGCAATTCATTCCCTGGAGCTGCTTCTCTCTGTGGAGCAATCACTTCAAGGCACACGTTTGTTGGTTAGCAAAGAGCAAAAGAGAGATGGGACACTGCGGCTGTTTTAGAGCAGCTTTGATCTTCTCTTTCCTAACAACAGTGCACAATGGTAATTACAGTTCCTTTTAAAACGTGTTACAGAGGTAGGATAATAAGTGAAAAGGGAATTTTCAGTCATTTTCAGTGTCGATGAATGCGTTATTAACTCCCAGTGATTTTGCAGATGCTATTTCTGCCAGATGAGCCTGAATGAGAAGCACTTGCCAGATCAGCTATTTCAGGAGCTCTGTTTTCCACATTCAGCAAGGGATGGTTCCAGTCAAGTCTAGTTGTAAATCCGAATCTGAGGGATGGGATGTCTGTTCTGTCTTCCAGCATATTATGTTACCCCAGCTCTGATTCTTTTGTCTAGAGCAAAACTGAAAACCGTGCTAGAAAATTCCCTTTTGGATGACTGCAGCCTTGGCTGGCTGGCTGGCTGGCTTAGTTCTGCATCACGGAAGGGCAATTAGCTTTGCAGATGTCTCTGGGCAAGGCAATGAAGCTGAGGAAGGCTGCAAAGAGAAGCCTTTCCAATACAAAATGGATCACCCCAGATGGATATTAGAGCATCAACACCCATGCAAGGAAATTCTGGCATCACAGAATCAGAGAATCATTTAGATTGGAAAAGACCTCTAAGATTATGGAGGCCAACCATCAACCTAAAACCACCTAGTCACCAAGTGCTGTATCTACAAATTCACATGTTTCGTCTTTGTGAGACTGACAGGGGAACCTTCTGGGCTCCTTCACATTTTGTGGTGTGTGGAATTTGAGTAAAGACATTCCAAGTGACTGTGACTCCCTCAACATCAAAATATCTAAATTGACCTGTCACTGGGACACTGGTATGTAATTTACTTTTGTTTTCAAGGAAGAATTTGGAGGTTTTTTTAAGTTAAAAAGTTTAAAGAATTTTGAGTTTTAAAAATCCTTCCACCCCATAGATTTGTTGGTTTTTTTTAAAATTAACTTGAGTGTTTAGACCGACTCCATGTTTAGCAGAGGCTGTAATGGCATTCCTAAGCTTATAAAGAGCAACAAAGCTAGCGATCAGTTTTATTAATCCATTGGCAGCATTGCTTACCCCAAAAAAATGTAAATTTAGAAATTGCTTCAGCAAAAAGCTAATCAAGCTTAGTCACACTCTCTGAATGACTAACTGCTGCCTAGCAAGTTTGCTTGATTTTACATATGCTACAAAAATTGCAGTTTTGCGGTTTCATGGAAGATTATCTAAACTAATAGCTTTTCAGAACAACTCTGCTGTTAAAGAATGTGAGAGGATTTCCTTCATTTTTTTTGCAATTGTTTTTCCCCTGGACAATATTGCAGGACTAAACTTGTTTTTCATTATTTCATTCAGTCTTGATAGTTGTAGCTCCCAACATGCTTTAGTTATCATTCTCGACAACAGTTTGGACGCGGTGAAGGAAAATAATTACAGCCAGTCAAAACATCATGTGAAGCTGCAGAGTCTTTGTTTTGTTACATTAGAAAGCTGAATCTCAGATTCATAATTTGAAATTTGTGTACCATAAAATTGGAAGCCAGAAAAGAATTTATTAAGCAAACAAATAATAGCACCTGTAGCAACATGATGACTGCAAGCTGTTTCCCATGTTATCTTTAAAATGCTGATTTTTTTTTAGAGGTCCACCAAAACCTCAGTTCCTAAGACGTTATTTTTAGCAGATCAGTTGGGAAGGTTTCTAAGAGGAATTCTTGGATTCATATGCATTTTCTTGTATAATCTGATGGAAAATATTTGGGGCACTGGTAAATGTAAGTCAAATTCATTTAATACTGCAATTAAGTTTAAAAATTGTTCTATTTTTTTGTTTCAAAGTCAAAATAATATTACATATTCAGAGTAGATGTTTTCTGAAAAGAAAGCTTTGATCAAATTTTCTTGTGAAGATAGTGCTCCTTTTTAGGATTCACTTGCAGCATTATTGCTAGTAAAAGATGGCAATCAAAAACATTTTCAGGGGACTTGAACTTCTTACTCTTTTCTTGAACACTAAAGAATTTAAACGGAGTTCTCAATTTTTTACATGTGCTTTCCTTGGATATCTTTTAATTTGATTTAATGTCTTGTATATGTTGTTATTATTTTACTTTGTTTCTCTTTTTGCCCCTCAGTGTATCTAAGGCCTAGAATTCACAGAAGTGACTGAAGACTTTTACAATAGAGTGGCTTGAGTAGGAAAACAATTAGTTTTCCATCATATTTCATGTGTAACCATCTTGTGTTGAGAACTGATAGCAGGAACATTCCTGAGGAAGCATTCACATTCTCGTTGCAGTAGTCATGAATTCCTCTTGTCAGGATTGAAGCCATTAGGCTGGAGGTGACACACCATTGTTACTTTTACACTGAGTGAGTTATTTTAGAATCATAGAATCATTTCAATTAGAAAAGCCCTTTAAGGTTGTCAAGTCCAACCAGCATTGCCAAGCCCACCACTGAACCTTGTGCATCTTTTACTACACACCTTACTACAGTTTTAATTGCTTGTCAACTCTATAACCATTTTGGATGTTGTGAGGTTTTGTACACAAGTGAAAGAGTTTCCTCACCCTGTTGACTTCACTGGGATTTGTTTCCAGTCCATATTGAGTTAAAAGTTCCTCTAAAGACATCTGTAACTGTCCTCATTAAATATTCCTTATTTTGGTCACCATTAACAAGCACAGTGTTAGAAATGGTGTTGAGGCACCTTGAGTCTTATTTTGCCTCCTTCAGGCCTGCACTGGTAATATACAATGATAAACCTTTCCAAATTTGTATCTGTTTTTGTTCAGCCATCTGGTTCATCCTGTAAATAAAATATGTAACAATCAGGAAAGCATATATAGCCTATCTAGTGCTGTTACTATTCATTTGAAATTCTTGTAAACTTAATAATGGTTTAATTCACAGTCCCTTTATCAAATCATGCTGTTCTTGTAGCAGAACTAGCAAGGTGTCCCTCCCTTAGTCAGACCACAGATCTCAGTAACTCTTGTGTTTGCTCTTGAGGAGTGGCAAAGAGCAAATACTTTGAGAAAAGAATGGGCAAAGGAGAAGCATGCAGCAATATTATTTTTTTCATCTTTGTTTGCTTTTCTTAATCTGTGCTATGCACTGAACTGATGTTTTTTTCAGAATTACACAGAACTCCAAGCTCTTGTTTCTGAGTTCTAATAGTTAATTACAGCTTATCATTGTGTAAGTAAAGTCGGGAATGTTTTTTTCAATGCAGGTTAATTTGCATTTGTCAACACAGCATTTCATTTGCCATTTCATCACCTATGGAGTCAATTACTGTGTATCCTTCCACAGCTGTTTGCAGTGGGATTTGTTTGTGAGCTGTCTCAAACAGCTTGGCCAGGCACAGCTCCCCACCACAGGGCAGGGCTGGTGGTGGATATATGGATGCTCTCTCTATGGCAATCTGTGTGGAACCTGAGGGGCAAGGTGACAGTGGTGTGACTGTCCCTAGACATTCATTTTAAGGCTTGTAGCTCCTCAGAGTGTTTCTGCAAGGGCTGAACTGCATCAGTCACTGTAAAAGTGCTTTTCGGGTTTTGTCGAGCTTCCTTTCCTTGCCTTCGTTTCTTGGCTTAAGTTTTTGAAGTAGTTGATTCGAGTTTCTTATGGTGTTAGAGGCTCTTCAAAGCTCTCGTCATTTGACATGCCCATCTGAATTGGCATCTGGCTTAGTCTCATTTCATTTTTATAGGAAACATATTTAGGATCAGAAAAAAAACACCTGCAAGATGTTGGAGATGTTTTGGTATGGGTAAGGCTTCTGATACAAGATACCCCTTTTGACAGGTGATTGTCCAAATCTGCCAGATTTTATAGTTTACCACTTCTTCTGGCAATTATTCTCTGAATGGCCAGAGTGCCTTTCCTGCTCATATCACTGTTTGTGCTGTTGTTGTTGTCCATGATGTTTTCATAATTGATCCCTTCTCGTTGGGTTGCCAAAGAAGTTCCTCGGCACATCCATTTTCCATGGCACTGGCTAAGGCATCTTTGGTGAGCTGCTTATAGCAACCAGGTTGTGAATTTTGGTAGTAGGAAACTGAACTGAACTGCTGCCAGCTTTTTTAGATAGGTGCTGATGAGAGACATTGGCATGCTTGGCTTCCACTGGGGAGTGTGAGTCAGCAAATAAGTGCTGCTGTGAAATAATAAGGGAGTTTTGCTTAACATGTACTTTGCTGTCTTTCATTTGTGTCTTAAGGACATTACTGTCAGACGATTATTTGTCTCCTCAGAAGAAATGCCACATATTTGCGGTGGTGTATTCTTGGGGGGAAGAAAATGCAACTACCCATCTTAGGCAGCATCGTTAATTTGGATTGGGTGGGGTTTGTGGGGGAAGAGTTGGTTTTAGCTGCTTATTGTTGAGGTGTTTTTTGGTTGGTTTGTTTTGGTTTTTTAATTAGTTTTCAATATGTCCCATTAGATGGTATAGATGTGTATCTTCTGCCCAGATATGTCTCTGATTTGATCATTGTGTGCATGGGAAGAAGCAGCACTTTCTACCTCCTTAGAGAAAACACTGTTAGTCTGATGAGGACTGTGAGGAGTGTTTGTGTTTTTCATTATTTTATTATGTGCCTTCCGAATAAACTTTCTCCTAAAGGAGTATTGTACAGGGGGAGTTAGAAAAGCTTATTAATGGTGACAGGACATAAAATACACACCAGTAAGAAAGGATGGGACTGAGCCTGGGACTGTGGCTACCTGATGATGTCATGGTCTTAAAAAACTACTTTAAATAAAAAGCAAAGTCCTGTCCTCATTCTTCCCTGGCTAAGTGGTGCTTCAAAACACTGTCAAGGCATGTGAAATTTTATATGTTCATACGTTGATAAAGAAATACAAAGAAAGGTTTAACAGGGGATTTATTTGAAAGAAAAAACTTAATGAATGCTTTAGTCATTTAAGAGACCACCATGGGACAGCTTATTTTCTCAATAATTATTACACTTAATACTTTTTGATGATTTATCTTTTGCCACAGAAGACAATTAAAGTGTCAGCTTTTAAATAATAGTTTCAATAATTTCTCTGCTTTTATTCATGCTACTGGGAACTTTTAATAAAGATTTTTTTTAATCAGTAGCAGTTACATTTCTTGATAATTAAATGCAAGTTTCATAATCTTACCACTTTTAATTTGTCCCTGAATGATGTGAGACAGTTGTGAGGTTGGTGTAATGCTCATAGTCGAGGACACACTGTTTTAAATCTGTCTGTATCTTAGAAATCTTGCAAAACCAGTGTTTGGGCAGCTTTCTAAAATGCATATAAATCCATGCTTACTGAAGGAAAGTGATAGACAGAAGGTTTTAAAGTAGACACAGGTTGTGACAAAGCAGCTGGCAGCAATATGGGATTTTTGAAGATCCATTAAAATCTCAAAATCTGATCTCACAGGCAGGGAAAAGCTTTTCTTTATTTCAGAATGATTTTGAAGGACCACAGGAAGATGCAGCAGTTTAACTGCCTTATTAATCACACTTCACTGCTGCTTTACCCACGGGAAGTAGGGTAGCCAGAAGTGTCTTGCTGTTTTGGCATTACAGGCTCCCATTGCATTGGAGTTGGGTGTTAACAGTTAATATTTTGAACCAGCTGAAAGCTTTGGGAGTTTTAACTGCATGGCGATAATAATGATGGATAGATTTGCAATTCCATTTTGAAAGATTTGGGAGGGGATAGTTTTATGCAAGCCTCATTATTTTTTTTTAATCAACTATTTTGAGTTCTCATTCAGTTTTTGGAAAGAAAAAAAATGATAGTTGAAAATATCATGCAAGTCAATTGAGGTGTCCTAGTGAAAACATATAGAGAATGAAAGCGATTGTCAAGCAGAGTAAGAAAGACATAAGGAACATGCTACAGGGTGCAATTTCATGAATAAGCATTACAGAAAAAATAATCTTTAGTAAGAATGAGAAAGCCCATATGGATGTGCTTGTCTTGTTCAAATGTGAAAGAGAAACAGTCAGCAGTCTGTCCCATTTCTGTTCAGAAATGTCATTGGGTTTATTGTTTCTTGCTGTACTCAGACAAACATTGCAACTGCATGATTGAAGATTTTCAATTCTTTAGCCTCCACAAGAAACCCCCACTACTCCTGATTCATTCTCAGAATTCCCATCTAAGCTTTGAATTGATGTAAATATTGTCTCGTATTCAGTCTCGGGAAAATTCAAGCTTTACAGAAACCTTTGCCAAGAAGGTTAAGTCATGTAAATTTATTTTTGAACCATCCTGTGACAAGGAGTTCCACAGTTCAATCTTATGTTGTGGGTAAAAGTGTTGATGGCAATATGAAAAAAAGGGAAAATAAAGTCATATTTTGTTTATCTCTATATTAATCACTCACTCTGTACTTCAGTCTTCTTCCTTGTTCTGCATCTTCCATTCCAACGTATGAGTGCACCAACGGTTTAGGTCAGTGTAAAATGAGCCAGCTGGGACACCAAAGCAGAGCAGCAGCACCATGTGGCCATTGGCACAGCTGGATTTGCTCTGCCTCATTGCACACAACCCTGTGCCATGTAGATGCAGCCCAAGGTAAACGATCCCAGTGTTTTCAGTCTCTTTTCATGAGGGGTTTCTGGGCAGTTCAGCAGGCTTTGAACCCTCTCTAATGCTGCAAAATACTTCTGGTGGTACTTGGTGTGCTCATAACCTTGCAAATCATCCGTGCTGACACCTGTCTACTGCATGCCCAGTGTTTCCAGAGCTTTCCTGATGGCACTGATCCTACTGAACAGTTTTGCAATATCAAAATACATAGGAACTGTTATGTAATATTTGTCATCTTTAACTCTGGGTTAACTTGATTTTATTAAAGTCCATAAACTTTAATGGAATGTTTAATGCGGTCTAACATCCTGAGATAGTTTGTTCCCCTACTTCCTTCCCCTTCCTTAAGGCTAAATGTTCTTGCTTTCTTTCCTATTTCTTTCCAAAATCTGCAAGAGAGGACTGGAAACAAAGGAAAGATCTTTTTTCAGACTGGATTTTTTGTAAGATTTAGAGAAATTTTAAATACAGAGGAAGCCTTTGTCACAGTTTTCTGTATTTCTCCAATGAAAGTTTCCCAATGAGCAAGAGGTGAAATTATGATTTAAGAGTGCACACAATTGCCAAAGCAAAGCTGTTTAAAAATACCATCCCACTTGGTTTTTATAGTGGTTGCATATGTTGTTGAGCTCCCTTGTTCTTTAAAGATAATAGCACACATTAATTTTCTCTTTAGGTCTATATTTAAATAATGTACTTAAAATGTAATGGTCATACTTTGGACTCAGGAAAGGTACAACAAGAGCAACCAAGTAGATGTTTCACATATTTACATATTTTGGATGTAGGCATTACATGTTTCCTGTTACTCAGAAAATACCATGCTGTTTTAAAGTTATGATGCTACAGTTAAATTATGAGACAGCATTTTTATGACAACATGGATAATATTTGTGTCAGAGTTGTTTCAGTGTTCCAAATACTTTGTAAGTGAGGCAAATGAGGTTATTTAAAATGCTGCAAGGCGTATCCCATGAACAAACATATTTTATGGATTTCTCTATTCAGAACCATTAAAAATATAAAAGAACACTGTAAAATGTTAATTCACAGCTTTGAAGGATTGTTTCTTTGAAGCTGTGAAGTGTTGAGTACAAATAGATCGTTTGGAAGAATTACCCGTCTAATGATGATTTGTGGCCACTTAACAATATGATAAACAAAAGAGTTGCATTGGCATGATGTTATTGATGATACATGTAGGAAGGGATAGGTCATCCTCTCCATTAGTTACACCAACACCACGCAGCTGAGGTGACAGAGCAGGACAGAATGACTGGTTGCTGTGACATGGGAGGACTTCTGAAGAAGCTGAGGCAATTCAGAGGAATTGCAGAGGAGAGTCTTCCTGGAAGCATGCCAAACCACCAATTTCCATATGTGTTACAGCTTTTCTACTTTCTTTCCCCAACCTTTTTTTAAGCCTGTTTCAACTTCTTTTCTCTCCTCTGAACAGCTGATTCCTGTTAAGTTTGACATGGAAGTTAGCAATCCTGAAGCTATAAGCTGGAAGAAAAACCTTGGTTATCTCCCAGTTCTATTTCAGATTTTCATGTGGCAAATGTCCTAGGTAATCTGCAAGAGAAAAACAGTGAGACCTGAGAAAAACCTTCTTCGTAAATACTGCATGATCTAGGTCATGTCTTCTGCTATGGTGTCAGAAATAAATAGGACAAGAATATCATGAACCTGAGAGTGAGGTACTTGTGTGTCTCTTCTGCCCCAAACCTTTGCTCAAAGTCTTGCTTGAACCAAATTAAGTGCCTAAAAGTTTGCAGTACTGGTGGGAAATGAGGAACGACTTAGACTCTTGGGAAAGCTCCCTCTAATGTTTTACATCCATTAATTCATGAATAAGAGCTTAGATTTGTAGTGGTTTGTCATGGGTTTAACTGGTAACTGTTCCACAGTGATGTCCAGACACAAACAAAGCCATGTCACTGTTGTGTCTGCTTTCCAGCATATTTGATGCATCTGGGCATGCTGTGGATAAATTCTTGGTGGGCAGGGATGTTCTTTTCTCCTCTGTCTTTTGGATGGAGGGAAGGAAGAGAGGAAGTGTCTTTCAATCTGATGCATATAAATACAAACATAGTAAGCAAAATAAAGTGATTAGAGGCATAAAATTAGTTGTTACTCACTGCCAGTCTAGAAAACATGAATGTCTGCGCTTTGGAAGTTCCTGCTCTCTAAAGGTTAAAAACAATAAGAATCCTTCCAGAAAGAGCACCAAACAAATAGAGAAACAGCCAAAAAAACTACCTCACAATCAGATTTCTGAATTGAACAGGAAACTATCAAAACACATGGGTGGGATCAAGGCAAAATGCAGATTTTAATTTCTTTCCTCCATATTCCTGGTGACATTTTGGTCTTAAGTCGGGCACTGCATGATTTCCAGTCAGAGACTTCTTTCCCACATATAAGGAGTGAGAAAATGAGGTTGGAGGTACAAGGTAACATGAACTAACTTAGGTTATCGTATCATACCTGCCTGTGCAGAATGCTATTTTTTCCCTGAGAAAAATCATTTGATTTAATTTTTCACTTTTGTTCTTAGGAGTTTTTCACATCCTCCATGAATAGTTTTGAAAATCTTACTGAATCAAAATACTGTTCACTGGAAAACTTAATTACTTATCACTGAAGGGTACTTTGCAGAAAAATGTCATTTTTCAACTCCCAGTTGTTCCAGTACTGAAGAATTTGAACATAAAGATTTTTTTAATCATATTTTTATAGGAAAAGTGTGTTTTGACTGTTCATGCAAAGGAGGTTGAATTGATTTCTTCAAAATACCTAGAAAAATTTAGCGTAGGACATAGCCTGAGAGATGGAAATTTGAGTCTGTATTGAAACTGAAGTAGTCTTAAATAGAAATGCTGGGATTTTAGGCAATCTTAAAGCTACTGCTATGCATGCTTCATCCACAATAAAAATGGGACAGAATTTGGTGTAATATGAATCTGTAAAGTTCCATTTAGCAAGAGCATAGGTTGGTGAAGGCATTGATATTAAGCTAAACAATTGCTGAATCAGGGACCCAAATATGAAGTAATATGAACTCTTTTTTTAAACTTAAATGGTTAAAAATGAACAAGGGAAGTAGGTGATACATGGTAAACTTTTAAACTCAAAATTTTAGTGGTTTTTGCCCTTTTCCCTTTCTGCCAGTTGAAGCCTGCTATGAAACTGCTATTATCTCTTTGCTACAGTGGTTCTGTGGGCCATACAGATTCTGCTTGTTCAAAGTTTCTAATTGTTACCCCCATTTTTGGTAGCTAATGGTTTTCTGCTGTTGCTAATATGTCTTATGTATCCAGTGGCTTTGGCAATATAAATGGATCCTCCCTCTCCAAAGTTAGAATTCCATTGGTGCAGGGAGATTTTGCACCCTACATCTCTTTAATCACTAGAAAAACAAAATGCTCCTTTTTGTTTGTTATTCTTTTGTTGATTGTTTGTTGTTTGGGGGTTTTTGTTTGGGTTTTTGGGAGGTTTTTGTTGTTTTGGGGTTTTTTGGCTCTGGGGTGTTTTGTCTTTGTTTTTTGGGGGGATTGTTTGGTTTTTGTTCGTTTTGTGTTGTTGGTTTTTGGGGTCTGGTGGTTTTTTGTTGGTTTTTGGTTTGGGTTTCTTGGGTTTTTTTTGTTTTTGTTTTTGGGGTTTTTTTGTTGGTTTGGTTTAGTTTTGTTTGGGGTTTTTTTTGTTGTCGGTTTTTTTTTTGTTTTTGTTTGTTTGGCTTTTTTGTTGGTTTCCTCCAGTGTTCGGGAGAGGTTTCCACTCTGAGGTGTTTACGTTTAGCACCAGAAGTCTACAACACTTATCCCCACCTTTGAGCTCCTCTTGAGGGGAGATCTGCAGTCACAGGAAGGTTGTTGCTTGCTCACTCTCGCTTTTCTCCACAGAACTGCAAAAGTGCTTCTTTAGCAATAAAAGGGAGGCTTATGTTCTGGTGCAGGCAGATGCTTCCAAGGGCAAGAACTGCAGGCTCCAGCTCAGTTACCTGATGGATTGTGGGATCAGTGCATTTATGAAATGCATTGCTATATTCTATGCTGGCGTTTTCAGTCCTGAATCAGTTCATTTGAACATTTGAACAACACCCATTTGAAATGAATGAGAATTCATTTAGTCAACCTGCCTGTTGTTTGTATTTGTAGGTTTGTCTTCACAAAAGCACCTTGCCAGAGTCTCAACAGAAAATATGAGTATTATGATCTGCCAGTAACAATGCATTGCAGCTCTTCAAAGCAGCCTTACCTTGCTGATACTTCATTAAATCTATCTCAGCATAATTTGCAGGTATCTTGGAATTGGTGTTTCAGGCAGTCTTCCAGCCTCTACTGCTCAGCATCTTCTCTGCCATACTTCAGCTTCTTCCTAATCTTATTGCTCTTTTCCACAAGCTTCAACCTCTCAATGCCTGAGAGATTTTAAATATAATTTTTATTACTAAGGTACAACCAGGCAGTCACAGCTCTGTTCCTGTCCCTTGCTCTAGATTCAGTCCTGGACAGGACTTGCCTAACTGCATCAGACTTGGTGTCACTCCTTCTCCAGCCCTAGCACTGGTGTGCCTGGGTGCTTCAGAGAGGCAGCTCCAGTGCTGAGCTACTGAAAAGCAGTTGCTCATTATTTGGGAGATCATGTTGAAAATACTTACGCTTCCTTACTTTTTATTCTTAAATAAAGGAGCAGGGGCAACATATAGACAACTGGGCAGCTGATCTCTGACAAACTTCTAACAAATCTACTAACAATTTGCCAGACCTTGCTGCCAACAGTCTCTAGCTATAAGGTTGGGATATTAGCTCTTTTTCCTCTCATTTGGAAGGTTGGTTAATTAAAATACTTAGACAATGATAATAATAATAATTGGACTGCTCAAGAGACCAGTTTTACAAATAGTTTTTGGGTCTGGAGTTGAACAGAAATCTTTTTGTGACTAAGGAAATATTTTTCCCCAAACAAAGCAAGATGTAGTAACCTGCTTTAGGCCAGCAAGAGCCTCATAAGACAGGGTAATCTCCTGAGCTGCGGGAAATGGATGCTTCCCTGGCACCACAGCTTTCCCTTAAACCTCAAGTGATTTTGTCAGCCTCTTCCTCAGCCTCTCCTGATGTCCCTGTTTTACTTATTTCAGATAATTAAATACTCATTTTTCTGAATACTTGATATGGAGAGACTGATGATCTTTTCCCAGCATTTTGGAGACCTGAGTTCCCTGTAACAGACTGTCCAGTCCTCTCTGAGTTGTCTGGATAAACTGGAGCAGTTTCAACAGGACACACTGAGTGAGAGACACCAATCTGTTAGGGAGGGAAGTGCTCTTGAGATGAGGAAAAAGGAATTTAACTGCTTTCATCACCTTATACCATGTGTGCTCTTCTGTCATATCGAAGGAACGTTTACAAAGAGACTATGTGAGAAATAGCTATGGGCTCTCACCAGGTTTTATAGAACCCTTCCCTTGTGCTATTTGATTTGTGCATCTGAAGCTTCTAGTCAGTCACAGAAGAAAGCTTTATTTTCTGTGGGATGGAAGAGGAAGAAACACGTATGAGTTGGAAAGCGATGTCAAATAGGTCGCCTCTGAAATTGGTCTGTTTCGGTAAACCACCTCATTGATCTGCCCTGGGCTGCCCTTACAGCTATGCCTGTGGCTGGAAAAAGTCCATCTTTTTTAGCAAAGTTGGATAGAATATGATTGCCAGCTCCACAACATCTTCTCTTTCTTTAGGCTGCTGAGTTCAATACAGTGTCAATCAAGTATGTGTAAGGTTTCTTCTTAGCTATTGAGTCGCCCTTTAATCTGGGTTTAATTGAAGGCTATTGCATATTAATGGCACTGTTTTGCTCTCTGACTGGAAGTTAGATTCAAGATGCTAGAAAGCACTATTCACTGTCTCTGGTACTTGTTTAGAGCTTTCCTTTGGGCTGAAAAAGCAAGGTTTGTAAGAAGACTGTGTTCCATATAATGAATCAAATCAGTGCCTAAGGAATGTTAATGAGTCTAATTACTAAAAATTATGTGATGCTTAATTGTTTTAATAATTTGGGAGGAGCTGGTGTTTTATCTTGACTGCAGAAAGCAGTTTTGATGACATTTAAAAAACCATTTCTTCAGGGAAAGAGTGAATCCAATTTTTGTTTCTTCTTTCGTTTGCTTTTGGTTCCAGGCAAATGTTTTCAGATTATTGTCAAAAAATTAAGGTAGGATTCTGTTTTTGTTATCACAGAATATTAATTCCCTAAGTTATTATTGTACACAGTGAAGATTAGATAGGCTTGGGTAAAGGGCAGATGTCTTAGAGATATCTGGTGCTTTTTTAATGATATACCCTAGAACCTTTGTTCTGATCTTTTCAAATCACATGGAGAAAATATTGAATCTGGGTTAGAGTCAGGCAAATAGTTATGACCTTCATTTGAGGCATTAAACCTTTGTTTTGGAACAAAGATTTTGGTAGGCTGAAGTGCTGTAGTTCAAATTTAGAATGATGGTAGTGCTGAAGTTGAGAATAAGCTAAAGGAAGTACATGAATACCCTTTACTTTTGACCTAACTCATGTAATAGACACCCAAGGTGGCAATTCACAAACCTTTTGGAGGAAATGGCCACTTTCAGGGTCTACATTTAAGGCAAAACATCATCATTCTTCATTGTGGAATATTTCAGAGCTGAGATATGGCAATGTCACCAGTTAACCTGATTTGGTGGATCAGCTGCAACTTACTGGCTGTGCCTCACTGACTATCAGCAGGGCTGAAACAGCACATGGGAAGCTCTGGGGTTGGAGGGAGTTCTTGCTTGGTGTACTTTAAAAAGGAAGATGTAGCTGATGTAGTGTGTATACACCTGCTGCTCTCTGCCACTGCATTTGTCACCTCATAGCCTCAATTTCACTGAGTTTCTTTGATCCACTTCATTTGTGAAATTACTGAATTTAACCCGGAGATGGAATTAGTGATTATGCACTTTTTTTTAATTCGCTCTGTATTTGATGCCCTGAGAAATGATGCTTCTAATAGTTGAGAATTGTTTAACCACTGCACATCTGCAGTTAGCTTTTCGCAAATGATGTGTAACTTTATTTTTCCCTCTCATATAGTTGATCTTGGGCTGGCTGTTTCATTTGGTGTTATTCCACTTGCAGAGCCAACTTTGCTGATGCTCCTTGCCCTGTTTCTAAAGCTAAGCATCTTTGTCTTCACTTACTGTATATCTTGGCTCCAACCTTAACACCATGAACCAGATGCATAATTGCATTTCATTACTGAAATCACAAATCTCTGTTAACTACAAAAGCAGGGTTTGTTCTTTTGGTTTTGGATTTTTGGTTTTGGTTTTGGTTTTTTTTTTGTTTTGGGGGGGTTTTTTGCCATGACAAAGCCTTTTATCATTAGCCATTACCTAATAAGACAAATCTTGACCAAATGACCTGAAAAAGAGGTGAGCTAAAATTTGCCTACGGAGTACCCATAACTTCAGCTGTGCTAGTATTGTGGGTGGACATGGATGCTACTTAAGACAGAACATTACAAAAGTAAAATTGGTTCCAGATCTTCCTCATCCATTTTGAGAATTTCTCTGCCAAGGTTGCTGTAACTTTTCTTCTGTTCCTTTTCAGTTACGAAGCTCAGTGTTATCCCAGAATTAGCAAAGGCTGCATTTTCTCTCTTCCTTTAGCCTTTTCAGGATGAAAGGATGTCTATGTATCCCTACATCATTATGTGTGATATATGAATATGAATGTTATATATATCATGAAAGATATTGTGCCTGACAGGTTGATTTTTTTTTAAACAGTGTTTTACTAATGTGCCATTCTGAAAAATGAAAGGTAACTGCTGAGGTATTAAAATACTATTACTTAAAATAGAATATCCTTTAACACAATGCTACATAAGGATTTTAAGCTATCTCATCACTATGGTATGATAGAGTAAACTGGATTGGAAAAAAAATCACAGAGTTGTTTGGGTCGGGAGGGACCTTAAAGATCACCTAGTTCCAACCCCCTGCCACGGGCAGGGACTCCTGCCAGGAGATCAGGTTTCTCAAAGCACCCTGGCTTTCCATGCTTCTAGGGATGGGGAAATACTGGTACGTTTGTGTAACAGATCTGCTTTCTGAATGGCTGCTGGGGACACACACACACCATTTCCTCACACTTGTGGCAGTACAAGCCACAGCCAGCATGCTTCCTCTCCAACTTCGGCAGTAGCTTCCTCAGTAAAGACTTTCCTCCAGAGTTTTGGAAATGTCAAACTCCCATCAATATCTAAGCAATGTCTAACAGTCATGAAGCACTTACCTTGCAGTGTTGCATGTGCTGTGCTACATTTAGTCCAGACTATTTGTTTATGGTGGTAAAAGTGAAAATACCAATATTTCTATGACCAGTACCCTTTCCTTTGAAATGAGATTAGTAGGTGTTTATGCATCTCTGTTTGAGAAAACTGTTTATGAAAATGGGCAATAAAAGGTGCTGGGAAAGTTGCACCTTACAGATGTCTTAGCACCATGTCCTTGTCTTCTATTAGATTTAGCTGTGGCTGTAATAGGAATAATAAATTGCATTTGCACTTTGTGCTTGCCTTGTATCCATCCCCAAATACTTCAACGTCATTTGATGTAAACACAGTTAACTTGCATATAATTGTTTTGATCAAACTGTTGTAGACATGACAGATGCAGAGAAAACAGCTTAAAAATACAAAGTAATATACCTGGAATGGGAGAAAAACATGCATGAACATTATTGTATGTGCATGCATGAACATCTACTCTTAGTGGAAGTTAATTTACCTTAGATCAGTATTAATTTAGATCAGTAACAATTTTTGTCAAGGATCTGTCAGAAGGTTTGCAAGTATGTTAATTCACTGAAGTCAAGAGCAATTCTACCCTGACTTCGTAACAAATGGATCGAGTGGTGCTCAGCAGTTACTGAAAGATCCTTCTCTCAATGTTTTTGTGGTCAATGGGGAAGGTGTTGTTTTTCAGAAATTCCCGTATGGCTGAAGTAATATCCCCTTCCATGTTGCAGCTGGACTCCCAGTTCTTTAGTGACTCTTCAGGGCTCTACATGCTCTGCTGTGTGCTCCATGGAGATCTAAAGACGTCTTCTCTTTCCTCACCCTAACTTTAGGCCATGGAGGAATCATGATGGGAAGACAGCAGGGTGCATAACAGAGATAAATGGATTTGCTGAAATCTCAAAATGGATTTCAACCAATCTGAGTTTTAATCTGCTGGAGTGTGGGAAGGAAATCTATACTTCATTTTTGAATTGGTTGGTGGTTTGAGCTTTTTATTATCTAAGCAGGTGCTGGTTTCTTCCATTCCTGCTTTCAGACTCACCTGCATGAACATGGGAAAGCTGTGTAAGTGAGCTGCCCTGGAGACAGACACGAATATGAATGGGCTGGTAATAGAGCCATATCTCAATGACAAATTTCTGCTTTGTGTCTTAATGTATATTACCATGCCTAATGAGCTTGAAGATCACAACTCTGACCAGTGGATAAACTGCCTCGAACACTTGCATAGAATTGGTGTATTTCTGTCCGTTAGAGTCTCATTAGAGACTTATGCTATGAGCCATTACAAAAATGGAGTTATTTCTCCACTTTAGAACAAATTTTCTACACATTATTATTGAGGTCAATGTCTTGAATGTTTGAAAAAGTATATGCAGGGTTATTTGAAAGATCTATTTCTCTAAGGGACAATTAAGTTAGTTATTTTAAAAATACTTATGTAACTTCCGCTAATGAAATTGAATGATTATAAAAGGGAATTTAGTGACAGAACACAAAATTGGAGAACAGACTATATTTGTTGTTGAGGTAGACATAAAAAATAAGCAATAGTGAGTGAAAGCCTTGCATTTCCCTCATTCCCCAGTATATTATAACCATAAGATTCATGGTATCATCTAGAAGCAGTTCTGGCACTTCTAATCAATCGATGAATATACTACTGTCCCTTTGTGAACTTGGACATGTCCAAGAGGTGAGTGAGTATTCAGAATAAAATTGCTTTTCTCTGTGAGGCAGCAGAAAATGGAGGTGATTTTTCACATTAGCACATTTGTGTGCTCCCTGGTGGTAATTTGGGGGTTGGGAATTACATAAAAACCTGATTCCACAGTGCTGTCCTGTCTTTCTTTTTTAAAATAAGGCTGTTTGGGTTTTACTTTTGAAAGTGGTGGGGAAAAAATCACCTGACTAACGCAGAGAGGGATGCTGACCCAGCACAGCAGCGTGGTTTGTTAACAGGGGCTCCAAGCACTCCCATTTTCATATCAGTTCTCAGTAATATATCGGAATCTGTAAAAGCAGGTAAGATTTATTATTTAATAATATGACCTTATCCTTTCCAGTGGCATATAAAAGATGTTTGTCAAAGCCTGGTTCAGTGTTGACTTTTTTCCTGCATGCATAAAAAGCAAACTGAAGTTTTAACTGCATGGAATAACTTCTTGATATAAAATATTGTTTGGTGGGGAGGGTGAAGATGTTTCTGTGACCATGGATTTTTACCCTATGAAATCTGCCTGTATTTTCAGTTGTAATTAGTTATTAATGAGCCACGTGCAGACTAAAATTAATGTGCTCTTTTGTAGACTGCAGTGCAGTGTTCTCTATAATTCATGAGTATTTTTCAAATAATCACAGAAGACCTGAGCTTTGACAGGGCCTCTGGAAATCTGGAGATTTTTTTCTACTTTCTCTGCTCAACACGTGGCCACGTGGAGATTGCTCAGCACAGTGTTCCTTTGGGGTGTGAGTATCTTGAAAGATGGGCACCCCATGACCTTACTGGCCAAATTGTTTGATGTTTGACCAGCCTCACAGTAAGTGTTGTTATAGTGGGTAACCAGTGAAATTTTTATGCAAAGTTGAAATTTTTGGGAAGTGTTCATTTAAGGTGGGCAGATGACACAGATTCATTAAACAAAAAGCAAGGAGATTATAACTAACTCTTCAGAGCTGACTAACATCTCCACTGTTGTAATTTACTCAAAGGTACCTCCAGATGAAATCAGTAAAAATCTCACTGTCAGCTTTGGTGGGCACTTGGGTGAGATGAGAAGACTTGAGCTTGTGAAGGTAACTGTGTCACTGTAGTCTTCTGAGGACATGAATCAGGAAACCTACTGCAGCAAGCTGTCATTTAATTTCTAATGTGGTTTTTTCCTCTCCACTGAGGAGGCTGATTCATTTTATTTGTCAAAATGCAATTGAAAGGAGAAAACATCAAAGAGTTCTCCCTGAGAAACTTTCATTTCATTTGAGCAACCCACATCTTCCTTTTTAAGCCTGTGTCAGTGTGTTACAGATACACTTTTGGATAGAATGATCATCGACAAGTTATTTTGTCATGGAAGGAGTTAACTGCTTTTTTACTGCAAAGCTTATGAGGACTGAAGACTACTAGGAATCATTTCTATTTATTAGAATGAATGCTTGAGGTCATTCTCAGGATATCAAAGCAAAGATCTTAATTAGGATAAGTTCCAGGTCTTAGAAAAATTGATTGTGATAGCTTAGGAAATTGGAAAAGATCTGAAGTGTGCTGTTCTTAGCATTGTCAGAGCTGAAATTTTTGATTGAATTAGACGAAGAGTTTTAATGGCTTTTTTTTTTTTTGCCTTTTTTTTTTTTTTGGTAGGCAAAAGAGACTTTTTTATGTGCTGGTTAAAGAATTTCACTTTTTTTTATAAGGCTTAATCTGTTGAAACCAGACAGAGAAGTGCACATAATTAAAATAACTCCTGCATTCTCATTTGCATCAATCTAAGGCCTTTCAGTTACTGTGGAGCTACAAATCCACGTATATATGGATTTTTGTGCATTGATGGGTTTGTTTTGTAGAATTTCAGTGAGACATGCAATACGCAGAAATAACCTAGTTCAGGTTGCTTTATATTTGAAATTGGTGCATATAATGATTTTGTCAGTTTGCTCCCATTTTGTTTAGCCTAATTTCAATCCTCAGAGAGGGGGACAGAGGGGATCAAGCTGCCAAATGATACATATTGTTGCCAGGTTTTCCAGAAACTTCAGGTTAGTTGTTAGTCATTCACTACAAGAAAGTTTAAATCTTTTGATCAGAAGAGATTAATTTGGTAATGTCAGCCTCAAGCTGCATTTGTTGATGTTGCACCATCTAGCCTGACACTTTAGCTAGCCTGATTGAGAGCAATTTAGAACTGAAATAATGGGTGTGCTTAAGATGAAGATTTATATATACAAGCAAGGCTCTACAAAGAGTCACCCATAGCTGCTGGCACTGTGCCTAGGGCTGGGTCGAATTGCCCTCGCAGATCAGAGTGGGAATCCATCCAATTCCAGGTCTGCTGTCCGACATCTGCTTCAGGAGAGCAAGTTAAGAAGCTGTGGCACACCGTAAGGGATATCCTGCCCCTGACCTACTGGTAATCTCTTTTTATCAGGGTCTAGCTTCAACTCTCGTGCAAGAAGACATTGCATTCTTTTCTGGAATGCTTATGCATTCCAGTTTATTAGTTGATGTTTTTGTATACTGTTTGTCTGCTGTGTAAAAAGCAAACAAACAAACACCAATCGCTTCTGCATTTTCAATTATTTTTCAATATCATTCGCTGCCACTTTGATCTATGAGAGGGACTAGAAATTCCTAGTACATATTTCTTGTGTGATTTATCCTTGCAGCATCCTGGGCTTTGCGTGATTTCCTGTTTCTCGGTTCCTGCCGTGCTGTCCGGCAGGATAGCCATCAGAGAGGGGTCATGCCAGGCTGGAGCAGGAAAAGCGATTCCTGGTCTGGCATGCAGCTTATGTCATGCATGCAAGTCAGAAACAACAGCAGGAGTCACTTGCAGGCTGATCTCTAAGGCAAGAGAATGCTTGTGCTCTATTCACTTCTTTTTAAACAGAACATTTTGCCTGCTCCCTGCATCATACTTTGTTGTTTGCCGCTTGTGAGGTGTAAAATATACAAACTCTTCCTGTGTGGTACCACTTCCCATGAACTGGCATGGAACAACTACATCTCATATATTTTCTAGGTGTAGAATAGATTGTAGAATACATGATGGACATGATATGTGGCTTTTTCTTTTGAGTGATATCTTTCTTCTGAGCAGTGTATTACAAAATGATTCTTATTGTCAGGAGAAAACAGAAGAGAAGCATGAGGAGTGTACAGAGTTTCTGTTAATGTTACAAAAGTACAATCGGTCGCTTGCTGTAATCACTTTGTAAGCATAAAACATCTATACTGTTTAGATTTATTGTGATCTTCTTATTGCTCAGTTTGATTTATGGTACATATTGAGCCCTCTTGGAATGCTGCTATGCATTAGCATGAGCATAAATCTTTTATTTCCTTTTTGAATTCGACATATTTGCTTACCCCAACTTGCCACTGTTAAATTCTAAAATAGCCTTTGCATGCATTTTCCAAGAGTCAAGCCCATAGTGGCTAGGTATGTTTTGTTCTCATTATAGGTGTTAAAATGATGAAAGACCCTATTCTTGAGCTCTGCTGCCCTGGGTGCATCTCAGCACTTGATTGTGTAATGCTTCTCTGGGCCTTTTTCTTCCTATAAAAAAAGGAGGGGAAATGACAATATATGGAACAAGCTGATGAGGTTTGGGGTTCTTTTTTTACAAATTTTTGTCCTGCCTATGCTGCATTTGAGCACTGATGCAGTAAAGGCGAAGGCTAACCGGAAAACTTGAAAGCTTGAAAATTTTTTGGAGAGCAAAAACCTTTAGCATCTGGAGCAGAAAAGGGCAGACTTATCAGACACATTTCCAGCTTCCTCATCAGCAGTACCAGCATGCTGCTGCTAAAGCAGCTTGGTCCTTTATTATTTATGCCATACATATTATTTTAAAAGAGCTTCATAATAACAGTCCCCTTTCATTCCTGTCTTTATCTGCTTTTCCTCCACCACTTCATTTTCAGCCCCAGAGTTTCAATCATGTGGCACATCAAGAACTGCCCTTCGCTGCAGCTTTATGGTCGAATATGTTCATGCTCTGTAGTGAAAGTACACTGTGTGTAGATCCAAGGTGATCTATTTTGTCTCACACATTGGTTTTGAATTTGCTGTTTTTAAGAATGAATGGACAGAGTGTGAGCCGAATGCAGCATGGGGAGGATGTAGCAGCTCAGCCAAACCTATCACCGACTTTATTAAGTGGCAGAGGCAACGCTGAGGCAATCAGTGCAACTGTCTGCTGTGCCTGCCAAGTACCTGCAACTTGCATCATGTGCCAAAAATACTTTCCACAGCTTGCCATGTATTTGCTGCAATGACTTGGGTCAAATGTGGGTGCTGGAAGAAAATAGCAAAGAGTAAGAAAACCAGTTTGGGAGTTCAGTGTGAAGCTGCCACTTAGAAAGGGATCAAATTATATTCACAGACCCTCTCTTTATGGTGAGTTTGAGCCTTTAAAAATATTAAACAGGGCATTAATGGTTTTGTATCTCAAACTTCTGGTTCAGAATGAGCTCCAAGTCTTCTTATGCTGATCATTTGGTCTCTTGTTGTTGCTTCCTTACCATTTTTAAGGAATTTTAATTTTTCCCTTCTTGTATTACCTTCCCTCTACAACTTACAATTAATTCTGTTTGGCTAAAAATAATATTAGAAATACCTTTATCCAGTCCTGATGTTGCCTTTCCTAATGAAAATGACTGAGAAAGTGCTTTTAACTTTTTTTTTTTTTTTTTCTGGGTACCTTCCCCAAAGATTTATTACAGCCTGGGTTTAGTTTTGGCTGTAGTACAGAAACAGCTTTCTTGGGTGTTTTATGTTCTCCCTCACCTTTGTGGTTATGACAGTCCCCTGTTTCCTCCCCCTTCTACTTGCCCTTTGAAAACATGGACTATTAGGTGTTCCAGTATCACTACCTGAGCAGTTTCTGGTAGGTTTGCTTGTTTTCTTCTGCCATGCCAATGACAGCCAAGAAATCAAAGCATTTTCCATTTTGCTAGTGATTGTCCTTCTACTTTGTAACTCTTGGCAGGGAGAAACTCCTCCCAAATGTGTCCATTTCTGGACCTCCAAACATCCTTTCCGCAGCTCTTGGCCAGAGGGGAGCAGCCTGACATCTGTGCAGGGATGCTGTTCTTCACACACTTGGCACTTGGTCCCGTCAGTCCCCAGCCTGAATCTGGCATCTCCTGGGAAGGCTGTGCCTGGGGCTCTGGAGAGCCGCACAACATGTGTGGAGTGGCAGAACTATGGGCTCTCCCCTTTGTCCCTTAGTAAGAAGAGTCATGACAACTCCTGAGGGATCCAAGGTCTCCCCACCTGTCCCTTCTAGACAGCTCTGCCACCCAGGATTTGTGAGTGAAAACCAAACGAGTTGATTTGATTGTGGGAAGAGTTAAATACCTGGTAGGAGATTGGAAATGAAGTTGCAAGGCGACCTTCCCATGGGGTTGCTGCCAGCCCAGCAACTGGCAAGTCCCTGCCGGGCTCTGGAGTGTGTCCTGCTGCTTTGCTGGCTGCATCCTGGCACAGCCCACTGTCAGACCACGAGCTGAGCAGCTTGCAGAGTCCCTCTGCTTGTGAGGGACCCCCAGCTGCCATCTGATCAATCTGCCAGCTCAGAGCAGGCCCGGCTAAAGCAGAGAGTAGAATTTTAGAAGCAAGAGATATACTGACAGGTGATTAGTATAATGCCCTTGGCTCTGCACAGAGATTAGCCATGACAGCTAACTGCAACAAACGGGGCTGGGAGAAGGGATTTTGACCTGCATTGCACTTCCCCTGTGCTGATCACTCCATCCATGGGACACCAACTGAGAGCAGATGAGAGACGAGCTGGTGGAGGTGAGAGAGAGCAGGAGGTTGTTAGGAGAACTCACTAAACTGCAAAATTAAAACCAAACTTCTTTATGTATTGTGTGCTAAGAAAGGAAAGGAACAATACAACCTAGTTCAGCCTGGAGAAGAGAAGGCTCCAGGGAAATTTTTAGCAACTTCCAGTACCTAAAGGGGCTCCAAGAGAGCTGGAGAAGGACTTCTGACAAGAGCATGTGGTGATAGAACAAGAGGAAATGGCTTTAAACTGACAGAGGACAGGGTTAGATGAGATACTGGGAAGAAATTCTGTACTGTGAGGTATGTTTTCTAAATGTTTTCTAAATACACCCACAGAATGAGGGAGTAAAGTTGCATTTGAATCCATTGATTCATTATGATGTAATATAGACCTAATTTGGGTTTGAGCTTATTTATTTTATAAATATACAAGTAGTGTGTAAGACATAAACGCCACAAATTGTGTATAAACACAGGTAGGACCTTGTCAAAACTATCAAAACAGAATGACATGATTTTTGTAATGGAAGAAGTTGAGCCCACAAAATAACAGCTGCAAAGTTTTTATCACCCCAGCATGTATCTCCAGTTGTGTCACAGTGAAAAGGAAATCTTTGAGCAAGAAAACAATTTCCATTAACTTTGCTCAATGTTCTGAAAGAAGTAACTGATTTGAAAGAAATGCTGAAAATTGCTAATAATTTCCTTTAGATCTTGCTTAAGGAAAAGAAATACTGCTTCTGCAGTGGAAAGGCGCTGATAAGTAGAAGATAAGTTACCAAGGAAATATTCTCCAGCAGGGCTTGGGATGCCTTCTCCTGCTGAGCTGTGGGTGAGAGAAGTATTTCAGCAGCCAGCTCTTCCATCTGTACTCCAGCCGGCTGGCAGCCAGGGATAGAGCCTGATCAACAGCCTCAAGGGGATGTGGCTTACCAGCCAATGAGTAATCTGTTTGGCCGTTTTGTGTTTTGGAGATTGATTTAATTTTTTTTTTTTTTTTTGTCCGACTCGAAATTGCCAGAGTAGCAGCCCACCTGCCAGCAGTCTAGCCTTTGCCAAATCATTTGTGCTGGCATCCAAATTATCTGGAAAGGCCAATTCAGAAAAAAAAGCTACAGACAGGAAGAAGAGCATTGAAGACATTTTGAAACTGTTTCACTGATAGGAAATGATTTTTTTTTTGCAGAGGAATACAATTCTCTTTGATTTCTGCCTTCTAGAAATGCACATTACTTCCCTACACGGTGTATGGCCTGCAGTGGGGTGCAAAGCAGTGATTTAAGTGATCTGAGCTGAGGAGGCCTTAATGGAAGCTCTCCAAGAACAAATCTGTGTACACAGGCACATGAAGCGGGGCTTGGATGGTTTGGTAGGTGGCCCTTTTTACCCGAAGTCTGTCTGTCCCCAGGCTGACTGGGCAGCAGGTTTCCACAGCATGCTAGGCTTGGGTTTACTGAGATGGTGCAGCTCCAAGTTACATTAATTAACAAGAGAGCAGATTGAATTCTAGATGGACTGTTCATTTTTGCCAGACAGATGAGCTGAGAAATTGGAGTAAAAAGGCTGTGGATGGAGAGAGATAAGTTACAGTGGAAGATGGCAGATGTGTAGCATCATCCAGCCAGTGTGTTCTGCAAAAGGTGGGTCACTCTGGAAACTGAGACATCCCAGGAGGCCAAAGACTGGAAAGCTCTTCCTTTAGTGGTGAAGGGAGTTCAGTCCTCCCTTTATCTTTTATAATGCTAATCTATCACCTTTAAATGTCAGGTGTTTTCATCTGGTGGTGTCATGAGTCCAAAATGTTTCCTAGAGAAGGAGGTGTTTTGTAGCAGATTTTAGCAGTCAATTCCTTGCAGTGAGAAACCCTAGTAATGTCTTATTTTATTGTTCATCCCTTTGCATTAAAACAGTAGCTCAAGGGACATATCCTACCTAGAGACTGAATGGTGGCAGCCAAGACAGGAGACATGTCCAGGAAGAATGGTGAATAGAATGAAGGTCTTCAGCACTGGATGGTGCTCTGAGTTTCTGGCGTCACATCTCCCTTGAAGAGGCTCTTGTGCCTGTGTGATTCAGTACGAGCTGGCTGCAGGCTGCTGACTTCTTTTCAAACTTCTTCTGTTCCTGTTTACTTTGGACAGAGCAAAGACCTTCTGCAGCCAGCAAGACCTAGTCTTTGGTACATGAAGTTTTCTGAATAAATGTCTAAGGCTCATGCTGTGGCAAACCTTCTGGCACATGAACAAAGTTTTTTAGGCCAGCTTGTGCTGGCTTGGCAGCATATACAATCTTGTGCAGTTGGGCTTAGCAAAATGCTGTATTCAGACTCTGCAAAGTATTTAAATATGTGTTTAACTTCATCGCAGTTTAACAAAACGTGTAAGAACCTTGATGCTTCGTTCAGGGGTGGGCTGTAGTGCAGGAATTCAAGTCATTTTCACAATCAGAACTCACGTTGTTTCTCAACAAAGGAAGAAAAATAGCAACAGAAAATTCTGTTAATTCACAGTTATTCAGTTCCTACAGTAAATATAGCCATTTCAAAAGACTTATTATAAGACTACTGTAGTTGATGAAAAGCATTTACATTTTAAATATAGAGAGCAAATAAGATGTATTCTAAAGGAACATTCACTTTTGGGAGAGCAGTAGAGTTTGGGTTGCAGCGATTACCATGTTTTTTCCTCACTGCATTGCTGGCTAACACAGCTATTTATTGTAGCAAAGGAGAATTCATCCAAACAAAGATGTATTGTTATATGTTGATTTTGGCAAACAAAGTTATATTTAATGATTTCTTTTGTTTGCGTGAATTTATGGAATACACTTTACCAACATTCCCAATTGCACTCTCTGTTGGTAGCTTTCTTTCAGTGTGTTTCATTTGTATGCCAGCATTGCTTACAAATAGTATATCTTGGGCCTTACTAGTCATTATAGGATTGTTTTTAAGATTCAGCATTTTCGCATTTTCATTACTTTTCTGAGTGTTTTTCCCTTTCTTTTCCATTTGGCATAATTATGCACTCATGATTATTACCTGCATGAGTCAGCTAAGCATTTCTTTGCTTGAATGTTAATCTTTCTCAATTCTTCACCCACTAAGTGTGAAGTTAATAGTATTGCTAACTGGTTTCTGTGAAGCTGCATGCTGAAAAACGTTTCACATTAACAGGGTAATTGAAACTGTAGCTAATGTATTGGTCAGAGTTGGTAAGCTTTCTAAAGGCTTCTTGCAGTGATCATACAGAGAAATCCTGTGGCAATTACCTGAAGAATAGACAATGTATGTAATGAGCTATTCAGACTGGAAATTCAATGTTTTACATGCCATTTGGGGCGCTGATTTCATCACTCTCCCTCTTTTGGACATTGGAAGGACTATTGGGGGAGTAAAGTCTTATTCAAACAGAATAAAAGTCACTGTAATTTTGTTTTGTCCTGTAATGAATGATCCTCGTGATTCAGTGCATGGGTCATGCTTGCATCCCATGGACAGACTTTGTTTTCCATGATTTTTATGTAACTAGAGTGGGTTTTAAAGTTTTCAAAGTTTGCAACTCAAAAGAGAGTACTGAAAACTCTTACATTTCTCCCACCTGTTTTTAAATTTAAGGATTATGTTTGCTTCTGCATTACTGAGGCTGAATTTGGTTTTCTGTATAACATCTATGTCCCCTCTGTATCTCTTTTAGCTGTCTACATAAGCCAGTTGTCTGAAATTTTACATGGCTTTGAGTTTTGCTCTTGGGGAAACTGGGGGAAAAATGAGAACAACAGGTGCAATCTATCCCTCGTAAAATTAGCAGCAAAACTCTTGTCATAAAAACGCAATATCATTCTAGTCTGGGTGCGGATTCTTTTAGATGATAGGCCAAATTTGTTAGCACGGAGATTGCAAATTGTTTTGATAAATTTTATAGGGTAAGTCCTCATTCATTACATGAGTCTGAATCACTGGAGGCAGCAGGGTGGAAAAAATTGGATATTGTCTTCTTCTTTAAAAACAAACCTGAAACCAAGAAAAACCTGTGGAATGAAATTAATGCCTTTTCCACTGTCCATTTGTGGGCTTTTATGCCAGACCTCTGCCACTTAATAATTAGGACAACTGGAAGCTACAGGCTGGTGTGCAGGGAGAGGAGTCTGGGACATGGAGGTAGGGATATGCAGGGAGAAACAGTAGAGAATGAACTTGGATAGTTTGCTGCCAAGATGTTTTGGGGTTTTTTTTTTTAATTAAGTTTTTGGTTTCTCTAGACTCTGTCCAGTGAAGTTTTTAAAGTAAAATGCAATATCTATCCAGAAATATCTTCTGCTAAACTTCAGTTACTGACTGTAATAAATATTCCTCACCAAAGTACTATGAATGTGTTGCAGTATGGATAGAATACATTATAACAGTGGTTATTTCCGGGTTTGGACTGCTGTAAACTTTATAAAAGTAATTTGCCTTGAGGGCATGGAAAAAGGAAGACATTCAAATATGTGGTTACTTCAGCAGCTCTGGGTTTCTCCATAAAACTTCACAGTTTATGCTGAGGATGCTATATGGATCAGTGCCCTAAGTATCTAAGTATTTTGGCATTCCATGGGCACGCTGAACTCTGGCATGATGGAGCAACTCCATGGAGCTCTGCAGGGAGGAGCCTTGGGAATTGTAGGAGAGCCTGGTCCTGTTTTGTCAGGATAGTACACAGAATCGTGATGCTAGCCCAGCTCTTCCACATGGCAGCGTGTTTGACTTTATTTCATAAAACAAAGAGTGATAATCAGGTCAGGTAGATGCAGGTATTTTACAGTGAGCAATAAACAAAATAAAACTGACCCCTGGATGTTGGCAAGAGGAAGGAGAGCAGCATTCTCTGTGCACATGGGGTCAGGTGAGGATGGGCAAGCCTGCCGCTCTCTCTGTACCCTTTCTCCCTAGTCTGAACCCAAAAAGGAGATAGCAGCAGTAGGAACACTTCCTACATTTTGAATAAGGACCAGACGAAATGTCTGACAACTTGTGCCCCGGAGGCAAAAATCAATACTTTCAATCAACCAGCAATAGTCCCAGTAATCCCCTTGAGCTGCCTTGTATCCCCTAGGAGCTAACCAGCACCTAACAAGGCCAGGGAGAGCTCTCCCAGTACCTCCAGAAGTGGACTTTGGCGTGACTGTGGCATGACCACAACAAATTTAGCCCTAATCCAATTTACCTACGCAGGCTGGATTCATGGCTGGATGAAAAGTAGTCACAGTCATTAGGCTGACCCTGAATTTAGAGGATTTTGATCACCATTAATATGCAGTGAAAGATTTCTTTGTTAATACTGCAGTTCTCAGCTGGACCTCCAAGCACTAGCTTTTGGGATTCCCCCTCCTTCTTTCTAAAGATCTGCTTCCAAGTCCCTTTGGAAGAGATTAGAACATATGAGCAACAAGTAGTTGTAAGCTGATTTTCAGTGCCCATGTGGACGCTGCAGACACTGAATCTTTTCTCTGTCAGCTCCGATAAAAGAAAAGTTTGTCTTTATGTTGGACTTAGCAAAGTTCCTTCGACATGTAATTTCTAAATTTCATTGAGACAACACCTCAGATCTGGGCTGAGGACAGAACGAAAATGAAGATTTGGAGTTGTTTTTGCAGTTCTGGTGAAATATGGGCTTTCACTTCATTGCAGCAGCTTGTCCCTTCAAGGTCAAGAAAGCTTACTGCTAGTTGGTTGTTAGCATATCAACTTGCAGCAAAGCTGAAAGGTAATCTTACAGCTCAACAGGGATTTTACAAGATATTTACAGTATTTTAAGGCTGTTATCAGGAAGAAATATATGTTAAAAAAGGTATTCAGAACAAAAACTGGAAAAGGTAAAAAACAGATGTGCTTCTAAACTAGGTGCTATTTAATTTTCTTTAACTAGTCTCACAGATTTATATGATCTGAAGAGAAACCAGAATATTGTCTTTATCAAATTTGGTATGATAATTTTTCAAGAGGGGAGGTAGTAATACTTAGAGACAATACTCTTGGTAAGTTAACATGAAATTTAAGACCGCAAAGTTCAGAATTTCATTTTCAGCTTTTGCTTTGCATCCACCTTCCTACAAAAGTAGTTATCCAGCAAAAGCTGTCCAGGTAGTGCACCATTTCTTGCTTTCTGTAGTTACTAAGTGTGTTAATAGCATAACAAATCCATTGTAGATATTAATGAATATGTTGTCTCCTAAGATGAATTGGAGTGGCATCTAAAAGATCCTGAAAGAATACTGGAAGTTATAGTAGGTACAAAAAAAAAAAAAAAGCTTACAGTATGCCCACTCTTGTTTTTCTCTTCTAAACAGCCCAGCCTGAGTAACCTGAACATTTTAATTGTTTATACTACATTTACCTCATATTTAACTTCTTCATGTTATTATTGACCAAAGCATTGCAGATATTTAAAGGAAACCTAATAGCTGATATCCTTACTTGATAAGATGTTTGTTGTGAAGTTCTGTATCTTACAGATCTCCAGTGTTGTTGAAAATACACACAAGGTAAAAACAATGCTATATGAGAAGCATAGTTTTATACACACTATATTAGAAAATGCCTATTATATATTATTTTCATATTATAAATAATTGGAATTTTAGCAATTTGTATTATTTCCTTAATGATAGGCAGTGGTATAGTGATAAATTTAGTCACAGCAAGGTTTACCGTAATTTGTTATTTGTTTACATTATAAGTAACATTTATATAAAAGAAAAATTAGATAGTATATTATTAGTAATGATATACAATGAAGGCATATAATAGGAAAAACCCAATTATTCTATTAAGAATCATATGTGATATAGGAACATTTTAGAAGAGAAGAATAAAACTATGTTTTCTCAAGATGAAGGCTAGAAAAGGAGACGTTTGATGTGTGTACTGAGTTAATTTTAAGGCATCTACTTACAGGTCAGGCTTTGTGATCATTAATAATCTCTCCCATTAGTCTTTCTGTTAATGTTGTCCTTCTCTGTTATTTTTTCGTATTTGTCAATCATGCTTCTGACTCTTACCTGAAAACTTTTATAATCCTCTTAACTCTTTAAAGACAATCCTTTATTTTCTGCTTCTTGCTTCAAACTACATGCTGGAAGAACACAGAGATTATAGGGTTGGATTCACCACTACCCAGAGTAGATTTTTTTTCCCCCTTAACTTCTAAGGGACTTCAGCTGACTTTATTAAAATAATAGAGACAGCTAAGGTCTCCTGCCAGACCCTCCCCCTTCCTCCAAGTCCCAAGAGCTTGCTTTTTCACTAAAGCATAGATGGAATATTTTGGAGAAGGAACTTGAAAGCCTTAGCCATCATCTCTTACCCATTAGAGCTATGAGGAATTGTTTGATGTGTTTTCAGTAGGCAGAGAATGATGCTGGAAAGGCTGATTTGCCAGAGACTAGTCAAAACTGCACTAAGCATATAGAACAAAACAGGTTTATTATTACCAGATAAAATCTCAGACATACTTTTAGCAAAGGGAAAGACTAGTCTACAGCAATCTGCTACACCTAAAGACATGTGAGATGTTGACAGCCAGTATCACAATCACTCAAAATGTTACCCTGGAAGTTATAAATTCCTTCCAAAAGATGCCCAGTCTCTCTATGGATCAGCTGGGGAAGCAGGATCTGTTTTTTCACGTTCCCTTTCCAAACAGTTTAGGCAAATCTCAGGCTCCACATGGCAATTCTGTGTGTCTTTAAGCTTTTGCTGGGCTCCTGCCCTAGTAGTTATTTTGGTACCTTTTTAAACTGCCTGGTTTTTAGCTTTGCAGCTAACTGTGCACTGAGGCAAACAAACCACAATAACAGCTCTCTGGCTGTTAGTCATGCCCATCCTGCACCCTTTGCAGACAAAAGAAGTGTACACGTCACTTCCCCGGTTTGGATAATGAGGTTTTTCTGTCAGTGTATTCTCCAGCAGACACCCCTCTGGCTGCTACAGCTGCACTCTGTGTGGGCTGGCACGCCAAGGCTTTGTCATAAGATCCCTGGTGTGTGGGTCTTGCTTCCAGGAAAATGATGTATAGGGTCTTTTTTCACCCCCTGTAATTAAATCAGCCCGTGATGATGATTGAATTATTGGTCTGACTGAAGAAAATCCATCTTCTAGCAGGTTGGTAAAGTAGCAGGAGTGATTTCTGTTGTCCCAGGAATTAACTAGAAAAAAACATCTCATAGATTTTGGGCAGTGATATACTGACAAATTGAGTCAGAGCAGGCTTTGGCATAACCATGTTCATGCTAACACCCAAATGGTAATGACACACTTGGTAGAAGAAATGTGACTCGTGTAACCATCTTCAGAGAAGATTAAACTACCTAAAAATAACTCCAAGAAGTAACCTACAAAAATAGGTTAATTAAATAGTGAATGGGCATTGGGAGAACAGACAGGGACTAATGTGATCATTAAGTTGACTCTATGCTAAATTTATTCAGTAGCAGAATTCAATTTTTCCCCAAGGTTAAAAAATGATAGTTCAGGAGTGCAGAGAGTTGTAGGGCAGCTGACGTCAATTGCCATCCCCTTCCACCTCCCAGCACAAAGCACATCTCTTTTGGGATGGTAACTATATATATATATATATATATATATATATATATAAAATTATAATAGAACATTGCACAATTAAAACTGCAGGAATTTCTGATTACTATTGTAATTTTAAAATGGATGTATTATGTGAAGTTTTGCCATACAATGGTCAGATTACAAAGATGGGTCTGGTGAAACCTACTGTGTCTGTGGCTCAAGACAATGGGAAAATATTTTGGGAAGAATATCAACATTTTGGAGCTATTCCCATTTTACCCTGTTCATTGTTAGTTTTTCTGAGGTATTTTGTTTTAATGGTTGAAGCTGGAGGGTGTTGATGGATATGGAGCCTGTAAACTTCAGCTGCTGATACAAGATTAGTGATCTTTATGACTCTCTTTATATTTGAACCCATGAATAATAGATCAGATGAGGGAAATGCAGTACTGTGAGCCTCAGGCAGCCCAACCTGGCTGAACTCAAAGAAAAGAGAACAGTGGGAGATAAATAATCATTTTGTTAACTTTTTCTCAGCTCATTTTTGCTGGGATCTTCTGGTTTTGGCTGTGGACCAGTCAGCAGTAGATTTGGTGTATCAACTAGCTGTGATGCCCAGGGGAATCCTGGCAGTGATGTGACTCTGTATTGATCCCACATCTCAAGCTGAAGAACACATCTCTTGGAAGAAAACCCTCTTGCTGATCTTTTACCTGGCCACAGCCCCTGCAAGGAGGAGGAGAAGGAATAACTGGAGTTTGGTGGCTCTGTGGCACTGATAATATTCAGTAGCTGTAGTTCAGGATCCAGAAAAGCCTGGGTGAATTGCTTAATGCCTCCCAGGGCAGACAGGGAAAGCTTTACAGCATGAGGCTTCAGAACCAGAGAGGCAAAAGAGATGTTGCAGGTGAGCTTCATCCTGCAGAGATGTTTTCCTGAAAGCTGGTATTTACTCTATACTGTTAAAAAGGACGAAGTGCCATTGGCAAAGGCAAGAGGTGAGGCACTGGTGGTAACTTGGAGGTACTTAGTGAGGAGAGCTGGGGGAAAACCCAAGTTGTGAAAGTGACCAAAACTAGAAATCAGCAGGTGGGACATTTTGGCCGTAGGGTTTCTCAGAGTGGCATTGGGGTTGACAAGTAGAACTTCTGACAGCCTTCTCTCCAGCAGAAGCCATCGTGCTCCGTTGCCATGTCACCTTGTAGTCCTTGGCCCATGACTCTGGCTGCTCCCCTAGGACAGCAGCTTTGGGCTAAGAGCCACATACCAGCTCAGCCTTCCAGCCTTGGATGACTCCACAGGCAGGCTGCTGAGCTGAGGAGCTGCCTGAGGCTCTGTGTTTCTGCTTTGTTAGGGAAACAGGATTTTAATGTGTGGGGTTTTTTGTAAGCTAACATGATTATGTTAATGGTGTACCTGATTCATGTCGGTGATTTATTACATCATGAAAATGACTCTGTGAAGCCCCAGCCTTGGGCTGAGCTATGAGGACAGACTACAGAGAGCAAGGATTGACTGGAAAAGCTGCTTAGAGAGCTTTTATATATTTCAAAAATGTACAATTTCAAAACACTCTTACAGGTAGAGTACACAAGGCTATCTCTGCACTTCACAAAGTTTGATTAGCAAAGTACAGATAGCGTGGGAAACTTCCAAAAATATATTAGAGGTTTTTTCCAGAAAGAAACAGCAAGCATCTGTTTGATAAAACATAATCCAGCTGTGGTAATTAGATCCCAGTAGGATGAGTTCTGGTTTTATTTGTCTCCAACCGAAGGTAGATTTATGATAAGATGTCATTGCTTCCAGAATGGAAATGGAATATTTAATAAAGAGCAGGGTAACAGAAACAAAAGCAATTTAATTTTGAATTTAAGAGTGTACCAAAATGCAAATTAATTCTAAAGTTTCTCACATTTATATGCTACTAAGGTGAAAAGATTTTTGCCTTTTGTTTGTTGGATTCTTTTGGTTGGTTTGGTTTGTTCTTTTAAAGCAGCTGAATGTTTTCTTTGCTGCTCTGTAACCAGACATTGTCTGTCCAAAAGCACTTCTCACTGTGAGAGCTGCTTGTATTTCACTGTTATTATAGGAAGGCAGATAATGTGGCCAGTGTTTGTTAATGAGCAGCTGATGGACATCGTTTTACTACTAAAAAAACCCAGGAGATTATGGAGCTTTGCAGATACTGTGGAAGATGTGTCTGATCAACTAGTTTACTGATGTTTGAAGTCACCAGAAATAGCAGAATTCGAATCCATGCTGCCCAAGCTGCTGCTTAAGATGCAGCAGGATATCTCAAAGGGGGACTTCCCGCCACTGGAGAAGCAAATCCTTGAGGTGGTAATGTGAGTGAAGCAAGTGTGTGTAGAGAGCTGAAATTCTTGTTCAATTGGTAGAGAAAAGCCATTGCTTTCAGCGGAAGTTCAGCAGTGACTTGTTTCCTGCGCTTTTTGTATCTCAGCTCTTTGTGCCTCATGAATTTGTGTTTGCTCTGAATATTAGGTTCTTTTGACTATAGTCTGGAAGCCAACATTTTGAAATTGTAAAGGACTAGTTTATTTCAGTAGTGGAAAGTGGGAATACTGCTGTTGGGAGGCAGCTGTATGAAGGATGCTGAGCAGGGCTGAGTGGTGTTTCTGTGGTTTGAAGAGTGCCTGAGCAGTTCAGACTGTGGGATACAGCCAGGTTTCATAAGCCCCTGTACTGCTGGGTCAGTGCTCACACTGTAAGGCTGAAAATAAAACCTGGGGCTTGGCAAGAAGCATGTTTCCTCTGCATTGCTGCTGTTGATTCCCAAGCTCAGATTCCATTTCATCACCAGGCAAGGAGTTGGCTGGACTGGGGATGGAGCAGTGCAGTCGCGTGATGTGCTGCAGTGTTGCGTTCTAGATCAGATAAACTCAAGGACAGATGTGTGCTGTTTCCAGAATTTCTTCTGCTGTTCTAACTCAAAAAGGCTGGGTATAAGGGGAGTTCATCAGCAGTCAAAAGAAACGCCCAGATTTGCACCCCAGCTGCAAATTTCTAGTAAAAAAACAAAACAAACAAAAAGACCCCAAAGGGAGATGAATCAGGCAGCTACATTTCCAACGCTGATACTGATTCTTTTTCATTCCACGTTATTTTTCATTTCATGTTTTTTTGTGAATACATTAGGAAATGAAGTTGTTTCATTTTCAACTGTGGTTTGGTGACACAGTAAATCTGTTCAGGGGCTCTCACTGACAGAGTAAAACTGCCACAGCCATGTGCTGAGCAACACTGGTCTGGCATAAAGTCATTTCACTCGTTCAATTTCTAAAACCTTGTCATCTTAGGTGTTACATATCTGCACCTCACTAATTTTTTTCTGGATTAAATTTTTTCTGCTCTAGTACAGCCAGCTCAAAGCTGACAGAAATGCTGTATGGGGTGTTCTGTCTCCTTCAGCAGAAACGCAATTAGGAACCCATCAGAACCCAGTCAAGGTTATGCCACTGATGGATCCAGACATTCACAAAGCCTTTTCTGGAGGATGTTGTGTGGCTGTAGAAATGGTTTGGAGAGTGGGGAACACCCAGGAAGCTTGAGTCACTCCCTTCAGAAGATGCTTCAATTACCTAGCTCATGCTAATAACATGAACCGTGCTTTTATAAACTGAACAAGTTAGGGCTCAGCAGAAAGAAATGCATTAAGCAGGAAAAAATATATCTGAGGAAGAGTAAATACATGAAGAACTGTGCAACAATCTTAATTCTAGACTTTTGTGCTTTTTGAATGCATTGGCAGCCCTAAAAAACTTTTTTAGACCTATTTTTATAAAGAGAGTATTGTTATTACAGTAGATCCCAGGAAGTAAAATGATGTAGTTCGTGCTAAGAAAGCATGTCTTTCTAGAAATGTATAGAAGATAGAGATAGGTGAATAAAAATTGTTTTGTTTGCCGAAGGAAATACCTCGTGAGCTTCAAAAACACTTTTGTTTGGAAGAGGTCTTGTCAAAACTTGTTTCTCCCCCTCCCCCCTCATCTTTAATGTCATGGCATGCTTTTATAGCAAAGCCTGTTTATATGTAAATAGTTCCTTGATGGAGAAATCAGCTTAGTCAATATGCAGCAGCTTTCCTAGGGCTCACAGGTTTTACAGGGCTAAGAAAATCTCTTATCATGCTATGCTGCAGATAGGTTCATTTGAGTGACATATTTGTAATATTTCAGTCCTTGAAAGTTGTCATAGTTTAACCCCAGCCAGCAGCTAAGACCTGCAGAGCCTCTCACTTGCTCCCTCACTAGTGGGCTGAGGAAAGAATCAGAAGAGTACAGTGAGAAAACTCATGGGTTGAGATAAGCACAGTTCAATAGGGAAATTAAAAGCTGTGCACACAAGTAAAGCAAAACGAGTAATTCATTCATGGCTTCCCAAGGGCAGGCAGGTGCTCAGCCATCCCCAGAAAGCAAGGCCCCATCACTTGCAGTGGTCACTTGGAAAGCCCAGCGTCATCACTCCCAGTGTCCCCTCTGTCCTCCTTCTTCCCGCAGCTTTCCGGGCCGAGCACGATGCTGTGTGGTCTGGAATGTCCCTTTCTGCAGCTGGGGTCAGTTGTCCTGGTTGTGTTCCCTCCCAGCTCCTTGTGCACCCCCAGCACTGTCACTGGTGGGGTGAGGCCTTGGCTCTCCACACTGCCCAGCAAGAACTGAAACACCCCTGGGTCATCAACACAGTCTCCAGCACAAATCCAAAGCACAGTCCCATACCAGCTACTGGAAGAAAATGAACTCTATCGCAGCCCAAACCAGCGCGGAAACATTGGCATTTCCCCCCACGCTTTCAATATGGAGGAGTGTCTCACCAGAAAAATGGCTTCTTGATTAGGGTAGGTTCAACTAAGCCTATTGCTGCAGTTCTAGTGACATCAGGAGTATGGTTTTCCTGAAATGAGAGAGAATGACCTATCCAAAGATTACACCATGGATCAGATTCAGATTTTCATGTGTCTGACCTGAAACAAGACAAGCAATGCCTGAGACACCTCTGCTGGAAGTACTTCAGGCTATGGCTTCTGTGTGCTCTTTCTGTAGGGTTTCCAATTGCCCAGTTTGGTCATTTTATTATTATGTTTTAAGAAACTATTAGCTGTTTGTCCTTAAATTTTGATTGAATATAGAACAAAGCTTACATGAAGCTGATGTTCACACTCTATGCCTAATCCACCTTTAACTTTGCTTCCTCCTCATTTTTTCTCTGCTGGGAGAGAACTGAATATAATGGTGAGATAAAAAAATCTTATTTTCTGTGGCTAAACTACCTCTGTGCATTTAATTTATGCAAAAGGACAGGTATTGACAAAAAGGCAGCGCCAGTAAAAGGTTTCAGTGGTATCAGAAGGTGACTAGATGCTGCCATTGATGGTCCAGCGTGAGACAGGATTGGCTTCACCCCCACAACAGGGACAATTACAGAGAGCAATGTGTGCTCCTATTATTGTTATTTGAGGAGATCACTCTTGCTACTACCCAAAAGCCAATATTGCAAAACTTGAACACTTAAGGTTTCAACTGAGCAAGACTCAATGTCAGCAGAGGCAAATATTGGGAATGCCTTCCTATTGCATCCGCATGGCATTTTGTTGCTGATCCTACAGCCTATTCCATTTTGACAAAGATCTGGGGTCCCCCTCTGAGTGCTGTCCTGCCTTTCAGCACTAGACTCTGGGCACAGACTGTGTAAAATACACTGCCAGTCTCTAGCACATATAGATACTTTCCCTTCCTCACTAGTGCAATAAGAGGTTGTTGGGTTTTTTTCATTTTTTTAAAGGCATAGAGTTGCCTTATTCTAATTTATGATGACAAAGCTTGATTAATTTATTCTGTTTCTCATAATAATTAATAGCCTAGACTCAGGGTGAAGACAGCATGAATTTCATTGTAAAGCACAGGATCTGGGTTGTGGTGAAAAGTATTGCCTAACAGCTTTATTTTTGTGGAGCAAAATTTATTTATTTGCTAGTTTCCTTTTGTATCTAATAATTAGGAACAACATTGGTAAATGTAATCTTTTTGTCCTGAAATACAAAAGATTGGACCTTCCTGCCCTTCATGAAGTGAATTATTATGCAATAGAAAAACACTGATATATTGCACTATAATTTGAATTATTCCATTGTTAAAGTACATTTTTAAATTACACATAACACCAAGAAAAAATTAAATTCTCTCTTGTGTACAGCCATCTACTAACTCTGTACATAATCTGTCTCTTTTGGGGGTATTCAATTCACGATTATAAAGAAACAGTGAAACTATTGGTTTGGGCCACTGCTTCTTTGATTTAATTCACTTGTTGAGTGTTAAATTAAAACAATCAGGAAAATCATAGAATCCTAGAATGGCCTGGATTGGAAGGGTCCTGGCCTTGAACACTTCCAGGGATCCAGGGGCAGCCACAGCTTCTCTGGGCAGCCTTTGCCAGGGCCTCACCAGCCTCACATTTAAGTTGGGGATGGACACTTTTCTGCCTCCTGCTTTTATTTTTCCACACAGCTACATGTAGTAAGGAAAGTTGTTTTGTGAGAAGGAAGCATTAGTATTTTATGAAGTAGGTTTGCTACTTGTTTGTTCTTGGAGTTTCTGCATTAAAATACCGATACTGGTAAATTTATGATTTAAATTCATGTCTGCAATTACGGCCAAATGCTCTCTGAAACTCTTTGATCTTAAAGTAAAACTCGTCCTCATCAGCTTTTCCCTTCTATCCTCCATCATCACACAATTGTCCTTCCAGTTCTGACAAGGCTTTTCTGTACATGGAAATCCATTACAAGTGTCCTTCACTATCCTGAGTGATGGCATAGCCATGTCCTGAAAACTCTCTGGGCTTGAGGAGAAAGGACTACAATTTTTGCCAGATCACATATGGATTTACTCTGAGTCACATTATGGGATTGGCCACTTTTTATTCCATGCCATAATGCTAGACTTATGGCCACACTGGTTCTAATATGGTAAAACGTATTAGTGTTGATGTTAATTACAGGTGAAGTGGTAGCCAAAATCCTGAACTGTATTAAAGTTGGTTTAATTTAATGTGTATTTTAATTTTCTGCTTTTTAGTTCATAAAGAATTTATGGGTTGTCTGGACTGATCCCAGCAGTTGAAGAGACCAAATTAGTCATAGCTTATGCTTTTTTATTGTTGGTGTCTTTAAGATGGCTTTTTAAGGACCAGAAGCCCACTGAAGAGGTAGTGTTAGCTGTTAGGATTTCCCAAAGTGAAACACCAGCTTACAATTTGTCAAGTTTTTTAGACACTGGGTTTGAAGGAATAATTTGAAGGAGAGAAATGAGACAGCTTTGTGCTTCACTTGTAGCACTGTGTTGGTCATCAGCCAAATCATCCCAAACATATTCCCTGTACAGGTAAAACCACAGTATTTTGATGTATCATTAGTCAATGTGCCACTATTTCTATGAGGAGTGCTTACTGCCCCAACATCTGTAAAATGAAATAATTTCTTCTGAAGAAGGAAAAGCAGAACCTTTAGCAGTGTGCTCTGGCCTGTGGCCCCAGGATGGAGCGAGCTGAAGCCAGGGCTGCTGTCACAGTGCTCCACACGCCAGGGAAGGCAAGGGCTGATGTTGCTTGCGGTGTATGGACTGAGAAAGGTCAGGCTCCACTGCTCAATAACAGGCAATGTTCAAGCTATTTCTCTTGTTTATTATTAGAACAGCTCAAAACATGACTGAAAAGTCACATGTGTTGGCCTCCCTGTTTTCTGTTTGCTTCTGCTTGCTCTTAGAAGTGCTATTTTTGCCCAGCTCTACCCATCTGTCCTGGGCAGCGTGTGCCCCCCTGGCCCTAAACTGAGCTAAGGATGAAAGTCTTGACTGTCTAGTCTGGAGACTAGAGTCTCCTACTTTATTTTTGGCACCAACTAAACTACAAAGGCTTGTGCTGCAGTGGCAGCCTCCCTCCTTGCTGGGTATTTTTGAGAAAATAAGCAGCGTTGTTTATTGACTGAATAATAGACTGAAAAAGATTCATGGGATGGAGAAATTGATAGCCTTTAGAAGGTATGGATTAAAAATCAATTAGCAAATGAGAAATGAATACAAAGAATAAAAAAGCCATTCTCTCAATGGAAGAGGTTAACAGTAGTATTAGGGGGAGTGGTGTCAGGACCAGTTTTGCTCCATATATTTAACAGCATTTCCAGCAGTGCAGCAAAGAGGGTTATCATTTGCTGATGACTCAGAATGACTGACATTATATATAAACTTCAAAGACTTTAGATAAAAATTGCAGAATCCACAATGGAATAATGTAAATTACTAACCCATGCATGGGTTCTTAATTAGTAGTAACTCCTTGGGGAGAAATTTTCTGAAAGTGATTTTGGATGACTTCTTGAAAACAGATCTGTCTGGAAAGGCAAATCAAATGCTCAACTCTTAAGGTGTTGCTGGGGATGTTATGTTTTGTAGGGGGCTCTATAATGAGAATGCTGCTCTCAGATGGAGCAGTTAGTTACCAAAAAAAACCATACAGCAGAAGTAGAGATTTGTCAAATATTTAAAATATGATGAACATTGGTGTATTCAGTATGTTTATGAAAGGTGAGCATAAAACGCATGTCTTCTTTTGTCATCAAGATGAGGCGATGTATGTTTTGGATTCAGGGAGCTGTTCATTGTGCAGTGATGAAGTCTTTCCCAAAGCCTCCAGAGAAGCACACTGGGAAAAAACAAAGGAGCCCAGAGGGAGAGAGGCTTCACAAGGGAGGTGGGAAAGCTGCCTGGTGGCTGAGCAAATGCAGCAAGGATAAGGAGGGTTTGCAGTCCTTTTGTGGTTAGCCTTGCCTAGTGTGATACACATTCCTTGTTCATTATGTGGAAAAGCAAGAACACGTCATGCAATAAACTCCCCTGCCTGATGACTTCTTCACAGGGAAGGGCTGCTCCAAAGAACAGCCACAGAAGAAAATGGGATGGAAGACTTGCTCTTCAAAACCTTGTCTTGGGCATGGCAGAGGAGGCTTGTGGGATTTTCCCATTTTGGGAATTGCTGTTCTGATGCAATTCCCTGTTTTCTTTCTTTTTTTTACAAAAAACCCCGAAACTGCACCACTTGCCTGCTTGTCCATCATTTTCTCAATAGTTATGCAGAAAGTTTGCTGAAAAGTGTATGAAGGATCAGACCACCTGTGTGTCTTAGGCAGTGCCCTGCCTTTGCTTTGGCCAAAAGCTGGTGCTCAGTGGGGACTGTAAGAGTGAGGATAAGCATTTAACAGCAGTTGTCAGAATGCTTTCCTAGCCCTGGCTTTTCATCACTTAGGGATTTTTTGATCCACAGCTTTTATCTTCATGCTTTAAATCTCTCATTGGCTTTTTTCATATGTGAATTCATGTTATTGATTTTCAACTCCCATAAGCCTTTCTCATTTCTGTGACATCCACTGTTTTATGTGAAGAAGAATCTCCTTTTGTTCATTTTTAACTTGCAACACGTTGGTTTCATCTGATATCCCCTATTTTTTTTGTTCCCCCTGGAGGTTTGAGCTGAAGGAACCTTAGTTCTTACTGATGTAACATGATGTCACTGTGTGCTGTGCTATAATAACAGTTTTATTGTGGTGGTTATTTCATCGTAGAGCTTTGCTGACGTGTAAAGGGGACAATGCACATGCTTTAGGTGAAGAGATTTTTTTGTTGCTCATTTTTGTTTTGACTTCAGCTGTTTGTTTTTTTCATATAGAATAAGTCTTGATAATCTGTTAAGTTTAATGTTGTGTTACTTAGTGCTATATTGCAAATGATTTAGCATTGTAATTCAAGTCTACAATGTGATTATTATTCAGATATATTTCTTTTTTCACAACTAGGTAAGCCGTGACTATAATAATAATTTTTGAATATTACTGGATTCTTGAACTGATTGTTAATAATGTCAGCTTTTAGGGAAATAAACACTGTGTCTCCATCTACTGGAAAAATACACAAAGGGACCGATGCATTTTGCCCATATATAATCTCCTCTTTGCTAGCTAATGCAGTGAGAATTAAGAAAACATGAGTGGGAGGTCTGTCAGATGTGGGCAGTGGATGAATGAGTCCCAGTGAGAAGGGTTTGAGGGGAGAAAGGACAGAAGGGGATGGAGAGTTACGCTTTCCAAAGTACAATGTGCAAAAGGTCAGAGCAAATGTGGCAATGCCTATAGGAGCAACAATAAAATCCCTTAACTAGTTGAAGAAACATTTAAAGGACTGGGGAAACAGATGGTGCATGAGTTAAAACTGTACAGGAGCAACTTACCTTCTGCAGCAATTTCAGCAAGACAGTTATTTCCGTGGTTGTTACTCTCTCATTCAATCACAACATGCAATTACTATAGCAAACCTTCTGTCAGATTGCACACGTTTTCACACTTGTCAGAGGAAAAGTCATAGATTAAACAATATGGTTTAAATTCCTGTTTAGTTATGAATTTCATAACTGTATTTTAAAGCAAGACAGAAGTTGGAGTAGACCTCAAAAGAATAAGAACCAGGGGAATAGGCTCAGGAAGAAAAACAAGTAGTGTTGGCCATACAGATCCCATGAGCACAAATGGAGATATATGCATGTTAATGCCTTCACATCAGTCTGAAAACAAGCAATTAGAGCCCTGTTCTGGAGTCACTACATGTGAAGAACACTCGCTGAAATCAATGGGTGCTGGGAGAACAGACGAAGAAAAAGAACTGGGGCTTTAATATTACACCAACATTGCCCTCTTTGGTTTTATCCAATCTTTACCATAGCACATGATACAGAACCTTTCCGTTAATTCTTAATTCTCTTAAAGGAATTTGAAAACAAGACACTGTAAAAACCCTTTAACCGTGCTAAACCTTTACCATCCTCAGATGCAAGTTCTTAATTTCATTCATTTTCCTCCCTGCTTAGGGATTTTTTGGTATTGGCTCTTTTTCTGTTAGTTTTTCCCCTTCTCTGTGTGCTGTATTTGTTCTCCAGAGCTGGTATCTCTTTGACATACTCATAGCTGTAGATATATATAAGCTGCTTTTGTCTCTCATGCTAAATAGTTTGCATGAATGATAAAGTATTAGTAATGCAAGTGGTTATTCCTTATAATGTTTCTTGAATAATAATGTGTCTCTGGTTTAGACCTTTTCATGTCTGTCTTTCCTTGGGAAAAAAAAAAAAGGAAAGCAACAGCACAGAGATTACAATATGCTTTTTTTTTTTGCTTTTTTTTTTTTTAATAAATGAAAAAGGCATCTGGGGGTAACTCAACCAGAAAAGACAGGGAAATCAAAGTGATAGCTATATTTTTGTGTTTCATTTTGATTGCTCTGTGCAGCTTTCTTCATTTGGGAAATATGTACTTTAAAAGAGAGAGAAATCTTTATGCCTTTTATTCACTTCTGCTGTTTTTGCCATTTTAAAAATATACATAACAATTATTTCCATACAGAACATTTGAAAGTAGGAAGAATTTGACAAGTCATTATGTTACTTGAATTCAATAAAAAAACCTGTCTGGACCATTATATTAAACAGGAGGACATGGAAAATTAAAGTCGCAATTCCATTTAAAATTGTTAACCTTGTATTTTTGCAGCAACACCTCTCGTGAGAAGCAATAAATGTCTGTAAGAGAATGAAAGCTGAAGGAACTTACAGAAAATAGACATATTTTTTCAGATTTTTTTTCTTTCTGCTTTTCCCATATGTGTGATGGCCTTTCTTGCATTGACACTGAAGTTTTATTGAGACAAATCCTGACACATTTACTGATGCCAAGGAAAGCATTATGCAGATTCATTCAACTTGGTAGAAACACTGTTGGGGTTACTCAGAAAGAGGAAATGTGTCAGAACCTACAAACCTGGATCTGTCTCTCTTCAGGACTCCTCATTTTCTGAGTGCCCTGTGGAACACATTTCCACTGATTTTTCCAGAACCTTCTTTCAGGCAATGAGTGTGGTGTTTTCTGTTTCCTGATCTAAACCCAGTGTGCCAGAAATGAGGTATCCAGAGCTGCTGACCTGCTTTTGGTAATACTGGTGCAATTTAACTTGTTCATTTGTGTCATTCAACAGCAGTTTGAAGGAGAAAAACCAGTGAAAGTAGGATTTGGATTGCTGTTGAAGCTGAGGGTTTCTTGCTGCCTACAATGGCTCTGAATCAAGCCACAGATGGTGGCGAGTTTCCTGTAGCTGCTGCTTTCCTTGCACAGGCATTCCAGCAATGCTGAGAGCAAGGCAGGGCCCTTAGGAAAAACTATAAAGTGGATCTGAGAGCAGATGTGCCCCAGCTGTAAGGGAAGTGATAATGGAAGCAGTGAATTTGGAGCAGGGCAGATGGCAGCAATCTGTGATCGGGGAGGAGTGTGCAGAAGGATGGAAAGGAAAAAACTATAGACTGGGGTGACAGCAGATAATAAATAGGGAGGGGAAAAACACTGCACTGAGGGGGCTCACGATAGCCATAGAAATATCTATAGGGACTGTGCCTGGGAACAGTAGAATATAAGCTAAAAATATAAATAACCTCCTTGGTCTTTAAAAAAAAATCTCAAATCATCTTTACTGTGATTTATGTCACCAGACCTCCTCCACAGAATTGCAGTCGCATAATCCACAACTGCTGTTATTTATTCTGGATAAAGAAGGCAATTTTGACTGTGATCTCCCTTGACATTTCCCAAGGTCTACTCCTGTCTCATACCTTTCATCATCGTGTACTTCTTCAAGGCATCTCTCTTACCTCTCTCAAAAAGAACCATGCATTGCAGTCTCTCACCCTGGACCAGAGTGACACAGACGTTACAGGTTAGGGGAGATCAATTGCATAGCCCTGCTCCTCTTCACCTGGGAGCATCTTTGATGTGTTGACAAGGCTGGAATCCAAATAAGACATTAACCCACTGTATTGCAGTGGTTAGGAATGATATAAAATAGCATCTCACTCAGCAAGGTATTCTCCCTTTTTCATTTTACAATCTGTGTCAATGGCAGTTGGAACTATTAGACCTGCATTAAAATTACATATTACTTATATAAATGGGAGCTATAAATATCACAAATAGTAAAAAACTAAAATTACACTGAGGTTCAGGAGACAGTATGTCTAAAACCTTCAAAATTCAGGACATTTAGAGGAAAGCCTCAATATCCATCTGCCCTTAATTTACCTCATTATTCTTGTTTGTCAGAGTATGATCTCACTGTTATGTTAATGTCATTTCATAACTTTTTCTTGCAAGGTTGGCTCAGATCTGAATCAAACCACAGTAAAGGTGCAGCGGTATTTCCTTGGGTGCGTTGGTTTAGATGAAGCAGTAAGAGCAGGCTAACCTAGTGTTAAGGATGAAGAAATTGTTGTCACTCTGGTCAGTAAATACTTTTGTTGCTGAATATCTCCTTTCTAATGTTTTTACATTTATATATAGTCTTGTGGTTCCTTATTCCTTTTTCTTTTCATTATCAATGTAAAACTAAAGTTGATCTGTAGATGTGGCACAATATTGATTTGAATGAGGGACCTAGAACTAAAATTGAGCTCATGAAGGAGTTGCCAGTAAGCATTCCACCTGGATGCTGGAAATGCTCGTGCTGCACTGGGTGTGTTCTCTCCTAGCAGCCCATGTGGGCTTGGGCCAGGTTGGCAATGCCTGTGTCTTCTGAGCACCATGGATGTCTCAGCACTGGCATTCCCAAGGTGGAAATCTCCCTGGGCTGCTAGGAGTCTGCACTGAGTCTAGCAGGTGTGATTCTCACAGCTGTGCTCCTGGACATTAAAGCAATGCACAGAACTGAGGGTTCTGTGTAACTCTTAATTAACTCAGGAGAAACAGAGTGGATTCGCTGGCCTTGGAAGTCCCTGCTCATCTCATGGAGCTGGAGAAGTCTGGCTCAACATTTTTCATTAAAAGTAATTTTATATTGAATCAGAGGAATAATATTCCTGTGGTTAGGACTCAGGAGAGAGAGAGAGTTCCTGAATCTTTCTGGCAAGCACATATGATTTCCTGTTCTGGGGGAAAGATTTGTTTCACCTAAATTTAGCTTGGGTATCTAGATTCGCTCTGTAGTCAGCAGCTCCCCATGAGAGCCATTCATTTGACCTGAAACAGCTGAATTACCCTCTTTATTAACTGCAGAGAGAACCTCAGGCCAGAAGTCCAGCCTGGAAATGGGCAAGCAGAGATGGGGCTGGATCCCAGCTTTCCTCTTAGCGATCACACATCAGATGAGGTCTGTGGATACTCACAGGATCTTCTGAGTAGAAATATGCCAGTGGGGAAGAGATGTCCAAAACCCTGCAGTGCAGGTGGCCTGTAGGGCTGAAGGAATGGAATCCCTTAATACAACAGGGGCTTTAAGTTAATATGATCAAACAGTATTGTTAGTCATCCGAAAACAGTATGTAACCTCCACTTAAAAAAAAAAAAAAAAAAGTAGTAAGACCTGTATCTGCATTGTTCTTGTAAAGGAATTTGCATCTTCAATCTCTTCTTCTCCTCAAAGCAATTAGACACTGAGAGTTCAGGGACTCTAGAGGCAAACCTGGAAACTGCTCTGTGCTCTGTAGCACCATGAGGCTGATGCAATATGGGGCACATATGTGAATGTTCTTTTCTTTTCTTGAAAAAGGAAAGGGGATTTTTAATTTCTTGTTCTTTGGCATGAAGGACACTTGTAACTGTTCTCTACTGGGGCTAAAAGCACATCACAGATGTGGTTCAAAATCAGTTTGTCGTTCGTTTCAAGTTTGCTGTGGCACAGGATGGTATGGAAAGAAAAAAATAAATAAATCAGTTCTAAATTCCCATTTGATATTTTATTCTTTCCTTATCACCTGTGCTTTCCACACAGATGCTTTAATTGGTATTTAACTGCAATTGCTTCTAAACATCCTAGGCAGATACTTGTTACAATCTGGTTTAAATACAGAGGAGCACAGAAAGCTGAGCCTCTGTGAATAAAATAGGTCAAGCCCAGAATGGTTCGATATATACCCAAAAACATGATTAAAACCAAAGGAGGTTAGATGTTGGTGCCAGAAAATGGATGTATTTTATTTAATAAGGAAAGAGACAAAGAGAAATAAATGGAAAAGAAAGAAATAGAAAAAGAAGTGGGGCTGGGGTGGGGCGGGCACGGCATATGGAGAGAGTGACAGGGGTTAGATGGAGACATATCACCCTTCTGGGGGTCCCCACGATGTGTCATTGCTCCCCTCCCTCTGGTCTGCTGGGTGATGAGGATCCCCCATCACTGCCATCACACTGAGAAGTATAGAATCCAGTGCATTCATAGATGTTTTGGGCAGGTGGTAACAAACTGTAAGATTTCAGCCTCCAACAATGCTGTCTGATAAGCCCAATCATTGTATTTCTGTCTGCTGTTGTTAGTATGCAAGAGGTGGACTGAAAGCTGGCTGAGCTGCTGGGATTTACAGGGTGGTGGTCAGTGGCACAAGGTCCATCTGGAAACCACTCACTAGTCATGTATCCCAGGGGCTGACTGTGGAGCCAATGCTATTAAAGATCTTTAGTGGCTCAAGTCATGGGGAAAAAAGCACCCTGGGGAGTCTTCAGACAGCAGAGAGCTGGGAGGGCTTGTGTTTAAACACCAGAAATGACTGACTTACCCTCTGGTTAGTCCAACAGCAGCAGAGGTTGCCCACAGGCATTGTAAGGTCTCCATCCTTGGAGATATTCCAGCCTTTGCTGACCATGGTCCTGGGGGACTGGCTTTAGGTGGCTCTGCTTTGAGCAGTTTGGTTTCATAGCTCAGTATTTCTAAATATAAATGGACGACAGTTTTTAAAAATGTGTGCCAAACTGTTAGGCTGTAACTCACCCGTAAGTTTTTCATGCTAACCACAAATACTCAAATAGTTTCGACTAAAAAACAGGCAACCCCCACCCCACATCTGAGTTTGTATAGGGAGAAATCAAATTATTTGACCCAGTTTCGGCCCAGACCTCTACCCAGGCAGTAATTGAGCTATTACTTTTAATTACTGAAAGATTCTGAATTTGAAAATTTTAAAATAAAAATATGGTGAGATTCTTCCAGTAGTGAACCATCCTAAGTTAATTCCATATTACAATGCTCTACTATTCTTGTGTAGGTCATTGTAGCATCTGGTTTTAATGTCTTCAAAAGTCTATCTTAAATTCATGTAAAGCTAGAATACACAGAGGCTGAAAAGAGTTTGTAATTCTTAGTAGTCATTCCTTGATATTTTTTCACCACGCTCCTTGTTGAATGAATGTAATTTGCTTGAAGTTTTTGATTACTTCAATTAAAAAAATTAGTTGTTATTCATTGTGTAAGCTGAGAGACATAATGTAACAATGAGAATATTGCCACACAGCAAACAGGTCATCAAAGGAAGAGCTTTCCTTGCAGCGCCCTGATCTGTTTAGTTTGGTCAACAGGAAATTTTAAATATACCCTTTTTGTCATTTTAACCTCTCAGGTGGCCTCTCTCAATAATTGCTCTCTTGTGTAAATAAACAGACTTAAAGAAAACCTCAGCCTTTGTGGTGAATACTTACCTGAAGCGGTGTGACCACCATGGGAAACTTGTGGAGATCTTCTGGAAACCTGACAGTTGTTTGTTTTCTGAGCTGTGTTGAAATTCTCTATGTGTTTGTTACAAGTCATTTTAATTAAGTAATAGTCCTTCAATCAGTTATCAGTAGCTTTGCGACAAGTTCACCACACACTGTTTGCCACACAGCTGTTAGATTTTTAGTTTAAATTTGATTATTGCTGCGTATCATTTTCTAAACCTGTTGTCCTTTGGAAGAGTCTTAAGCCACAGTACAGAAAGGATGTTTCATGCTGGGTCTGAATCTGAGCTTCAGCTGTAGTTGCTTGACCAGCACTTTGTCAGCTTTCAGCATCCTTTGAGAACCTCCCCATAGCTGGTATGTAAACTTTTGGGCTTGTGAAATAGCTGAATGTTTCTGTTTCTACCAAAAAAATTCCCTCCAATGTCTTTTGGCACTTGCCTGCCCAGTGTTTGACTCTGATGAAGAGAACCTGCCAGTGTGTGAATGAGGCAGCTTGTACAAATGCCTTAAAGGCTTCTGTGTGACCTGCTGTGTTCAAGACATTGATTATTTTTGAGGTAATAATTGGGGGTTTTTATTCTTTAAATATATAATAAACATGCTAGTATTGTCTGTAATGAAAACTGAGTTTAAACATTCTCATATTCAATTGTTCCATTTTTTTTTTCTCTTCACTTTCAGTATAGGGAATAATGTTGGAATTCTCTATTCATGTGGTTTTTTTTGAATGCTAGTTACTTCCCAAATTTGTTGTTTGCTAAATTATGGTTCAGAATGATGACAAAAATAAAATTAATTTCCGGAGATAGGCTGGAAAATGGTATAAGATTTTAATTTTTATTTCTTCCAGATAATAGTAAAGGATTTTTCAAAGGCAAAAGGATAGAATTATAGTTAGTGGTTTATAAAATCATTTGGTTTGTAAGTTTGACCAGGTAAAAGCAGCAAAACTTGACTCTGAGTGTTTGATGTTACTGATCTCAAACATCTGTATAGGTACCTGGTGAACAGTTTGTGCAGCAAAAGATGTACAATGGTCCCTGATATTTATGGCTTTATTGTGCCTTTGGAAGTTAAATGTTTTTATAGAGGATGTTATTTTGGAAAGCATCTAAAGTGCACAAGCTTTTTAGAGCTTTGGCTGATGAACAGGAGTATCAGTAATGCAAGGAGCATGAAGTGATGGCTCTCAAACGGGAGAATTATTCCTCTTCGTAAGATGATGCAGTGAAATCGGACAAGGATCTTTCGTGTTTGATATTATTTTTGTCTGCTGTGTTACGTGCTGGAAGAAAAATGCTTACCTTGCATATGGCTTGGCTATGGCTGAAATGACAATGGGAGACAGGTTCAGAATGACGAGCACTTAATTTGAAGAAAGTCCTTGCTCTGTGGAAGCAATTAGGAGCTGTGGCTGCAGTAGGGAGCCTCTGGTCATGTAGACTTAGCAATTGTATTCATCTAATGTATAACAGTTAATACATTGCAGCTCAGTGTGAACTAGAGCCCCTTGATGTAGATAAGCCCTTAAGTATTTAAATGCCCAAGTCCTTACTGAAATGTCTTGGAGTCCAACTTGGCCTCTGCATGGTGACTATTGTAAATGTTCCTCATGAAGCTGCATTACATTTCATCCTAATTAGCACTGCTGCTGTAGCCTTAGTAAAGACACATTGGATTAAAAAGAACCAGAGGCTGAGCGCCCACATCCTCTCCTACAGGAATTAAATCAATTTCAGTCTTACAGTGTTCACAGACCTGATTTAATATGGCCTCTTACGCTAGACAATTGCAAAAGCACAGTAGTCACAGGAAGCTCCTGCCTTTATTACTTACGTTTAACTCCAGAGCTGTGTCTGCTTTGAGTGCTAACAGGGTAGCATATCTTATTAGTCCCCAAGTAAAGGAAACATGCTATTTTGGTAGCAAAGCAATTAAAGGTTCATCAATAAATAGCAGTTGCAGGCAAGAAATTAGGGTGAGAAACACTTTTATTGTGGATATAGGAATGAATGTTACCTACTGTGAAATGGAATTTTTTTATTGAAATCAGATCTATAATTAAGTTATTATTATGCAGAGAAAAGGTTAGAAACCTTAACATCTTTTGTCCATAAGCCAAATATTGTAATATGTTGATATCCATGCTGTGAATTCCCCATTACTGCTCTGCCAGTAATTTCAACCTGGCATCTAGACTAAATTGTCTCCCTAGGAGCCAAGAGGAAACACAGTTGATATGTGATCTCGGGCATGGGGTTTTCTTGAATGAATAAAAGCACTGTCACATTTTACGAAATTACATCTGCTGGTTATGTGCTGTGATCATCTCTGAATGAGGGAGAGGGCAGAGCTCATCTGAGTTATGGCACAGACCCATATTCCAAAGGAACTTGGGATTTTATACAGTCTTGTCGCTCCATTCCAGATACTTTCCAGCTGCATGACAGAAACTGAAAGCAAGGTAATGATTGTGCCTCCACAGTAATTTTCAAAGTGTTAAGAAACACGCACAACACACAGATTGCCCGCTGGAGCTTGCTGAGTGGCCTCAGAGCACGTTATCCTGTGAAAGGAGATGAACAAGTGTGACAAGTGCAGTGCTGAAAATGCAGTTCTCATCTTCTCTCTCCAAGCACAGCTGAGAAGGAAGCTTGTTCGGATCCAGCATCCCAATACCCAGCTGTGCTGCCCGATGTTGGCAGTAGGTGCTGAGCCTGTCCCAAAGTGCAGCAGCCAGTCTGTAAACCCCTTCAAGATCCCTGCCATGGCTTTAAGTAGGTTGCTTTAATGTTGGGCTCGGTGATCTTAGAGGTCTTTCACAACCTGAAGGATCAGTGCCCTTGCTCAGACGCCGTGTCAGTCTGCTGCCCTTTGCTCTGTGGCACTGCTGAATCCACAGTGACCTGGGGGAAGCTGCTGCTCTTTGCTGCCCCAGGGCTGCAGAGCCACCCCAGCCCAAGGTCCCCCAGGTGGGTGGCTTTGTCACACATGTGGGGATCTGAAATTAGTAGTGGTACCTGTAGGCACCATGCAGGGTGTTGGCCAAGGAGCCATGGGATTGATGGAGTTTGGAGGTGCTGGAGGGCTGTGTCCCCTTACCCACATTTGTGGGGCCAATGGAGAAGGAACTGTAAATACTCTGTTCCTCACTTCCTGAGGCAAAGGAGTAACTAAGTCCCGTGTTGTTACTCAAGTTCTGCAAAGAACTGAAAACACTTGTTTGGAGCTATTATTTCTTAATGTGTAGAAACTTAAATGGTGGTAAATTTTAAGGTCTTTTCCTTAACTGGACAAAATCATCCTTTATGCCTCTCTCTGATTCTGGAGTATCTGCTGCCACCTCAGCCTGAGCTCTGTAACTGTGTGGTGGTTGTTTTTTCTTTTTTCTACTCTATTCTTCATTTCTTTAAAGAGCTGATTCTTGTGATTTATTGGGTACAAACTACAAAGCTAAGTACTTTTCAGGATGTAAGTTGTAGTGGTTATGGGAAGGAATGAGACTGTAATTCTCCTCCACTTTATTTTACTTAAGTATTTTCAGAGGGGAGGGGAGGATGTATTTTTTCCATTAGACCTCTCCTTTCTTAATCACCATTCTCTAATTAATTCCCTGGTTAAATATAAAGCAAGCATTAGCTTTGAATAATGTTTTCCTGTGTGATTAAGTAAAGACGAATTCCTTTCTTTTGTATGATGACTCATCGCTGGGGGATCTGGAGGGAGCCTCAGGGTGGATATTTGAGACTTTGGTCCCAGGTGCTCTCATACCTTAGAGCTGTGTCTGCTGTCAGTCCAGAGGTGGGAGGCAAAGGTGATATCACATATCAGCTGAACTCAAAGAAAATTGCCTCTTTCGTGAAACCACAGCTTTGGTTTTTTTCCTGGTGGAAAACTGACTCTGGCTCACAGAAATGAAAATCTCAAGACAACACATGCAGCTAGCAGAAATGTGAATTATTGTTCTTGCTGGCACAGTGTCTGTAATGTTTCTTGTTGCATGATGTATGTTCCTTGGTGTCCAAGCTGCCCCAAAAATGTGCTCTTTCTTTCCACCAGCATCTTCCAGTTCCTCCCCCTGCATCAGTCTGCAAACCTTTGGCTTGTAGCAGTACAGCTGTGTTGGGTCACAACATAAAGCACATGTCTGAAAGAACTGAGGTTAAGAACTGACTCAGAAAAGGAGATTATAGCAAATGAGGGCATGGCAAAGAGGCATAACAGGGTTTAAGCTGGCCAAGCTTATTTTACTGATGAGGAAATGTTGTCAAACTCTACCCAGATGGTATATTTATTTTTTTTCTGTAGTAGGTTATGGTGTTAATTTTTAGCTCATAGCATTAAACTTAAACTCAAAAGGCAGTTTTAAGAACAATTCTGGGTTCAAATGTTGCTCATAGCTCAAGGTGAGAAAGAGAATGCAGCTTTGTTAATGTGGCAGCAAAGAAAACATAGTGAGTATGTTTCATATAATCACATGAGAATGCCTGTGATTTGACTGCCATAACAGTGAATGCTACAGCATATAATCTCTGGGTGTTGAAAAACAGGGATTTAAAAATATTCCTGGTTTCATTAAAAGGTACAGTAAACAGAAATCCCACTTAATTTTGTCCTTTCATTTGTTTTACAGGCCTTTCCCTGTATTTCAACCGGAATTTATGGTAAGAGACTTCGACGTTGCTTATTCTTACTCACTTTTCCCTATTACTGGTATTTCAAACAGTGATATTCCACATTAGATGTCTTATCCATCATTTTGTCTTGCCAATATATTTATACTGTGTTAAACAACAGAGATGCAAAGCCTCTGGCTGTGGCTGGATGCTGGTGTGCAGGGAAGTGGCATACTGTTGTGTAGCCCTTAGCATAACCCTCAGAGCCTGGCAGATAAGAGCTGCAACTGGGATTACATTTCTGCAGTAAACCTGAAATGCACTGCTGTGGCTTCAACAGGGAAAAAGAGAGGTCTGGCAAAATATTCCATCCGGAAGGAAAGCAAGACAGATGCCACAATGTCCAAGATGGGTTAAAAAAACAAAATAAACCAAACCAAAAACAAAACCAAAACCAAAAACAAAAAACAAACAAACAAACAAAAAGCCACAAAAAACCCTAACCAACTTGTTAGAGTAACAGGAAATTTTCTCAGTTCCCTTGAGTTTTTCTTCCACAATTGTAGTTTATTAATCTACATGCAAATGAATCTGGCCTGAAGGAACTGGAAGGAGAGGGGTTATTGTAAGTCTCTTGCGTTGTTGTAATCTAAGGTAATCCATCACTAATAGTCAACTGGCTTTTGGTCTGCATTGTGAAAGAAGTGAGTGTGATATTTGAAGGAGGAAGAAAACAAGCAGTTCAGTATTTAGAAAAAAAATGGAGAAATCTGAGAAAAATGCAAATTACAAAGGGAAATTTAGTTTTTGTCTTAAACAATAACCTAAATTGATTTTTCTTCCATTTAGGTGCAATAAATGCATAGAAATGATTGTAGGTTTGATTAGTTAACCAGTTTAAAATTTTTTAAATAAGGATGTTTTAAAGAAACATGTGGATGCCTCATCCCTGGAACTGTTGAAGGCCAGGTTGGATGGCACTTTGAGCAACTTGGTCTAGTGGAAGGTGTCCCAAGGGGGCTTGGAACCAGATGATCTTTAAGGTCCCTTCCAACCCAAACTATTCTATGATTTTATGCTAAACAGCAATAAATTTAAAAAAAAAGCCATCATCATGTAACAATGTAGTATGACATAAGTCATAATATATAGTAATTGTTAGACAAGATAATTTGAGCTTTGACTAATTAGATAATTCAGATTAGGAGGGAAGAAAGGAAGGCAGGAATATTTAGGTTTGTTCCTTCTTTTTCAAGGACCTCTTACTTAAAATTTTTTGATAATTGTAAATCTGAAATAGGTTTCAGAAGGTCAAATCTAATTTACTTTGGGTGCTGTATTCCCTTCTACTTGAACTGCACTTTCATTGTTGCAGGGGAACATGCAGATGCCATTTCCACAAGCACTAGAATTGGCTGAATATAGATCTGGTTTCAGATAAAGCCTCAGTTCTCAGTTCTGGTCCCCCTTTTGAACTTGGGGGCAGACCTTGCATTTTAGTCCTTTACTCACTGGCCTAAATCCTGACCTTTTACATAGATACATTTTTGTTACTATTTTACAAAATCAAGCAAGACGTGGTGTAAATATAAGGAAATTACTAGTAAGTGGGGTGTACAAATATTAATAGTCCACTCTATTTTAGAATTGGCCTAGTTAATAGAAAAGTCTGAGCAGGTGAGGAATATGGTTCCCTGAAGCCAGCAGAGAAAGTTGGAAAGGATCTTTGATAGGAATCTTGAGTTCACATGAGGTGTTCAATGCTTTTCTCGGAGGTAGCTGTGGCATTACTGAAATATTATAACTGTGGCAGATGCTTTTTCTGTAATTGTTTGCTGTTTTCACCCATGGAAATAAAATAAAATGCATTTGTGCTAAAATGCTCTGTTATTCTGAGGCTGCTTTTTTTGTTTGCTTTTCTTGGGAAATACAATCTCTAGTGCAGTGTACTGTTTACATTTTAATAAATACTTTCTATTCCTCAGTAAAAAAAATACTTTCCTTCTCTCCAGACTTTCAGATGCACTGCCTGAGAGTAATAATTAAACAGGCAGCCCTGCATCTGGTTTCAGGCATCAGGATTTCCAGGAATGTTTGATATCACTTGCATTGCTGAAACTCTGCTGTGGGTGATGTGTCTGCAATGTAAGGTACACCCAAACCCCACAAAACTATGCTTTCATCTCTCTGGTTTTGTTGGGGTTTTCCCCTTTATCCATGCACATTCCTTTAGATAAAGGCAGTGCCTGGACAAAAACGTGGATCAGCCTCGTTGCTGGTGGCCAAGCTGATCAGGATGTCTTTGTGCTGTGTATGTAACACTGGACTCTCCCAATAAAGTGTCATTGAAGGAACACTGTTGTTTCCTCAGCTTGGATCCATACAAACAAATGCTCTCCCTTCAGAAACTGCTGCCTGAGGACACCATTTCTCCTACAAATTGAAGTAGAGAAATTTGCAAGAGATCACCTGAGTATATCCAGTTTAAGAAGCTGGATTGAGTTCAGGTCCACACTCTTGCTTAGGTTGCTCACCTTCACTCTTATCTTTGGAAGGGGGAGCTCACACTTCTCTGGGAAGCAATCCTTTCTTGTTTTCACCCCTGCAGAGAACTCCTTTACTCCATAAAAAGGAAGCTAGGAAGAAGCCAGCAAGCAAGGCTCTTTACTGAGGTCGTGGCAAAGGGCAGATTGCTTTCCATGGGAAGAGTGTTGGATGGAGGAAAAGTCTGCCTTTCCTCCCCAAACACTTTCCTGATGCTCCATCTCCACCCATCACCCTGTGGATGTTTCAGCTTGAACAAATTACAGCCTTGAGAAGGCCATTTGCCATTAAAGCACCGTGCCAGCAGTCAAAACTTGGATTTTCATGTGCTCCTGTTTAAAGAGTGTTGGCTACAAATCCACTCACAAAGATCCACTCACAAAGGAGCTTTGATTTAGAAGTTTGATGGATTCAAATGAGGGATTCCATCTTTGAAAAATGACAGAGAAAGCAACCAATGCTGAAAGTTTGTAAGGACTACAAAACAAGTGGCAGTCTGCCCACAGGCACTCCAGGAAAAAAAATTCCCTAAGAGACCCCCAATCCCTAATATATTTTTCACAGAGATCCCTGTCACCTTTAATAAATTTCTGAACTGCTAATCAATCTAAGAAAGCAAAGATGATGAAGGTTCGCATCCCCATGGAACCCTGGGTTACTCTCTTCTGTTGCAATAAATGCTTTTGTTTATACCAAGAGCATGAAGTTTCCTAAATAAAACTGTTTTGGGAGGAGGACTGAGGATTTGCATCACTCCAATGGCATTACAGAGGTATTGGAGTATCGAGCTACACATCCTCAGCAGCTGTTTAGTAACACACAAACATAAACCAGAGTGCAATCTTATCGGTCTTTTTTTAATTTTATTTTTTTATTTTTTAACCAGAGACATTAGATTTTTAGGAATTTTCTTACATTTTGTCTCTTTTTACTTTTTAAAGAAATTTTACTATCTGTTTGGAAAAAAAGTATAAAAAGTGATGAAAAAATCTACAGACAAATCTATAGCTCAGAGGGTACAAAGTGCTATTTTAGGCTGCAGTGTGACAGATTTTCATGTTATACCAGTGGATCACCATTTACATGTCCAGTTTCCCCATAACTACAGTGTTATTATGTCTGAGGTACTGCCACAAGAGGGTATTGGGGGGGGGGGGGGGGGAAAGCCATTTTCTTTAGTGGATTTTCTGGAAGAACATTTCACTATCATGTCTTTAAGAAGCTCTCTGCAAATTGTGGTGTTTGCAGCCTGCAAAGTGAACAAGGATGTCAAATGTGGTGCTAAAAACCTTCCGAGACACAAAATGAAAACAAGGCTCTCCAGGTGGATGTAAGGAGACAGGAATTTTCATGTTTGTCACAAATATGTTGGGAGGTATTTGTGGGATAGGCTACATATGGAAGGAATTGAAGATGTTCTGGTCTGTGCACACCTGTGTGTTACCACCTTACTGTTACTTACAGTACTACAGGGTTTGGCTTTGCTCCGAGATGCTTATGTTGGCAACACAAGCTGCTCTCTGGCAACAGAAACAAGTATTTAAATGTTATTTTAAACTCAGGGGAGGGGGGAAAATGAAGAAAGGAGGTGGAGAAAGAAAGATGAAATTTAACGAGAATTCTCCAATTGGTGTGTACTTCTGTCTCTACATCAGTATAGCTGTATGTTGTACCTTAGCTTGATTTCATGAAAATTATGTCACCTATCCTTTCTGAGAAAAAAGATAGTGGCAGCTCTTAGTTTTGTTATGAATTTATGCTTGCATTTATTTTAAAAACACAGAGAGAAAAAGTTCAAATGCCATGGAAGTGTAGAATCTCTCTGGTGATATAGATAGTGGAAGTGCCCAGTTTCACTACATTTTAAACATCTTTTTTACAGTGAAGTAAGTCTTTCTGCTGGTAGAATCAGCAAAGCTGATCACTGAGAATCACTGAGGCTTACTTGTAGCTTTTGGCTTGGTCATGGCCAAACATTGCCTGGTTTTATTTATTCTGTGTTGCTAACGGGGAGTCTGAAAAGCAAAAAAACATTAAACAACATAAACTAGGCAGTGTGTATGGGAAATAGAAGCATATAATCCATTCTCAAGGGAGGGTGCAGGGAGGATGCACAGATCCTCTGCTTTAGATTTGGGGGGGAGAGATCTTCAGTGCTGTGCCAGCTCATGTCACTGCTGTGCTGACCCCCAGGGCATCCTCCTCAGGGCCCAAGGAGTGATCCCTGCTGCCCCAGAGGCTGGGAACATTTCCATCAGCTCTTCTCCCCGTGAGGTGATTGAAGGTGCATTATAACAAGGGATTAAACGACAGGTGTGCTACTGGAGGATTATAAAAGCCCTCTGAAAATCGGAGTCAGAAGACTAAACCAAATGTTTTCAAAGGCAGGATGAATTCCTGACCCAGGGTTAAAGGTTAGGGCCATCTATTTCCATCTTTCTCATCTGTTTTTGCTCATTTTTCGGTTGGCATTTCATTTCTGAGATAGATGTTTCTTTAATGAGCAATTCCAATAAGGCATGCACTGTCATCTTTCCGAGGAAGGAGTTAGCTGTACATTTTTCAGACCCACTATACACAAATGTGTAATAAGTAACCATGAAGTAGTTTTGTATTTATTTCCAGTCTGGTACTTTGAGTTCCTGTCACCATTAAAAAGGCCTGATGCTTATGGGATTATCAGAATTTGGATATTGTGTTGTCATTTGAGGTTAGTCAGGAAAATGAATATTACCATATAAATTCTTTGTGATAAAAAATTCCCAATTCAGTAGGTCACATGAGGGAAGTTCCTATTAAGAAAATTTTTATAACTAAGCCAATATTTTAATTTGATCAGCAGCTGCTCATCCCTTGACTCAGACCACATCAACTTTTTTGACACTGTGTGGTTTTAAAAGACCTTTTTTATAACTCATTGGGGAGTTAATTGCATTTTGTTATTTGGTCTGTAATTGGCATAATGTAATATGTTAGCAAAAATGAAGATATATGAGAATTCATTCTTTGACGCTTCTTTTGGGACTGATCACCAGTTAAATAGACTATTATTAAAATTAATAATGGTAACAGCTATGAAATTACTATTATAATATTCAAGAAATCCTAGAAATCTAATTACTACTTGTATAAAAATTTGTTGCATGCATTATTTAACAGTGTTCTTATTTCAGACAGTGTAGTGTCCATGATACTAATTGGTGTCTTACCATAATTTAAATACTAAAAAAATTGTTGCAGGGAAGTGTAAATCGATGAGCTCTCCACAGTCTAAAATTAACATTCATATGATGTATTTAGGAAGGAGAAGCTCTAACTTCATTCCAGAAAAGAGACTTAATAAGCTCTCTTTTTTCAGTGGAAATGGGCTTTTTATGGATAATGTAGCTCGACTATCTAGAATTTTATCTATTCTGAAGGTCTTGCTGACTGGTCCAATTTGCAGCATCTGCCCTGAACACTAGAGGACGAATCCTGTCCTTCCTTCAGATGGCATTTAGTGACTGTCCTTAAAAATTTCCCTTTGAATGCTTAGACTGTTTGATCACTGAACACTCAGTTGCCTCAAGGTCTCTCTTTTTGTTTCACGTTCTCTTTGGGAAGAAATAAAAGTCTATGTAGTTACTTTTTATTTTTAAAATTATATTTCTATATATTTATATTTCATCCCTATTTTATCAGATATGTATTATTATATAAATTGCCCCCTTCAGTCTTGCAGCTGCCCACCCTCTTTAACCTCACTGTCTGGGCTCTACTCTGCAAGAAACAACTGTGTGTTCTCTTGCTCTTATTTCATAGTTTTCCATCTTGAAGCTCCTAGCACAACTCGAGTTGCTTCTGCAATGAGCTCTATAGGTATCTCCAGACTGCTGAGGAAAAGCCAGAAACATCTCCAAAGGCATCAAAAACACATTGAGCTTTGGGCACTTTCCCTTTTGTCCTTTCAGTTTTTGTATTATTATTTTTTTGTCAGGCAAACTATCCTGTAAAGGATAAAAAATTTGGTAATATTCTCTGGTATTCAGAAAGCATATTGCAGAAATCACAAGCAGGGCTTCAGCTGGCCAGATATATTATTTGCTTTCATATTTGTGGTTTTCCATGCAAAGAATTAGGAATGTATCAATTACTGTTATGAAAGTTAAAACTTTATATTGTTGTGTACCAACAGAATCACTTAATTCTCTTTTTCTAAATTTTCCTGGCTGATGTCAACAAGATAATCTGATGTGTTTGTTCTGTGGCATTACAATCTGGAAAAACCTTTTGAAGATAATTTGTTAAGAAATGAATTGAAGTAAGAAAATAAAGCTATACAGACCTCATCCTAGAGAGACATTACATTGAAATGATACATGAAGTACAAAATATTTCTTGGTAAAAGGCCCAGTTATTGCTATCCAAATTTTTTCAGTGATGTAATCTTGCCCCTTCCCCCAGGAAAGTGCATGTCTCTAAAACTTGAAGCCCAATCCATTAGGGAATTGGACTGTGTTGTTGTGGGTGTCTTTTAACTATATTCATGATTAGATGTAGTGTGAAAACATAGTCATTATAAGAATATCTTTTTCATTCCTTCCCCATTTTTACAGAAAATGTATTTGAAGTATGTTGCCTCAGAGTTTTAAACACACTGTAAAAAAGACAGACAGCTAGTTTAATGGTTTCAGTCAAATTTCATGATGCAACTGAGCTTCCTTGAAAGGAGGAACTTAATATAAGATCAATCTAGTTAGAGAAGAATAGATATCATCTTGACAGCTGTAAAACTACTCCTGGCTTTGCAAACTTGCACTAGAGGTGATGTGTGTCATCTTAGCAGTGATTTCATTTACCTGTGCACTGTGGCATCACTAGTCTTGTATGTATTCTTAGTTGTACCACACTCATTCTGTATAGTTCAGCAGCTAGAAAAAGCTCGCCAAGGGTGAGATTTCTAATCCTAGATGATCACCCACAATCATTTTAATACCATGCAATTGCTTTAGCTGGAGTTTACAAATATAAACAGAAGGAAGCTGCCATGAAGCCCATATGAACATGATGCCCTTAGTCCCATGATTTAATTTTAGGTCGTCTTGTGAGGAGCAGAGAGTCTGACTTGATAATCCTCATGGTTCCCTTCCAGCTTGAGATGTCCTGTGACTCTGAGTGTATTCAGTTGAGTCCCACTCTCAACTTAAAACTCATTTTGTGAAAAGAGTAGTGTGAGTGTTTGTCTGTGTGTCCTTCCAGAACTTTCAAAAGCCCTGACTCACTAAAGTTGAGTAGGAATAATATTTGTGGTGTCATGTATATCAAACAGTTTTACCACGAAGGTGTTGACCTTTGGTACCTTTTTGAACTTCTGTGACAGCATTAGATAGTAAATGCCTCAGGAAAACAGCTTCTCTTTCTCATTCTTTCCTTATTTTTTAGTGCAGAGGGAAAGGTCTGTCTTAGTCTGGCCACAGAATATTGTGGTGCTGGGCCTTATTTGTCCTACCTTTTATTCTCCTTTGCAAACATTGTCTCTTACTGTTTATTTATGCAATATCTATTGTAATGGTCATTAGTCAGTGTTGGAGACCCTTAATGCTACTCCAGTACAAACACAGAAAATTGCCATATACATAAATTTACATTGCCAAGGTGTCTCCTTTTTAAATTTGGTCACTCCAAGAAGTTTGGAAGAAGTGTGTGTGAGAATATGGAGACTTACAGGTGGCCTGTGAAAGGTAAAAATGTATTGCTGTAAGGGAAAATATCTTCCCCTTTCTCCTGAAATGAAAGAAGAGATAAATAGAATAGACCTGCTATTCTGAGTCTCATCAAAGTACCTGAAAGACAAGCTAGGGTGTCTCTGGCTCGGAGGGTTGTTCACTGTGTTGTCCTTTTTCCTGCATCTTTGTTAAATAGGAATGCTGCCACATATCACTGGAAAGGGCAACTGCCACTGAGGCAGAAGAATAGTATAGCTGCATGATTTAGTGTAGTGAATGACTAATCCTGTTTCTAAGCCAAAATCCTGTTTATAAGATGTATTCTGCAGCTCTGCACACCGCAGATCGTGTTGGCAGCTGGGTTAATGGAAGGCCACCTTGGGCCTGGGAGAGAGTTAGTTGTGCCTTTTTGTCTTGGGAATGCATTTAAAGCTCTTGTGTGCCAAATGGGTTGGAAAAATGTTCGCCTGTCTTCTGTCTCAAGGTGTGATGCACCAGCAAATAGTATAAAATGCCATGAATTAAAACAATGGAAGGAAGCATCTGTTACAATGGTCTGCATTTTATTTTTGTAGGAAAAGGGATTTTCTTTTTAACCGGTAATTTCTGAGGTGATAAAAAGTTAGATTTGTGCACGTACTTTGAATTTATGCAACTCAAATAACTTTGTGGTGATTGTGTTAGTGAATAAAACAAATGGCAAGTATGCATTGCCAGGAATGAAGGGTTATTTCTCAAATTCCATATTAATAATTATTAATAAAAATCAGGTTGGTGTGGAATTGTTTCCTGTTCGATTAACCTATCAGAAACTGATTATTCAATTTAAGCTAGTTGCCTATATCAATGAAATACTAGCTTGTAAGAGCACATGAGGCTTATTGCAGAGGAAATGCAGCAAGAGTCAGAATTTACCTTTCTGTGAGTACTGTTGGGGAGAAGGTTTGAATCCTTTCAAGAGCTTCTGTGCAGGGAAGAACCATTGCTGGGTTTGTTTACTTGGCAGTAATTGTACACATATTTAATTCCCCTTCAGGTTTATTCAGGGTGAGGCACACAGAAACAAATGTGCACCTTCTTGCTGAAGAGTGTTAAAGTCAGAAGTTCAGTACGTATCAACAAGGTGACTACGAAAATAAATGTGGATGGGCTTTTTGTGTACCTGCCAGGCAGGCAGGGTAGAAGTGAACCATTTACACTGAAGAGCTAGTTTGGGCAGGGGAAAGTCACCTTGTGCTTTAAAATACACTTTGGGTCAGGTTTCTGCTTAATAGAGCTGCATTTGGTTTATTTCTGAGCTGTCACTACTTCAGAACAGGACGGGTTCAAGGGGTGTTCTGTGAGAAGATAACTGTAATTGGCAATCCATTTCTTCATTTCCATGCTATAGGCAGCCCTGACGAATTAATCACGATCAAATACAGGCTGCAGGAAGGGGGTGACCCTCGTAGCACAGAAGAAAAATGAGGCCCTGTGCTGGCATGACAGCCTAATCCTTCAATTCACCCGTTTGGCTGAATGAGGGGACTTGTTGGTGTGCCTGTCACCAGCACTGCCCATAAACAAACTGCTCACTCTCAGCCAGAGGGTTTGGCTGGTGAGATAAAGGTTTTGGAGAGCATCCCGACACCTCGTCCATCAGTGACATGGGCCAGGGAGCCCCTGGATTAGTCCTCAGGAGGGAAAGTCACAGGGGCTTACAACATCCTGCCTTGAAGAGAGAACAACCTAAGTTGTGTTTGTGGAGTGGTTCTGTGTCTGATACCATGGGAACAAAAACAACTCCTTGGTTTGGCTGGATGTGTTATGGCTGCTGCAAAAAACAGCAAATATTTGGGGCTGAAGTTTAGGTTATATTAGGGTCCCTTCCAACCCAAGCCATTCTATGATTCTTTTACTATTGCTGGTAGGTCTGAGCAGTTATAGCTTCACATAGACTCTGATTTTGTCCCGGGGAAAAGGATGGAAGTTAGTTCCAGATGGAAAGGAAAACAGGGGCAGCCTAAAGAACATGATTTACTCTGTCAGCCATGTCAGCTTGGGAACTTTTGGTAGATGTTTGCTTAACTTTCTTCTTTGTTCTTACCTATTTTTTGGAATTGGGCAGCAGCTGTGTGGCTTCCAGGGTGTGTTAGGAATATGGGACTCTTTTAACTGGTCTACTCATAATAATGTACTTTACTTAATAGTGTTCTTTATTCTATCTATGGCTAAGATTTTAGGTTTTCATCTGGTAACTAAAATGGAAAAAGGGCTACTAAAATGTAAAGAGAGCTAAGTTCATTCTGGGGCACTTTGGTTTCAGAGAAGCTATGGTGATTTGCACCAGTTGTGAATTGCGTTGACAGCAATAAATGTGGCCTTTTGTAATTGACCCTATTCACTTTGAATAACTGTGTTCAGCTCAGCAGAGGAGAAATTTGGTCCAAAGTATTGTACCTTTTCTAAAATATTTGATTCAGGCAGGGAAGACTACCTCACTTACTTTTTTCTGAAAAAGTATCTAGCCTCTTGAAGAGAACATTACTTAAAAGTCTGATTTGTAAACGATTTGTGTATCTCCTTTATTCCTTTCAGTATATTACTTATAAATAAGAGAATGAAAGTACTTTCTTTTCTATATATTACTAGATGGTAATCTGTAGCTATCATTTTCCAGTTTAGTTTTGGACAATGCAGCATATCACTTTTTTTTTCCATTCTTTTTGTGATGTTTGAAAGGACCCTTTAACAGAAAGCCTGTATAATGCTATTTAGAGGGTAATCATTTATTGTATGTGATGCTGTGGCAGTGGAAGACTTTTTGCCCCCTTCTGTTTCATTTCTCTGGGAAATACAAACATTAAACCTTCATCTTCAGGCAGTGTCCCATATAGAAAATACAACATTCATCACACATTGTGACTTGTTTCTCTTACAAACCAAACTTTGGGTTGCTTAGTCCAATTGAGTAGCACTTCCAGGTCACTCACTGAGGAAGGTGCTATTCAATGTGAATTATTTTATGCCAATTCTGCATGAGGAAGACCTGGTTCAAAAAACCTTGAGCTAAATAAGAGCCGGTATAAATACCAGCACATTGTTCTAGCTAGCAGCCAATACTGTATTTTCTGTATCCATTTTCCTGTTTCTCAGTTTTGATGAACAAAAACATATTTCTAAATTACAAAAGATGACCGTGTGAAGCATTTGGCATTTTGATGAGAAAAATACAGAGTAGGAAGATCTAGAACTTAAGACTGAGAAAAACAAGTGCATCCTTAGGATGAGAGTAAATCAGCTGTTCAAGCAGTGACCAGTGTGTGGTGCAGAGTTTCAGCTTTATGTACCACTTCATTATCCAATGTTGGAAAAATGGAGTATCAGTTTTGTACAGGATGCATATCGCTGTAAACTGCCCAGTGTAGGCTGTGAGCTGCAGAGAGTGCAATCATAATAGCTTCCCAACCCATGCAGTTTTATGGGTTCAGAACATTAATCATTCTCTTGTGCCCTTAATTACCACTAGGTACTTACACTTGTGTCTGTAATAGGTGCTAAACATTCTGCTACTGATAGGTTTTTACCCACTCTTTTTCTTGTAGCAGTAAACATGCTGTATCTGGCTGTTAGGAGGCCAGAACATCTTTTTCTAGCCTAGCACCACTAGGATGGGCTAGGATGTCCAATGACACTTTGAGCTGTACTCACTAGTTGGTTGTAGTTGTCTGGGTTTGGTTTTTGGGGTGGTTTTTTCCTGTCTTCATGAATAAGAGAAAAGAACAATTTTGTTGCTAAGCTGGCACTGCTTAATTAAGAGATGATGATTTTTGTCCTTTTTGGCCTAGTTTACAAAGTGAGAAAGAAAGGAAATGGTGATGCATTTTTCACAGTACTAAAAACAGTACAGAAGAAACAAGTGATGCTACTTATGTGCCAACCATGCCAATCAGTGCTCTAGGAATCTTCTGTTGTATTTTGCTATCAACATCATGAGTTACAATTTACTAGCTTTCAGCAAAGCAGTGAATAACTGAGGTATAGTAGGCTCTTCCCAAAAGAAGATGTGAGATTCAAAGCTCCCTTCTAATCAAAGCTGCTAGCCATGACTCAGGTAATGGGAATGCATATTGGCAATGCTTCTGTGTCATTCCTAATGAGGATTTCGTGTTATGGAAACCTTATACCCATCTCTCAGTTGTGTAGCTTGGTGTAGTTATCCCCATTTTATTGACTATAGGTAATCAGATGCAGTGACTGTAATCACCCTGATTGGTGGCCAAGAGTTAGAGAATGTGCGGCTGACAAATTTGAGTGGAACTCCTCACATATATTTGCAGCTCATATATATTCCAGAATTGTGCACAAATGATGAGGGAATATTTAACTACTCTGCCCTTGAATTTCGTTAATAATGCCAGCATAATCAAAATTGTCTTAGTAAGGGCAGTCAATGATGTTCTGGCTGTGGAATTTGAAGCATTTGATGGTAAAGAATTAGCTTCCAAATCCTTTCTTAACTTGTTTCATGTTTTCAAGATTCTCTTTCCGAGTTGTTGACCTTCGTCTGAGTTTCCAATGTTGATTACATGGCATTTATGCTGTCCTTAACTAGGCTGAACATTTTCTGAAAAGGAATATATAGAAACGTTTCTCCATCAGCACTAATGCCAATAAAACATAGGCTTGAAGTTCATAAACATATATTAAGTTTAAATTACATATGATTTCAAGAAATTATCTACTTCAAAAAAATTGCATTTGATAACAAATTAGGTTGCTTGATAGATCAATTTCCACAAATTATTGAAGTTTCATGGTATCAAAGCTTTCTGCTAGAAGAGGTCACCTTGATATTTGTACTGAATACATTTCAGCTTTGGCTCCACATTTTATCATTCTTGATGTCTTAAATTTTCTCTTACCTCCACAGTTTTTTTTAATCTACTTATTTTTATTATTTGTTTTTATGACTTACTGTCAACATATTTCACTGATTTTCTACTTACTAAACAAAATGATTCTGCCTGAATTTCATGTGTAGCCTTAATTTTGTAACTTTTAATGTATGAGCCATGCAATTTATGTTACTCTGTATTTATTGTTAGTTTTTGTCACTGCCTACTAAGTGCATTAACGTCTGTGATCTCTAAATTGTAAGGCTCCTCTCTTCCCCAAAAATGTTAGGACTGATGATGAAATTCTCTTTTCCCTCGCAACAAATCTTAATAGCCACATAGTGAACCATGGAAGATAATCATGGGCTTCAATCCAATCCTGAATTACCTGTCTATAATGTTTAGCGCTTCAGACAGTGTCATCACATTAGGATGAGTTGGATGCAGTTATTTAAAAGACACCTCCGTTTATGGAGAAACACCAAAACCACCACCATCAAACACCCAGACAATCCTGTCTAGCACTGTTTGGCTACTCCTGTTCCACCTGCTGTGAGGATGCTCACCCCTGTTGTGAGGATGTTCCCAAGAAGGACTGATGGCCTCCTGAGGTCTGTCAGTCCACCTTCTAGCCAAACCATTTCTATCCCAAAGAGCTGTTGAACCCAACCTAACCCACTGATTTGGCCCAAAGCAAAGGATGTCCACATAAATGTTTCAGCCAGCAGGTCTGAGCATGGAGTAACTCCTGGGGGACAGGGATGTGGCAGTAGCACCTTCATTTGGTAAAACTGGATTTAGAAGGTAATGTTTTTCCACACTCTGAACTTGCTTTGCTCCAACTGGTTTGGGGGCTTTTTTATTTGTTGACTGGATTTTCAAAAGTACCTCAATCCTTTTGAAACAGAAGTCCCTTTTGGTGTTTCTGGTGGTATTATCCCATGCAGCACATGAGGAAGGTAGATGTGGAATCTGATGGGAAGTCGTAAGAAACAAGATGCATGTTAAAATTTTAGCACAAGAAATGTCCCAGAGGCCAACATATTCATTGTTTCCTCCCTTCCCTAGCTCTGTTATTGCACACTGGCTCTTTCAAAGGTGTTCTAGGCAGTTTTGAAACTGTTGGCAAAAGTTAGTCTGACTGCTAACTTTAGCATTTTTCCTTCTTCCTGCTCTTTCAATCTTTTAGAGGATATTTTTCCAAATTTCTGCTGGAGAGGGGATGACTCAATTTGACTTCAGTTCCCTACTTTTGGTGTCTGCATGAACTCAGATAACCTGCAGCAATTAGTCTTTTAGTTTCTTCAAATTAATTTGTTTCATAGAGGTTTAATTGTCATCTTGTATTTTCTGAGGAATATAGATCCTTCTACTTTAACCTTTATGAATTTCTGAATTTCCTTCTTTCATTTGGATGCCCACCACTTTATTTCTGTATTACAAGAATACTTTCAATACTGAGTGCTGCTTATATGGTGGTTTCAACATTAGCTTGATTAGTATCTATTATAGTGGTAGCATAATTTATTTTTATTTATTCTTAACTGGTTTAAATAGCAACTGCATCTTTCCTTTTTGTAATAATTTTAAATAACAATATTCAGCCTTTCAGAGGCATAACACCACTTTGAGGATGTTATTCTTTTTCTGTCTCCTGGTAGTTACTGTAAGTTCAGCAGGTTTTATTTGTATCAACGTCACTCCTCACTCCCAAATCTTTTCCCACCTCCTGCAAGAGTAGCTCACAGAGCTGTTTCTCACTTTTTTCCCCTCCTCAATCCCAGGTACTGTTTTGGTCTTTCTAGATTTTGACCCATACATTGATAATCTTTGTGCAGTTTTGGGGGTTTTTTTGTTTTGCTTTGGTTTTTTTTACTGATTTCTGTTCCCAGAGATGTGAGGAGGACTCTGTTATGGAGGTTGGTGTCTGCATACCAGTGATTCACTGAAACAATCCCAACTCAACTCAATACTGCTGTGATATTTTTCACGATCCAAAGATGTGCAGCTGTCATGCTGAAGTGAACTGTGTTGAGTGTAACTGTACATATAGCGAGGATGCTTTGATAAAATTAATGGAAATTGCAGTAGCTAGAGTTGTTCCCTAAGCTTGTTTCTAAGGATAAGTTATTTTTTGATTATGTAATAAGCTGTTTTGAACTGACACTTCTTTTTACGTATGCCTCAATTAAAAATCTTTTCTTTTCCCTCATTCACCTCATTGCTGAACAATCAATGAGGGTTCTCCATGCAATGCATTTAATGCTTTTCCATATCCCTTCTGCTAATCTGCCTGGGATGTCATGTTTCCAAGAGGATTACTTGTGTTTGGCTGTGCATGGACAGCCAAAAGGGTTGTTTTCCCCAGGCACAGCATGGGTCATCTCATGCTGGCCATGCACATAACCTAAATTTAATAAAGCTCTGGAAAAAACAACCCTTTTGCTGTCACATGGCCACATTTGCAAGGAAATTGAGGTGGGAGGTCAATTTTCACTTAACGACTAGGATTGGAGATGCCTGAGTTTTGAAGTGGAGGTCTTTAAATCTCACTTGTCTGGCAGGTAGTAAGAAATTTACATTTAAATTGTCCAGATCAGCTTCTTATTTGTATTGTGTTGTTGGACAAAAGAGATTTCTGAGTCTTCCAGATCCTTTTCTGCTTGATCTGACCAACCATAGCATTGGTTCCTTTGTTGCAATTCTGGACATTTCTTCTGACTACAGCAATTGTCATTTCCTCTATCAGTGCTTTTTCTCATGTCTCAATTTGAATATTGTTCAAAATTACCTGAAAAACATGAGTATTTAGGCTTTTTGTTTCCCCCTGAAGAGTGCCACTTCACAAAATTAAATCATTTTGCTTGAAGACTGGATTTGCTGCTGATTTATTGGTCTAACCAGAAATGGTGACACTTGTTAAACCTTTCTGAACATTAGGAAATCCCATTCCTTGCTGAAGCAGACGTGTTTGCTCATATAATGATTTAAAAATAAATTTTAAAACCCCCAATGTGGCTAGCACAGGTTCTTCCTGTGGGAACATTTTGCTATATTTCATAAACAAGATAAAGTTTGGATGTTTTGCAAACAGTTTCTCCGGATTGAGTGAGTTCGGGCTTGGCCAATTGGGCCCAGGGGGAGGTCTCGGGCTGACCAATCTGGGGCACTTCTGTAGACTCTATATATATGGAATTCAAAACAATAAAGTTCCTTTTCTCCTCTCTTTCCTTGTCTGAGAACTTGGGTCAGTCCTCAGCTAGCCGCTCAACAGCGACACCCCAACAATACACTAATGACTTACCAAAATACATGTTGAAAATGCTATTTAAAACAAGTGTCAGTAAGACCGAAAGTTCATATCAAGCCTAAATTGGATTTGAGTTTCTGGAATTGGAAGTGCTATTAACTGGTTATTTAATTTCCTCTTTGACTGAGGAATGCAAGACTCAATAAATACATAATTGTGAGTGAAATGCAAATTAGAGATGTTAAAAGAAATCACATTTTAAACAAATACTTGTTTGACAATTAATGCTGTGATCTTTTGAAACACTGAAGAATCTGATGAGATCTAGGTTATTTTGTTGATCAACTACCAGTGTTGGGTTTAAAAAGCAACTGATTCTTGGGGGATTGCCAGTCAAAAGTGCTATAGTGAGGATGTTGCAAGAGACACAGATATTTGTATATTTTGCCCATTAATTTTTTTTAATACCCTTTAGCATTTGAGGTCTTGCTAAGAGCATCAGAAGTGTATAATGCACTGTTATAACCAGGCAGCTTTGCTGAAATCAGAGTTTTAAATTTCAATTTTTCCTAACTCTTGCTTTAAACCAGTTTCTCCCATTAATCCAATCCTTAAAAACCTTTCTAATCACATTTTGTCTGTTGTGTGTATTGCTGTAATCTCAGAATATGGAAAAAAGGTTTTTCAGTGCAGCATTGGGAGGAAAGCTGAAGAGCTGCTGGTGGATTCCATGTAGTTTTTGTTGACAAAGTTGTTGCTGCAATAGCTCCTGAAATGAAGAAAAATAGTGCAGATTGGCTGCTTGCTGATACATACAAGAGCATAAAATCAAGTAAGGCACATTGTGACCCTTGCAGGACAAAAAGAAGGATATGTGGAGCTCACCTCTTGCCAGGCCAATCACTACTACAGGAATAAAGCAGCATCTGGGCAAGGGGGAAAAAGTCTTCCTCTTAAAAAATTAATGCATAAAATTGTTGAGATGGTGCAATGATGTGTCAAGTCCACCAACCTGCACAAGCACTTGTTTCAGCAGCGTACACAAATTGTGTGTTCAAGTAGCATGAAGTGCTTTTCTGTACAGTGAAAAACAAGCCATTAAGCATCAAATTTAGAATGCACCCCCTCTCTGTTCCTCCCAAGTGTAGTGGCATTTTTGAACTCCAGATTGGATGGAAATATTTCAGTTTTGAGCTGTTGTAGATTTCCTGAATACAATAGCTGCTGGTCTGTGTGACCCTTTAGTATGGTTTATTGCTGCCTGAGGCAAGAATGAAAAAAATCCACAGTGTGAATAATAAAGACAAACCAAGAATCGATAATGTTATTTGTTAAAAAGACTAAACTAAGTAGATACAATGTGCCAGACATAGTATCTTGCTTTTTCACCCAACCTGCCCTATTGCTTCCTTCGGCATATGTCTTTTGGGGAAAAAGATAAAAGAACATCTTTATTTCCTATTTATTTTTTTTCTTTCCCAAGGAGTAAGTATATATTGTTTTAGCTGATTTTCTTTATGTGCCCTTAGGAAATCTTTAATTTCCCTTGGAGACAAGATAAGAACAGTGCTTCAGCAGAAATAATGTCAGATTGTTTTGTTTGTTCGTGCATGTGGATGGCCTTCCCCAAATACTCTGTTGGTTTTAGATAATCCAGCTAGGTTTTTGGCTTGCATCTGTCAGAGCAATTGAACATGGGGGAAGTGATTTAAAGGCTAGAGCTGGGCTGGCAACCCTGTCTGTGTTCTGTGTGTGATTCTGTATTTTTTTCTCTATTGCCTATGTATGTTTGATTCCTCTGAAGTTTCTCAGACTGACTGTGCTGCCATCTCCCTTCATTTTGCTGTGGTGGCTCATGTGCACTGCATACATGTGTTTCCCCAAGTTCTTCTGCCTCCTGTCATGGTGTGCTGCCCTGCTGTTCGAGTCAAAGAGCCAAGAGCTCCAGCAATGGCAGCAGCCCTGGTATGGTCTCTGTCACAGTCAGCCCTGCTCCCCAGAACCCCACTCCCTGTCTGCAGCGAGAGGTTCCATGCTCCCTCCCTCCCTCTCCTCCTCTCCCTCCACCCCAGCCTGCTGCTCTTCAGTGCATTTTCCTGGCTCCTGCTCTCTGCACAAAGATCCTGTCTGGGAGAAGAAAGCTTCTCACAGCAATTCCTACCCCCTCTCCCCCTGCCCAGCCCGAGTGGCAGATGTATTCGTAGACATCACAGAGTCAGCAAAGAATGTCATGTCAAGAATATCTCAACTTGATACAAGCCTTCAGTTAGAACCTGCAATCAATAGCAAAATGCCACGAGGAACTGGGCTTGTTAAGGTATAGAATCATTACTTTATTCCCACTGCTGAACAGCAGGTCATCCCTTGGTGCTTAGAGAAAGTGTGTGTCACGGAGGGCCTGGGATACTGTCAGTGGAGGTTAAGGAGGTTATCAGAGCCCTGGACACACTTTTCAAGAGAAAGTAATAGTTTCAAGTGGAATTCAGAGCATGTGGGTGTGTGGGGGTTGGTTTGGTTGGTTTTCATCTCTTGTGGCATTAGCAAGGCACTTTAGGAAGGTAGGATTGATTCCCTACACTTTGCTTTCACTTGAGAACAACAAGGCATTTTATTTAAATCAGTGGATAGAATAAATATTTAACCTTGTTGGAATTGTAACTACACTGAAGCCAATAACCCATTGCTGTGCAATTCAGTGTATGATGGGAGATTTCACAGTTGACTAGTGCTCCACACTTTGTTTCAAATTACTTTGGCTGTATTATGTTGCCACCCTAAAACACAGCTTGCTTGCTATATATGGCTAAATAGAAGATTAAATAGTCTGCATTAGGGAGCTCATGTACATTTTGAAATCTCTTTCTATTAACATTTCTTTGTACATGGCTTGTTTCTGGAATAGCAGTTCTGGATATGGTGTAAAGTGTGTTTAAAGGAGAATGATGTGCTTGAGCTCAGGAACAGCTGCATACATGTGTTTAAACAGCTGTGTAATTTACACAGCCATTGCATATACACTCTCATAGGTAGATTTTATAATTGCAAAACTACCTGTGTGAGTACATCTTCCACTTGCATTTGCATTATGTATGCTTTCTCTTACTGCAGGAGACTGCTAATTGCCAGAGCAGTGAGATCTTTTCCCTTTCTGTGTTGCACTGGTGTGTTTCTGATCTTTCCCCTACTATGCTCAGCTTGAAGCCTTAATATTCTACTTGGGCATTAGAAATGCCCTGACAGACAGAGTTTTGCTTCCTAGAGTCTCCAAGTATTGCTTGCTTTTTTTTTTTTTTTTTCACAAGACTGCTAGAGAATCTGTTTATCCGTGGTGTGGTCCCTCTGCAAGCATACTCCTTCACAAATACTGGAAATACAAAACCAAAACCTTGACTTCTAATAAAATAAATCTACTGACGCCTGCAGAAAAGTGAAATTCTTACACACATGCAGCTCTCCTTCAAAAGGCCATTATGGTACTCCCTGCAGCAATGTACTCATAGAAGAACTATCTTCCTCCTCAGCAGTCCAAGCATAAGTTGGGAAGCATATAATGATGTCTTCAGAAGAATATTTTGTTTATGCATTTTGGATATGTCTTATTTTCCCTTTTTGTTTTACATGAATGATAGCTAATTACTGTAGCACAGCCTATGAAGGATACAGTGAATTGGTGCAGCTTTTTTTCTCAGGGTGACAGAAAGGTTACTGGCTTTTCACAGTACTTAATTTCACTGTCTTTCTTAGAGTTACTTTTTGAGTGGACAGCAAATAAGGTTTTCTCTGGCTGAATGAGTTCAATAAGGCAAGGTAGGTTATTTAGCAGAAGATTCATGGCTCTTCTGTTTAGTCTTCAACATAGCTGATCCAAATGAGGGTACTTTCTTTCCAGGTTATGAGTGTCCACAAAAATTAACAAGGTAGGAACTTAGCTTGTTTATCCAATCACAACGTGAAAATGGTTATTAAAAAAAAAAAAATAGGGTGAGAGAAAAAAGCAGGAAGCTCAAGAGAAAGCTCAAGAATAGCAACAAAATAAGCTTTTTCATGGAATACTATCATCTCTGCTTCCAAACAGAACAGATTTACCATGTAATGGGAATCAACCTAGCATGAGTGAATTCCTTTTGACTACTAAAATACCTCTTTGACAAGATGATTATATGGGATCAGTTGCAAGATTATGCTGCTGATCTCACAGCTGAAGGACAAGTGGATGTATTGAGTTAACCCCACCTCAGGCATGCTGGGCTGTGCATCTATTTGTTCTCTTTTATAGTCATAAGCACTGAAGTACTATGATCTGTGTTGTCCACAGCTGCCCTTAGCCCACATGGCCATAATGAAGTGCAGTTATTTATGTCTGTTGTGATTCAGAAGGTATTTACAGTAACAATAATAATTCCGGGTTGCAGAACATGTATGGAATAAATGCTGTGTACTTTTTCCTCTTCTTTCCCTCCTCTTCTTTCCCCCTGCTTCTTTCCTTTAAGATATCTTTATATTCCACGCTGTCTGGTGCCGATGATTCCCACATAGTGAGTACTTGATGCATGGTGGAGATACCCTGTCACACTGACTGCTGGGACAGTCTTCAGTACAGTCCCACAGCTTAAAAACGTGACAAGCTACTATTTGAAAAGCATCATTTATATATCTATAAACATCTTGACAAATTTATAAACTTAAAATATGGAAGTTTTTCCATTTTAACAGTCGTGTTGATTAAGCCGTGGGACTCAGGGTTCATTTTAACACACAGAGCAGTCTGCAAACTGTTATTTCCTGATACATGCACAAATGTGCCAGGGTAGATATTTTACTGAGAAAATAGGAAAACACATAATGATTATTTGTGTTGATGTGCATTTGGTTCTTTTCATGATTTGCTTCCAAATGAAACCATTAAAACTGGCAAATAAGAATATTAAGCCCATGATGGGCCTTTTAGAATCCATAGAGAAGAGAATATGTTTTAAATTAATAAAAACCTGTCTAGCACTTAAACTGTGGTAAAAAAACTGATACAGACCTGTTTTTACCAGGATGAGTTGATTTACAGAAAACATTAGGCATCTCAGTTAAACTGACAAATTATAACACTTATCCCTAGAGCTACTGAAGTGATTTTCTGGGTTGACATTTGCTTGTTAGTATCATAGCCCTCCTGTTATAATCTATTCTCTTTATCCTCAGATAGATCATATTAAAGGTTGATTACTTTGTACTTGTGTTTTGTTAAAGGGCTTTTCATGGGGAGATGGCATTACCTGATTGTAAGTTAGACATTTTTAATAAGATGCACCATTGGATTGAGCACAGTAGAAGAAGCAGATAAAGCTACCAACATCTCCACATAGTTTGGGAGTCCTTGAAATAGATTGCTGTTAATTTTGTGTCACAAAATCCTTGCTGCACTGTCATTTTGAAGAGCATTTTGCAGGGCCAGGAGTTGGATTCTATGATCCTTGTGGGTACGTTCCATCTCAGAATAGTCTGTGATTCTATGAACTACTGGTGTACACTTTTCTGATACTCCATGGATAAATTAGGCAAAGAGTAACAGGCATTCACCATTGAGGAAATGATTTTCCACTGAATCCCCCAAGCACAAAAGACTGAGCATTTACACAAAGGTGTCTGACAACAAGGAATTCATTGCATATTTTCTGTACATTGATGAAACAGGCAGACTTATGTTCTTACCAGTTGCACTGCAGGAAATAAATACAAAATATAATGGGAATGTCAGTGTGTATCTCTAGTTACTATCTTAGTTTTCCTACATACTCATCTCCTCTAAAACAGCACATTTATTTCATATCAGATATATCAAAATAATTCTGCCATATCTTATCATGCCTTTGCAGGAAAATTATGGCCATGATGACTGGAAGGACTCACACAGCCTAGAGCTTGCTTTGCCAGCTATTTCACAGGTCAGGGTTACAATTTCCAGGAGTAAGCTGGTAAAGCCCTGGACAGGGTGGCAGAAGCTCCTAAGTTTGAAGACCTCTCAAAGCTTTGCTAGGCTGTCACTGTGGGTAGTATCTGTGCAAGGACATAGCAAAAGCAGTAGAATTCAGAGGAGGTGTACTTTCTGTGATGGTAGCAGGGTGCACAGCCTCATTCCTGCTGACTGAGCAGGCTTGCACCCACTGTGCCACCAGCTGTGGTGATGATGCAAGCTGTGCCGTGAAGGGGTGTGAAGGGGTGTGGTGATGATGAAAGCTGTGCTCCTGACCTCAGAGGGGCACCAGAGGAGTGGCTGCTCACATCCAGGATTTTGCTGTATTGGAGGAGTTGGGATCCTGGTAATGGATAGTGAGATGTGACCAGTTGGTGCTGCAAAATGCTGATGGTGGCAGTGAAATTCTCACTTGCTGGAGCAGCTCCTGAGGAACGAGGCACAGCCTGTGCTGTTTCTGTGGTGTAGTTGGGTATGTTGCCAAGGTGTTCACTGTGGCAGTGGAGGATGTAGGGAGCTTGGTCCAAAGTTAGGAACCTGTGCCTGTGGGTGGATACACTTCACCACGCATCTGTCCATGATATCCAACCTGCCAACCCTCCCTTTTTCTCCAGGCTATTATTTCTCACAGATAAACCCAGTGAAGTCCTGGGTTTCACACATACCTCACGGCCACCGTGTGCTTTTCTGTGCCCTTGTCCTTTTCAGTATGCTGGAGGAGCACTCACTGCAGTAACATGGGCCAGTGTCACTCATTACTTTACCTGTTTTATCTCTTGTGAAATTGAGCCTTTAGCCAGAATTGCCTGAGCTGCTGCTCCAGCAGTCAGTTAACTGCGAGGCTCCTCGAGCTCATTTCTCTCAAGTAATTTGATTCCCACGTGCTTCCTGAGATTGCTTTCTGGCTGAAAGGGGGGATGTGCAGATGGGAGCAGACCTGAAATGTTACGGCAGGCAAATATAGGTTAGAGATAAAAACAATGCAAAGGCATGTTTTAAAAGATCCCATCTCACTTTATCTTCCTTTACCCCAGTCCTATAAACCAAAATGTTTCTCTGTCTGAGAATCAGAGACACAGGGGCTTTTGTGCTGGTGCAGGGTATGCAACAGGAGGCTAATTCCATCCTGCTTCTGCATAAAGTCAGTAAGATAAGCTTTTCCTTAAAATTACCAGAAGTGTGTGTAAAATGTTAATTAGATGATTGTTTTGGGGGGAAGCTGATCATAAAAGGCTCTGATGGATTTCAACATATTTTCTGAAATCACACACAGAACTCAAGGTTGTTTATTTAGGTTGCTGAGCTGTTTCCTTTCCATTGTGGTGACTTAGGAGTAATTGAACACCGGTTTTCTAGATAAGGTTCTATTTAAGACTAGTATGGGAGCAGTTTCTAAGTAGTGCACAATTTATGAAGAGATTCTATACAATCTTCAGTGCTTTATCACCGTTTTGGCCAAATACATTGCTTTAGGGGAGTGAAAAACAAGCCTGAAAAGTTAATCTTGCTGGAGGGAGAATTGTTCTGAAAATAAACCATTCAGTGCATTAACAATAGTATATCAGTTGTCTGAAATGCACATTTGTCCCTCTGCATGGTGTTCATTGTATGTCCAGGCAGAGCTACCACACTCAGGGTATGGAATTTCTATGAGAAAAAGTCTCAGTTTATTAGCTAGGATATTAGTAATTTGAGCAGACGGTCTGCTTGGAGTTCTGCTATTTTATATTATGAAAATGAGGCTGTTGGAAGTCCTTGCTTTGGGTTTTGTTAGTGGTCGTTAGTTTGTGTCACGAGGCATATGCCTTGGTGATATCAGCAGCATTATTAAATGCCATAAGAATATTTTTCCAGCAGCAATAGAAGTATCCACAGTAACATTTGTAAAGTCTAAGCTAATTTTTCGTCTTGAACTTGGTATGTATATTTTTAAAAATGTAAAAATATGCTTTATTGAGAAATGCATTCAAAGGAAGCACATGCTAAATGTTGGTATTGTCCAAAACTGACTATTTTACTTGCTCTTCTTGCTGAATGGTTTTCATCTATCACTTCAAAACAGTACACATGCTGCTGGAGCAGATCTTTGCAGAGCTGAGTTACAGAGAGTGATGTCTTAGGAATGTGATTCAGTGGAGGGATTTTGTTTTGGTTTGGTTTTTTTTTTTCTAATCTTGCATTGCACAAGGTCTGAAAAAGGGTTAAAGAAGATATAAGTCAAAAAGCTGAACATTTGTAGTTTTTTGCAGTATCTGTGTTTCAGTTTATGGTGCGAGGGTGATTGATGTATGATGTAAGAAAGGCTATATCTACACAGCTGTATGCCAAATTTCACTGCTCTTTCTTTCTAACCCCTTTCTTGCTTGTCCACTGTGCCTGCAGCTCCACCTCTTCAAAGCCTGTTCTATTCATCTAACCTACTGAGAGCGATTCATACAGCTTATGGGGTTTTATTTTTAAACCCTCACAGAAATTATTTGCTGCCCTCAAGTTAAGAATTTAAAGGAAAATTAAATTAAGGCTGCCTAAGTAATGAAAGCATCCTTGGATTTGATAGGTAGAAACCATCAAAGCAAAAAGTCTGTATCCCTGGAAAGATTTTTGATATTGTTTAGTGCTGGGGGGAGTTACTATTGCTAATATATCATGCAACCTAAGGCCTTAAATTCATAGGCTTATGCTTCATGAATTCTTTAGTTTCCAAAGTTGTTTGTTATGATTTAGGTCATAAATTGAGAGATTTCTCACTCAAATATTTCTATCTTTATCAGGCCTATGGCATTGGGGTCATAGTGTGGTATAGTTTTGCTGACAGATGGATAAAAGAAAGAAAAAAAGCCTTAAGAAAGCCCTTATGCCTTAAGAAATGTCTGAATTTTTCTTGCTGCCGTGAAGTGTAAGCCTCATATTTGTTACTGTGATATATGTGTTGAATGGCTGCCTGCCTAGTATGACACATGTATAGCTCTCTTTTGTTTCTTCTTCTCTTGAGCAGTGGACCTTTCTTAACTAGAGTCAAGTAAAAAAAAAAAATCCAATAAAGCATTGTTGGGCCTATTTTCAATTTATTTAGCTGGGGAAAAATGTAACTGATGTTACCTAAAACCTTTATACAGATCTGTGAAAATAAGAGTTGGCCAACTGTAATTCCAAAATATTTTAGAGAATAGGAAGAAAAAAAAGCCCAGATTTTTGTTTTCTTATATATAAAAGAAATAAATGTCTTTTATTTATCTCTCATATCTTCTCTTTTAGGTTTTCCAAATGAGCCTGCTGCTGTCATCGCCCTCAACACTATTAAGGAATGGTTAAGCAAGAATCACAATGAGGTATGGAATAAAATAATTTTATTTTTCAAATTTCTGTCTAAGGTTATGGTCTTTGACTCCAAAACTGTGAAAAGAGTAAACATAGGCTTGAGCCTTGAAGTCTTTTATTATTTAGTCTTAAGACCAGTGAAGTCAGGTCAGGACAATATAGCCAGGGGAAGATTGTTATATCTAAAAGCTACACTAGAGTTCAAGGGAAATACCTTTGTTTGAAACCATACTGTGCATTTCCTGTGCATTGTAATCTTTCCTGGCAAAGCAGAAGACTATTCTCTTCCTAAGCTGTTTCTGAGTGTCAGTTTTCAGATAATAATGAGGAGATTCTTGGAAAGGAAATGTGTATACCAGTTGTCAGTGGAAACGGCCACCAAAGGTCAGTGGTGTTCCAGAGGTCACTTTACAGTAAAGAGCTGCAGGATCCTATTTTTTATTTTCATTACATTTTGGTTTGCTTACTGTTAAGTGTTCATTTTCCCAGAAATGCTTAATAAATATGTCAATTTTTAATAGTACTGGTCATCTTCCAGTGGCAACATAATAGTGATTATTTGTACAAGACAGAAAATGCTTTTAACAGAATGATCAGCATCTCACCCCTTTCTACTGTGTTCCTAGTGTTGGATTGGAGAAGTGTAGCAAAGAAGGGACAAAACAAATAAAATAATCATGTCTTAAACTGACAGTTTGCCTGTTTCCTTATGATGACAGCCAGCAGATTTCAGACACTTAGAGTTGTTTGCTATTTTGTCTGAATACACAGAACAAAGCATCCGGTGGAGAAGCACTGCATATAGAGACATAATTAGTAGTATTTTTCCTATAGCAGTATATTCAGGGAGCTTGTTTTTTCTCAAGAATCTGATGTATGAGGGTATGAATTTAGTGGGTTTATGAGGTTTGGTTTGGGGTTTTTGCCAACTTTGAATTGAAAGGAAGTAATATGTAGAGATTTGAGTGGTACATGGAGGGTTTTCAAACCCAGAAGGGCACTAAGGCGCTCATGCATGTTTGGACACTGGTTCTTTGTCCAAACTGCTTTCTTGCTGTGGCTTTTCCTGCTGTCACAGTTTCTTCCCTCAGCTAGAAATCTGAGCAGTGAAGCAGGAGTTTTGGATTGACAGGCTTCATTGACACTATTAGTGCCTAAATCTCTTCAGCTTAGCCCTAAACTTACATTTTTGGCATCTTGTCTGTTTGTTTGTAATTTTAACCTTGACCTGTGAGGCTAAAACCAATATGTTTGCGCTGCTTACCATCTTATAATTTCTCCTAGTTACATTTTTACAACATAATTAAAGAAAAAATAGGCTAGAAGGTTTGTTTTTGTTTTTTGCTCCAGAATTAAGTTTTTCTTCCTCAAAAGCTGAGTCTGTATTGTATATACATCTCCTGCCTTGCTCCTTGCAAACTCCAATTTAACCAGAATTACTTTGAAATAAGTAGCTGTAGTTTATAACGTTTGGGCAGGGAAAGGAGCCCAGGCTGTTCTGACTAAAAAGCAATTGTTTAAAGTTATCCCACTGAGCTCACACCACAGCTGTTTTTTTCAATTTGGACTATTACAGCTCATAGTTCTTGTTTTAAATGTTGTTTTCCTTGACATCCTGAATCCCAGCCTCACCAAGCTATGTTCTCATGCTGTTTGATGCACTTGAAGACATGAGGGTGATGCAATTATTGTGTGTCACTGATTATGGTGACTCAGAGCTGCTCCCCAAGAGTTTTGGCTGATTTTTGAAGGAAGTGGAATATTAGGTTTCTGTCAAGATACATTTTGAGGTTTTGGTTATCCACAGCTTTGTACTTTCTCACATGAAGCTTACCCTCTTCCTAAGGTTTTTCCACAATCCTCTGGCTTGAGTTTTAGACTATGGCATGTTTTACATGTCATAAGTAGGACAGCAGCAAAATGAAGATACTTATTTTTATTGAAGACAGCAGTAGTTTATACAGTCAAAGGGATCTTTGTAAGCATACCATGACTGGGTTGCTGTTATTTAATGCATATAGCGAGGTGAGCACAGTTATCTGGTTGAAAAGAACTGAAGTAGCTCTGTGCCAGGTGTCAAGCTGATCCATTTGATATTGTTATGGAATCGCAGAATGGTTTGCATTGCAAGGGACTTTAAAGTACCTCCAGTTCCAACCCCTGCTGTGGGCAGGGATGCTACCCACTAGCCCAGGCTGCTCAGGGCCCCATCCATTCTGGCCTTGAACACTTCCAGGGGTGCGTGCACTTACTGCCTCGTATTCGATTTTGTGCTTTGAATTGTAATATTATACATAATCCAAGCTTTCCCCCAAAGTAGCTCATCATACAGCAATGGAATGAAAAGGACTTTCTGTGCTTTCATATAGTCTCCTCTTATTGCACACAACCATGTGATATAGTCCTTTCTACAAAGTTCCGTCTTAAAGACAGAGCAATTCCCACTACACCCACTGGATATTTAAATTCACATTTTCTAGTCTGGAAGAAGAACGTCTATCGATTTGGCACGAGGGCAGCTTTTCAGAGCGCTGTCCACATCTCATTCCTGTTATCACTGACCAAACCTGCTCCCCTGGTACTGCTTGCACTGTCAGGATGAGTTGGTGTGCTCTGCTGACAGCCTCTCCTGAACAACAGAGGCCTCCTACACTTGGGTCTGCTGGAGTTAAATTAATCAAAGTCAGCTTCTTTCCCTCAACCTTTGTTCTGCAATCCACCTTGCCTGTGAGAAGGTTCTGCTCCTTTAGTCCCAAAGGTGTCTGGCAGCCAGTTATGCCCTTGGACCTAACCACTCACTAAGGTCTCAAACTCTGATTGCAGAATGTGAATTGACTGAGTGAATTCAAGAAGTTTTAGTGCCAGATAGATACCATGCCCACTAGGGAATCTGCCTCCATAGCAATATACCTGGCAAAAGCAGGTAGGTGAATAAGATGGAAAAATTTCCAAGTCTTTTGTTATGCTCTACAGCAGCCATGTGTCCTCTGCCTTCCAGCATCCCAGGAATCTGTGACAAATTTGGCAAAGATAAGGCAATATTGTTGTTTGCTCCTCTCTACCTTCCTGTAGTACTTCTTTCCTTTGATGCTATAATGAAGATTTTATCCACATTGATATTAATTCAAAATATGAATAAATCAGTTTCTGTATTCCTTAGTTAGCCCAGGGGCCTGAAAATGTAACTCGAGTGACTCCTGCAAGCTGTGTTAGAGTCCTGCGAATTTCTCTGTCTTAGTATTCAAGACAAGTGATTTGCATTTAATAAAAGGTTTTCTTATCCAAGCCCATGGTTGTGCTTGACCCCTCAGGTGTTTGTTTAAAAAGTTATTAGCATGCTTAACTCTGATGTCACTCCGATGAATGTCTCATTACCATGCAAATGGAGTTAGCTCCTTTCTGATGTTAATTGTTACAAAGCAACAGAGTGATATTTCTATTGTAATTTACTGGACATACAGCCACCACAGTGCAGCAGCCTAAAACTCAACTGCATGAAGTTGTCTGGGGAAAACAACCCTATTGTTCGTAGTGGTTTGAGCTCACTTGTGTGTAACAGCAGCACTGCTCAGCTCTTGAAATGCAGCCTTAGTCAAACTAATCTCTGGCCATGCTTTACACCCAGGTCTGCTGACTTGCAGCCAGAGGGCAAATCTAGTTTAGAAGCTGGTAAATGGTGTTATGCTGTAAGTGTAGAAATCCCTTGGAGCAAACTCCCCGGTATGGCCTCAGTCAGCAGGAATGGTTAATTTACTGCAGACCACCTAGGCTATCGCCTCAGCAAACTGTGTTTTCACATTTCACAAAACGCTCTAGAGGTTTAATAGAATTCTTCAGAGCACAAAATAGAATTGGAGACTACTCGTTAGGAAATTACACCCTGGGATTCATTTAAAAATGCACATTAATTTCTTTGAAAGGGTCAGAATATTTCTTTCTGGGATAATTTGGCAAGGTTTGAGGTGTTACCACCTGATTTTCCGTAATGATATCTCAAAAACATTGTGACAGCTTTAAATGCTGGACCCACTACATTACTGGGGGCTGTGGGGAGAGGTTTATCTTTGGGTTTTTTGAGGCAGATATCTAGGAATGTTTGCAGTGATAGAAATTATCTGCTTTTACTTTGCTATGTTTTTAAAAGGGTGAAAAGTAAAAACATCTCAGTGTATGTCTTACCATACAATATACTGACATGAAAAGCCTCAGGACTTTTTCACTCTCCAGAAAAGACTTTAATTTAACAGCACATTTAGTTCAAAGTATTGTTCTTTCTGTTGCACAATATCTCCCAGCATTTATTATGCACCTCGGTGGAACAACAACCAGGGAAGTGTGATGGCAATGCATGTGCCATTGAAATAACTGATGCAAATTAAAAGCACAGAAATTAGAAATAAATCAACACATTCTTGATTCCTTTTCATCAGACTCATTGCTGAAGAGAGACTTTTTTCTCATTTTGCCTGAAGTACATGAGATTTAGGTCCCTGTGTTTTAGCAAGTAGTGATGTATCATCCCACAGCCAAAAAAATGTGAACATTTCCAGCAAAGCTGGATGAGCTAAATCCCCATCCAGTTGAAATGAGTGGAACTCTGTCTCGATAGGGGTAGGGAGGTGGTCAGGATCACACTTGCTCAACTCCTCATGACAAAAATGTTCATGAGGAAACCCCTGTTTGTCTAGATGGGCACAGTCCAACGTGGGTGCCCTGCACCTGTGTTTCCTTTTGTACTGTGCTCTGTCCAAACACTTTATATTGGGGGTATTTTCCACTACTGAGGTAGCTAAAGGCAGCATATCTCATGCACCTAAAATGGTGCTGGGTGCTGGTGCCCAGTTTGGAGAGAGATGTGGTGATGGCCAGCTGCTGCCTGGGAGGGCAGAGCCAAGGGAGCTGCCACTGCAGCAGATCATTTCACTATTCATTTTATTTTGTTTGTAATTTCTCTTCCCCCCCCCCCCCACCTTCGTGGTCTCAGCAATCTAATTATGTCTCTTCATTCTTCAGAGAAAATTAAACAAAGTGGCATCTTGAGGGGAGGCCTTGTCTTTATCTCTCCAGAAGGATGCAGGTGGAGACAGTGTGTCTTGGAAAATGTTGCCTGATGCAGTTCCATTTAATGTAACCTCAGTTAGGTTCCCCTAGGGCAGAGCAACTAACTTTCAACATGTATTCCAGAAAGGAGTGGAGTAGCTAGCTGGCAATATTTAATTAATGAAAGCAAGTTAGAAAAGCCCCAAACATATATATATTAATGCAAACAACTCCCCTTAAGACAGTGTGACTTTTAGTTTTGATTTGTTAGTTTTCATGTTTACGGTTTTACAGTTGTCAACAAAACCGTGTCAAATTTTGGCAAAAATATACATATTTATTCCCAAGGTGATATCTTTTATGACAAGTTTGGGCCTGCAGAGACATGTATTTATTTTAAAGAATATTTATTGCTCAGAAATAAAGCTCTGAAAAATACAGGTTTCTATTGAAGCCACTGACAGGTCCTCAAGGACAGTAAGGGTGCTGATAAAAATTCCTCTGGCTATTTTGGTCGCTCTGATATGCCAGTATCACTTGATTAACATAATCTCCTCCCCTCCCCCAGCACCGTTCTCTTGGGTAGGTTAAAAAATGATCTCCCTTCTATTTCTACATTCTAATTAGGTGGTAATCATATGCTGCTCTGATTGAAATGAAAATCAGCCATCATGCCACTGTCATCTTGCTGAAGTCGAGGAAAGAAATGCTTTTCTACTGGTACAAAATTAAAATGATTTACTTGCTCCGTGTGGCTGCTCTCCCACCGGGCTCAGAGAGATTCAGTGCTGTCCCCAAAGCCCAAATCTAACTATCATCCCAACAGACAAGTCATTTTCTGAAATGATAAGGCAGCTGCCAAGGCACCAATGCTTTTCTTATACTTTCTTCCGGCTGCTGTTTAGTTAGAAGGCTGATAAAGCGAAGCGGACAAAGCCTGTCTTTGTTACACATAATACTTCATTTATTAACTTCAAAAGGTTTTGGTGGTTTTGCTACAGCTATTGAGAAACAGGCAGGAAGGATCGCTCTTGGACAGAGCTGTAAGAGCTCACGGTGGCTGGGAATGTGCCAGGCCGATGTCCTGTGGGGTGGTTTCTGACATACTCATTTGGGACCAAAATGAAACTGGTAGGAAGGAGTTGGATACATGGCTTTTCCCTCTAAAATTTGGGGAGGATCAAGGAAATCCAGGAGTAGTGTAGATCCTTTTGCTGAACACATCTTTGTAAAGGTTTAGCTAACCTTCATTTATTGCATCAAAAACACTTTAAATATCTCCACCACAGCTAATAAGTGTCACTAATGCAAGACAGAGCTCTGCATGGGTTCTTATGTGTTTACAGCAGTTAACTATCTAATAATTGAAATTTGTCAAAGAATTTATTCCTTTTATCCTTAAATTGCTTAGCAGTTCTGATAGCAGGAGCCTGGATAGCTTGAAAATTCTAGAGGCGTGTAGCTAAATTAACAAAATTGTCTCTACTTCAGGGCTGAGATTTTGTCTTGTTTCTTTGATTTATTTTTTTCCTTGTGATTTCTGGATGTTTGGAGGGACCTTACTACTGTAGTGAGCTGTGTGAAAAAATGCTTAAAAATAAACAGAAACGGTGGCTTTATTTTCTTTCTTGTTACTTCCTCCGTGACAAAAAAAAGATCAGGATAAGATCCTTTTATTTCTGTCCTGGCTTGCAGCCAGAAATCTGATAATTTTAACTGGCTCGTGAAATCAACACAATGCAGAAGAGGTCCAGCCTTCATTTTGGAAAGATTCAGTTATTGTTGCTGCCCTACTGGAGACTTTAAATTGGCTCGTGTTCCTCACCCTGTGTGTATGTAGGAATAAATAAATGAGGAAAAACAATCCATATAGCTCGAGTGAGATTCATGGATAAAACACTTCATGAGTAACGGTGAAATTGCTGTTACAATCTTTATTTTGCTTCTGAGCTCTTCAAATTAGTAAATCTGTTGCGATTTATGTTTTGCTCTACGTTGGTGTCTGACTGAACTTTATCAGTGGATTACAGCTGGGTCTTAGCAGGAGCTGTGCTGAGATGGGGTAAGAGGAAGGAGACAGCAGAGAAGGTTTTCCTTGTGCTCCATGGAGGTTTGCTAGGAGGCTCCTATCATGGAGACAGCTCTTTGCCAGGGTGGCTTTGGCTGGCAGTGACCAGCAGACCCAAACCAGGTGGGACAGACCAGGAGCAGCTGCCAGCCAGGCTGCCTGCCCAGCCACAGCCCCCAGGGAGAGAGATGCCACTCTGCTGGCACGGGCAGCAGGCCTTCTGCACAAGCCCAGAGCATGGCTTGGTTTTGCTGGCACTTCCCTGGCATCCTGTGGAGTGTGCAATGCCTTCTTTGGGTGTTCTGTTTCCAATAAACCCACATGGCTGTTTGCTTCTGGAAAGCTGCCGCTTTGGTTTGGTTTAAATTCAGTTCTCTTGTCTACAGCTTTTCCCAAAGCAGGATGTCCAGTGTGGGATGTGAGGGTGAAATAATACTAAAATACAAAAAAATACATTAGGTGAGTCACATACTGGAGCAAACACTGGATAACCCTACAAAGAACTAAACTGGTGTGAAAGAGCTACCTGTAAAAAGAATATTTTGTTACATTTTATTCTTTTTTCCCATCTAAGATCTGGCCAACTCCTTCCATTATTTCCAACCATATTAGCCATCAACAGTAGGTCACAATCAAATGAATACAGAAGGAAATGCACATGGATCCTTATAGCCAGAGTGCATTCCCTGTGAGGAACAGAATGAGTTTAGTGCTGCTAGACTTCAGCGTCTTGACATACAGTTTGAGATATATGATTCTGACATTTAGTAGTTTTGGATTATACTGGCCACACACTTCATAGGTCCTGTATCCTACTGTATTCCTGTGAAGGTGAAAAATGGGTCTGTCTATTACATATGAAATGACAGAACAGATGAGAAGAGCATTGTGGATGTGGGGAGCATTGACAATGAGCACCTGTGGAAACATGGGAATGACTGGCAGGCTTCCAAGATAAAATACCTGAAAATTATTACAAAGCAACTTGCTTAAATTCAAATGTGAACACAGCTTAACGGTGCATATCACCTTCCTACTTAGACTTTAGGATGGATTATATGATTCTTTCATTTATTTGGGATTAATGAAAAATGGAATTTTTCATTATGAAATTCCTCGCTTCCATAGGAATTGTAAAAAATGCTTCCTGGGAAGAGTTTTTGAACAAATGCCACACAGAGATTTACTCAGGTTTCTCCTTATTTCTAACCTGATGTCTCATGAGATAAAAAAATGAAGGTTAACTTTTACCAGCATAGACTGTTTACAGCTACTAAGTCTAAATGGAGTTAATTTATTGAAGCCTTATTTTCTTTTTACCTACATAAAAAAGGATGAATAAAAAAAGGATGAATATACATTGGGGCTAGTAAAAAAAGTGGAAAACAACTAGTGGTTAGATGATAAATACTGGCTGAGGGTGAAAGTGAAATTAAGTAGCTCTAAAAGCAATATAATTTTACAGTTGAAATTGAAGTTTCTATGGCACAGAGCACAGCTTGACTTGCAGTTATGCCTTGTAAATAACAAGATCAGTGTTGCTATGTCTCTCTTCTTTTCTGTCCATCTTCATCCTGATTCAGGAGCACGTTTTCGTTCAGGAGTAAATATTCATTTACCAGAAGTGAATTTGGGATGCTTTTCTGAACCAGGAATATTGAACTTATCTGAGCTAGAATATTTGTCTCATCTTTGCTATCAAACCTAAGGTGGCGCCTGGTAGGAGACTTCCCTGCTCTTTCGTACTTCAGGCTAAAAAGAAATACTCAGAACCAGCTGCTGTATCTTCATCTGCATAATCAATGTGCCATAAATCCAGGGGAATAGATGTTTTTTCTGATTTCTCCTCCTTGTAAGAAACTAGGGCCTTTCAGGAGCCCATCTCTAAATTTCCTAGATCTGGTGATACGTGAGGAAGGGATTTTTCAGGTTCTGCATTCTATTTTGGTTTCTTCCATCCAGCTTTTCAACACACTTAAAAGACACTGTGCATTTAAGCCTCAATTCAGCTACAAATTTTCAGGTTGGGGGAAGGGTTTTATATGTGATTTTCAGCCTCTTCTGCTGAAAATTTCACCTTTCATTTAAAGCCCCTTTGGGTTTTCTGATCCAAAAGGTTAGAAAGCCTTAGTCTTCTATTTGCATATTGATTGCCTTATACTTGAGTTGAGATGGCGATGGATTGTTTTATAGATAAAATGCAGTCTATATGATTAATTTTATCTATTCTTTTTGCTTTCACTTTTTTGGAAAAAGTGCATGTCAAATGTCTCCTCTTTGTGTGGAAACAAACCTTTGAATTTGCACCGTGGCTTATTGTTCTGGAGTGCTCAAAACTACTACATAACAAACTTACCCCCACAGCACTTTGACTCCCCTGAATTCAATCCTGATGCCTGTTGGATGATAACCTCCTCCCTGTGGACATTTAAAGAAACATCTCCCTTTGGGGCTGCATGTAATAATATACGAACTGTATGATGATAACCCCCTGATGGGAAGTGTTTCGGAAGGGATCATGAAAATGAAGTGCTTTAGTCCTGCTGACTGTGTTCCCTGTTAAAATCTCTCCCTACAGACATCATATAAAGTTCATTAATATTTACAAAGCAAATATGTTTCCCTTCAGACAGCTGAGGCACCACTACCCTTGATTTTTGTTGGATTCTATGGACTTTGATACAGTGTTACATAGCCTGTGTGCAATATCTCATTAATATGCATATTTAGATTTGTAGAATATCCTAGACATTTTTTATCCTATGTGATTTTTATGGGGCATATCATATGACAATAAAATCTCATTATAACTACAGGTTGCTTATGTGTGCATGCTCGTCAGATGAGGTCTGAGTCTTCATGGGAGTTTGGGAAATGCCTGGCCTGCTGTTGCTACTGAAACATTTATTAGCAAGGTGGAGTTGTGTGTGTAAGAAATTGCTGTACTGCAAATAATCAAAGATACTTGCAATTCAAAGCTCTGAGTGTATATCCAAAGGGTAAGCTCCTATAGACTAACACTAGTCCTCAAAGCCCTCCTAAATTTTACCTGAGATGGAATTTTTGCAGTGAAGGAATTTTTTGCATCACAGTTGCTAACATGGAAGGGTGGGAATAAGTATTGCTAATCACAGAATCACAGAATGCTCTGAGCTGGAAGGGACCCACAGGGACTGTCGAATCCAGCTGGGGTGGCAGTGTTAGTGTTTGTTACAGCAGATAGAGGAAAAGCCTGAATTAGCCCCCATGCTGAAAGCACAAGCATTTGCAGAAAATACAGTGGTTTATTTATTAGCACTTGTGGTAGTATGAGCGTGGTGCTTCAGTTTCTGCAATGCTCACTTTGAGACAGAGATGTCTTTGAGGGACAGTCCCATGACATGCAATTCATAGCCATGGCACTACAAAAATAAATCTAGCTTGTATGATGCTTCCGAATAGCAGAAGCTGAGAAGGAAATAAGCAACTGTAAAGTTTTTCCAAGACTATTAAGAGAATAAAGAATTCTTTATAGGCATATAATACCACCTATAAATACTGCTTCAGTGTGAGATTGCCCAGTGAACTGGGATTCCCACCTAAATGATGGGTAACTTGTCTTACTGGTGATTTATGGTCACCTTCTGTATTGTGTATGTGGGGAAAAGAGATCCTGCTGCTGTCCAGTGAGCTGATATCTGGTCAAAGAGGGGGCAGATGTCTAGCTGGATAGCCATGGAGACCCTGGATGGTTTTTCCCTCTGACCAGGACTGGGAATAAGCAGGAGCAAGGAAGGCTGGCACTGTCTGGCACCCAGAGTGTTTCCAGAACATTAGAAATGAAGTGCTGAGAAGCTGTTTGATCCAGGTTTTTTGTTCCCAGATAACTTAGTTAAAAGGGAGAACTGCAATAGACCTTGTAGGTAAGTGCACTGTTGGCCAGTGGGTTTTCTGAAGCGTGCTGCTAGAAAAAGTTGATTTTGGATGTCCAACATATCCAGTGCAGCCACATGGAGTGAAAAAGAGCTGCCAACACAGGGATCTGGCAGATTCCAGTATGCCTTGCTCTCCCCTCTTTTGTACTTTCTTTCCCTTTGCAGTTTCTTCCTTTCAGCCATCTGTGTTCTGCCCCCTGCATGAGTGGTGAACTTGTCTATTTATATTCTGCTCTGTTGCCTGGGCATTTAACTGAGTGCTTTGGATCAGGAGGTGGAAAACCAAGGCTGTACCTCCACTCTAGGTGTATCTCGTGTGCTGCAGCTGTTGTTTTTAGGTAGGGATTTCAAGTCCAGCTGCTCCTTATTGACCCTGTGGGGAAGTGGCAGGTTGAATCAATTATTTGACATGCACATTCTCTGTTGGCACAATTCTCCAGATCCTTATAATGGCTCAAATTATGATACTTGCTAGTGAAAAAAGAAAGTTACAATTGGGTATAGCAATTAATATGCAATTAAGAAGGCATTCTTTTTTCCTTCCAAGTTTTTTTTCCCAGCTATTTTTAGATTTGAATTGACTGAATGGTTGAAAAATTCCTTTTGGAAAGGAGGATGGGAGTAGTATTTTTTTCCTGCATTAGCTTTGATTTTTCTCCTGCAGGGACAGCAAGAAGCACAGACAGCTGTTATTTAAAACAAAATTGAACACGAAATTCTGTCAAACCATTTACTGTCTCTGAACTATAATGCAGCAGCTCTGTTTTAATGATCTATTGTTTTTTATTATGCACTGCATTGCTGTTCAAACTTAAATTTGTTTAGAAAAATAATGGGATTTAAAGGTAAATGGAGTGTATATCTGGAAACTATCTATGTCTGAGGCATTTTGGTAATTTCCTCAGTGCCCAAGGTAGTGACGTTGCCCAGCAGGATGCAAGGAGGGAGGGGCTGAAGTGTTGGGCTGTGCATGGGTTGAGATGTCAGCATTATCTGAAGTGGGTTGAGATGTCAGCATTATCTGAAATGACAACGTCTGACAGCGAGAGAACAGAGCAGTCACAACCCCCTTTGGCCTGGGGCAGCCCTGCTGAGGCTCCAGCACGGGTGGCACTTTGTGCCAATGCCTGCAGCGCTTTCTGTGGTGTGACACATTGTCACTTTGGAGCTGCATGGAGACACTCAGGGCCACCGAGCAGCCCCAGTTTCAGCCGCTGTGACCTCTCAGACACATGTCACCTGCGCTGGGCTTGACCCCATGATGTACCAGCAATAAAGGCTCTGTGTTTCATAATAGTCTCCAGAGCTGTCATGTTCCAGTTTCCAGCTAGATTAATTAGCACCCGTGTGAGTAATTCCATACACAGTCGTTTTGAGCTGCTAATTTTCTTCCAGATTATTTTCTTCTAAATGCTCCAGAAAGTGGTTTGGAAGACGTATTCAGTGGTTAATGAAAATAGCTATGCATGTGAAGCCATCGACGGTGTATATTTTATAAAGCTTTGTCAAATGAAAATATATGACAAGTATAAGGTTTTGCTGGTTGGGTGGCCTCTGTGGGCTTTTGCTAAAAGAGGTCAAATTGGTTCTGTGAACTTAAAACCACAACTGTACTAATTAATGTGATAGGAAAATGTTAGGAAGTGCAATATAATTATTCACAGAACTGGGTCATAATTTCTTTTTCAGTCAGCTTTTGAGCATGTTGCCACACTGCAGCGCTTTCCATTAATAATGAAGACATTTTGAGAAATAGTATTAGCAGCTGGTTGGCTGTAGTTAATTGATATATTGTATTCCAGCACATTCTGTCAGGGAGTGCTGTGAATGGCTTAAAGGCTTCTAGGGAGAAATAAAACCAAGATAACCAAGGAGAAGTTGTTTAACCTAATAGTTCTCAGACTCCTCATGCCCTGATTCAAGGAGGCAAATTACTAAAATATGTAGAGAATTTTGATTTAGAAAATAATGATACAACGAGTTTAATAAATGTTGTTTGTGGGAATAGCACATCAGCTCATGTAGGAGTAGAGTAATGCAGTGAGGCTCCGGAGAGTTTTAAAACCTGAGGGACTAAACAACATAAATCCACTTACTTATGGATTTAATCCAGGCATCTTTGTGAAGGACCAGAGTAATGAATTGACAAAGAGTTTAAGGAATGAACCCTTTATGTAACTGAGGCATGCTAATTATTGCCTTCACCCCTCCCAAAATTATCAGAGCTTCAGAAAAATGCCTCTTTGTTTTCAGAGTGAGAACTAGAGAAGAGAGGCAGAGTGAAGCCCTGGAGAGGAGTGAGCAAGTCCTTCACCTTCAGGTCACCAATTCCAATCCAGATGATTTTGTCCATGTTTGAGAGCTTCCCAGCCTTTGCACTGGTCTGGCCCCTGTCAAACGAAATGGAGAACTGGAATGAAATGGGCTTTGGTCCCAGTCACGGCTGACATGACTCTAGTTGTGCTGATGGACATCACACATCTAAAGAGTCTTATTCTGCAGTCACAGCACCGAACTGGAGATTTTGCTTTTCTCTCCAGAGTGGCTGGGATTAGCCACAAAACAGCAGCCTCTGGTGTGGATAGTTTGAAATGTTCAGGGATGTAAGAAGGAATTTCTTCTTAGATGTGCTTATTGCAGGAAATGGAAAGTGAGTACTTCAAAAGAACGGAGCTATTTGATCACAGAACATTTTATTGTACAGTTAATTACGTCAAACAGGCTGAACTGAGATAGAGTTCCTAGTGACTTTTTTTGCTGTGTGTATAATTAGATCTACAGAGCTGTTTCCTCAGCTGGTGTCAGGCTGCTTAGCTCTGTTTAAGTCAATTTGCATCAGCTCAGAAGCTGGACCCTGGTATTTATGAAGCCATTGACTGTTTATTATACCAGAGGAACACACAGCCAAGTTCTGTACCCTAAGGAAATTTAGGCCAAGATGTATAAAGTCAGAAAAATGGTACCGTGTTCACTTTTAAGTAATGAGGGGCTAATCTCAACCGTCAGCACTTTTATTTGGCTCTTTTTGGAGCTTACAGCAATTGGATACAGAAGTAAAGAATTGCCACAGTGTTTTGGGTATGGATTTGAAATTTGGAGGAAAACTTGGGGTGGGGGATTTTAGTCTTTGTAGTCTGTGCAGGTATGGAAAAGTTTTGCAGTTGAAAAATATAGAAATTATTCATATTCAAGCTTCCAGATTCTGATTTTAAAAGATGATGCTAAAAATGCCAACTTTCCCATGCTATCTTCATTTTAAGTTTTAGGTCAGTGTTACCCTGATGTTTCCTACAGTGTCACCCTGATTCTGAAAACACAGGGATCCCCAAAAGAGTAGCAGTCTCTACATCAATTAAATTATTTTAATACAGTTAGTCTTTCAAATTGTGCTCAAGCTGTTCATGGATATTTTTAACTCTAAAGGCCTTGAATGCCCAGTTTCTTGCACTCTGCTTTTATGTTCATCATTGCCAGAAACAGGGTTAACAGATGCATTAAAAATACTGTGGAAAATTCCAATGTCTAATCTAGTGATTAATAAAGTTACAGTCATTTACCTCAACAACTGCTTTGAAAAGATGTTTTGCCTCACAGTAATTATTTCTGTATTGTCCTTATTTGCATCACAGGCATTTCACACCACAGGCATTTTGCTGTTCTTCATCTTAACTTATTGAATCCTTCTTGCTCATGCATGAATCTGGACAGCTGGATGCCACTAATGGGGCAGCTAGTGCTACCCAGTGGTCTATAATCAAAATTCTGTTGCCACACATTAGCATCACACTGCATGCCTGAAATGACTAAGAAATTTGATTTGTGAAGCAACAGCTGATTAGGGATGATTAACAAAAAGGCTAGAGGGTTGTGGATATTGTGTAACACTGAGTCTTGTCCATTCAGAATCCAGCCTAGAATGGCATATCTGCTATGGTAATGTGAACAAAAAATAGATGAATCATTATCCAAATGTTTTTATCACTAATCATTTCTCAAATGCTGTTTAAAACCAAATATATTTAATAGCATTTAAATGAAAACAAAGATGGAAATTGTCATAAGACCATGACAAAGAAAATATGTCTATTTTAAACAAAACATACCAATTCATTTTTCTGCAGTGTCAGTGGAATACAAGATGACATGTTAAATATATAAAAATATTGCTAAATCTACCTTAAATGCCTTGGTAGATACAAGAATCTTCCACACATTGAGGCTGATTTGAAGACTGTAAAAAGAAGCAGTTCATTTTGGGTGGAGAGTGAGATATCCTGGGAAACCCGAAATTGTACGAGGCACTCTCGAATGACCACTGAAGAATACAGTCAGTGCTTTCAGTGTAACCTGTTTATACCTTCATGATAGCTTCATTTCTTCAGAGTGCTCCATAAGCATCATCTGCACCTGTGTGCAGGACTGTTTCCAGTTTGCAGTTTTGAATGGCAGTGCTTTTCTTCATCAAAAAAAACCTAGTAACAACAAAGCCCAAAAAAGCCCCACAACACAGAAACCCACAAAACATCAACCCCATAAAAACACAACCAAACAGAAAACCCCACCAAGAGCCTCTGTGAATCCAACAGTTCCTCTTGCATATCTTTCCTCATTCCTCAACCTGGGCACCTCAGTGTATGTCTCTGTTAATCATGGAATGGTTTAGATCAAAGATCATCCAGTTCCAACTCCCCTGTCACACCTTCCACTGTCCCAGGTTGCTCAGAGCTCCATCCAACCTGACCTTGAACACTTCCAGAGATGGAGCATTCACAACTTCTCTGGGAAAGTTCCAGGGTCTGTTCCAGTGTCTCACCACCCTCACAGAGAAGAATTTCCTCCTAATATCTAATCTAAACCTACTCTCTTTCAGTTTGAAGCCAATGTCCCTTGTCCTGTCACTCCAAGCCCTTGTCAATAATCCCTCTCCATCTTGTAGGCTCCCTTCAGGTGCTGGAAGGCCACAGTTAGGTCACCCCAAATCCTTCTCTTTTCCAGGCTGAAAAGTCTCACTTCTCTCAGCCTTTCCTCATAAGGGAGGTGCTCCAATGCTCTTCTAGTGCTACAGATGTCCAAGAGAGTAAGCAAGTCTTTCTGATCTTATTGTACTTGCTTAAGTGTGATTTCAAATGGGAAGCACAGATCCTCTTTGTGCTGCCTGTATTCAGCTGTTATCAATGCTAGAAGAACCATTCAACTGGGAAATGCCCTTTGCTATGGGATTTTCACATAATGCTTAATCCAGATATGGTCTGTGTTTGCCAGGAATTATTTTAGGGGGTTTTGTTTGTTTGTTTCTTTGGTTTTTGTTTTGTTTTTTCAGCTTTTTGTTGTTTGGGGTTTTTTGTTTGTTTGTTTGTTTTTACAACAGAGAAAAGGATTTGATATAGTTGTCTAGGTTCCCATTTGAAAAAGATTGGAAAACAAAACAAGAAAAATTATTTTGTAATACTAATAAAAATATTACACAAGAAAAGGTATAGATTACCTGCTTCCTTCTGTCATACTTTCACTGGAAATTACTAAAACAAAAATATTATGTGTGTATTAAAAATTGGGAAGAAAGGGAAATGTTGGTTGCTGCATTCCTGGTTACAAACCACAAAGTGATGTGGGTTGCAGAGCTGTTGGTGAACTCCTGAGGTACCTGTAGGCAGCAAACCTAATGCAGGTTATCACAGGGTACATAAATAGCCTTCTAATGTACAAAGTGCTTCAGTTCATCACTGCAGTGGACATTATTAAGATAATTATTTGATCCTTTGTGACTCGCCATGCTATTGTGCTGTTATATACATCAGTCCAATCTAATGATTATGTTTTGAGGGGCAATTTTCGTCTCTTCTCGCAAAAATGGTTTATTGCAGAAGGCAACCTTATTAAAGTCTTGTCACTTCAGTGATCTGGTGACAATAAATGCTTGGCTGTTCATTTACTGGCAGGTCATGTTTCAGTTAAAAACAAAAGCAATGCAGAAAGTGGTGTGTAAAAAAATGGGTTGTTTAGCTTTGTGCCTTGGCTGGTTCTATTTCTTGTCATTTTGCTTGAGTTCAAGTTGGGCTTGAAACAGGACATTTTGTTCAACATGCAAAAGTTCAGGAGGTGCCTGAACATGTATATAAAATGCAGTTCAAGGTTCAAGTGGAAATTTATTCCTGACCCAAGTCCTTTGTTTATGTCTTATGCTTTTGCTGATAGTATTTTTACTAGCTGATAGTCTGCAAGTACCAATTCTAGATGTACATTTGAATGATTAGGGAAATGACAGTGGCAAACAGAAAATGCTATAAGTAATACTAAAATGGCATTATTTCTGTGGGTTTTTTTCCTTTTGAGTTTCTTTATCTGTGTTTTCTGAGTTCAGTGATATCCAGCTAGAGTACGTAGATTAGCTATATTGCAGATCTGCTTTCAGTGAGAGTAAGTCAGTAGAGAGGTCAAAGGCTTGTTCACAAAGGAACACTGACATTCACATTGGTTGAAGACTTTTGGGGAGGAAGTCAGAGGCCTACAGTTTTGATGGATTTGGATGAACACACAGATACAGGTGGTTTTTGTTGCGTTGAGCCTCTGAGTGATGTTTTTGAGATTTTTAGGTATAATTATTGCTAAAAATACTTACAAATTTTACATCGTAAAGGGAAAAAATAAAAAATTGCAATTCGCTATGTGCACCATTTGGCAAAAACCATAATATTTAAGAGAAGACAGCAGTAGACAATTAGATCAAAAGCTATTGTCTGGGATTTGGGATGTTAATAGCAATTTGTTTCTCTAGAATGAGAATGGAAGAACACAAGGTATTGTTCATAATTGCAGTTATAGGCACAATAAAAATGACAATAGGCAGCCAGTTTAAGGCAGCTCTGCCAACATGCTTCACGCGACAGCTCCTTGTATTGGCCAGCAGTTGGGATTCCAGAAGCATTTTGCACTGGGGAGCAAATTCAGCAAAGGAAGGCTGATGCATTTGCACATGGCAAACCAGCAGTGACTGGCAGCTGTTGATAAAAATACATCACCCTCTGGTTCTGTTCTTCCTCGTCAGCACAGGGGTGGGCTGGGGATGTGTGTGCTCTTTATCTCTTCCACAGGGGCTGTCTGTGCCATACAGCACTGCAAGACTGGGCACTCATTTCTTGTTTTGTGAATCAGTGAAGAGATTCAATTATTTCCAGTGCTTCAGAGTCTTCTGAACAAACACTTAAAAAGGAAGAAAACAAGTACATATTAAAGGGCTCAATGCCTTTTGTTCTGTGCTTTTCCATACCTCACTCTCTTCTCCTTTCCCTCCATGGAAGTAAAGAAACAAAGCAACAGCTTTCTGACAGTTCTCATGGATATTCATTATATTATCTCCAGCTTCCAAGACTAGGGTATTATGAGGGAGGTATTAACAATTTTGGCTTTTTGAAAGTGGTACATTATTAATATGGTTGAGTACAGGGTCAGCAAGTGAGGGGAAATGCACATCAAGAGTGTTCTCTTGATTTCGGAATCAATATTTTATTTCCTAAAGCCCTCCTTAATTACTTATGGGCAAATATATCTGAGGAGTGTGTATTAGCTTCTTGTTTATCTCAGAATTTTGTTTTCTGGTCTAAGCAATGCAAAGTCTTACCTGAATTAAAATTTATTCTGGGGAACAAATGGAATTGTTTAGTGCAAAGTTGTGAATTAGTGTATTGATTCTCTATAATTCTAATTATTTTTTAATGTGGGACAAGATATCTTCAACATTTTGCATCAGTAGCATTTGCATTATAAAAGCTTTAACAAATGTCTTAGTTTAAATAACCTAAGTGCAATCTCCCTTTTGATGAAATCCTAAATGAAGACCTCCTGTACTGTCATTTTTAAGGAAAGATGCTACGACAAACTGATAATTATTTTTCAGGCAAATTTATAATTTAATTCTCATACAGATTCTTTTGGAAGTGACACAGAAAATATTTCCAGGAGATGCCAGCTTAAAATCAAACTTAGAAAACTGAGCCTTACCATGAAAAAACATGATATTGGGTATGTGTCTTTGAGGATCATCAGAGATCTCTGAGAGATAATGACAGGGTGGTTATTTAGATTTAGATGTACCCAATCTACTTCTTGTAATAGAAAAGTAGGTTTTCCAAATAGTAGAAGAAATTTACTTTAAACTTCAACTGTGGAATAAAAATTATGAAAGAAACAGAATAGAAGTGTATGAGTATATGGAATATATGGTCAATAAAATATATGAAATAATAGTTTTGAAAAATATATGGAGACAAAACAAAAATTAAGACAGTTTCTCACCACTGAAACATGATTACAATATCAGTGCTCCTTCCCAGCTCCTGTCAGTGAAGCTTGGAAGCTTTATCACATATGAAGACCTGCCCCTGCTCAGGGCAAGTAATTTAACATTTCACCTCTCCGATTATACAATTTGAGTGAAGAATCCAAGTGTTCTTCTTTTTATAATCTTGTAAGATTTTTTCCTTTTAATTTTTACAGGGGACATATTTAGGTGTTCAGGGCCATTCTTGAATAGGGTTTATGAATTTCATCTGATCAATTTTATCTTCCTTAATGAGTTTTCCTAATCAAAAAGTCAGAGTTCAAAAGCTACATAGGCTCTACTGTAAGCTAATGAAAAACTGAGTAAATTATAAAGTGTGAATTTCTAGAGCTTAGCACATTTTTTCTGCTTGTGGTGGTGGTGGTGAGCATTAAGAGCATGGTTTTGAGTGAGAGCCTCTCAAATCTGGATGCAACACTGACAAATTGGCCAACTTGTACTGTAGCTCTTTCTGCTTCCTAAAATATTCCTATGTTTTAGGAAGTTCTCCGTGCTTCCAGACAAGGCATGCAAGATCTTTTTCACTGTTACGCCAATGTTGAGGAAGATGTTGTTTACAAGTATTTTCTTCCTCTTGATCCTTGGATCATTGCATCAATGTAACAAAAGGTCATAAATGGACAACAAGTGGAGTCACGAGTGAATTATTCTCTTTTAACTACAAGTATGTCACACTATTTTTATAATTTCCCAAAGGGTTACTAGAATGTCCCTTGAGACCTAGAGGAAACTGCTGAAGTATTGGGATAGTTCTCTATCCTTTTTTTTCTGCATCATTTGAGGAAATACAGCTTGCAACTTCATCTGTAAAACAAAGATGAAACTTGCAACTGGATTGTATAGAGTGAAGGATGTTGTCATTTCAGTTATTTGTTTTAAAATAGTTTATTTTTCTGTGCTGAAAGTCTCAGTGGGTCTGAGTGTGTCATATATGCTTTGATAACACTGGAAGTTGTCTATTCTTCTTAGGATATGTGTGTATAGGCATTATGCTGCAAAAACGGAGGGTGGTTTCACTAGCCATAGTTTAGTTGAAATCAGTAGCTGTTTCAGTGCTATTTTTTCCCACTAGTTCTTCCCCAAAACACTGACCAGATGGCCTTTTTATTACTCTTGGCCAGACGTAGCTCTCCTTTTTCCTGTAGCTAAAGACGCTTTGTGCACAGGTAGAATGGAAAAGGGTATGCTCTGTGTCTCAGGAGCATTCCCTGTTGCTGGGGAGGATTGTACTGTCTTGTGCAAGAAAACGCCCTTTTTCCTAAAGACTGTGGCCACTGTAGAAGTTTTCCTGAACTGAGCTACATAAGATAGCCATGCAAGCAGTTGGAGGATAATGAAATAAAAGTGTTCCTGCAGAGTCTTCTTTCACCTCTGTTTAGAAGCAATGTGTTAGGTTGTCTCATCATGGGATTATTTACTTTAAAATAGTGATTTCTTCCCTTGCCAGTTTTTATTTCAGACTTTTATCATCCCCATGATGAAAGTAACATGAGCTCTAGAGCAATTTCAGTCAGAGAGAAGTCTCTTAGGTAGAGGTTCAGATAGCATCCAGTGTCAACACTACTCGGAGTCTGCTTATATTGATTTTACTCTGTGTTCATTCCCTTATCAGTTTCAGATGCTTTTATAATACTGTCATCATCTTCCAGGATGCAAGGAGTAACATCTGTAAAAATACAGTGATTCAGTGACCCAATAAAACTGACTAAAATCTGAATTTGTTACCAGATGTTTTGAAACTTTGCCATTAAGTCCCTAAGTTCAGAATATATGTGGGGCATAGAGGTAAGTAATTAGCATATGCTTATGTTGCTCAGATTTTTAAGTCTTATTCCAAGCATAATTCACACGCCTAGGAGCCAAAGTCTCGTTAGCTTCCAGTGAGAATTCTCAAAAGCTTTCCATGAGAGTTGGTGTCCTGGATGGCTAAGCAATCTCTGGAAATGTAACTGAAGCTCCTAGACAGTGAAGAACTTCTGACAGATTTTTTACTTCAGTTGGACTCGGATAGCCCCTCATGGAAATACAAACACTCCTGAGCTGCCAAGACTGTGCCTGAGAGTAATTGTTGCCATATGGTCACTGTCACTTCCAGTCTAAGGTTGCTTCCACCAATATCATCCTGTGATGGTGCTAGGATGTTGTTGGCTGGTTCGTGGGCTCCGTGCCCAGGAGAAAAATCAACGTGCCCTGGAGCAAAATGATAGCTCTATGATTTTAGAAGGTCACTGACCATCTTTTTGGCACCTGGCATTTAAATATTGAATGGGGAACCCTTCAAAATGACATTTCAGGTAATGAAAACTAAACCAGAGTGAGGCCTGGTACATAGCCATTCAGAGCTGAACTGATGCCAGAGCACATCAGTGCTTTGCTGTGGGATCAGTGACATTTAAGACCTGATACTACAAAACCATCAAGAGTCAGAAATCCAGGCCTTTCCACTAAGGGCAAGTCAGCAGTTGTCATTTTGTGGTGCTCTAAAGGCATATTTTTCCAAATCCTTGAACTTATGTTGGGGTTTAATATGTGTTTTTATTGAAATGGTTTTCTATCCCAGAGCAGGTTTTGTGGTGTCAGGGACACCCTGCCCAGCTGGGGCTGTTTGGCTGTGGCTGTGGCTGATGTCCATCGTTGATGGCTGAGTGTTGTGGGGCAGCACAGAGCTGCTATTATTGCCCAGTTTTTACCTGCTTCCATTAGCAGATAGGTCTGGACTAATGGATGTGACTGGATCATGGATGGTCTCAGAGGAATCTTGGTGTAAATCTGCTATGTAAGGCTCATGTGCACATTACCCACAGTCCATCTCCACTACTGGAACAATCAAGATTGTTTATATGAAGCAACACACTCAAATATATTCTGTTTTTTAAGGCTAAAGACCCTCTGAAGCAGCATATTGTATCTTCTTGTGCATAACAGTGAAATGGGACTGGAGATTTGGTTCAAACAAAACAAATTATGAGACTTACAGAGCAGGACAGTTCACTGAGCTGTATCTGAAAACCTCCTTTTTGTTAAACAGTGTCTCTTCAGCAGAATACATGCTAAATATTTGACAGCTGATGCACCTTTTAACCAACTACAGTGTAATTCCATCATGCTCTGTCTTTTCCATGTTTCTTGATTTATGGTTTCCTGAATTGCAGAGGAATCAATCTATGGATGTAGTCTTTTTTTTTAGCCAAGTCTCACCAAATTCAGTTGAGCTGTGTGCAGAAGTGGAGATTCCCACATACATACATTCTCACAGTGAAACACTTATTTAATTTGTCCTTTGTTTCCGAAGCTAGAATTTTAATCAATGTATTTATTATTAGGGAGGCTTGAGCTTAAGGAGAAATCCAATCAAATTATGTTCTTGTCATTGAGAAAGCATTTATCATTTGGTGCTGCAGCTATCCAGGATGCTGGAAAATGATGACTTTTGGCAGATGTACAAGAAGCACATTGAAAGATGAAAGAATTCATGGGATGCTCACAGTCCATTTAATACCTATGTGCCCATAAAGCAGTGGTACAAGGTAAATATTAAGCTGCAAATTGTCTATGTGAGAATCTTGGTGATCATCTAATTTAATCCTGATAAACTGTTTAGTTCTCTGTTGTAAGTAGATCTCTCTCCTAGACTGTCATCCAAGCTTCTCTTCTTCCTGAGTTTTAAGAAGAATGAAAATAAAAAGGTGTTTTTTCCTAAGCTGGGTTGCTCAGAGAGTTGACCCCTCAGGATTGCTAGGCACACACACAGCAGTGTGGGGGAATGAATCTCTTGCCTTTATGAATCCATGGAGCACTTATCTCTTCTTCTCAGCAGGATCAAGCCCTTCAGGCAGGCCAAAGCAGACGGCCTTTTACATCTGTTTAACTCTTTCATCTCTAATTTTGTACTGAAATCCATCACTCTGCAGTGCTCATTCAAGTTTAGATGAAGCCATCTGCTGAATGGGTTTCACTGGGGAGAGGAAAGTATGTGTGCATCGACGGATAAACATTTTATAAAGTTTCTACAGTTTTCCTCATATTTTATATTAGATGCGGATTGACTCTCTTTTGAGAGTTAGTATCAGAGGAAATTATGGAAATTCATGATTGAGCTATCTTTGCCCCACTGGCTGCACAAAAGTAAAAAAAAAACATGCTTTGCAAGTTTTTGTAAATATGCTCCTAACTTTGAGACATGTGTTTGTCAAATATTTGGATTATGCCTTTGTATACTATCTGTGCTTCCAAACTCATAGTTTCTACAGGTTTGGCATAGAGAGCAGGATTTGATTGATTTGCGATGTCGCTGTCATGAAGATTTGCACAGACTAACTGATTTCTCTAGCATTTAGCACCAGTTCAAAAAATGTTAACATATGAAATAGAATACAAAGTTGTCTTTTTTTTAATGAATGCCTTGAGTGAAATTATGGAAGCTACCTTGGGAGCTACATAACCTCTACTTTGTCTTAGCACTCTGTAAGTTTAATAGCTGCACTAAGAGTTCCTGTGTCGGAGTGTGACCATCTTCAGTGTTTTTCTGTAAACTGTTTTTCTGCTCCTTTTTCTTTCTGAAGTTTTATACCACAGCTGTATGGTATTGTAGACCTGAATACCTATGACACTATAGATTTTTGTATTAGGCTTTCTCTTCCAAGTTTTCTCCTCCCTTCCATATCTGGGCATTGTTTCTTAGACTGTACCCTACCCTATCCTATCCTTTTCAGTAGATGTTTTTTAAATACTGAATTTGCTCTGTGTTAGGATAGCTGCATTCCTGCCTTCATCAAAGGTTGTTTCACTCCATTTTGCTTTTACCTGGACATTTTCAGAGTAGATATTTTATTTCACTATCAAGTTCCTTTTCCTTTGCTACCTCAAGGCCTTCACAGATCTTAACTGAATTTAAGTTAATGGCATTACAAAAAGAAATCCACTGCACTAAATTGGATTCTAGAGGCTTCAACCACACCCTGGATGTGGTGGTTTGGTTTGGGTTTTTGTTTTCTCTTCTTCTTCTACCAAAATGCTGTCTTTAAGGGGCGGTACAGGAAGCTCTGACTGATAATGTTCACTTCTTTCCTCCCAGGCAGACTCATCGCCAAATGTTTCTTGCCACTAAGAGTCAACTACAAATTGTGTCACAGAGAAAGAGGAGCTACAAATGTTCCTACTTGTGCCTTTCCCCATACTGCAAAATTAGTCTGATTCTTGCATGGAAAAACCCAGAAATTCTTAGCTTGAGCCAGAAAAAAACCTTCTATTATGCCCCCATTCTTTTCAGAATAAATGCAAAGTACATCTCAACACCTTGCTGTCCCCAGTCCCCTGCAGCGTCAACAGGCAGAGCTGCACCAGAAAGCCACAGCATCACAATACCTTTCCCTGCCCACCCACTGTTACTGAAGGGAATTGGCAACATTTTTGGCCTCCCTCTTACCCATCCCAAACAAGAAAATGGAAGTGCCAATGGAAACATCACCCTGGCCCCAGGAAGAAAATTATCAGCTGTTTCTAATCAGGAGCCTTATTGGGGTGTATGTGTTTATAGAAATGTTTCTGACTGATGGAAGGCACTTCTCTCTCTGTTGCCAGAACATGTGAGTCCCCTCCATGCCCTCATGGCTGTTCCTTTGCTGAATCCAAAGTCAGTGGCAAGCTACTGTGTTGGTTCAGGATCTCTGGTTACCTGGTTTTATGAAGCCACTCTCCATCCTCAGGTGGGGTTGGCCACCACAAGGTGTACTGGTGGGAGCATCACAGAGTCATAGAATGGTCTGGGTAGGAAGGGACCTTAAAGATCACCTGTGCCATGGCAGGGACACCTCTCACTAGACCAGGTTGCTCAGGCCCTGCTCAGCCTGGCCAAGGTTGGATGTGACCCTCCCAAGCCCCATCAATCCTGATATTCATTGACATGAGCAGTCCCTGCACCATTGTTTGCAGTGCCTTTCTGTTGAATTTGATATCCCTATTTTCCCTGCCTATCTTTTTCTTTGTCCAAATATTGGCCTTTCCTTAATTAATCTTTCTGAAAGCAGTATCAGCTTCAGGTGTTTGATGTGAGGAAGCGCAGCTCCTGTCCCTATCTCCTGACACACTGTCCTCTTCTGATGGATGCTGGTGCAATGATTCCTAGACGCTGTGCCAGAAGCAGCATCTGGCTCTTTGCCTCTCCTCAGGCACTATATTTGCAGCTTTGAACTTGCCTCTGTATATCTCACACTGTTAATGTGTCACTATCTTCCATTAGCCTTCTCGAATGCTGCGCGCTTGGTTGGCAGTTTCCAAAGGCAACCTTTAAATTTTGAGTAAATTGTAGTCCCTGTGAGTTTCTGAGAGCCCAGCTTTGAGGAAGGATCCTCTCTTCATCTGTCACACTGCACAGGACAGGAGTTCAGGTCACACATTCTTGTGCAAAGTAAATTCAAAGATCTATTCAAGACCACAGGAAGGCCATCAGAATTCCTGCATTACTTTCACATGGTAATACTTCCTGACAAAAACAGGACTTTTTTCCCCCTATTAATCCTGAATGGATCTATAATATGTACAAAGGGCCTCAAACTACTCTGTTTGATATCACTATCGCTCATCAATGTTAGTTGTAGCAACAAAGGCTTTCTGTTGTATAATGCTTAGTTTTTATAGGCTTATCAATGGGAAATACGTAGTTCTGGATTTTTTGCCTTGGCATGTGCTAATAGATAAGTATTTTTAAAGAATCACAAGAGGAAGCTAATGTAGTGCAGAGTACTTGGTTTTCACTATATGCAGAAGGGTTTGAAAAACATGCTTCAAATTTTTATGGAATTTTCGTGTGGCTTGTTAATGCCCGGTAGCTGTAGAATCACTTTTGTTTACCTAAAATGAACTATTCATGAATTTACACCTAATGTAAGAGCAGCACCAGTTGTGATGAGATCGATGTCCATTGTGGGTGAAATTCAGCTCTGTGCTAGTGGCCAGTTGAAGGCCTATGCACCACATGCATTAAGTCCTAATTTAAAGTCTTAAATGAGGCTGAAGTGGTTCACAGGTTTTATGCTGTCCCTCTGCACAGGAAGGAATGTTACCCAGTATGCACACAAAGGATATATGTCAAATTACTTCAATGTCTCATGAAAAATACTATAATTATTGATTCTGATAATTTTGGGGGTTTGCTAACATGATTTTATTATTAGTTTTGCTTGTTTCCTTAAAGCTTCAGATTGTGGCATCCTGTAAGAATCACACAGGAATCTTGTAGCTTTTATTGAAAAGGAAAGAGTTTTTTCCTGTTCTGGTGGTTCTAAAGGAAACCCAATGTAAAAGGATCCCAGAGGCAGAGAACAGATACACCATTCTTGTGAAAACGTGATTAAAGAATGTGGAAAGAGTTACGATGACTAAAGCCAGATGTCAGGTTGGCCCCATTCTGTTTCTCTGTGTGACCAGTGCTAGGTGCTTGGACAAGGAGAAAATAAAGAAATGAAAAAAAATAGAAGAGGAAATAATGGGGTAAACACAAAGTGTTCTGCCCCACCTTCCTGTTCTTTTCTACCAGAGTCTACTAGTCTTTTGGTAATTTCACTGATTTGTTTTTGTTGGACTGGCATAACAGGGTATTTAATTTCCATAAAAGTACTAGATGTGCTGTATTAGATTTAAGGCTGTCCTTGAGTCTTTTGTCATGGCCCAATCCTGTCTCCAAAACTCAAGAGATTGATATGTATTTGTATTGTGTTGGCAGCGTGAAATTTCTTTCTTGCTGATTGGTGCCACTAAAGAAGCTTCTTTGATGTAAACTAAATATTAAGTATTTACTTGTGCATGCGCCAGAGCAATCATGGAGTTTTGGCATAGGGAAGCTAGATGTGAGTTTATAGAAGCATCAGGAAATGTACACTTCACATGTAGTGTGACTGAGGGTCTCCTGCTATCCCTTATTCAATTTGTAGGGGATTTTACTCAGGGAATACCAAGTAGCGGCAAGAGCATCTGGCTATGAATGTTTGTTTATTTTCACAAGCAGCCCTTCACACTAATAGATCCTCCAATCTCAACAAGAGCTGCATGGGAGATATGTGCACTTACATAAGTGAACAGAATTTTGTTCTGGCTTAGTCAATATGTGGGGTTTTGTTTGTTTATGAAATGATGAAATGTCTCCCTGAAGCTGCTCATGCTGGAGTCCCGAGTTGGACATTTACTTACATATAAATTTCTTCATCTTCAAGTTTCTTTCTTTAAAATTTCGCTTAAGGAGCACTGATAGCAAGAGGAGAGAGCAAGTGCTGATACAATTTAAGGAGAAAACACAGGCTAATCCCATCAGCCAGCTACTCTGGGGAGCAGTGGTTATGTATGGAGTTGTTCTGCATGGGAAGTAGATGGTCTTCTTTAGTTTCCTAATTCCTTACACACTGCAAAACCTTCAGCTCTAAGTCTTACTCCTCTGATGTGCTTTCCTTTGGTGCCCAACAGTTGATGGTAAAGCAAAGTGAGGTGCAGTCACAAACCTAAACAGATAAACAGAAGTCTCTTCCTCTCGTTGCTTATTCTTTGTTTCTGTACTTGATAACATAGCCGGAACTTACTGTTCAGCTGATAAATAGCAGAGAATCCTTTTTCCCCCTGATTATAAAATGACCAATTTCTTAAATATGAGAAGTCATAAAAAACTTCTGTGTTTATTTCTCAGTCTTCAGAGTGCATGGAAATGCTTCGCTGGGAATATTTGCCATTCATACTTTGTGGAGTGCTAATTAGACGGGGTTGAATGAACAGCCATCTCAGCATGAATCAGAAAGTCAGCACATGAACGTACTGTACATAATATCCTTCTGAATGTTTCTTTAAGTAAGATCAAAATGTGCTGTTGATGAGTAGCACAGTGAGTAAACTCATGTGCCTTGGATTTTTGTGGGTAATGAGCACAAAATAGATGTTCAGAAATGTATTGTGAAATGAGTATTTGCAGAGTGTGTTTCCATCATTACTGATTTCCTACTCTGTAAGAATTTTGGTTGGATTGCTGTGAATAACATTTCCAACTGTAGAAAGATAAGTAAACCCATATAATGTAGGCTTAGGGTTTTCTGCTTCTGTGGTTTCAGCTATGCAGAATATAAATTCATTTTGTGATCCTATTAACAATTCCATGTCTTATCAATACAATTTAATCTAAAAGTCATTACAGTGAAGTAGCCTACTGGATGGTGTCATGAAGATGGTATCATAAACAGGATGGTTTGCTCTTAGTTAGCTAAAAATAATTTACTGTGAGCATCGCAAGGTCCAGTGAGATGCTGATGAGAACTGACGACATTTCAGGTTTATGGCCTTTGCTTATCTTGGATTCTTCACCCACAGCAATTCTGCAAATTAATTTGGTGATATTTCTGGCTCTGTGGAGTGTTCAGATGGAGAACAAGTACCTGAGTGAAGATTCTTTACCTGGGATCCAGAGCCCTGATCTTTCTTTCTCAAGAGTCACAAGCAGAGCCCTCCCTTTCAGCACTCTTTGAGACCTGCTGCTGAACTCTGTCTCGTTCAGCCAAGCATACAGACTCAGAGGAGGAAAATTAAAAAGGGTCATATAAGTCTGTATTTTCTTTCAGGCATGTCATGAAAACAGCCATTCTGGGAACACAATAAAAGCTTTACCCATCTGTCCAGTTCGGACTGCTTGGGGAGTCTTCAGTTCTGACATCCCTCTGAATAGTGCTGTAATAGCATGATGCATGTGAACAAGGTGAATTCCTGGGATGCTGAAAATTGGATGCAAGCAGTGGAATGGTGTCATTTTTTTCATATGGAAACATTTAGATTTATGGTTCTCCTGAGTTAGACTATGAATTCTTCCTTGTTTTTCTGAAGCCCTTGTTTATATTGAGGTGATTTACTTGCAACAAAAATGAGCTTACTGTGCGAGTTGTGTCAAGTAAATAGAAGGTTTTGATATACTGCTGTCTTACAGTTTCCCTATTAAATGTAGGATGTTATTTACGGTTATATGTTTCCTCCTCAGTGATCTTGAGTAGTGAAGTGTGTAGCACAGTGTAATAGCTATTTTTAACTTTAGAAGACCTGGTTTAAAGTTAATGCTCTTTTTTCTTACTTTAATTAGTATTCTAAAATAGTGTGTGTACAGATGCACAAACACTTTCTAACCTTATGCAATATATATTATGCACTCTTGAAAGTTGTTCTGAGAGATGGAGAGTTTTTCTTCAGCTGTTTGGCTTTGGGAAAGGATGGGGCATCAAGCTCTGGCAATATCTGTTGGAAAGTCAGTGTTTTCAGTGATCTTGCTCCGCAGGTATGTCCTCCACCCAGCAAAGTACTAAAGCATGTGCAAAATATCTAGGATGTGCTTGAATCCCTTGCTAACCATTTCAAATGTGTGATGGAGCACATTGCTCAATGTAATTTCAGGCTTGCATGGTTCTTTTAGCTGTTTCATGGCAGTAAGAGCTGAAATCAAATGAAGAAGCTTTGTTTGGAGGATCCAGATTCAGGTGCCTGTCCAGCCTTTAATCTTTTTTGGTATTTTGGAGTGGCATGAAACACTATTCATTGTTGTAATACATAATATCTGTATACATAATATAAATATTTATTCTACAGGAGAGGTAGAATATTGGAGCAAAACTGATATCCCTCATCTCTGCTAAGCTGTTTGTCTTCTTGGGCAGCAAGGGAGGTTTGAATCTTCCTGTTTCTTGATTTGCTATCATATTACCTTGTAAACATATTTAACATACAATTTATTTTTATATATGCTGTTTTATATATATGTATGTGAAGAACATCGTAAACTACTTTACAGTCAGAGAGAGATAAGGCAGAAAAAGAATTCTTTAGTTACAGTGAGTTGCAGGCAGCCAAAAAGGGAAAGAGCAGTGCATTAAGATGCAGTAAAAAGATGAAAGTTGAAATTTTAAAGTAGTAAAAATGCTAATCAGCATGCTGGAGTGATTCGTGGCAGCCTCTTTTCAGAGATGTGCACTGTAATACACTGCTTTCAATGCTGGTATTTGCAAGTATCATCATATGCTATGTTCCTGCCTTCTGAATGCTGGAGTGTGGACATGAATGAGACAGGAAAAGCACAGCTTTTCTGAGAAATTGGATTAGATCTGGGGAAAGAACAAACAACACAGAAGTGAATGAAGAATATTAAGTGCTGTATTTATAATGATCACAAATACCTGCTCGCCTTTGAGAAACCAGGAGCTTGTTCCATTACTGTTGTCAGGACAGAGTTGGTGTTTGAGGTGATCAAAAGGCTTTGGCAAGCTATTTCTTTCTTTAAAGCATTTGCCTAGATGCATTAGAAGAAAGTTTTCTCTATTGCTGTGACCAAAAAAAACAATTTAGTCCCTATAAATCAATTAGAGCACCTTGTGCTCAGCTTGCTTCTGCAGTCATGGCTTTGCTGAAAAGACAATGATGAGTACTATTCTTGGTATAGCAGAGCTGTAATTTTAGTGTGAGGAGGCATGTGGGCTCTTTTATGTAAGATGTAGTGTGCTTGATCTACTTTTGGTTGCCAGTATTCTGCCAGCTAGAGAATTCTGCCAGTTAGTGGTCCCCAAACTACTAGATCTTCTTACCTTTTTTTATCCCCCTCCTGCGTGTAGGCAAGTGTGAGAGGTGTGATTCACATGGAATAAGAATAGCCTTTAAATTTAATCCCTGAAATAAAAAGGAATCTCAGTGGAACAGAGAAGCATGCAGTCAGTCTCACCATCAAAGTATGCCATTATCCTGTATGTCTTGAATTTCTTTATTTTTGGGATCCAGCTAGCTCTGCAAACTCCCTAAGAACAGCTTTTCTTGTTAGATTATCAGGCCTGTTCCATTCACTGCTGAAAGTGGTGTAAGTTACAACTTCTGGTTTTTTTCTTTGAAGAAGTTTGGAATGTATTGGTGCTCTTACACTGTGTCAGGCAGGGTACACTAAACTGTGTTCAAAAACAAACTTTCCCTTTATTGCTGTTATTTCAGTGTATACTGCTTTTTCACAAGCTATTGCTTTCAAAAAATAGATTATAATATACTCGATAATGTTATGGAAGTTTTATTTTGACTGGAAATAACAATATATTTGAGAACCTCAACCCAAATGACATCATAGAGCACACAGTTTTACTAATCAAACATATTTTTCTGAAGATGTACTTAAAATGGAGATTTAAAATTCCTAGGAGAATTAAAGTGCTGACTTTTAAAAATGAACTTTCCACCACAGGTTATCATCAGCTGCATGCCAGCATAACTAGGGCAGACTTTTATCATGTTTTATTAGCGTATTCTATATGAAGTTGTATAAAAGTGACACGTCTGCCACCAGTAGACCAAAGCTAAATGCTGTCATCACTACAATGGCTTTCTTTTCTGAAATCAGCATTTTTTTGCACTTCTTTGTCAGTGACAGGGTTTTGCCTTTGGCTGTTAAATAAAAGTCAAACAAGATCTTTTGGCACTGAAGTTGAGATGGTGAAGGTGCACACAATGCTCCTGTGGCATCTTCAGATAACTCTTTAGCCTTTGTTGTTTGCAGTAAATTATTTAGCAACAGTTATCATTAAACTGGCACATACAGGGGCTTTGAGGCGCTTTTTGCTTTATAACAATATAAATGCAGGGTGATGTTGAGGGGATTAAAAGAAATATCAAGACATGGTGTAGTGAGAGATATTGCAGAATCTTTGCCTGACATCTTTATGTTGAACAAGTACCTGTTTAGTGCCCTGAGCATGTATTATTATGTATTATTTTAGAATGTTCACCATTTAGATTGTTGTAATTGTAGATTAGTTGTTGACTCGCCATACAGCTAGAAGTCTTACTCTAAAGAAGTAACAGCCTAATTCAAAGTGTGTGTGACAAATGAAAGGGTAAACAGCAAATAGTGCAAACTAAAACTGCACTGTTACACTGGCTATTTGTAGCATGATTGTTTTCAAAAAGCTTATTTTTAATCAGCTATCCACAATTGGTTAGCTGGGTTCGTTTGGAGGGATTTTCTGGCTTCAAAGGACAGATGAATCTTGAGGATGGATTTGAAGTGGGAGAGAGATAGTGCAGCTTAGTTCAGAATCAAGGCCATTTTCTCTTCTGGCCAGCCACGCTTTGGAAAGAATAATCTCAAAGGTTGGAAAAGACCTTTGAGATCATTGACTCCAACCATCAACTCAGCACTGCCAACCCACTACTGAACCATGTCCCTAAGCACCACAAATACATGATTTCTGAGCACTTACACTTCCCTGCTCCAGTGCCTGGCCACCATTTCAGTGAGGAAAATTTTCTTACTATCCAATCTATGCCAACCTGAAGAGATCTGTTCTGGACAATGGCATTACTGTTTGTTGTCTGCTGAGATAGTAGGTAGGAATACAGATGCAATTGTTCTTTTGTGTGTTTTTGACTTATGAAACTGACAGCAAATTGGGAAAAACACCTTGGATTTCCTATGGTATGGACACAGTTGTCCCTGGGCAGGGCTACTTAATGACCAGGGCCAGGCTAATAAAACCACTTTTAGGATTTGTTCTAGTTAACAACCTCTGCTCTGTTTCAGAAAGTCCGTGTCTCCCACCACTGTGACTACACTGCCTTATTTAGTTGGAGCAGCTTTCTGACTCTCTGCCTTTGTTTCTTTGCTATTTTTCTTCTCACTCTGTGTCCTTGCTGCCACCACCAGCCTTTGCAGTCCCTGGATAGCAGCAGCTCTGAGCCCTCTCACATCTTAAACAGCCCTTGCTTTCCCTAAGGGGTTGGTGTTTCCTGTTCCTTATTGCAGCCTTCCTTTCCTAGCAATGGCTGATGGCACCTTTCCCTGTAGAAGTGCTGCTCCTCCCCCTTAGTTCACACATTCAAAAGCTCTCTTAAACTGTCAATTTTAGCTGCCCAAGCTGACACCTCTCCTCCTCATATAGATTAGTTTCACATTTTCATCTTAAGTATAGATTAGTTTCATATCTGTGACCCAGCAAGGCGCTGCCTGTCCCTGGCTGCTGTCAATCTCTGTTCTCTCTCCTTGGGAGATGGGTGACCAGGGGAAGGCACTGACAGTGCTGCTTTTCTCCCCTACGGGATGCAATCTGTGCTACTTCCTATCTCTGAGAGATGAAGGCTTTGCTGCAGGTAAGTGTCTCTTGTCCTGAGCCTTCCTTCAAAGAACCTGGCAGAAGGATTTCCATTTTTTCTCATGCTTGGCTCAGAGGTGTCGAGGCAGTTACATTTCTGCTTTTTTTTCTCCCTGAGACTGATTTTTTTTCCTTCCAGGTTAATCCTACAGATGTTGTTCAGTTGGTCTGTTTCTCAGAGTAAATATTAAAAGCCTTATGCCATCTCTACTCGCACCAAATCGTTTGTCTTCTGTGAGAAACCCCACCAATGTCCCCATAACTTTGGAAGTCACCCATCCTCAGTATGCATGTGCACTCATTAATATTGACTTCATTGTGGAAATACACAATACATAGTGCAAAATTAAAGTTAGAACAGATATGGTTGAAATAAAGAGATTCACTGTTAAGGCAGGGCAGAGGTAGGGTGCCTCACAGGAATTTGTAAATGGAAATTAATATTAATCATAATGAAGGTGGAAGCCAGGCTCTAAAGGCCTTGCATAAATGCCCTGAAGTCACGGGAATCAACATCATCTCCTTTCCAGATTCAGAAAGACTTGATAATATGAAATGGCTTCTCCAAGAACAAGGACTAGTAATAAATCCTTAAAATTAGGGATGCCAAATCAACAGAGAACTGTGATCTGGCCCACTACAAAACTGTTAGTCTGTTCTGAGCAAAATGCTGATCTTTTGAGTACAGAAAGGAAATGAAGAGTAGTTAAAGTGACAAAGGTTAATGGGGAACTGGGATAAAATGCAAAGATATTGTTTCAGAGATTACTGAACATCTTTCTTTGAGAAGGCGCTTGACTTCCTATTGGAAGGGAAAACATTAGATCTTACCTGCATTTTGATAAAGTACAAGATGCAATATCCAGTAGGAAATCTGCCTTAGCTAAAGAAAGTGGACATCTGTAGAAAATTGTATGATGACCAGCTGGAGATGCAGAGGTGATGAGATGCCTAGGAGCAGTTGTGAGCTAGGGAAAGAGCACAGTTCTTGAACTGTGGCCATGGCTTTGATTTTCTATGTTATTTCTACTGGTGGCTTATATGTGAGAGTTAGATGAAACTCGTGGAATTTGTTGATGAAAATTGTGGGGCTTTTTCTGTCCATAAAAATAACAGATAATGTTGAAGACTGAATAACAATAACATGATTAAATTTACAGGGGAATTGTGAGCAGCCTGTCCAGCAGGGGACAAAACAGCTTAAGTAGTTGTAAGACAGAGCTTAATCCCTTTTGGGAAGGGAGTTCATGACATGGTTGTCAGTGACCAAAGGAGTCTGAACTCAGAGAGGGGGAGTGAGGGTGTCCAAGTTGCTCATTGTTTAAATTTTCAAACAGGGCCACCTAATGCTACACTGTTAATTCTATATTTAAGCAGCCAAACTAAATAGAGTTTTTGAGTTTTGGTTTCCCTAGGAAGTACTGGCACCTGTTTGGGTTTAGAGAGATATGTATAGAGCTCAAGTTTGCCCATTGTTACTTTGGTATATAAACACCCAGAGGGGGTTAACACCAAGAAGAGCTGCTGCTGCAGCAAAATAATTAAACATCATAACTCCAGAGAAGCCAAATATGAGGATTCAGAGTCTGATCTCATTTTGTAATAGAAATAAAACTGTTCAATCTAGTTTTCTTTAGTTAATATTTATAAATAAGAACATCATTAGGATCTGTGCAATTACTAAAATGGATATGGCAGGTTCCCTATATTGTTCCTATCTAAACAGGGTACTGGCACAGGGCTGTAATTTTCAGAGGGACAGTGGGCAGTTAGACACTGCTATTTCTGGATGGTCATATTACACTTTTTTTGGGGGGGGAGTTGGGGTTTTGTGGGTTTTTGGTTGGTTTTTTTGTTGTTGCTGTTGAGTTTTTTGTTGGTTTTTTTCACGCGTGTAATGGCTGAGGCTTACGTGATTTGGAAATATCACAAAACACAACTGTCAAATCTTTGCAATATTAATTCTTCTGACATTAAAATAATATCCAACTGATAAATCAAAATATTTTTCACTCCCCCACCTTTTCCCATTAAAAATAAGCACACACCTCTCTCCCCGACATAAAACCCAAATCCAACTAAATAGAATTTTTCTTCCCTGAGTGGAAGTGATTATACAGATAAGGTAATATTACTTTATCATTCTCCAGAGTTTAAAAATGAGCACAGGACTGGACTGGAGCAGAATTTAAATCAACTATTCAGAGGGTAGTTAGCTAGGAAAAGGGTATATCCTGGGCTGAATGTGGCATGAGAATTGTATGCAGTCTTCCACTGATCTGGTTTGATCACTGCTGAAAAAAGGGACAGCATTTTTTTCTTCTCTTTCTTTTTGTTTCTGCATTGTTTCTTGATATAAAAAAGGAGATTTGAAGATGTTCATTTAAATCAGCAGAAACTTGTGCTTGAAATAGATCCCCCAAACCTCTTTGTACATACATTTATTGCAGATGCTCCCAGCTCAGCCAGCGATACTGAAAGAGTACTTGCAAAGCCAGTTGCTCTGTCCTTTGTTATCACTTTAGATCATAGCAATAAAGATATTCAGCAAGTATATTACAACACAGCCCCAAAGCAGTAACGGCTTGAAATAATGCATGAAGAAGAGTTAGCACATTTGAGTTGCTCTCCTTCTAGCTTGTTACACACAACCTGACTGTGACTGGCATTGAAAGGAAGTGCCTGCAGGTCATCTTTTCTTACACGCTGTAGAATATGTAAAAAAATTAGAAATTATAAAAAGGATGTATCATATCCCAGAAGAGCTGATATGATGAACCTGTCTTCTTTCCCCCAGTATGATTTCACTGAGTGTATATCAAACTATAATTTTAATTTAGACATCCTTCTACCCCTGCAGCAGCTCCCAGGGCACATGGCACCGTAGTATCTCACAGAATACAGCTCTAAACCACTCCAGGGGCTGTAGAGGATGTTGCAGTGTTGATAGTGCTGGTAAAAGGCTGGTGGATGGTACCATGATCCTTGGTTAGCAAAGCTACAGATCACAGGAACACAAAGTGGATCACTCTGTAGTCCATGGTAATAAAACTTTTATTTACACATAGTATTTGTAGGGTTCTTTTTATAAATAATTCAATGTTTTCCAGATGTCAGCAGCTCCACTTAGCCTGTCAGTTAACCTGTAACCTCCTTAATAAAGGGTTCTGGGCAAAAGGCTTAACAAATGCAAATTTCCTTTCAGAATTCTTAAGGGAGATTGCCTGAAGTTGAAAACTGAAACAATTATAAAAGATGCTTCCAAGGACAACTTTTAAATCTGCTAAATGGTCTAGTAACTGTGTGTGGGATTCTATAATCATCTCTTCCAGAAAAAAAATGGAGATGTCCTCATTAAAACACTTCTATTATGTCAGCTAATAGCTTGGGTGGTGTTCTAGAGGGATTTTATTTGCCTGTTTTGTTTGGGCAGAATTGAATAATTTTTACAAGAAGACAGTGCTGTAAATGAATCATCTTGCATGATAATGCTGAAAAGGGTTTTTCTGTGAATCTGAACAGAACTGGCTCAAGTATTTGAAAAATGGTATCGAGACTTTAATAAAAAATAAATGTTATTCCACAGACGTGGCAAAATGTCAAGGACGTTTGTACACTTAAGCAGCATTAATGAGGGTGAACTTTGCTCATGTTGCAGGGGTTTTGATAAAGTAGAAATTTGAAAAGTCATTGTATTTAAACCATTGCCACTTAAAATGAGAAAAGTTGGAAAAGGACTGTATTTCTGTTGTCTGGTGGTAGAAATACAGCACTCTTCACCTTACAGACATACGCTTCATTCTGTCCCGTGGTTCTTATGAACCTATCCTAAATAAATAAAATACTTCCATATAATCAAGGAAAAAAACCCACAGAGTGGACCACAGTCATTCCTAAAATCCTCACAAGTCTTATAGTTCATTTTCCATGTTCTCCCATCCCTTCCAGTTTCACTTTCAGATCTGGCATCAGGAAAACAAGCAGAGACTGGGAGGGTGCCAAGGCTGGTCCTTACAAGACCTCTGCTCTCAGTAGAGGTGGCAGCATAACCAGCAATGTGCTTACGAGCCCCAGGCAGTAGCAGAGTAAAATGGTTAGAGTGACCAGGTTTTTGGTGATGCTACATATTCAACAGAGGAAAGGAGAAAAGAGGCAGAATGTTGTGACAAGATGTCACTTATTTTATTCACTTTCCCTCTGTGTCGCTGTCATATGCTGGTTTTTATTCCCCCCAGTTTTCCATAGAGGCTTTTTCTGTAGTGGCCAGAAATCATGACCATTTGACAACTGCTGGTCTCTGAAATGAGCTGAATAGTCCCATGCCAGGTATCCATTTCACAGCACAGAAAGCATTATCGTCGCTGGCAGCAATCAGCGTGTGTGTCGGCAGCCTCGCCGGGGATGTGAAGGATTGAATGGGCAGGGGGGCAATGGTCACCCCTTGAGGCCTCTGTGGAGAGGCATGTTGGCACAGCACTAAGCTCTGTGTCATAAAAGCGGATGAATTGTGTTTCTTTGCCAGCCTTTTGTCATTTATTTTTAGCTGGTTTAGTGTTTTGAAAGGCAAGGAAAATAAAAACCTTGAGGCAGCATTAAAGTTAAGTGGAGTCCATTTGCACCCTGAAAGCTTGTCTGTGTCATTTGGTGTTGGGGATGTTCTGTTTTGGTGTGCTTTTTTTCCTCCTTCTCTAATCTCAGAGAGTAGAATTACTTCTGCTTTTACATGGAAGCCTCTCTGTACCCATTGAGGAAGATCTGCTCGATCTGTGGTGATTGTTTTGGGTGTTGTGAAACGTGTTATTCCTGTGTCTCCCCAAATCTGCAACAGAGCAAAAACCAGTAGTGAAGGTGGTGGCTTGTCATGTAGCTCTGTGGTTTAGATTTGTGTGTTGCATCAATATGCAACAGCAGAATTAACATAGTATGCCCTAGATGGGTAATTTAGGGAGGACAGATTTCAAGATCTGTAGCCTGTTACGTCCCATTTTATGACCTGCTTTCCATTGCTTAAGAGTTTGCCAGGCATTCACTAGCTGCAGGGTTTTTTTTCTCTCCAGGATGCACAGATGGCATGTGCTTTGGACAAATCACAGCTAAGTAGAAAAAGATGCTGTTGTTTCAAGGAGCTTCATAAGGATGTTGTGTCACACCATATGTGGCAGAATCGAGATGATGGGAAAAAATTATGGATACTTGTAAATGAGGGAAAGGATCGAGTGGTGGCCAAGAAAGCTGCCTTGAGAGCTGGTGCCTGTCTGAGCCTGTGAATGAGTCATCCTGCATGACTTTAATAGAACTTCCTGACGTGTCCAAGGAGAAGTATTAAGGTCTGGCTTTTGATGGCTAAATGACTAGAGTCAGCACCAGTGAGAATCTAGGTTCCTCAAATAGGGTGCTTAAAAATAGGGGACATTTCTTTAGCTCATGCTTCTTGCTGTCCCCAGTTCTCTGCCTGTATGTTATACTGCAATATTGCTTATTCACCCTGCTGCCATAAATTCACAAGTGGCTCTAAAATTTGGAGACGCACCATACTTGGATGCTAGGGAAAAGTTGGCATTTTTTAAGAGTGCTTTCAATGGAATGTGGGTATAACAAGATGGGGATGCAAAGGAAGTGTACTTTACCTCTTTAGTTCTTCACCTTGTTCAGAGGTACAGAATATTAAACCAGTGCTTGTTTTGTGAACTTTAGTACTCTGTGTATTAGTTGAAGGATAGAGAATGTAGAAAAATATACTATATGATCATATACTTATATAATTCAACTTTTTATGACTTTTCATCTGGCTTTAGCAGGCTTTGTGTGTATTTAAGGCAGTAAACAGAGCAAACAGGAAACTTTCCATAGCATAGGGAGGGCCATGTCAAGTGCAAGTTAACAGAAGTTTGTATAGGTGCATTGTCACAGATAAGGGGCAGGCAGGTCATCTGACTTTGCTGTAGTGCAGGCTGCAGAGTGAACTGATGGTCTTACCAAAGGACAGGACACACACAAGAGCAGTGCAGCTGCATTAAAACTTCCAGGCTTTGGAAATTGATTTGCTGCAAGAATGAGTCATTCACTCATTTACCTTGGGGAGAGTCCATATAACATGCAGGAATTTGTTAACAGCATGGCAAACCTTGTGATTACATGTGAGGACAATAGAAAGGGATTTGTGCATTTAGTACTTCTTGTCACCTCTCCTGAGCAGAATTCTGAATGGCTCCATTGCCTTCTGCCTGTTCAAGTACAGAAATGTTTTCCTGGATACTGCATGAGCATTAAGTCCTATTTTCCAAGCTACAGGGAAAAGACTGATCTGATCTAAAGGAAGTGGAACAGAGCAAGTATCATCTTTTATGCACCTTACTGCCCATCAGATCCCTGTTCATACAGGTAGTTAAACATCTGCACCCACCAGCTATCTATGCTGAGACTTCTTTAAGTCCTTGGAATCACTTGGAGAAGTGTCTGAAAGATGTGATGAATTTGCAGAGTGTTTATTTCAGAAGTGTGTTTTATTCAGAAGGATCAAGTGGATGACTCCTGGGAGAGGTGGGATATATTTTACTGCTGTTCCCAAAATCTGGAAAAAGGTAAAGGGGGATACAAGACAGGATGTGAGAGGACACATTTCTGATGATGTGGGCATTACACCAGCATGAATCTAAGTATGAGAATAATGATATAATGTAGTGTTAAAAAAAAAAATCGCCTAACTCCCCTATATAAACTCAGAAAAATTTATTACCATCATGTTTGTCCAAAGCCAAATCAGGAGTTACATGTGCTTAGTACCTGTTAGGTGATGTAGCTGATGTAGTTGTAGTGGTTAATACAGGAGCTCTGCAGTAAGCCAGGAGAGCAGGGAGAGGTTTCCTTCCTTTGTAAAAGGAGACAGAGCTGCTCAGTAACCTCTCAGTGCTGGCATTGTGTCTGACAGAGACATTTGCATCTCTAAGGGAGGAAAGCAGTGATTATTTTATTAGAAAAAGTAGTAAGAAACCCTCTGGTTAAGGTGAAATTAGAGTGCATTTTGGAATGAAAGACCAGGTCTGTCTGGACACCTGGGAAACTTCAAATGAGAGTTTTGCTATAAGTAGTACTCTGATAAGTACTTCCGAGGGTTTTCTTTTATTGGAAGCTGTCCATGGGGAACCTCTCCCTTACAGGGAAATTTCCTGATAAAACTCAGGTGTAGGCACTGTCTAGCAGATACAACCTCAGGCAGAAACTGCACAGAGAGTGGAACTATGCAATGAGCAGAGAGATGGATAAAGGAAAAAGTATTATTAAAGCATTGCTTTCCTTTCATTTCTTCACCTATGCCTTTTGTAAAGTTGTGTAACTGTGCTTCTTATTTTGGATAGCCTAAATAAAATTCTTTTATTTTAGTTTACATTTAATTGTCCTCCAACTGTAGCACCATTTTAAATGCATGAGCCAGGTGGGAAAGCTGGGCACCACAGGGGTCAGGGGAGGAGGGAGTGTCAAGGGATGAGCCTGGCATGTGTTGGTAGAATATCGGGGTGTCTGCACAAATCCAAAACCTTCAGGGACCATGCTGCACATGCTGCTAGTCTAAATGTTATTTCACTCATCCTTTTCTTGCAATTTAGGAGCACAGTGTGGCCAAACGACTGAGCTGGGGGATATTCTGTGATTTATCTGGATTTGGTTCCAGCAAGTGTGACTTAAAGATGATTAAATGGACTGAGCTTTTGGCCTGATTCTATTACAGTTTTATTACAGAACTTTGAATTGAATGTAGTAAAAGGCAAGCTTGGATTTTACCTGGGAGCCTTCTTCCATGGAGAGAGCCATAACCTACAATTCACAGTTTGTTAGAGAGGGTTTGGTAGGACCTTGAAGTGAAAAATATGTACCTGGATAGAATCTTATTGTGCTGTTTTTCTGTTTGAATTCATCCAGCCTAGAAAGGCTTAGAAAAGCTGCTGATTATTTCCCAGTGCTGCCGTGTCAAACCTCACTTTGTGTGAGTGTGAATAGCATTCTGTTCGAAGCTTTCAGGATCTGCAAGCCTCGCTTACTTTCTCAGGTTTGCCAAAACCAGCTGTTCCTTTCTTGCTTTATCAGTATTAGCCGAAATTTACACTTTTGCTGCATTGATTTGATAATTATCTTGTGAAGCTGTAAGAATTACCATAATAAAGTATGCTTTCTTCTTTATTTAAAAGGCATTTTTAGTTTTATTGAAAAAGGTGTTTGTACTAATTGTCTGTCAAATATTTCATTTTTAGTTAATCTGATAACCTCCAGAAATGTTGCAAGTTTCCTCCCTAGGGGAGAGAGAAGTATCTTTGAAACTGATGATTAATTTAAAGTAAAAGTAACGAATCTTTAAAATGATTCGTGTATAACATATGGTTCTAGGAGAATGCTGTGGACTGTCTTCATGTATTTATTTTGGTGCATAAGATGATTATATACAATATCCAAAGAGGCTGAGCAATGGTATTAGGTGCCCATGGATATGACAGATCTCTGATGGCACTTGCAGATATCTGTTGTCCTTACTGCACTGAGCATCCCAAGGTTTAGAGCAGAGGTGGGTGAGATAACATCCTGAACAACTCTTCTGCTAAAACTGTCTTTTCTGGCAGTAAAACAGATTGGGATGTGGGCTTCCACTGTGGAAATGCTCTTTGCAGTGTGATATGAAGTTGTGGGAAGAGACAGTAACACTGGGGTTTTTTGTTATAGCAGTATAAGTGCTTGCCAAAACCACTTCTGTAGATCAATACACTCACAGCTATAAATCCTAAGCATTTACACCAAATTAGTAGTATTGTTTCTTTATAATATTAATCTTTTCCCAGCCTGTGCAATCAAACATTTCATTGAGACTTTTTGCTCCTCCATATTTCATTTTCCAGAAGGGTAGTCAGCATTCATTATTCCATAGATCTAGATAGCTAGTTTGGGAGGGAAAGATGGGAGGGTATGGGTTGGAGGTTGGTGGGGGGTTGTGTTTATTTGTTGGGGGGTTGTGGGTTTTTGTTGTTGCTGTTGTTGTTTGGTTGGGGTGGTGGGTTTTGTTTCTCTCTTTTTTTGATATTGGAGAGACTTGGGAAAATATAAAAAGTCCTTTTTTTCCTGAAGAATGTGATGTGGGCTGACAAATTAGCACCTGAATGATTGCAGTGTTACCTTAAAGGCAGGTTTATTGAAAGAAAAAACAACACATGCTCATTTTTAGGGCAGATTCGATGAGTACAGAGGAGCTCAAAGTGGTCATCCAGGAGAAGCCAATGGATAATCACACTCACACTGAGGCTCTGCAGTTAAGCTGTTTGGAACTTGTGTGGCCTCAGGCACAACTTGCTTATTTTATTAAGGGAGGAGTGGGAATGTCAGTGTACATTTTCATAACCCTGAAAGGAGTCAGAAATTTTTAGGTGTTCCATCCAGCCTTAGGGCTAATGCTACTTATTTTGCACTGTATAATCATAGTTACTGTTCCCCAAGGCAGCAAAGACCAACAGTGTGGAAAGCCTGTGAAGTAGCAAAGCCTGAAGTAATGAAAGAGCCTTATTTTCCTACTTTTTTAAGATCTCAGAAATTCACTGTCTGTTTTCTTTTTATAAAGAGTTCTTCAGATGGAGCCTGTTTTCTAAATTATTACCTATTTTCTGAAGATTACTTTCCCTAACCTCTGGCAGGTTTTGGGTGCAGAGCACATATTTTTAAGTGGATTTTACAGGAACATATCAACATACGCCTCATGGAAGGAGTGAAAGGCATGACTTTAAAAACATGATCCTCTAAATTGACAGGAGACTTTTTTTTTTTTTTTTTTAAATTATTTGCATCATTTCTGTTTGGAAGCATCTGAAACTAAAGGAGTTCTGAGCTACCCTAAGTCTACATTTTTTCCCTTCTGTGTTTTGCCTAATGTTGCATACATGATGCAGTTAGTAAAATCTAACTTCTTGTGAGGGACAGATCAAGCTCTCCAGGATGTCATGCTTAAAATCTGGAACAAGATTATTTTTATTGCTGGCAAATGCAGCTAAAGGGAGTGGAAGAATGTAGTTGTTCATGATACAACTGTTAGCCAACCTTCCAGATTTCCATCTCATCACTGAACCAGAATTGTTTTCTTCATTAAGTTCATATAGTAACTTATTTTAAACTTTCTTCAGCCATGCTTGTAAAATGAAATATGAGTTGAATTAGGGTTGTGATAATATGATAATATGAGATGCTTTTTTTTCACCCTACTTTCCTTGTCTATGAACATTTTTTCTAATCTCAAATGAAGGTGACGTCTGATTTTCTCGACTGTGAAATGTCCCTTGAAACACCACTATTCAGATTTTTTTATGTGTGTTCCTTCAGTATTTGCAAGAGGATAATTATCTTTTCTGAGAGAAATAATGGTGAAATATTTGCATTGCAACTTGGAAGTTGATTCCTCTCCTTTATATAGTATGCCAATCCAGCTGAGAGGCATCTTGTGTTGCCCTGAAGGTTTTACTTTGAATTTCTCTCCAGCGCTTCTGTTTTTTCTTACTGCTCACTGTCAGTTGCTTTAAAATTAATTGTGTTCTTTCACTAGGAGTACACTTGGGTTTTTTACAGTTTTCTAGCATTCTTTCTCATTTTCCTGAGTAATTCTGAGAACCCAAAGGCCTCCCTAAGCATAGAACCATAGAATTGCTTCCGCTGGAATGGATGTTAAAGTTCCCCTCATTCCAAAGCCCAGCCATGGGCAGGGGACACCTCCCACCAGCTTGCTCAGAGCCCCATGCAGCTGGCCTTGGACACTTCCAGGGAGGAGACATCCCCAGCTTCTCTGGGCACCCTGTGCCAGGGCCTCCCCACCCTCTGAGCAAAGGAGCTCTTTGTAATATCTGATCTAAGCCTACTCTGTTTCAATTTACAGCCATTAACTGAAAAAGACCATTAACCAAAACATTAACAAAGAGAGATGGCATGTTGCTTTCTACTATGACTGTTGCACGCAAGTAGAGGAGTTTCCATTAGGTGCTTCATGTTTCCATCAGATTCCATCAGAAAATCAGATGTAACCACTGCCAAACCACTGCTGGTCCTCTGGCTTCAATCACCATTGGCTCCCTTAGAAAGACTGGGAATGAGATTTTCAGAAAGATGCTGCTCTGTTGTCAGGTTTTACGTCTGAATTCTAAGGACCAAACGCTATCTGTAGGGAGTATACCTTTGTGGATTTGTTCTGGTTTTATTTCTGTGACTGAAATTAGAATCTAATTTCACTTTTTTCCTCTCTGCTGTCTGTCAGAGTAATGTTATGTTTGACAGTCATGGGTCAGAGCTCATCCATCTACATTGGAAAGACATTTTTCACTCCGTCAAAAATATTGCAGGCTTGCTGGCAGGAATAACTGCTTTGCAGACAATATGAGTCTTTTGTAACTGCTGAATTCTTTAGTGCTGACCTAGGACTGAGTGTCTGCTCCTCATCATCTGCTCAGTGTGCCAAATACTGGGACCAAGGTAGCAACTGAAATTAGAAACAACCTTTGTAAGAAAATTTTCTTCTATGAGAAATAGACTTCTTGGAGATGCTTCATCTTCCACATCTATGTTCCCTAGAAATTTCAGAGTTAACACTGTCCTGAGTTTACATTTCTTTATGTTTTATTATTAGTAAATGGCTATTCACAGTTGTGAGATGATTTTCCTTTGTGAGTTCATCAACTTGTATTGTTGCGTTGCCATTTTGATAACTGTTGGAGCTAATGTTTTGGTCCCAGGAGGATGTGAACCAGTGAGTAATCCTGAGTTGCAATTTGAATTATGCATGTAGCTATTGCCTGCCACCTCCCATTTCCCAGTGTACTTCCAGATAATGATTCTCCTGATTATAGACTTTTTTGATGCACAAAAATGTACTTCTCTGACTAGCTCATAATTAAGCCAGGAAGCAAGTATGTTTTGTTACTTATGCTGTTCAGATAAGTAATGATTTATTACTTGCACTTGTAAACTATTTTAAGGTCTTCTAATGGAAAGCTTTTCAAGGACACCAAGTTTAGGACAACCTGTTAATCTCTTGGCATGGTCCATGCCTCTCATAGTGTCATTAATGCTTTCCAGTTTATTGTCACCATGTGGTTGCATATATCTGTCCTGCATTCTGCTGATATTCAATTTATTGAGCAGGGTTGAGCTGAGTGACCACCTATTTCTAGTTAAATTAGCACAATTGAACACCAGCTTTACTGAAAGTTCAGTGTTCAATTAGTTATTGAATATAGGATCTGGAATATGTAAAAGACAATCTGGTCTATGGCAGCAACAGATTCTTATTTTCATTCAGTTTTACCGAAGAGGTACTTAAGGGTTGAGGTTGTCCCTGAGGTATTAAAATTCCTATTTTTTGGATGAAAAACACAGTGAATTCTTGGATGTGTTATCTCTGCCTGTTAATAGAAATGTCCCACTGACACAGCAAGGTGAGTAGAATGGGGCAGGAGTGGCTGGTGTTTGAGCAGCTGTTTCAGATTCTTCAAACTCTTGTGTATGTTCAGCTATTTGTGCTGCTTAGGCAACAATTAAGCTGGGTTTTGTGGCAATAGCACAGAAAGTTTTGAAGCAGAAGTACATTCAGGACCCTTTGTCCTCCAGCTCTCTAAGCAGGGTCTCCAGTGCATTGCTTCTGCTGCCTCTGCCCTCTGCTTGCTCTGTAAACAGGGATCATGATCACAGTCCTGTCCTGTCAGACATTGTGGGTGCATTGAATGGCATCCTAAGCCTTCATGTCACAGTGACCAAACAGCTGCATATCAGTAAAAAACTTCAGTGCAGCTGAATTTTGATCTAATGACAAAAGTCCCAACCTTGCTTTGCAGCACCCAGGCTGCTTTCCATCATTTTGCCTGCCGTGTGCCTCCATTTCCCATCCTGCCTATCAAATGGAAGTAGATCTCTGCTATTCTTCAGCTCAAGTTATTTTACCTTTGATCATCATGCAAATTTCTGGCCAATTCAGGTGGAGCTTTTCAAACCACATTCCACTGAGCAAGCAGGGGTTTTCAGTCACTCTTTAGCACAAAGCCTTGCAATCTAGCTCTTTGTTGCTGGTGTTCAACTTCCAAGCCATGCTCCCTCTAGTACTGACTGTTCCCCTATAATTATTCACAGCCCTATTTTGGCTCTTTATGAGGAAACTTGTCCCAGCATCCAGTACACCTCATCTGTTGCAGATGATGCTGCAGTTACTGTGTCTTCTGCCTCATGGTTTGTGATTGGTGCAGAGGCATACAAGCACCCTGAAGCATTTTTTTTGCTTCATTTGTTTTTAGCCTTTCAAGGTAGTAAGCAACAGTAGGAATATCATTGCTGTATCTTGCAAGGTCATTTGGCTTACTCCCAAGGTTACTCCCTTGATGTTGGAGTTGTCTTCATGATTGGTGTGGATTAGACCTAGGAAATATAAAAGAATTGGCAATTATTTTGCAAGTACGTGATTTAAAGTCAATCACATATCAAGGTATAATTTTGGGGGGTTCTAGTACTTTCTTGTTTCTAATTTCAAAGTGTACTTATGGAGCAGCTGTGAAGAATAGGATCAGAGTCTCCTTCTTCCAATCAAATGCTCAAACATTAATCTTGGTTGCCATCCTCCCTTGCTCCTTGCAGCCTCCTGTTAGTCACCATGCCATCTCTATCCACCAGAGAAATGGGAAGCACAGCCAAGGCAGACTGTTGGCTGTGCCTGGTGTTGGTGCAGAGCTACGAGCCCTGGCCTTGCTGCAGCCACCAGTCAGCCATGTCCTGGTGTCCCAGGTGGGAGAGTGCAAACCCTGTCTGTGCCAGGACACAAGTTCTCCAGGTGGCATTAGGGCTCATGAGCTGCAATGTGTATCCAGCTTCTTTTTCTGAGTGCAAAAATTTCTTCTGAAGTCCAGGTGATATCCCTCAGATGGGCTAATACGTTCCAGGTTTGTTTTGCAAGCAGCAGGATGCATAACCTGGGCTTTTGTTGAAAGCCAAGCAAAGTCTGCAGCAACACTAAACCCTTATTGCACTGGGACCATCTGATACCTCCTAAACTGCTAGTTAGATTTAGAAGAATAAAATTATAACTATAAAATTATGAAGAATTAATGTATAGTATAAAATTATAAATTTGCAGTGTATGACTGAATAGATGTTGACTGTTGAGTTGTAAATTCAGTTACAATAATTTAATAATAGAATAATTTTATTTAATAATAAATAATGGGCTGTTGAATAATCCAACATTTACTATAAAACCAAAAATGTTTATTGAATAATTATGTTTCTCATCAGATTTTAGCTGAGTTAATTTACTTCCAAAACTATTTTTACCTTTCTTCCTTCTCAGTGGTTCAATAAATTGGACTTGAATGCAGACCTCAGAAGTTCTTGTTTTATTATTACAGGCTCTATAATTGCTAATAGGCGTGGCCATCTTTTGGTGATGCTCTCTCAAACCCCTTTTCCCTCTCTGATCCTTTATTACTTGTTCCTCTGAGGGAAGTATTTTAATTTGATTTTGCAAGTTAAAAATATTTCCGTGTGACAATTTGTATGGAAACTCTCCCGGCTGCTTTGGTTAACACATACAACCCACCTAATGGTGTTTGCACTATATAAAGTCCTGTCATGATGCCTATGATGTATCCTCATCCCACTTTGGAGAACTTGCTACGCTGTTGTTTTTCAACATCAAGTGTGTCTTTTGCTACTGTTTATTTTAAAATCTCATAAAGTTCAAGATATTTTAGCTAAAAGTCCCCTATTTTCTCCAGCTATGGGATAGAGTTGTTTTGCATCTTGGACTTCAGTGAGTCCTGACTTTTATTTCATTGATGATGAGTTTTAGAAGGTCCTTCTTCCCTGAAATACACTGGAAATTGATTTATATGGGTTTTGAATTCCACCCATATAACAGCTTGATAATCACTACTGCACAAGTGCTATTCCTAGAGATGAGGATTTTTATTAGCACTGAGTATTGCAATCTCTTTCAACTGTAAGTGTACCCAGGTAATTTTTTTTCTCTATACTTCACTGGTATCTGTGATTGGTTTGACCTTGTGTAATTGCAGGCAAATCCTGGTAAGTGAGGGTGGGAGTACTGTTGGTGGGAGTACCTGATGAAAATTTCTGAAATAAGCCACTAGATTAGATTGTTATTTTCAAGCTATCTTAAGTGTTGGGTAATTCTGTTTCTCATCAGGTTTTAGCTGAGTTAAATTTACCTTCCAAACCATTTTTACCTCTCTAGCTTCTCAGTGGTTCAGAAAACAATTTTACCACTTCTGTAGCGAGAGAAACAGCTGCTTATTACTTTCCAAAACAGAGATAATGCAAGCAATCATCAGTTTTGAAAGAACTGTAATTACTTTTGGCCAAGGCACTAGTACACACTTAAAACCTGTGTTCTTAGAAAAGTGAATGTACGTTACATGGGCTTGGCATCTGGCATTTTCATTTTGTGTGAGCTGGGCTCTCTGAAATCCCTCAAAATAACTTCTAAGGCTTCTGTGCAAGCTGGATCAAATCTAAGCTTTGAATTGCCCTGCTCCATATCACTGGACTTCTCTTCCATCCTCGAGTACAAGCAGTGAGTGTTTCTCTTAGTTTACAAATCAATGCAGAAAACTTATCTTTTTGATTTAGGCTTTACTCGATGTTGAATTTTATGTCAGCATTATAAGATCCAGTGGTGTTTTATCTGCTGGTTAGTTTTATAATGTAAAGTGCCTGGTGATGCATTGCATAGAAGATGCTATAAAAATGGTTTATGGTGTGATAGCAAGGAGAAATGTGGGGAGAGCAGATTCACTTTATTAGATGAGCAGGAGTCCCCCAAGCAATCATTTGTCAACAGTAGTTAACAATTGGTTTGTCTTCAATCATTGAACCTTTAATAAACATGTTCTTAGCTGAAGTGAAATGGTTATATTGAAAATAAAGTAAAGGGAATTTATAGGTTTGTGTTGGTTTTATCTTTTGAGAGAAAAAATTTGAATGCATGTCTAGTTTTTGCACTAAATATCTTTTCCAATAACCATGTTGATGAAAACAGGAAAAATAAAATAGTATTTCTCAATGTTGTATGAACAAAGTTCTTTTCTGTGAAAAAAAGCAGATGAAATTATATCTATTTGTTTAATTCCATTGTGTCTATTAAATTTGACAGGAATAAGAACAATCATTCTATATAGAAAAATCCTGCTACCTGCAAATACAAATCTTTCTTTAAAGCTATTTTTTTAAGTGCTGTCTATCATATTGTGTCCTATTTGGTAGTGGGCAATTTATTTTCAAGCCTTATTGGACTGTGGCCTTGGATAGTAAGAATTTTGACAAAATCAGCATCAAAAGGCAACTTTGGCACTTGGCTCTTCATGAATACTAGCCAAGGAATTTTTGACAGCCCTGGTAGGAACCATGGGTATTCTCATCTTAGTTTTACAAATAGAGACCTTGAGACTGGTTAAAGCTTTCTGAGCATCTGAAAGCAAACACATGAGTGTTTTTCTTTGTTTGAGATGGGGTTTTTTGGACAGACTTCAAAAGTATTATCAGAATTCCTGAATTGTGGAAGAAAGTTTGTCGTAAGGCCTTTTAAACCTTAGCAGCAATTTCCCAAGTGGCTGAGTGTGACCACAGAGCAGCAGCTTGGGCTAAAGTTAGGGCTAAATGCAGGAGAGATACATTTTTCATAGGTGGGCTCACTTCTGCTGAACACAATAGTGTTGTGCCTGAGCTTCAATGTGGGATTTGGGTGAATTCTTTTTCAGAGGACATTAATGGCACATAATCGTTAGCTGCAGATAGAAGGATTGTCTTGGGCTGGTTTTGTCTGCTGTGGTGTATGGGCAGTTTTGCTCATCCACTGTTTCTGAAGTCAGTGGAATTGAGGAAAACTGGCTTTCAGCAAGTGAAATGTGTGCATTAACTGTGCTTTTCAAAATAGATGTGCTTCATGTGTAATTGGATAACCAGCACTTGTGGCTGTGACATCTGATCTTTTTATCACAGATGTGATATGAGACTGCTAAATAATTAGTGTTTCAAAAGTAAAGATTGATGTGGACAACAGCAACCTCCTGTCTTTTCACCTATGCATATTGAGCTGTGAGCATAATTGTGGAAATGCAATGTGAGTATTCAGAGAATCCCAGAACGGTTTGGTTTGGGAGGAACCTTAAAGATCATCTCATTGCAGCACCCTTGCCATGGGCAGGGACACCTTCCACTAGACCAGCTTGTTCAAAGTCCTGTGCCAAGCAGTTGTGGATTGCACTGAATATTAGCCATGGACATGGCTTTGGAAACCCTTTAGTGATGTTAAGTTACATACTTGTGAAAATAAAAGTGTAAATTTTTTCCAACAGTTGCCGTGCCCTGACTGACAAGGGATTTTCCATCAGCTGAGATACAGGACTTCTTTCCTTGGGTGAATGTTGTAGCTATGATTACTAATTTACAATCATTAGCAGTTCTTCTAATTAGCTGAATGGTAAGGCATTAAGCCAACTTTTTTTCCTTTAAAGTTCTAGATATGTTAAGAGGGTGGAAGAATAGTGGGGGGAAACCTTACTTTATGCAAGAGCCATTTAAAGATCACCTCAGCCAAGGGCTTTTAATGACATGGTATAGGACTTGTTTATATTGTAGACATCTAGTTAATGGCATTTAGCCAGGGTCAAACCCCAACAAAAATTAAAATATGCCTATTAATATTTAAAAGGGAAAGACTTGCTGCAAGCTTCCAAAATCTCCAGCATAATAGTTGAGAATTTCAAAAATTTGAGAAGAAATATAATAATGTAAAAAATAGGAACAAGTTGAGCAAAGCCACTCTAATTAGACTCTGGTGAGGTTAAAGAAAGAACAATAAATTAGTCCTTTTAGGTATATGATGTTCCATTACGGAAAAATACAGAAATTATATACATATATTTCTCATTATTCATATAAAAAGAGGGGAAGTTTCAATTTTTGTTTTTAAGTGACCTTGCTTGAAATTCTAAGAATTTTAATGCAATATAAACAGTTTTTTCCTATCTCCAAAGGGAGAATGAATAATATATGTTATTATTGAAACTGAAACACAATTTTGTGAGTCTTCAAATTGGTCAGTTATCATTCTCTTAAAATCCCCATCTCTAACAAAATTCAGCGCAAGCCCTCCTGGGTGGCATTGTTATAATAATTGAATATCAGAGTTAATGTAATATTCAAAGGGTTCCTTTCCTTGTTTTCTCTCTTGCCTGTCTGTGCACGAGATCAGCAGTTAATGAATCTTGAGGCAGCACAATTGTTCTGTTAGCCTCTCTCTATATGTATGGACTTTCAGTAGAAAGGGTATTTTTAAATCTCCAATTTAATGTCTTTTCATTGTCTAAGAGCTGACTTTTGCAAAAAAAAAATTATTTCTATGTATTGAAAGGCTAAGAAATGAAATATGCTAATAAAAGAATATCTGATTTGTTATCCTGAGAATAATTTAATGGAGGGGGGGATTAGAAAATTTATGATTCATATTAAAATGTGGGTTTCAGTTGAATCCATGACACATTTTTCTGAGGTTTTTTTACAGTAAAAGGTAGATTGTGACTAATATTTAATAGGTTATTGGAAGGCAAAAGAAGAGGAGGTTTTGTAGCGGATTTGGATCCTCAGGGCCAAATCAACAAGGCAGGCTATAGGATAAGGGCACACATACAGAGTTCCGAATTATTTTGTTTTCAGTAGTATCAAAAGCATTAGCTGCTTCATAGACATCCTTGATAGCATAAATCCTGTCCTGCAAGTTTTCATTCTTAAGAAAAATAAAAACTAGGGTGAGGAAATGGCACAGCTTGTTCTGTTTGCCCTGCTGTGTGTGTGCCAGCTCAGGAGGGCTATGGGAGCTGCAGTGGGGTGTCCTGGTTCCCAGTGCCAGCACATGGGGCTCCTCCAGCCTCTCCTGTAGGAAAAGGTGCAAGGGCAGCACAAAGCACCTTGAGTTCCTGTGGGGTTAGCCCGGTGTTCCTTATCTCCCTAGCATTTAATAAGGGGAAGAAATTGGCCTTTTAATTTCATTTTAAAATGCTGCTGTCCAGGCTGACTTCGCCCATTATCATCACCTCATGCAGTGAGACAGCACCACCCAGTTCTCTCATGTTGGGTCTCTTCAGGCAGATTGACAGCACAGGCTTGTTTTAATCTCCACTGTTTTAGAAAGAATATCTCTAATACTTACAGCTGCTGTTAAATACATGTCCTGATAGGACTTTTGTGCTGTCATTCACAAGATTGATTTGTGCCCTGATTTCTGTGGCAGCTGCACTCCTGAAGCTACTCTAGAGAAGCTGCCAAACTAAGCTGTGCTAGTTCTGTCATCATCTTCATTACTGAGAAGAAAAGCATTTCTCTTCAGAAAGTGTCTCCTTTATTGATAGAAAGTGCTTTGCATGTGCTGTGCCTCTCATAACACTTTCTCTGTCATGTCAACAGTCAAGTGGAGGAACAAAAGTGCAACTTGCCCTCAGTGCAGCAGGGAAGGAGACCTTCCCACTCTTCTCCAGTCAGGTTGACTGAAATAATTGTGCCTTTTCAGCTGTTTGTTGACATTTGGACCCAATCATCTTAGAGATCTTGTCCAACCTTAATGACTGTGTGATTCTGGGAAGTTGCCTTGCTGCTGGTGGCAGCACAGTTATCTCTACCCACTGCTCCCAGCCTGGGAAAGCAGTGCAGGATTCATGCTCAGACCTCACTGAAGGATTTCATTTATAACCAAAATAGCTGAGTACCAAGGGGAACAGAGGGGCAGGCTGACCCTCAGGTGCTGAAGCCTTGCTGTGGGAGATCAAGTGGCCTAAAGCTACACTTGGGCAACAAAAGTACAGAAATATGTGCATCTCGTGAGTATCACAGAGCTAATGTAGTGCTGTGAGAACTTTTGGCTTAGAAGTGACATTTCGAGTTAAAAATGTCCCTGTAATCCTGTTCTTAGCAAAAAAAGCTTGTATGAAGCTACCAGTCTTGTTTGATGGAGATACCTGACAAAATTTAAAAACCTCTCTGACCATTTGTGCAAATGTAAGATATTTCAGATTCCATGGCCATGGAAGCATTGAGCAGTGCCTTAGAGTATATACAGTTCTCAGACTTGTGTAAACCCCAGCAGTCTTTAAAGCATTACACATTCAAAAGGAATCTTAGGTCATTCTTCCCTTGTTGGACCCAAACCAATGAAGATTCATGAAATCATGAATGCCCCTTATTTTTTCAAACTTTATTTTTAATGATTCTGATTTATCTAAATGTTTTCACTACAACTGTAGGTTTACAGAAACAGGACCTGACTTTCCAGCCTTCAAAAAGAAACCTGAAAATGTTGTGACATGCAGTAAATTAGTTTTAAGCAACAACTACTGGGTATAAGCTGATGTTTTAAGGTACAGTAAAAGAATACAGATAAGAAACCCACAGATAATAACTGTTTTCATATAGCTCTGTAATTCTGCAATGGGAAAAAATGATGTATCTTCCACAAAGATACAAAGCTGGCAACTGAGAAACTTAAGAATGGGGATTTATGGCACAATGACAATTTCATGACTTTTCATGGTTTCAGGAGGTTTTTCCCCTATTCCTGATTATTAGCAAAAGTACTACAGTCAACAGAAACTGTCCAATAATTGCTAACACATATTTTCTAAACTTCTTCTATAACCTTCTCACTTTCTAAACCCAGCATCACTTAACACCAAACATCTAAATCTTAAAAGAAACTGTCAAGGCTGGTTGTTTCTCACAGCTGGTATAAATATGAACAATATAAGTAGGAGAACATAACACGTTCAGCTGGACAACTGAAATGCAGAGTGCTGATTGCCTCTTTCAGAGTATTTTAAACATGGATTTTCAATGAGTTAAAGTAATGGATAAAAGATGAGAAATGGTGTGAAGGGCTCTATACAGAAGAAATTTGTAGACTTCTAGTGCAGTCAGGCTCTCTTGTATGTCTGGTATGGTTTTTGAGGAAGAAAAGATCAGACAAAAATTTTGGTATTATTTCTTATATTGCCATCCTGTCTTCATGTATTGGTGCATGTAGGTGTCATGTATGGATGAACAGCCCAACTCAAAGAAGCAGCACATCTGTCAAATTGCCGAAAAGCTTTTCCTCATCCTTGTGTTCTACCACTTGCCATGGTTTTGATCGATAATTCTTAGTCTAACATCTGCCAAATGCCAGTGACCCCATCAGCCAAATGAAATGAGCTCTGCTCTTGTTTGTGTGGATTGTGATAATGTAAGCCAGACTGCTGCCAGCTGTTGTGAGACCATGGGTTCAGGTGAAGGCTTATACAAGTCTCTCATAGGGGATTAGATGTCAAGCTGCATTGTATATTACATGTCCATAACTTGGCACAAGCTTTCTGCACTGCAGGGCTGGGAAGGGCTTGGTTTGTACACCAGAACAAAGAAAAACTGAGCTCTCTGGTACTTTTGTTGAGGAAAGAGTTAGACAGCTACTAGTGCTCTCTCTCCCCTCTGACGTTTGACTCTTGGCTGTCTGACTGCCCTAAGCTCTCTTCCCCTTTCCTCCTGAGCTGTGAGTGCACATGAGGCTTGCTTCCCCTGTGTGTCATAAGAAAAATGAGAGATACCTTCCTTGCCAATGGGCAAGACAGGTCTTTTTTGGAAAAAGAAAATGTCCATGGTCCCTATAACTACAGCCAGCCAGTTCCAATCTTTAATTTTGCCTCAACATTGGCAAGAGGATGTAAAGACTGATGAGTGCTCAGCTGGTCTCTAGGTAAGGTACAAGCTCTTCTGCTTGTCTCCTTTCACCTGGTCTCCTCACTGGGATCCTGATTATCAGAGGAAGAATAACAACTTGCCTTGTGGTAGTTTAAAGTGTTTCTTTCCTGATCAGTCAAATGTGCCACTTGGTGAAATCATCACAGCCCATAGTCATGTGTACACTGAAATGTGACTGCAAGTGTATTAACACTTCTGTTCATCTCAGTCTGGAAATTCCAGGATTGGGACTGCTTCTTTTTAAGACTCATAAGTCTCAAAATTTAAATTTCATAGGGGAAATTAGAATGAAAATAAAAGAAAATGTAGTAAAAGAATCCAGCAGTACTAGAGAGGGTAGTTAGCAATGCTGTGATCAAAAGCCAAATTTAAAAATTAATGTGACTAAGAGGCAATGAAAATTGAGGACAATTCTTATGTTTATCCTAGATAGCTACAGCAATTATTGTGGTGCCTTTAATACTTGCAGAGAAGGCCAGTACCATTTTCAGCTAAATAAAAGGAACCACAACAACAAGTAGCTACTGATGCAGTGCACTCATGGAAAATTTACATTTTGAAAGGTGTAACAAAAGCTATATAGACTAGAGGTTTATTTCATGATAAAAGTTCTTGCTAATTCTTTAGGATGTCCCCTTTCAAGTGAGATATAATATTTTTATCCTCTGCCTTTGAAAGACATGCTGTGTGTCACCTGACTAAAATTGCCATAAATGCCTATTTCCCCCATGTACTTATGTGCATTTAGTTCAGTCACCCTCAGCCTGAGAGCTTAGAACAGGAATTCTATTAAGACTTGTCTCTCCCTAGTCACAGAATGATAGGGCCATAGAATGGCTTGGATTGGAAGGGACCATGGGCAGGGACACCTTCCATTAGACCAGGTGCTAGGCATCCAACCTGGCCTTAACACTTCCAGGGATCCAGGGGCATCCACAGCTGCTCTGGGCAGCTGTTCCAGTGCCTCACCATCCTCACAGTAAGTACTTCTTGCTAACATCTAATCTAAAACTCTCTTCCGTTAGGTTAAAACTGTTGCCCCTTGTCCTATTGCTGTCTGCTCCTGTAGAGTCCCTCTCCCTCTTTTTTATAAACCCTTTTAGTACTGGAAGGCTGCTATATGATCTCTCTGGAGCTTTCTCTTCTCCAGGCTGAAAAACCTCAGCTCTCTCAGCCTGTCTTTGTAGGAGAGCTGCTGCAGCCCTCTGAGCATCTTGGGGGCTGATATTGAAGGAGTATCTGACAGTGAGCCTTCCCAAAACTGACCATGCACACCCCACATTACATGAGTTCCTAAAAAAATAAGGAAAAGTAAGAGAAATTGTTGCCTGGGTAAATAACAATTGTAACTAGATTTTAATGGTGAATGGAAATTGGAACTAAATTTAGACCACAACCTTTTGCTTGTAAATATTAGATCTGTGCATTACTATATCAAATAGAAGCACAGATTTTATCTGCTCTGGTGTAGCTGTATGATCAAATTACCTGAAGCATGTGATATGGAGCTTATGATAACTTCAGCTATTAGGAATGAAGATGAAAAGACCCAGATAATTCCTAATATATGACTTAATCCCTTCTGCCGCACTGTTAATCCACCAAAACAATTTTTGACTAGTGTGATTTTGTAGATTACATTTATTTCAGTCAGTCTTTGCATCATGGAGTTGGAGATTTTCATAACTTAAAGCTGCATATTCAAAAACGGGACTTGCTGTATTATTTATCCTGCAGATCATACTTATCTACCCCAGCTGGCCATCATGTGGGCCCTGTTACAGTAGGGTTGTCTGTCTTGGTCTGCAGCTTCCACCCCGGGGGAAGTGGAAAAGCCAGCACCTACCTCTTCCCTTTGGTCACCAGTGACCCCAGGGAACAGCAGAGCAGCTTTATGCTGGATATTGGCATCAAGTTCTTCTCAGAGAGGGTGGGTGAGCACTGAAACAGGTTCCCCAGGAAAGTGCTCACAGCCTGACAGAGTTCAACAAGCATTTGGACAACACTCTCAGGCACGTGGTGTGATTTGGGGATGGTGCTGTGCAGGGCTAAGAGCTGGATTTGATGGTCCTTGTGGGTCCTTTCCAACTCAGGGTATTTTAGGAGGCAAATTTATTTTAAGTTTAAATCCCTCATTATTGGTATTATTTTGGTTTGTACTGACTGAATCAGATTGTATCACTAGAATGGCAACATTGGGTCAGTAACAGAAATGTTTTAAATCTATGTTCCTTTGTCTGACAAAGGAGAAAAGCAGTCCCTGAAAAGCTGGGGAAATCCACTTAGTACACTATGAAAGCATACTTGAATATGCTACAGCCAATCAGTGAAAATTCTACACAGGAATCAGGAGAGAATCGTACGTACATAGAAATATCTATAATTTCAGAAGGACTGATGAAAATACAAGTTTTACAGGCTGATGTGAGTAATCTGCATGTTTGTAAGCACTTTGCTGGTGTCCACAGCTTGGACAGAGGAATCTTTATGACTTCTGAAATATGGAATTGGCTGCTAAGTTGCAGAAAACAGAAATAAAATCAGTTGCCCTTGTTAATGTCATTATTAAATATCCTTGGCTCTATGCCTGTCTCTTCTTAAACCACACTAAATGGAGCTCAGAGTTACACAGTCATAGTTGAATGCCCTTTCTCTAATGCATACATTTAGTGCTCAGACTTTGCATCTTGGTGAGCTGGATGTCATGTTTGCTCCGCTCTGTGTGACAGCACTAAAGTAACATGAATATTTATCAGCTTGATGGAAAGTATATTAGAAATCAGGATTGTCATATTAATTTAAAAAAATAATCAGTGCTTAGTATCATGATAATTCTATGTAAAATCAAATTTTAAATGCTCTTCTTGATATGCTCATGCTTATTGAAATTTTCTACCATTCTGCATTATATTTTGTCCAAGGAATTTCCCAAGGGTTCTACAAGCCAACAACCAATTATTATTTCACATTACTTTATTACTAATATGCAAACTTGTATTTTAATTTTATTGGGAAATATCAAACCATTATACTGAGGACATCATAGCTGCCAATACATGAATATATCTCATTATCATAGAATAGTTTTGATTGGAAAGGAACTTAAAGATCATCTAATTCCACCCTGCCTCCATATAACCACCTGGATGCATACAGGGGTAAACCACCAGTGTAGTTCAGTTCCTGGGGACAGGAATAGCAGGGGAAGTGCAGATGGCAGGGTGGAACCCACCTCAAATCTGCACATCTCCAGAATCTCATTTAACATCAGTTCTTAAAAAAGCCTCAGACATAACCTAATTATTTTTTTCTTCAAGGGCACGTGTATTTTGTTGTATCTGTCATCTCCTGAGTTCACATTAAGAGGTGCTGGTTCTAGCAGAACGTAAGTGTAGAAACCAAACACACAAATAATCAGGATGTGATGGCAGACAGACTGTGCATTGCAGAGTCCACAGCAAACATTTGCTGGCATGACTCAGAAGTTGTCCAGGATGGCATGTGTTGTGTAGGATGGAGAAAACCTGTTCATTTTGGAAACCAGCCCTACCTGGTTTTTATTTTATTTTACTTCCTTATATTTGGAAAGGAGAAGATGCTTCTGTTCTGAACCAGGCACAAGCGATTTTGTTCTTTATCTGGTAATTGTTCTGTACAGTTTCCATGATTAATGCTAGCCTGCAGTCCTGTACCATGTGAGATAGCATCAGCTTCAAATTTGGAGTCCCACTGAATGCTTGAGTTTCTAATAACTGGGAAAGCCAGAAGGACCGTTTGAAAATAACCCAGGCGTTTTTCAAAATATGGGAATATTCGAAAATGGCTAATCTCCGTGGCAATCCAATATTTGGTGCTAAAATGTAGGACCCAAAGATTCAGAATAAGATACTCAGTTTAGTCCTCACCTTCCTCTGGTACCCGGTTTATGGGTTTATTTAGATTTGAGCTTGTGTGCTTGTTTAAGACAGAGTTCCATGCTGCTCTGTGAAGCTGTAAACCACTTTTCCATTATTCCATGCTGTTTATACTCAGGACCTTACAAAACTTTTCATGGCCTTTAACATAGATGACAGTGCTGGGGATTCATTACATGGCTGCCTAAGCACTTTCTTTTTATATCAAAATGATTTATACGTTCTGTACTTTTCCCATTTCCTCTTTGGAGAATGCCAGAGAAGTAAGGCCAGTGCAGCAGTCTCTGTGATTGATACTATGCTTTTGAAGACAGATGGGAATTATTTAATGCTAGGGGACTTTCCAATTAGCTCTCTATCCTACCCGTGTTTGGAATTATCAGTTAATTTTGTGTGCAGGGTTAGCTCAGCAGCTCCTGTCATGGGCATGCTTAGCAGCACCAAGGACTGAGAAGCTAATATCAAATAAATTTCAGCTGATTATCATATCACCTGAGCTGGAATAGTTTTCCAGGTATTTATTCAGGAGTGATCCTTAATACTGAAGATATTTTATGTCAGTATAGGGCCACTGCCCTTGAGAAAATTTCTCCAAAGTCAAGCCATGGAGGAGTGACCTTCTTTTATTACCTGGTTTTCCATTGCTGATGAAGGGAAGCTATGCTAAATGTGATTGATATTCTATTCTTACTGCTCTACTCCAAAATTTAGCAAATAGAGGTGAAGCATGGAGAAATGGAGGTTTTAAGTGGAGGCTGCTAAATGGTCAGAGACCCTTGGGACACTGGGTTTTTGCAAGGCAGCACTCCAACACCCAAAGTATAGAGTATGGGAAATCCTGACAATATTTCAAGAATTGGGATTTGGGCAGCAGCTCCTGCAATTGACATTTTAACAAATGTGTTGGGTGATGATTCTGACACTAGAATTTTATTTAGAATTTGAAGAAGAAGAGTGAGTGGGTTGTAAGTGAATGTTGGAAATCTGTGACAAAAGCCTGTGCTGGCAATTATGAATATTGCTTGCTGTAAACAGGACACACAAGGTTTTCTCTCTGATAATAAACCAATACTTGGCACAGTTTCCTGCTCTCCAGCTCCACCTGTTTGAGCTTTAAGTCACATGACAAGAGCATCCAGTTTTAAGAATCCAACTCCTTGTAAGTGTGGAAATACATTGAACTTTGCAAGAACCCAAGTGACACAGATTTACTGGGAGACTGTAGGGTACTGTGCTGGTTTTGTAGCATTGCTCTCTGCTGAAAGGCTTAGACTGTACTGCGTGTTCAGTATTATCAACCTCATTCAGGTTTACAGTGGCAGAGACAGTAGTCTGAGTAAAACATTTTCCTAGAAACACCCTTTCCTGTAGCACCATATTTATCAATAATGTGTTTGTTTGCACATGACATACATTTCTTTAAATACCCAGAAAAATGTGACACGCTCCTGCACTTTTTTGAGGGGTGAAACTGCTATTCATTGGGAACAATTAATTCCATGTAAGAGGTATTTCTATTTTTGGGGCTAAATAATAGTGATTACTGTTTCCCTGTTGGATGGCCATTCCGAAAAGAGACATTTGCCTTTTGAATTATCAGAGAAATATGAACACCACCAATAAATTCTTTCTTTATCTGCTGTAGGCAATATATCATTTATATGTAGGTATATATTGTGAGAATTAGCTATTTTTTCTTACTTCCTACTAATCAAAGTGAAAAGACTGACAGGTAACATGCAAAGGAATTTATCAGTTACTTTCTGCATTAGATTTGCTGCTATCCTTTTATTAGAGTGGTCTCAAGCAACTCACAGTATTAAATCATTAAGTTCTCATTACTGAGGAGATTGAAATTTGTGAAAAATCTCACATTTCTTTTAAGGGAAAGGGGGAATAAGGAATGCATGAGGCTAGAAATCCCAGGGAAGTAAATTCCTTGAAAAAAGAATTCTTCTGCAGTTCTAATGACTGACCTTATCAAATGATCAAATTTCACCTGCACTTGCATAGGTATTCTAGATTAATTATTTTTTACCGAGTCTTTCTTTTTTCCTTGCAAATATTCATTTTTCTTTTGTTCAGCTAATCAGGTAACAAATACCTTCCCATTGTTATCTCCATGTTAACTTCAGTGTTGCACTGTAATTGAACTCTTACTTTAACCTTATCACACAAAGAACTTCAGTGAATTGAAAATCTCTAATATCATCATAACCCTTTACTTATCTTTCCTTACTTAGGAGGTAAAATACACCCACAGAGCTTGACTCACCTGGAAGATTTATAGAATTTTAGTATTCTGAAAACTGCTAGTTCAGTCTCCTCAGATTCCCATGGTTTATGCAGTTGCATTCAACTTATCTGACTGTCCAGCTATAGTTATGCTGCTCTATCTCTGCTGTTGCTAGAATCTAAACTCAAAAGCTTTTGCAGGAGGGATTGCAGGCCAACTGCAGCTCTTTTGGCTCCAATGGGAATGGTGTCAGCAGCTTCTGCAGGTCAGGATTTACTTCCTAACCTTCCTCATTTGCTGTGCTGCCGAATCACTGATTAGCAGTGTGACCTCAATAACACTGTACCAGTATGCAGAGCTGTCTACACTTCTGGTGTGCAGCTATGGTCATGTCTGCCATGCTGATATGAGGAGACCTGACCCATGATTGTACATGGGGAGCTCTGACTGACCTGGGTACAGCCAAAATCTCTTCAAATGCTTTTTGCTTATGCCATGTGTCATCAACAGACTTAGCTTGTGGAGGGTTCCTGACATTCATCCTGCTTTCAATGTGTCTTATGCCTGGATTTTATTTCCACACATCTGGAGATAGCCTGCCTTCATGGTAATTAAAAATAAACCACAAAGGGAAAAAAATGGGATTTGTGCTTTCATTTTTATTAGTTCATCTCTGGAGCCTGAGAGAGATTTTCTTTTCTTGTGCTGCATTGTGATTGAGATGGGACATGATCCACTGTTTAGGCAGCTGCTTAATAATTATCCTTAAAACTATAGGCAACGCTGTCAGGTTTGCAGAACACCTCCTCCTCTTCCACAGCACTGCACTTTGTTTACTCCTAAAAATCCTTCCTGTTTCTTCAGTTCCCAGTGCTCAAGCCCAGCGCAAAGCAGACTGAGAACTCTGCAAAATGCAATTTTTGAGCCCATGCAGCTAGATTGTTTCGCTCTCATTTTTATTTTATTTATTAGAACTCTCCCCATCCCACTTTGGGTTAGTGGAAAAAGTCAGGCAGTAAGGTCAGGGCCTTTTTTTTTCCCCATTATCTGTCTGTCTCCAGCTGTTTGGCCAGAATCTGGCTGCTGAATTGCCCTCTAGAGATTTAATTTATTTTGATAATGTAGGTTTAGAGAGCTGTGCCTGTCGTCCCTTGGCTGTGTGAGAGAAAGGAGGAGCACAGCCAAGCTGTGCTCCAGTGCTGCAGAGCTGCATGTGCCTTTCCAATCCTCCAAGGTATATTTGCTACAGTTGTAATCACCTTTACAGGTGTGATATCAGGTACCAAACTCTGACTCAAAGAGAATCAGATTTTAGTAGCTAAAAATTTTTAAAAGCACATTAGGACTTTTAATTTTAGCATTTATTATGGTAGGTAAACCGTTAAGGTTGATGTGTTGTAGGTAATTACATTCTGGCTATTTAAAATCTGGTTATCACAGAATCTAATTCTGCAATAGAAGATTGTCTAGTTCCAATCCCCCAATGAATGTTCAATGTATTTGTTTTAGCAAATCCTTTTTCTGGCATGTTGTTTTAATATGGCAGTCAAGCATTATAAACCCATTCCCATCAGATCCTTCTCCGATTCTCTCTCTTTGCACATCTTTCCTCTTTGCAAGTTTTCACTTGCCTAACATCCCTTGCAAACTCAAGCAGACTCAGGCAGCCCTGGTGCTTGTAGCCCTCCCAAATGCAGACGTTCCTGACGGCACTTGTCTCCAAAATGCTCATTGTTGTACATCCAGGCGTTTCCTAGGAGATGCTCTTGGCCTCCCAAAGCCTTGCAGTTTACATTATTAATGGCTGGGTTGTGCTTTGGGCTGTTCATGCCAACAGAGATCCTGCAGGTCCCAATTATTTTTGCACTTTTCTCACCAATTCCCATTTTCTGCTCTAAGTCAGGTGTTTCTGGAGAAACAAAAGCATAAGAGCAGATTTTTGCTCCTTGACAGATGTTTGAAGGGTGAAGAGATTTAACAAAGCTTTGTATCAGCAAGCACTAAATTACTTAGAATCAATGCTTTAGAAAGGGATGTTTTCAATGCCCCATCACTTTACATCAGGCAGCCTATGATTTGGAATCACAGGCTGAAATCATACCATCCTACATTTTCTTCAGGTTTAACTTTATGTAAATAAAATGTTGTCAAATCAAAGCGAGATCATTCTTTTCCCCCCCTTTTCTTTCTATTCCTTCTCCCTCCTCCTCCTGCTGGGTTTTCAGGGAACAGATTGTGTCACTTCTTTTTTTTAAAGGTCTGTTTCTTTTAGTGAGCCTGACTGCTGCTGTGTTTGTTTTGTGTATTGCAGCATCCTACAGGAAATGTCTAATTGATTTTTATATCAGCAGTGAGCAAGAAATTGTTCAAAGTCCATTTATTCAAACTGAAGTAGTTTTTGTGTCTATCCCTGGTTTCACAGGATCTCCTCTTTGCTTTATTCCTGATGTTTGTTATATCAGACAAATGCTCTTGTACTGAACAGAGCAATTAAACATCTGGTCAGTCATGTCACAACAGTAGTTTTTCTATTCACAGAAAGCACTTGTACTTGCTCTATGAAAATCCTGTGCCTGCTGTAAAGCTACTCAGACTGCTTCATGGCTTTAGATCAGCTGCAAGGTTCACTTTGGCCCTGCTCCTGCACACCTGTATGTGCCAGTTAGAGCAAAGCCACGGGGTATTGCAGGATGGGAAAGTGCTGAATACAAGCACATTTCCAGGGCTGTCTTCACCTCCAAAGAACACAGATGAAAGTGGCATCACGCAGATCTTGTTAAAAAGGAGAAATGGGAGGGGGAAAAAAAAAAAAAAAGCTACCACAAAAAGGATCTGACATGTCTGTAGCTCTGTGTTGCAGAGCATTTTAGCATCTCTTGTCAATTGCTGGCTGCTCTCAATTTGCACTTATTAAATGGACATTGGAGGCACTTAGCACCTTGCAGGGGGCATTCAGCACTGTTTAGCATCAGTGTCGTCCTAGTTCTTCACTCCTGAAACAACCAGCACTGCAAAGCAGAATAAAAGTTTGTTTTGACAACCTGTTGTGATGTATGGGTCCAATTACTGAAGTCTCCACACTCATGTTAGTTCTGGATTTTTTTTTTTTTTTTTTTTAATAGTAGAAGCATAATCTGAAACAAGGAATTCTCCCTTATGTTACATTCCCTCTAGGCAAAAAAGTAAATATGGGAAGGAAAGGAATTAATGGAGCCTATAACTCATATGGGTGTTGTTTGTTCATATACATCACATTACTCCGCCACGCTCACTCACTTTTTCTCATCATTCTTTCCCCACTCCCAGCTCTTCCTTCTCTTATCACATTTTTACATCAGCATAACGTTTTGGATTTCACAGAATCCTCTCATAATTTACTCCAATGCTAACAACATGGATGTTGGAGATGTAATTTACACCATCGAGTTGAACTAGGGCCAGGCACTTCTCTAAGAGCTGCACCTGCTTTCTCTAGGCTGTATTTAGTGGAATTTTTCCTTTAATGTTTAATTCATATTCCTTCTGGGAAGATATCTAGTGAGCTAACAATTGCAGTTAGGGATAGGGGAACTTAGTACAATTTGGAGTTCAGTAATGTAGATAAAACATTTTCCAAACATTTTGGGTTTTACAAAATGGATTTTAAATTATGGGAGTTTCTCCCTCTGCTCATTCTCATTATTAAATCCATGTTCACTTTCATTTCACTTCCAGTAAAAGCATATCTTTTTTCTGCCCCTGGAGGAAACAAAAAAAAAAAAAGAAAACAACTCCCACATACACAAAACCCACTCCAAAAACAAACAAACAATCCCCCCAAAAAAACAACAACAAGAAAAAAAAACTAAAAACACAGAAAAAAAAGGCACCAAAAAAAAAAAAACCCACCACCAAGAAAACCCCTTTGGACAAGTAAGTTTTCTGATTTATCATTTTGGTCTGGAGTGATGGTCAATCACTGGCCCTTCCCTTTTGCAGGAGGGAAAGCAATAAATTTTGTCTTGCAAAGTAATGTGACATTTGTAACATTCAGCATGGAAAGTGCCTAACTGCATGCTCAGAGACATATCAATAAACATATAAAGAATTTTGAAAGACTATTATTTGTGGCTTTGAAAATTTCCTGATGAGCATGTTGTTATCTGAAGTTAATGTGATTTAGTCAAGACAATTCTCTCGCTTTGGTTCTGCATTAAAAACTGTAGGCCAGGGCTTTGAGCAACCAGGTGTGGTGCAAGGTGTCCCCATGGCAGGGGGCTTGGAATGAGATCATCTCTAAGGTCGCTTCAAACCCAAACCATTCTATGATTCTCTGGAAAATGAACTTACGCTTATTATAAACAAAACTGGACAAGCTCCCTCCTTACTTTTGGCACAGATAAATGTTAGATTGTCCTACATTGGGATTAGGAACAAGCCATCCATACTTAGAAATACTGTTTGTTCTCATGCTACCTACTTTTTCATCCTTATATGTTTTAAGAACAGTTAGTCACTGAAAACACTATACTTTTTATTGGGCATGAAACAAGATTCTGTGACCATGTGTTAGGAGCTCAGTCCTGAGAGGCAGCAGATGATGACAGGAAAAGGTTCCTGGTCACTATGTGGGGCAGTGACACCAGCAGGTTCAGCTCCTTACTGACTCTCTCAAGTTTCTTGGGCTTTCTAAATGAGATAACCATTTTTGTCTTTAAAATGGGGATATCATTTAGACTTGGTCAAACCAAAGGTGGTCAAAATCCTTTTCTTTTTCAACAGGATTGAGTTGAAAATCCATTAGCAAGCTGGGATGCATTGAATTTCAAGTCTTCTTTTCTCGAAGCCTCTAAGGCAGTTTTTGCCTCTTATGTTTCTCATGCAAATGAATGGAAAATTCTCTGCATCCCATGTACTACAATGGTTTGGTGGTTTTGAGTGCTACAGGAGGGCAAAGCTTTTTGTCGAGCCATTTAAAGTACCCAAAATTTCCTGTGTTGGTTGGTAAATCTAAGAAAATACATGAGCTAGGCATACTTGTCATTGGACTGCATGAAGATACCTGGTGCAAGTGCCTAAAACTGCTAAAATGTCTGAGCTCTATAACAGAGGAAAAGATGTTTATAGAAATTTGCTCTGCAATTTATTATCAGAATTGTACTCCTGTAGGACTGTAACCTGTGCAAGGTCTTGTGTCAAAAATGATAAATGGTCAAAATGCTGGTAGCAATTTATGTTTGCTGTTGAATTTCTGCTCAGCTAAACATCCACTTAGAGCATGTACTTCTTGGTAAAAAACATTAAAATTCAAGATAATTTTTTATTTTCTGAAAGAGAAAGGAACAGCTTGTGGTACCTTTAAAGAGCTCATTGCAGAAAAGCCAAGAAAGAAAAAAAAATAAAACAAAACCCCAGAACAGATTGCTCAGCCTGTGGCTGGACTGGTATGAGCAATCTGTGCAAGATTTCTCCAGAGGAAAAATCTTGAGGCTCATGCTGCTGAGAAACATGGCATAGAGTGGTGAACTGAAAATTGTTGAAGAAGCAGAACCTTTACTGAAGACAAAAAGCCAATCCCAAAGAGTTCTGCTGTGCCGGCGATTCTGCTGTTCAGCCTGCATCCTTTTCTGCAGTGTTTTTCTGTTTGAAATGGGTATTCTGCTGGGCTGGAAGTGGAGTCTGCAAAAATTTCTCACCTGGGCTGTGGTAGGAACAACCTGGTCATTTTTTAATTTAACTTCTAGTCTACCACAGAAAAATTCCCCTGTTTATGCAAACTACATGGTTTCCTTGGTTGGTCTTGCAGTGCACAGTTGATTCCACATGGAAATTTGATGCCAGTCAACACTGCAATACCTTCCTGCTTTCATGCATGTTTATGCATTTTGTTTGCTTTCATAATGCTAACACTGTCAGTATTCACCTGATCCCTTGTTCAGAAGTGAGTGATTTCCTTTCCTAAAAGAGACACAGCTGGAATAAAAACAGTGATTTGCATAAATTGTGTCTGCTTGATATGGAATTTGGAATTCATCTGGAATTTGTTACAAAAAGTGGGGCAAGTGGCAACTAATGATGCAGGAGTAATGTCTCTATGGCAGAACCACATCCTCTTGGCTGTTGAAGCTGTGAGGATGGGAGAATCTAGCTCAGACAATAACACTGGGCTCTGAGGGTAGCAGCCAGGGGTAGCCTGGATAAAGCAAAACCTGGATCACCATGGAAATGGAACACACTGAGTACTTCTCAACCAGTACATCCCTCTTTAAAACAGCAGCAGGGGATTTCTGCAGGCACGAGGGCTGGCTGAGCAGGAAGCAGGACCATGGCTGAAAACCCGAGGCACAAGCTTGCTGTCGTAAACAGTGCTGGACTGTGGCTGCTGCTATGGGAGGAAGGTGAGGGCTTGTTTTATCTCAGCCTGGAAAACCCCCTTGCTGAGTACCAAGTGCTGCAGGCTAGAGCTTTCTCTGTTGGTTCCATCCTTCCCTCCTGTTAGTTGTCTGCTCAAAGCTGATTTCTCAGAGCTCTTCCACAGGATGTCAAAACTACTCTAAAATCACTGGTGGGGTCATCTCTGTAACCTGCATGTGGACACAGGGTGTTTCTGTTTGAGAACACACCACAACATATGCCAGAGAGGATTTTTTTGTTCTAAGCATGTCCTGGAACAGGGGTTTTTGTTGGTTTGGGAGTTTTTTATGTGATATTCCCCCCACCACCTCTGAGCTAAACTAGATATTGAGATGCTCTGGCAAATTACTCAAACAACACCTTCTTCTCATGCCATTAAAAACACATTCATGATTTTGCCCCTCAGTCCTTTGAAATTCAAGCTAGGTACACAGCTTGTGAGCATGCACAAGGTGTTACCACCTGTTGACAGCCTTACCCTGGAGTGCTTTAAGGCTGTCTGGATCATTGTTGTTCACCCTGTCCTCAGACTGTGTGAAGAAAATACCACTTTTATTACAAATTAAAATGCCTGCAGATTAAATACTGTGGGTTTTTGAAAGACTTCCATAGGGATCTGTGCCATTTGTAGTAGATATTGTCAAAGGCAGTCAATGAGCAATGACAGCTATGTCATCTCATGTCTAATTGCCTGAAATACATTGCTCTCCCCCCACGGTCTTTGTGCATCTTTAGGACTGAAACACATAAGGCTTAATGCATCATGGGAGTTTCTTTCAGAAAGCCATTTCTCCTAACAATACAAAGTATTACAATATTGTATATTTGGAAAGCTGCACCGGTGCTGTCAGCCCAATTAGTTCTTTAAGGCTGTCTGGGAGGGAGAGGGACAAGTGCTTTTCTACTGTTGTGGGGTTGGGTGGTATTTTTCTGTTATTCAGAAGCCTGTTTAAAGCACATACAGAAGTGAGGATGAACTCTCTTACCCAAGCACGAGGATTTTCAATCCTTGTCTCAGCTCCTAAGCAGTCACATTTCCCAAAATAATTCCCTCTGTCTCCTTCACTTGTCGCTGCAACCGAAGTTGCTACCCCTTGTCCTGTAACGAGTGGCTGCTGCTGCTGCTGCTGCTGCTGCTGCTTCACTAGGCATTCACTAGGGCCTCACATTCACATGTCTGAGGCTGGAAGATCTTTAAGATAAACCTTTTTTTTTTTTTTAATTAGCTAGCCACAGTGTTGAAATTCTGGTCCAAACATCATCTCACATTTTGGTTCCAGCTATCTATTTTTTTTTCCTTTGGATCTCCCAAAGTCAATTGTGGCCTCTTACCAGTTTGGGATGCAACTGTCAAGGCTGTATCCTTATCTCTTGCCTTGGCCATTTTAGTTCTTTTTTTTAATTTTGTTTTTTTCAGTGCCTTTTTCTAGCACAACAGATGAATGTGTTCACTTCTGTGGCCTTTTTTCCTTATGATTCCACACTGTGAAGTCAGCTCCTCAGCTGGGCCAGCCACTCAGTTATATTCTAAGACCTTTTGTATACCCTGTGAATTATTCCCCTTGTTCTCCCCAAAACCATTTATTTAAAATTTGTTAAACCCTTGAAGTCCTTCCTTAAAATATCCTTTGGCATAATAATTGGAAAGTGGTTGACATCTCTCTGCATCCATCTGTTGTCTCTTATAATGAGGCTGTAAAATTCAGGGCTATTTTTTTTTCTTGTTCACACAATATTTCTTAAGTGAGCCTTGCCATTCCAGTGATCTCTGATGTACTGCAGCAGCAATTGTTGTCAGGGCCAGACAGGCTGCTGGTAACTGAAGGGGTTTTTCCCTGTGCATTATTATTGTGATCTTTGCCCTTAGCATCCCCTTTGTGTCACCTATTTTTACGTGACATCAGGGGAGTGTTCCCAGATGATGAGAAGACTGTATTTCCTTATGTTTTGCTGAAGTGTTCTATATGTGACATCCTTGGCACTCCAGCAAATACACCTCATAGATAACCAGCTGTTCTTCATTCTGAGAACAACAGGCTGAGATTTGCTGCTGGAAGTATCAAATCTCATCACTAACTATATGAGGCACAGTCTTGTCTGCTTTCTGCATTTCAGTGTAAATCCTCGGAAGGAAGAGAAGGAAGTAGTGTGGGTTTGGTGGAGATTCATCGTTGTGTGAGCAAAAATCCCAATTTCTAGCTTTATTTAGCCGCAGTTGTGCCTTTTAATGCTATGCAGGCATTTAGCAGTTGCAGGTGACACTGAAATCAAGGTGTTTACAGAGTGGTGGTGATCCTCTCAGATTCAGAAAAGGGTATGGCATGAGAACTGCTGAAATCTTTCTCTAAAATGTGACAACAGTGCCATCCATTTGTACAGTATGATCAAGGGCCTTTTCCTTAGCAAGAGCTACATCTGCGCCTCTTCATTAATTCCCTAATAACAGCACACGCTAAAGGGAGTTTTGCATGAACAATACACTTCCTCTGAGGCATCCTGGGGAAACCAGATTTACTCACTAGGTGTGGGACAACCAGGCTGGACATGCCCTGGTGTCTAGACCAAGTCCCTCAGTGGTAACAGTATGCAGACAGTGGTTCCTGTATCACTGGTGGAAAGAAATCACAATGAATTTTACAAGAACTGAAACTAATTCATTAAGACCTATTTCTGCAGCTTATTCTAGTGTAGTTCTTACAAGAAAAGAAATCAAGTTTTAGACTCAAGTCTAAAATAAATGAGGCATGGTTGCATCATTTATGGTGTTTATGCTTTGTTATCCCAAGGTGACATCTCCCACAGGCACAACACAATGGCCAATTAGGGGTAAAGCAGCAGCATCAACACAGAGTAAAGGCATTCCTGATTCACTTTTTCCCTCACTTTCCTCTAGTCATTGATCCCTTATGTGTATCACTGTACCAAATTTTTTCATCTTCTCCCTCTCCTGTTTTTGTTTCCTCCTCCATCATCTTTCATGGTGGAGTGCAGCCTGTTGCATACAGGCTGGAGAGTTCTTGGAAAGTATTGCTGGATTTCAAGTCTCTGGGAATCTTCCTCATTCCATGAAGAGGTACCCTACTCAGGCAGAGGGTGTGTTACTAGCTGGGAAACCAACATCTGTATTATCAGGATAAACGGGAGAACTCTTCTTCTCTTGGCTAAACTTGAAAAGTTAGGCAGAACTCTGATTCCTTTGAAAACAGTGTGTCTTTATCCATCTCTATCCACTGATTATGGCAGCATACACTTAATTGTTAGCATGGTTTCAGCGAGACCTTTTTGCTCTGCTGTTTCTTGTTACTATTAGATTTACGTAGCTGTTGGGTGTGTATTATTTTCTAAGGCTGAGAAGACTAATATCATCAGCCATAATTCTGTAGGTTTCTCCTGAAGCCATTACCGTAATTAAGATAATGACATTTAAAGCGAGTGTTTATTTCATGCTACTTTGTATGGCAAAATATAATTAGATGTTTGGCTGGGTATGTATGTGGTTGAAAAGGATTTTAGAGTTTGAATAAAGTCTGAATAAAGCAGTAGTTTAACTCTTAGAGTGAATCTGGAACTTAGAGCAAGTCTGCCATAAGCACACCGTGAAACCTACTAATAGAGAGTGAAAAGACTCTCTTAATTCACCTTCACTTGAGGAACTCCTTGTCCAGCTTTAAATTTACAAAATTTCCACAAGTCTTGTGCTAATGGTGCCAAGTTCATCTTGTAAATATTTATCTGCCTTACATTTGAAGCTAAATACAGAACAGTTTCTTAGCACTCTCTGCAGTGCAATGTGGGCTTTCCCTGCCCTGTAGGAGCTTCTTTATGTTGCCCACACAGACACTTGAAGCCTGAGATCCCAAGCAGAGAAGCAGATTGCGAGTGAAGAATATAGTTGGCTACCATGTGGCTCTAATCCTTCATTTTTTCCTTTGAAACAACAAGTTTTGTAGATATTTATAGGGCTAGAGGTGTGTGAAAAAGAAGTTGATTTCATGCTTCATGATGACATTTTAAGCTTCGCTTGATGCCATTTGTCTTTTTTCTTTTAGACAGAAGTTCTCTATTTTTTGAGTGTTAGCCAAGGGTAAGACACAACCTGACTAGATGAAGTGCACTTCTTATGTATCCCACTTGGCATTTAAAAAAAACAAAAACAGAGAGAGTGGAGGAAAGGATGCCCAATCTACTAAGTAACAACACTCTGAGTAATATGAGGGTCAGAGAGCATGAGAAGAGGGAAAATATTTAAGCTTAAGTATGTCAACTTTTTCCAAAACCAATTGAGTGCTGATTTAGTTAATTAAGTTGATGTTTGTTGTACACAGTGCTAATGCTTCAAGCTCAGTATTCGGTAAAATGTTTAATCATAGAATTGCAGGATGGTTTGGGTTGGAAGGACCTTAAAGACCATCTCATTCCAGCTCCCTGCTATGCTGAGGGACATCTTCCACTAGACCAAGTTGCTCAAAGCCCCATCCAACCTGGCCCTGAACACTTGAACAGTAGTTTAAACTATTACATCTTTGAGGAAACCATTTCTTTGTTGGCATGCTCCCAGGAACTCTCATCCTAGCACATCCTTTCTCAGCCACGTCCTGGAGAAGGTCTCTCTTTTCCAACCATTTTAGCACACACTGCATTCCTCATCCATTTCACCTTTCCAGATATTTCCCTTCTGAATATTTCTATCAGCATGAAAAATGATTTCTCCATTTTCTGTCAGTCAACGATCCCTGAAAATATTTATCCTTTCCTCTATTAGCACAGTGTAGTGGATGACATCCATTTCAATGGAATGACTCTGAGAGTCAATTTTTGCAGCAGCATTACTCTCAGAGTTTCTAGTGAAAGCTTTCTTCTATCATATTGACTGTACCATTTTTCTGTGTCTTTGGAACTTTCTTTGTACCTCTTAGTCCAGTTCATTTAGGCTTTACTGCCTAGATTACCTAGGTGTCAGAGACTGGAAAAGCTGATCTGTTTCGAGACATCTGGGGAGCTTGGAATGTGTGGTTGGGGTGGGTCAGGCCTTGCTCTGGTGCTGTACATTGCTGGAACCCAGGAGTTGGTAGCTATATGTCTGTCTTTCTGTCTCTTTCCTGTCTTTCTGGTTTTCTCCTCTCCTTCTTCTTCCAACTCCCATCCACAGAGCACAACATGAGTGGGATAAGGTTTTCTATGGTCAGTGGGCTAAATCTATGCTGTGATAAGTGATGTTATGTAGTATTTAATCTTATTCCAGTGTTCCCTAATTTGCTATAGTTTGCCAGCAAATTTGGTGTATTTTTACCTCTTGAGAATATTTGGTTGGAATTTTCTCCTTTGCACCTACCCAGAGCAAAAGAACCTTGGTTTAGCCCTAGGTTTGAGTGACTGGGGTGTAACACAGTGTGAGACACTTCATTCTTTGTTACAAATCCCACCATAAAAGCTCCTCACTTCGACAATCATCTTTTGTGCATGAAATTATTTTCTAACTGGGATGAAGATGTGTACACACTGTAGATAGAGACACAGGAGCTAGCAGTGGGGGCTGGCAAAGTCTGCTGGTGTGTTTTCAAAGGAGATTGGTCATTTTAAGCATATTCTGTTTTGTTCTCAGCTTGGTTTAGTCTTAAATATTTCTTTGGTTTTAATTTGTTCTCAGTCCAAGGCCTGGCCTTGAACTGAAATCAAATTCACATTGAATTTTACAGCAGATTTGCTGGTTTGGGTGAAATGGGTTTTATTTCCTATGCTGAGCTGTACTTTAAAGCATTGTGCCAAATTTGACAAAATATAGGGAAATTAAAACTAAAGTGAAAACTAGGCCATGTATATTATTTGTCTATATAATGGACATACATGCCTCCTGTCAAAATACAGTTATACAATTAAAACTATGCATTTGGGTAAAATTAAGATTTTTTTACATCAAGATGCTTATCTTAAAAAGTTGTTTATGGCATTGCATTTTGCTGTAGTTAAGGTTTCCCTTCAACTGATATCCAAGATGAAGTTCCATTGAAAAACTGAAAAGGGGTGCAAAAAGGGCTGTACAGTTTTGTGGCAGGGAGAGGCATGTTGAACGCTAATGTGTGTGTGAATGAGGTTGTTCTCCAGTGGCCTGGGGGTGAGGTTACTGCTGTTATCACCACATGCAGCAAATGTGCTTTAGCTCTGATGGTGAACAAATGTGTTTAAGATAAAAGGTAAAGAGTCCAGTTCTGGTGGCTACATTAGTGATTGCATTTGCATGTGAGCTTTGTCTCAGTTGCATATTTGTTCAAAAAGAAATACTGCTATCACAATTTCTAGCATTCCAAATAAGCTGGAAGGCTAAAAAGTAATTTTAAAGAAAAAAAATCAAGAGTGCCGTAACATTTAAAAAGCCTTTGCTAAATGTTGTAGCAGATTCACAAGCATTTGCCAGTCTGTTTTGTTATACTTAAAATCATGAAGCATCAGAACTTGTACCCATTTGTTAAGCCATTTTTCTTCAAAATTACCAAAAACTGACATTAAATTTTCTGAGCCCTTTACATCTCATGAGGAATGTGCAGGTTACTGGAACTGGCTGCAGAACTGGTCTTTGTAAAAGAATGAGAGTTTCAGCTGGCATGCTGCTTGCTCTCTGTATAAAGATATTTAAAACATCACACTCAAGGATATATGTTTACTGTGAGATTTCTCTGAGAATCATTCTTGACTGTGGTAATGGACAGGTTTTAGAGGAGAAATTACATTGAAGTATCAGGTATCTAAGATTGAAATGATTCCTTTCGCTGCAAGATCTGTCTAGGAACTTCAGTGCTGGTGGTGGTTTTGGAAATATGTCAAATTCAGTAGACCCTAATAGCAGCAAATTATTTTTCAGTCCGTGTCTTTTAGAGTTCTGTTAGTCTCGCTTTCCACCACTTTCCTCCTTTGATTTACAGGCTTTGTGTGTAAGATTCAGTACATTTGGGCAGATGCAAGCAGCTGGAAGCAATAGAGTTAGAGCACTTTGAAAGGCTGAATTTTCACAAGTGGTTTGGGGTTTAGATGCTGGGAGTCATTATCTGGTGCTTCAGAATAACATTTAGAGAACTTGCTCTCATGGCAGAGATTTGAAAGAGGTTATTCATGGGTTGTATTTCACTTCTAAAAAGTTGAATAAAATCCCACTGCATTATATTTTTAAATGAAGAAATCTGATTGAGCCATGAAGACACACTTCAGAAGAATATATATTCTAATGGTACAAATCACTACTTTTATTCCTTGTATTCATAAAAACATATGCTTGCAGAAGCTTTGGAGAGAACCTTTTTTCTTGCCAACTATATGTAGTATAGTGAATGTTTCCTTTAAACTCAAGCCAACATCCCATGTAAACATGATAAAGTTAGCTACAGAGTTTTATGGGGGAGCAAGAATTTGTGGTCTTACATTGTGCTTTTTTTTCCTCATTGCTGTGTTTCTTTCATGACTCTCCTTTCTATCTTTGGAGGCAGCTTTCATTAGCTGTTATACAAGTTTCCCTTGTTTTATCCATACCTCTCTGTGATTTCATGTCTTCCACTAGTTTTATGTTTCTTTTCAATAGGGTTTTTACATTTTTTACATTTTACATTTACATTTTTACATTACATTTTTTACATTAATGACAAAATTTTGAGGGGTACTTAATTATAAGCCACACAGAACTACATGAGTTTTAAGGGCCCTTCTAACACAAACCATTCTATGATATAAGAAACCATTAAAATAGTTTCAGCCACTCCTCTTTCAGAATGAACCATAAATGATAGTTTTGGCCTCCTTTAGAACAGGGGTGATTGCCTTTTTTAGGAATATGATCATGCAGAGTAACATCTGCAGGGAGCTGGAACCTGACTGGTTGTCTGTGCTGGATTTACAGAACAAACAGCAAAATACTACTGCAGACAGAAGTGAAAGGACTGGGATAAGGCTGTATGGGATACAGTGAAGTCTGGAATTCTTCAAAAGAAACAGGGAAATATCACAGGATCAAATTCTAGTAACAATATACATGGTCTTAGTGGAGCTGAAGCTCTGTAGGTGTTCATATTTGTAATTCCAGTGGCAGTGTGTGTTCAGAACCAGTTTTTTCCTTTCTTGCTTAAAAAGATATCCAGGCAGACTTTACTATCTAGCTTAGTTTCAATCTGTTTTGAACTATTTATTCTCCTTTTTTAAAAGCACCAGGCTTTGAGTGTGTCTGAAAAGGTAGTTTGAGAAAGATTATACCCTCCACGCTGCTTTTGTTAAATGAGAAAATATAGATACTCATATTCTGTTATTAGAATGTCTGTTGTATGGAGGTGATTTGAAACACACCTTTAACAGAAGTTGCATTTAAATGATACATTTACATGTGGTTTCAAAATAATATCAAGATAAATCTTTTATTTCCCTATGTGGACTGGATACTCTCTGGGGTAATTTCTAGCAAATTTTGGTGATGATTTATATGGTTGATACATTCTGCCTAGGGAAATAAAAAAATGTGAAGTAAAAGTTGGAATCAGCAGCTGAAATGATCCCATTTCCTGCCAGACAATTTCCCTTTGGTTTGTATTGAAGTTGATGTCAATCTGGAAGAAAATAATGCACTGGTTTTGCATTGCAGTTCTTTTAAAATAATTACCCTTATGTTCTATTCTGTTCAACTCTACTATCCCAGTTTAAAAGAAATTGAGGTCAAAAGCCTGATAAATAACCATCTGGTCAGTAACAATATAGGAGACTGATACTATTGGTATTTTCTACAAAATTTCAGGTGCCAGCTGTCACTTGACGTTTGCCTACTCCACTTCCACAAAAAAATTCATCAGGATTGTTTTGATTTTCAGAATATTTTAGATTTTCCATTTGGACTATGAAAGGAGAAAGACATTTTTTCTTTTTAATAGGGGAAAAGAGGAAAAAAAAAAATAATATCTATATCCTGATCTGGTTTCCACTCAGTGCTTTTACTCTAGAAAATATGTTAGTTTTGTTTTCTGCATTCCCAGTTTTAAAGTGCATTTGCAAGTCACGAAAGGTCTTGCTGACAATGAAATTCTGTGCCAGATGCCATTTCTCTTTGGTGCTTCACATTACCATGTTGAAAGAAAAACAAAGCCCAGCTTGCTCAAGTAACAGATGTTTCTACCCATACCCACGGTCCATTTACCAGTGTTGCATTAGACATTTTTCTCTTCCAGGGACCAGTCAATCTGAATTTTCTATGATTCCAAATTCTTAGCATCAGAAAGCAAATGTTCATAACAAGCAGAGCTTTTGACTTACAGACTGTGAAATTCCTTCCTGAAAGAATGAATGACTCATTTCACTGTTCAGCTTACAAGTGCTGCATAGGCGACATTATTTGGATTGATGTAATGCCACCCAGCAGATTGCAAAATCCTTCCCTCTTCTGGGGAAACACACAGGAACAGGTTCATTTTTGGTCCTGGAGAGCCAGTAAAATACTGTTCAGTGGAAAGATCTGAGTGAAGCTTGCAGGTTGCAGTGTACTTTAGAAAGAAGTCAGGGTTTGGTGGCCTCAAGATGTGGTTTCAGATGATCATTTCCATGGGTGTCATCACCACTTTCCATGATCATTTCCATGGGTGTCGTCACCACTTTGACTAGCAGCACATCCAGCTGCTGCTGCCAAATCACCTGGAGGTCATTGGCCTTTAGAAACACGTCCTTCCTGCTGCTGAGATGTTGTTCAGGGGAGGCACCATTATTTGCATGCCCAGCTCACCCTCTGTTGTACAGGCAGCTGACTGGGTCCCTGGTAGACCTCTGCCTTGGTCCAGTGTAACTGCTGCTGTGTTGGAGTTGTGGGTTTATTTGCAAAGACTTTGGTGCAGGGTTATGCCAAAATGGGTAAAATCAAAGTTCAACATTCTTCATTTTTTTCTGTTGGACTTGATCTTTATGAATAAAAATAGCATAGGTATAAATTTAAATATATATGTTAAACTTTTTTTTTATAACATAAAATAGTCCTATTTTAGAACATTTTGGAAAAGCAGTTGTCACGTCATGCTGAAGACTGTTTCCACTCTGAGCTAGATATTGATAACTGGCTGGTCAATAGAGGTTAAGAGGCTGAAGTTGACACAAAGGATAGTAATCACTTCATTCACAGCAGTGGCCTTGGGTACAGAAGCCACATGCTCTAGGCCAGGCCACACTGTGGGCTATTACATAGAGGACAGAAATTCTGATGCTTTCTTTAACCTTGGTCATTAAAAATGAGATGGCTTGTGAACAAGGACAGATAGTCTTATTTGGTTGTAAGAAGGAACGATTCTCGAGAAGGGCGTAAGTATATTTTACAAATATAATTATAAAGTGCTCCCACACGGTTGTTCTCTTTCATACATACATAAATCAGAATGCAGAACTGTGCAAAAAAGTATTTCTAATATCAAGGTTAATGATGAAACAGCTTGTAGCCAAATTGAGCTGATGTTTCTTGCTTCAAGGCTATCTTAAATCTCTCTAGGCAGGGGAAGGCAAACAGGCCACCCAAACTTCAAGTGCTATTAGCTGCAATGTTCAATCCCAGCAGACATTTACTTATACAATTGGATGGGCTCATTAGAAGTTAAGCTCAGCTCTGCTGCCAATTAGGATGTGCTAATTTGCATAGGCAACTTTATTGTGTGGCATCCTTACGGACTGTGGTAGGATTGCTGTGGGAGGAGAAAACAAGTAAATCTTTGAGTTCAGCTGACCAAAAGTGCCTTTGGCATCTGTAGCTGATGATATGTTCATAAATTTTTGCAACATCTTCATATCATAATTTCACTGTGTTTAACTTCAGGGCAGAATATAATTTTTTGTATGAGAATTGGATATTTAGGTAGATTTCAATCTTCAGACTTACTGGAGGGAATGTGCTTGAGATGTCATGAAATGGAGTTTTTATGGGTATTGCTTACCGAGAGGAGAACAGCACAGCAGGCAATTCCCTGAAATATGCATCATGTCTAGTTCAAGTTTCTCAAAGTTACCTAAATCTCTAAATCCTAGTCTTTGAAAATATCTAATGATACAGCTTGTATGGTTGAGAGACAGCAAACTGTCTCAATTTCAAGAAAATACACATTTCTGCAATGAGTGTCAGTATATTGACTTTCTTTAGGGACACAGGCACATCAGCCATTAGAAGAACGACACACTGCTCAGCAATAGTGACAGGCAGGAAACCATCATGGTCTCATCCCACTTCATTACCTGAGAACAAAGCTACAGGAGAAAATTATATAGGGCTCCTAGGCAATTATCAAGGGTTTTTTTTCTTCTGTTTCTTCTATTTCTGGCCTTTCTGAGTGGAATAAGGCATAGAATATTGTACTACATTGCAAGAAATAAAGCATTAGAATTCTATTGGAAGTTTACGTGTGACTACAGTTTTGGTATTGCTTATCCTGGTTTCCCAGCAATGGTTTTCCTCACTACCTACTTCTACCCTTTTGTTTAATTCAGTTCCTTTTCTGCTTTTTTCGAAAATACCTGAGGTTCTCAGGACAGCATTCAGGTTGGAGCAACACATTGTTTCTGTGTTTCAGAACACCTCAGACTGCTTAGAAGCAAACTTGCTGTTTCTGGATAGTGTTAATTTTCTTGTAGCAAGGAACCAGTCATTGCATGTTCACTCTAGTAAGAAAAAAATTACGAAGAGATAGTTCAGCTTTTTTAAATAAAGCTTCAGTTGGGATTGTTGCACTTACCCTATCAGGTTGCTCAGGAAATATTTGTTTTGTTTAATTAATCATGGCCAAAGATTACCTTTATCTTTGACTTCTAAAAGTTCATTTTATATGGTATGTTTAGTCTTAGACATGCAGCAGAAATACTAAAAGTTTAGAGGCTTTAGACTCAACCATTGGAACTTGAGTGTGGGCAGGAAATTAGAGAGAATTTTTGTATTGTTAGATGGCCGATTTGATGAAGTGAACAGTCTGTTGGGGAGTTTTTTTTCCTGCTTTTCTGTGTTTCCCTTATGCATGGGTTTGAAAGAGGTCAGTGGTGAAATGGGCAGAAAATCTGATAGCTCTCTTTGCTCTGAAATGTGGTGGCCTTTCTAGAAGGTTTGGGCAGATTTCAGGATCTGGGACCATTAACTTGGCTCTTCTGACCAGTGACATTTTAAAAGTATGTAGGAAAAGAAGGGGAAGAAAAAGAAAGACTAAGAGCTACAAGAGATTTTTAGTTTTCACTGATTTTGCCGTGGGGAAAACTTTTGAAATTGATTCACTATTCTAAAAGAAGTTTGTGAGGGTTTATATAGTTTTTAGTACATGAATAGTTACATAAAACCTTTTGAGCTTTGGCTTTTGTTTGCACTGTGAGCTCAGCCTGGCTACTCCAGCAGCCTTTGAGAATGTCCACATGTATTTATGGACTCTGAAGTTTGAAAACATCAGATCTTTGGGTTGCAGTGAGGTTCTGGCCAAGTAAATGCACCATTATTCATTCCAAATATTACCCAGAATGATAGCATACCATTTCCATCATTATTCAAATAAAAGAGCCATTTAAAGCTTTTTGGTTTTGTTTTTTTTTAAGTCCACTTTACACTAAAATATGGAAAATATAGGAAGCGTGCAGAAGTGGATTCCAAATCTCCTTGTGAATTGTCAAAATTGATGTGAAATGAACTGTCAGAACATAGGTCAGAGCCAGGGAGTCAGTTTTCCTTTCTAGAGCCCAAAATGTACTTGATATAAGGGGGAAATAAGGATGGAGCCTGAGGGAGCATCACTCTTCAGAGAGTCTTTGGTGTCTGCATTATGGGGAGGGACTGAATTTCCCCAGGAATGTTCTTAATTCCTGTGGGCACTTCCTAATTCTGTGGCTCTGACTGGAGGAGCTGAAGGGCACTCACCCTCCCAGGACCAGGGTTTGAGCCTGTTTTCCCCTGTGCTGTGCCACACGGGCTGAAAGTCCATGCCATGCGCAGGAGCTCGCTGGCCAGCACTGGGAGACCTCACTGTACCAGATAACAGCTGTGAAAATTCTTCCTGCATTAAATATTGAGGTTATGCTGTGGAATCATAGAAATGGTAAGGTTGGAGAAGACCTCTGAGTTTGTCAAGTGCACCTGTAAACCCAGCCCTACAAGTCCAGCACCGAAGCATGTCCCAAAGTGCCACATCTACACACCTTTTGAACATTTCCAGGGATGGTGATTCCACCACTTCCCTGTGCAGCCTGTTTCAATGCCTGACCACCCTTTCAGTGAGGAAGATTCTTCCTTACTATCCAATCTAAACATGCCCTGTTTCAACTCAAGGCCATTTCCTCTTATTCTGAAGAGTCCTGTTATAAGATTAAGAAAAAGGACAAGTAGCAATTTGAAAACTAGGGACACAGAAAGACTTTAGAGAGAATGAAAATGTTGTTAGAAATACCACCAAGGTTCTGGCGGATGTTTATCCTTCTGTGAAAGGTATAGGAGGCTTTACTGATGCATAAAAGCAGGTAGAGAGCACTGTTCTCTAAGAAAATAGCTAGCGTGGTGCCAGGGAGTTTAGAGGTTGGATCCCCTAGAGCGTGACTTCTGGGATCTGACCTTTGCTGCCTTAGTAACATCATCATTAATGGTGTTACACACCTGGCAGGGGATGGCTAACTGGGAATTGATGTTAAAAAGCTGGAGAAAGTTTTGGTTTGTGTGGGTGCAAATGGGAAGCTCCATGCAGGTGCTACCTGCAGCCACCACCATCTGCTGTCCTTGCCATCCTTACCCATCCCAGCTGTCTGCAAGAGCCTTGTACTACTCTCTGCTCCCAAGACAAGGCTGTCCCTGCTTGGAATCTGAGCTCTTGAAGGGTAAACCTCCACTAAATTAATTGATATGTATTTTTTCAGCCAATGATTTTTATTATATCAGGAGTATTGTTTATTATTTCTATCCAACTCTGGCATTTGAAGGCTTCACTGTGTTTAGCTATAGTTTTTCTGTTATATCAAAGATGTGTTTCTTGAGATGATTTTTGGTGGGTTTTTCAAGTTTTGGGGAAATTTCACTTTTAATCATTAATTTTAAAATTCAGCATTGGTTTATATATCCCCAGTTAATTGCTTATAGTGTTTTAAAAAAGACCAAACCAACGCAAGAGCTCATGCTTGTTAAACAGCGTATAGACACTGAACATACTCCTTTTTAAGTATGTGTAGAATGGAGAAGAACTTGAATTAAAAAACAGTGTTTCCAGGCAATTAGATGCTAACTTCAGATGCTCTAACTGCAAAACCAGATAATGAGTGCACTGTGTACCCACCAACATTGTCAGTGTTAGCCTTAATAAGGTACAAGGCAGTAGCAACTAAGCAACTGTAATATTTAAAATGGAACAAGTTCCTGGCACATGATAATTTCAAGAATTGTTTTTCCTTTTCCTGTGATATACATCAGTGTCACTTTAGTGACAGTTAAAGGGCAGGGTAACAAAGTGAAAAATGACAGCTCAGTCATCAAAGTGAAAAAGTATTGGGCATGTATGGCCAAGAAGCACTGTGATGGGACATAGTGGAAGCCTGACCGCAGCAAATTGAATGGCAGAGTTGGCACTGACCTTACCAGGCTGCCAGAATGTCATTTGTAAGCTACTGTCTGTGCTCATTCTGTTCTTCATGAAGTAAAATTGGCTGAACTGCTTCTCTTGTTGCATATATCTGTTCCCTGCTCTCACAGCTCTCTGTCTATTGCAGCATATGAGTCACAGAGAGAGACGTTTGAAGGATAAAGTATCACAGACTTTGTTGTCCTGTATTTATTGAGGCAGTGGCCCAGGGGCATTATTTTAATGATGCTTCAATCTTCCTGATCGGTTTACCCTGTCCTACTTTTTACTTTTTTACTTTCTGTTTGTCATATTGCAAGAGAGATCTTGCTTTCTTCCCCTTCCCAAAGGGCTGTTGAGTTTTTTGAGAAAGGTCTGGGATCACAGGGAACATTAGTTTTTTTAAGCTGGATACTGGTCAGCTATATCTAAAGGTTTTCCATCTTTAGGAAAATGGGTTTGCACTCTTTACAGTGGTTATCAGTTCTATCAGTTCTGATGTTTTGCTCTGCTAGATATAAAGTATGGCCTGAAATGTTGCTCTCTCCCAGTTCACTGTAAACAGTGTATTTTAGACCTGTCGAGTTTGTGTATTATGCTCCTGTCCATGTGCTTTTATTTATCTTTATGACAAACCTTTGAAGTTCTCCCTAATAAATCAGGAATGCAGCGACTAGTTTAGAAAAGTACAAACCTTGGCAGTTTCATTGGTTCCATAATTTACCCAATCTTTCTGGTTAATGCCAGCAAAACTGCCTAACTTCGGGTGTTTTCCAGGTCAGCTGGTGCATCTCAAATGTATGTCTGTCTTAAAAAGATGAGGGGTAAAGTATCCTAAATATAAAATATATAAATCTAAGTGAGTGCAGAATCAGTTTCTGGTGTTCTTGATGGAGCAGGTTCAAGATCCAGTGGAAGTATCAAAGCAGAGAGTAAGCAGCACTGGTAGGTGAAGATCCAAGGTTGGATGGCTGTGACTGTAGCCACTGCAAGTCAGGAAGAGGGCAAAAAAATGACTGACTAAAAGTGGGCATGTTTTTTATTTTCTGATGGTTTCCATGGTGGCAGAGGCTTCCCCCCCCCCCCCAAAAAAAAAAAAACCTGCTACATTTTCACTCCTGGCCAGGGAGTTTAGGGTAAAGTGTAGGAAAATACTCAGGTATTCTCTGAAGTACAAGGTTAGATCTAAAACCTCAGGAGTGTATCTGAGCTGTTCTGGCATGGGACACTCAGTGCTGTAGGTGACTCCCTAGGTGAGGTGGTAAAGGAGCTGCCCAAGCTGCCCATCCCTCATGGCCAGAGTTATCTGCTGAAATTCTCAGCTTCTCTAGCAGTTGTCTCAGCTTCTGCCAACCTGTTTGTGCACCTGGACATGGAAAAAGTGCTGACAAGTAACTAACAATGGTAAGTTTTGCATCATCAACCTCCCAAAGCCATGGGAGGAGAGCTGAAGCTAAAGGTTAGTGCCAGATGCCCTTGGGGATTGGAATCTCACTTGAAAGAGTTATGCTGATTTACTGCTTACTAATTTTCCTCATTTTTTCCCTCCTGTTTCTTCCTTTCCCACTTACCAGCGGAATTCTCAGTTTAAACTCTGCAATTCAATAAAGCAACCCTACAATTTAGCAAATAAGTGTTTCCTATAGAATTTGCTCAAGGGTAGTTACCAAGGTTTCCCACATTTCTTGGTGGGGTGGTATTTAGCTTTTAGAGAGGAATCCATGGATAATTGAAAATGGTTCTTTTTGCTACTGGGTGCACCTGGAAGAGCCAGTGATAATGGTAATTGAGGGTTGTTGTACACTTGAGTACAGTAAATCACCGTTGTGCCCTGCTTTTTACCTGCATTTTTATTAAGACAACAATGCAGTATCATTTTCAGTGATGTTCCAAAGACCATGGGAACAGAGATTGCCATCTGGACCAAAGCAGTAGTCCAGCTTATCTCGCTTTTATCCCTGACAGCTGCAGAACCTGAAACTCAAAGTTTGTTCCTCTTTTTAAGCATTGGGACATCAGTGCAAACTAATCACTTCATCCCTAACCTTGGCTAATATCCAGTGTTTCTCAGTGCTGCTTTCCTGCAGGTGGTGCAGCCACGACCTGGTTTTATCTCAGTGTCAAGGCTTTTGTGTGCCATTTCAGTCTAACAACTTGTACTAACAACCTCCTGGGGCAAGGCTGAATGTAGCTCTGAATTTCTGTTATGATGAAATCAAAAATGGGTGATTAGACAGAGAGATGCAACTAATATTAATAAGTCAACAGTTTCAGCCTGAGAAATCATCGTATACATTTTCCCTTGCATTTTAACATCACAACAAGAATTTTCTTTCAGAGTACAAATGATGGCCTTGAGACACTTTGAGGCCACTTATACACTGCCTTTCTGTGTTGCAGATTTTAGTAAAAATTACTTCGGGGGGGTTTTGAGAGTTATAATATGAATTCTTACAGCTGCATTTGAGTCAAATATATTGTCTTGGCATGCAGTCAAATTTCAGAAACAGAGATGTGAGAGACTTGGGAGTGTTTAGGTATCAAAGTTTTAATGGATTTTCTTCATTTTACAGATTTAATCACCACGTGGTAGGCATGTCATTGATTTTTAAGCCTATTTCATTATTGACTCCAGTTGAGCGTTTATTTTAAAAATCAGTGCCATGATATGGCCATGTGTCTTTCTACTGTTCTCTGCAATTTGTGTAGGCCTGGGGATTGGTCATTGGTTTGTATTAATTCCATGAAGTGGCCATGGACATGGTTTATATGGAAAATACTCTGCTGTCTAACATTGCTTCATAATTTTTGAGTGTCAGAAAGAGAGAAAATAAAAGGTAACGAGTTGAATTTGCTCAAGTGCTTGTTGATAGGTGTGGCAGATTGAGCTTTGGCACCTGACAGGAGCAGCAGTGGAATGGTCTCAGATTCCATCCCCCACACCTAGCAGTCTGCTGTTCACACCAGCACAGGGAAGGTCAGTGGGACCTCATTAGAATTTCTGGATCTCAGCGAAAGCCCTTTATAGCTCATCTCTCCATCACTTATCATTCCTTCTAAAACTGCACTGCTTGTATTTTTCCCTGATTTCCCCATATACGGGTGTCTGCCACCATTTCTGGCACTGGCAGAGATGTTAGACATGGAGGGGGAAAAAAGCCCAACCCATAGAATTTGCTTACTTCAAAGTTCACATCTCCTTTTTGGTGGTAAATTGATAGGACAAAACAGAATTTAATTTTTTACTGTTCATAGCTTTTCTTGGGCCAATAATATATAGATAGAGAAGTAGTCATCAATGTCTGTGAAGTCTTGAGTAAGAGTGAAAAATTGGATAAATCATTTTGTGTAGGGAATGGTTTGGTACAAAATAGCCAAGCAAAGGAGTTTGATGATGAATGATCAGAAGGAGATTGAGACATTTTTCCCCAGGGCAGGAAAAGGGAATGGATGAATGCAGGAAATGATCTGGAGGATTAACTACAGTTTGAAGAAAGGGAGGAGAGGGAAAATAACTGACAATAGTTTGCAGCAATGATTTGTATCACAAGAATAATGTTTCCAACCAATGTCTCCCACCCTGAAGTTTCCAGGGTATAGTAACTATGGATGAATACAGGGAAGTAGAAAATAATCAGAAAATTACCTGGAATTGATACAAACAATCAATTTTTACAGGCAAGTAAATGCACTAGTTTTGTTGGGGGAAGGATCAGAAAGGAAGGAAGGATCAGGGGGAAGGAAAACTAATAAAATCTAATTCTGTGTGATTCGTGCAGACCGGTTATATTAATGACAGAGGGGAGTGTTGTCTGCTTTGGAGTTTTGACAGCAGGAAGTATGTTACTTTCTCAGCTAGGCATTCCCAGGAGTTACTACAGTATCTCATAGTCTGGTTTAGGAAACAACATAAGATTTAGTGGCATCACGTCCAGCATAACACTTCCAGATCCAGAAAATTGTACTGGCTAAATCTTCTGTATTCATATGGGATGTAATTCAAGGACATACGGGTCTAGTGTTGCCAGTAGCAGCACAGCAAAAGGACTTGTCTAAGCTCTGTAAGATGTCTGCTTCACCTGCACCATATTTGTAAGAAACAGCAAGTGCCTATCTGACATTTGCTGTTTGCAGTCCAAGGACTGCTGTCTCATTAATTCCACCTGGGACTTCGCTGTCCATGACAGTTTTGAGCTACTGTAAACAATAAGCTGAAAAATTTGCTCATTGTATTTTACTGTCAGAAATCTTCCTTCTGTAGCCATCCCTGGTTTTGTCCATGGAGTTGGTGTGGCAGAGGTTGTGTTGGCCCTCGTATCTAGTGCAGTTTTCAGGAGAGATCATTATTTTGTAATAAGCACATCTAAATTGAAAGGTATTAAATTTTGCAAGCTCTGTCACTGCCAACTGTTCCAAATCCTGGTGCTGATTCACATTATCCATTTTATTTAAAGCCCATAAGTCATGATTTCTTGTCAGTATCTTGATGCCCTATTGCTAAGTTGTTGCATCTTTCTTTCTAAAAGTGACTAGTGCTGAAAAAAATTAATTTATTTTTGAGAGTAATAATAAAACTCATCATTTATGAACAGCTTATCCACAATATTTTAATTGATAGCTTATATAATATGTAGAAGAGACTGGCTTTGCTTGCCTTGAAAACTAGTATTGAATTTATTGAACACCATGGATAAGCATTAGTTAAAATGACAAGAATAAATTAATGGTTTTCTCCATGATTTTCCAGGCAGGAGTGATGCTGCCACAGCAGCACAGTTACTTACTCTCTTCTCAGCATTTGTCATAAAGTGCAGAGCTTCTCTGAGAGTAATTTTGTGTTGTAATAGTTGGCAACAGATTTAAGTTGTTTTAGTCCATGTATGGGGACGAATTGTTCAAGTGGCTGGGTGGAGTGTGCTGCCAAGGATTCAGGAAATAATAATATCTGGAATTCCTGTTTCCCAGCTTCTTTTACAAGACTTAAATATTGTGGGTGCCTTTAGAGAGGTCTGTGCAGCACAGACAAGACAGCATGACATAAGACATCAGGCCACAGGAAAAAAATCTTTATAAGAAAGTTCTTTGTAAAATCCCCACTCTGTGAGGGGCTTTCATTTGCCTAAAGGCTTTTTTGTTCTAATACACTTTTCTGCTTAAGGGTGTAAAGAGGGTCAGACTGGAAATGTGACCATATAGATTGCTAACAGCTCTCTACTGTCCTGTGGCATGGACCTGCTTGCCCAGACACTTTTTTTAGAAGGTAGTGAGGTTTTTGTGGTGGTTCAGAGCAAAATTCTGCAAATTTCTTCTCTGTGAGAGAAAATCCCCGCTGGATATAGACTACTGAAAAAGTGTCTGAGTGCCTAAACTGGGACTATGGATACTCAGCTCCTGACATCCTGCTGCATGTGTAAATTCAGGTGCTTCTAATGCTTCTCAAACACATTAATCTACACCTGATAGAAAATAGCTACCCTGAGAGGGCATGAAATAGCACCTTGTAAACTACTGTCCATTTTCTACATGAGTTGTAGTGATAATTTTTGTTAATAACTCTGTAGCTAATTATTTGAAGCAAAATGGGGTAAACTGTTGGCTACCTTTTCCATTTGGTGTCACATAGCCTGATGAAAGCCCCTTTCTGAGGTGCAGCAGTGTTGTCAAGAGCTACATCCAAAGAAATAACAGGTCTGCTAGCAGAAAAAGATACATACAGACACCCCTGGGGACTCAGGTAGTTCTCAGGAACCATTACCTTGCCTGGTTACCCAGGCTCTTGGTTTTCAACACATGCCAGGGTGTAATAAGCTGAAATTAATATGAGGATGGTATTAAAAATGAGGCAGAAAGTTGCCCTCCCCAGTAGAAGCACTGAAGGCTGTGGATGTTGTTAGGTATGTGCATCTCTGAAGGCTATGAAAATATGGAACAATTTTTTGTATATATAACAGGTCTTTCTACTTTGCACCTATAACCTCTTCAGGGTTTTCTGGCTCTGGAGGACTCATTACACATCATCTAAATGCTGCTACAAGAATTGTGTCTGAGTTTTCTTTGGGCCATGAGTCTTCTCATGTCTCCTTCCCCATCTGCTGCAACTCAGCCTCACTGCAGCCTGCTCTGTTTTCCAAAGGGACCCCATATGGGGTCTTTATGAGGCAGCCCTTTCCCTGGACATTTTCAGCTTGTGGCACTCACAGGTGGCATTTCCTTCCTTGTTTGCTTTCAGCAGGCCTGACAGTCACTCTGCATAGCCTTGTCCCTAATGACCATAATATCAGAGTGAAACCTTTCACTTCTAATTGTTTATAGACACAAAGCTAAAGGGCTGAAGTGGATTTTTGACCCTGTCTGTGTAAAGCAATCTGTAGAATGCTGTGATGATTTTGAAAAAGTAAGTCATCTCCGTGGGTATCTTTAATGTAGAGAGCACATTTAAGAAGTTTTTCAGGTGCCCGTTTATTACTTTATCACTGTTCCTCACAGTAGCTGACTGTAATGGTCTGAGCATATAAAACACCCTCGGGAGCTCCTGTGATTAAATTGAATTTCTGATAATGATTTGCACTGGGAACTTAAGAGAATCATTTAAAGCCCACCTGTGAACCTTTCCTTCCGTATCAGAGCAGCTATTCCACAGAATTAGTACTGAAACAATGTGATGATTCTAGGGGCATAAAATGCTTCCAGCCTGGACCTTGAGCTGTCTGCACTTGCTTCCATAAAAAGAAATGTGATATTTACCTGTCTCACAAATGATTGTGAAGATCAGGTGTTTTATGTTTAAGACCTGTTCAAACATAATTTTTCATGGAGGAAGAGAAATTCATTACAATTGCTCTGCTTTTTGAAGCCTAAAGTCAGTGTGTACCTTCTCTGTCATTTCTGGGGTTCAGGGAGGCTTGCACTTTGCAGTTTATTCTTTGGCCAGTTTATCTGTTGCAGTGTGTACTTAGAATTAAGCACGAAGAATTTCAAGTTCACCAGCCAAATACATGCAAATACAAAGGCAATGGGATGAAGCTTCCATTTTTGTGTTTTTTCTGGCCTGATGCCCTGCTAATTGTGAGAAACAGAGAATGGCATGCTGAAGACAGGTCACTGCATGCAGCAGAATCCACTTTCTGCCTGGAGGAACAGCCACATGCAATGAAGTCTGTTTTGTATTCTGGGCTTTTTTTCCTGGCATAACTTATGCATCTGATACTGAAAATCTGATCCAGAACATTTTACAAACAAATGCTAGAGGCTGCATATATGCTAAAATAGCACTTTATATTTTGTTTACATCTTTTGCAGAAGATTGGTATAATATAAATTACTGGTTGAGAGAGCCTATTTCTGTATTTGCTTTAGGCACATGCTCATTTTAGCTTCCTAGCTCTGGAGTCCTAAAAAAAAAAAAAAAAAAAAAAAGCCAAAAAATAAGGAGCCCTAGGAAGGTTTGAGCAGGGAAAAAAACCATATTTTATTGTTGCCTTTAGCCCAAGCAGGCAGAGTTTACAAGCTCTCACCCTCAGGAGACAGGCTATCTGTACACTGATTTTGCTGGCTGAATTTGTGGCTCAACCTGAAAAAGTTCAAACATCTAGCAGTTCCTGAAGGTGACATATATTCACATTGACAGCCCCGCATCTTCTTCACAGGGTTCTTTCTTGCTCAGCCCTGTTGATGTTGAGCACTGGGCAGGTGTGTGTTGTGATGAATGTGTTTGCCTCACTGAAGCAGGGGATAAGCTGGAACATCCCAGTTGCTGTGTGTGTGTCAGCTCAGCACAGAGCACTGTACTAGTGAACACTGAGTACTAGCTTGTCTTGAGAAATGGCACTTCATCCTGAGCCTCAGCTCTGACCTGTATCTTGAAACAGCCCTGCACTCAGGTGGATTCTGCTGTTTCTTTAGTTGCTCTGTTCCAGTGATTAACTGAAGGTTCAGAGATAATTTGCTCTAGTTTCTTACATTTATGGTGTTGCAAGTTCAGGGGATGAGCTGTTGTTTCCCCAGGCCAGGTGCACAGAGCATTTGATAGTCACTGCCTGCTCAGCCATGTCTCAGTGTGTTCTTCAGCCATCTTTTCACAGTCTGAACACACACACATATTTATTTCTCCAAGCCTTTCAGAAAGCAATTTTCTAAACATTTCCTTTGTGGTCTTCTCTGGACTTTCACCAGTTTGCCTTTTTCATTCTCTGTGTGAGACCTCATTTTTTTTGAACCAGTGATAGCAATGGACCAGTTCCTCTGGCCATTACGAATGACACTCCTTTTAGTGCATTCCTAGAATAATGTTCTTCATCCTTTGTGGCAAATTTTGCATCACACTGTTAAGTCACTTATCCTGTGAGGCATGTCAAATTCCTCAAATCCCATTTTCATAGGCTGCCACTAACCATTTGTGCTTGTGACTTGTGTGTTGTAGGTGAAGTGCTTCTTGCTTGTCTTGGATCTCAGACTGCTCTCCATCTCAGCAAGACTTGTTTTCTGATTTCATACTCAAAATATATTGCTCTTCTTCTCTGTTTTTTTCACTGGCCAGTTTTGTATGTGTGCTCATTCCATCATTAATGGTATCAACAGTCAAGCATCAGAGCCCAGAACAGAGCCATTGATGCCTGTGTTGATGTACTTTCTAGTTTTGCCAGGAAATCACTCGTAATTGTCCCTGGGAGCATGTTTTCAGACGGACCTGCATCTGTTCTGTTGTGGCTTCATGTTAACCTACATTTCTGTGGTTTGCTCCGGAGCATGTCATGTGGAATATGTCAGGAACGGGAGTGAAGCCAAGTTTGATCCCATTCAATGCTTTCTCTCTAGTCTGCTTGAGGAAATGAGGTTGGTTTGACAGCATTTCTCTTCAGCAGCTCTGTGCTGGCCATACTCAGGCATTTTTTCATCTTCTAAATGTTTGCTGGGGGATGGTTAAATGTATTTTCTAGCTTAGAACCTTTCTAATTTAATGTATCACTCTGTAATTTCCTAAATCCTCATTCTTTTAAGTTTTCCCTTACTTATTTCCTACTTATCCTTTGGGATTTCTTCCATCAACTGTGAATTTTTCAGGAGAGTGGTCAGTTTTCCTCTGGACTCTCTGGAGTGATTTCAAAAGGCTTCAGTGTCAATTTTTTTACCTACATGTGTCCAAATGCTCTCTTTCTCAGTTTTTACTTCTGTTTTCTTTGTTGAAGTTGATGATGTTTAAGGGTTTGCCTCACAATGGAACATTTTTGTGAACGGTGAAGCAAAAAGGCATTGAATGCATCAGTTGTCTCCATTTCTCCATTTATAAGTAAAGGACCTTTCCTTTCCTTTCCTTTCCTTTCCTTTCCTTTCCTTTCCTTTCCTTTCCTTTCCTTTCCTTTCCTTTCCTTTCCTTTCCTTTCCTTTCCTTTCCTTTCCTTTCCTTTCCTTTCCTTTCCTTTCCTTTCCTTTCCTTTCCTTTCCTTTCCTTTCCTTTCCTTTCCTTTCCTTTCCTTTCCTTCCCTTCCCTTCCCTTCCCTTCCCTTCCCTTCCAACTTCCCTTCCCTTCCCTTCCCTTCCCTTCCCTTCCCTTCCCTTCCCTGAAACTTCCCTGAAACTTCCCTGAAACTTCCCTGAAACTTCCCTTCCCTTCCCTTCCCTGAAACTTCCCTTCCCTTCCCTTCCCTTCCCTTCCCTGAAACTTCCCTGAAACTTCCCTGAAACTTCCCTGAAACTTCCCTGAAACTTCCCTGAAACTTCCCTTCCCTGAAACTTCCCTTCCCTGAAACTTCCCTTCCCTGAAACTTCCCTGAAACTTCCCTGAAACTTCCCTTCCCTGAAACTTCCCTTCCCTGAAACTTCCCTGAAACTTCCCTGAAACTTCCCTTCCCTTCCCTGAAACTTCCCTGAAACTTCCCTGAAACTTCCCTTCCCTTCCCTGAAACTTCCCTGAAACTTCCCTGAAACTTCCCTGAAACTTCCCTGAAACTTCCCTTCCCTTCCCTGAAACTTCCCTGAAACTTCCCTGAAACTTCCCTTCCCTGAAACTTCCCTGAAACTTCCCTGAAACTTCCTTCCTGAAACTTCCCTGAAACTTCCCTTCCCCTCTTCCCTTCTGTTTCTCTCCCATCTCCTCTTTGTTTTTCTCCGTGCAAAGGGAAACATTTGGCCCTATTGTTAGGGCCAAATGTTGAGGTGGTGTTAGAAAAGTCCTTAGAAAGCAGTAACAGAAGTGCAAATGGCAAGAGCTATATATACTGTGGACATCACAGAACGTCTGTTCCTTGAAATTCGAGCCATGAGGCTGTGTGGGTGGTCAGAGATGAAAGCAGGATCTGATAGCAGAGAGAGGATAAAAGATAAGTGTAAGTGGCAGTAGAGTCTTTACCTATATTTAAAGTGGAAAATGTGTGTTCCTAAGTGTCAAGTGTAGGAGAGGGCACATCCAAAAAGGAGTGAACTGCTGGAGCTGCATCAGCCTTTGTGGCACTCTTTTCTCAAAATCTGGCAATATCTTGGGGTTTTATACCTCAAATCCATTTGGCTTAGCATTTGTTATTTGGGGAAAAAAACAACAGAATCTTACAATGGAACTGTCTTGATGGCAGGAACTAACTTATGGACTGGTCAAAATGCATAAATAAAAGGATATAATTATGTTAAGTAATGATGGTGTCAGTTCTGTTTTTAATTTGAAGACAGAAAGAAGCACTGTGAATGTGTAATTAACTTATTCAAATTGCCTGTGATGCTATGACCAATCGTAATTAATTTTATTTTTAAATTGCATCCATGCACTTCAGTGCATTGAATAACATCTTAATCAAAAATAAAATTTTCAAAATGTTGTTTTCAATGGCGAAGGCTACAAAAGGAATACTGTAAATCTTGTCCTTTTGGGTCCATATAAACATTACAGGAAAAGTTTTATACCCTGGCTACATTCTCTGTGTTTTACAGGTTTTTCTACTAGTGACTATTTTTTCTTTTTTGTTTTTAACTTTTTAGTTCTAACAGATGTGTACATCAAACGTTTATAGGGGAAAATATTTTCACTAAAAATTAGGTCTTGGGAAGTAGAAAGAATTTTTATTATGTTGCTTTATGCACAAAGCATTTGTTTTCAAAACACTGTGGGCATATAAACATTTAAGAAGTAATGCTGTATATTCACAACATGATGTGTCTATCACTTCTTTCTGTCACAATTTCTCCCCAAGTGATGCTTGTAATTGTAGAGTTCCTAATAGTTTACCCAGCTTTCCACTTCTGATGGCATCCTGGAGCAGTGATTTAATGTTCTGCCGGGACTAATTTCAGTGTTTGAATTCTTGAATGCTGGAACATTACTCTTGGTTTATTTGTGCTGCAGTTGTTTCATATTCCCTTATTATTTCTTCCTTCCATCTATGGGATAATAGAGTATAATTCTCCTGAGAATTAGAATGGGAAAAAACCCGCCACTTTCTTGTCAGAGATGCACAGATTAGAAGGCTGGAGAAGAGGATGGTGATGAACTCATAGGCCTTCTGGAAGAGGCAAGATATGGAAGTATTCTGAATTGAATGTCCTAATTTCTGAATGCATCTTAGAAAATCCATCACTAGTAAGGTCACTGAAGTTCTAGTTACCTAGCTGTTAACTTTGGCCCCTTATTTCTAGCCTGAATTTAGTGAACTTCTTTTTTTTTACCATTTTCTTTATTCTACAAGGTTAAAGACTCTATAATGTTGTATTAGGAGCTCATGCTTTGCTGATGATAGAGTTGGATCAGAGTGATTCAGATTGGCAAGGAGCTCTGGAGACACATTGTCCAATTTCCTTGCTCAAAGCTCTGCTATGGGCTGTGTCCAGTTGGGTTTTGAATTTCTCCAAGGTTCAAGATCCCACATTATAAATAATTTATCCAATTACACAGGGTACTATAGTGAGTATAGCTTCACTGAAATGGAGGTCACCAGTCTTGTGACTAGTCCTCCATCCTCCAAGTCATGGAGGACAACCAGATGTGTCAGGCAAGATTTGACCTTGGCACGTCCCTGATGGTTTTTCCTGTCCCCTCCTTATCCTTTATGGGCATGGAGGTGGCTTTGAGAGTATTTACTCCATAATTTCCCCAGGAAATGAGGTGAGGTTGACTGGCCTGTTGTTTCTTGTAACCTTCTCTTCTCCTTTCTTGGACAAGGGCACAGTTGTCAGAAGTTTTTGAAGATGCAGTAGTATCAAGTGGCTACCCAGCACCCTTAGTCATAGTGAGCAGCATGTCCTTTTCACTTGCTGCTTTCTAGGATGAAGTCCTCACTCCTCAAAATATGATCTTTTTCTTTGTTTCTGGATTTATGTTCAGTAGCAGTTGGGTAGGTGTTAGGTCCTTTCTGGCCTCTGCTTGGAAAATATCCAATTCATTTTTAAAACCTGTCAATTAGTTGAACTTTCATATATTTAATGTATTGCATTACATTTGTAGTTTTCCTATTTCTTAAACAAAATATTACATGGCACTGAATTGCATACCTCAGGGAAATTTATCATCTCAGCACCTTTAACTTTATTAACTTTATTGTGTGTAATGTCATTGCCACAGATCCTGAGTTAGATTGACAAGACCATAAACACTTTTAATTTACATAATCCTTCTTTATTTGCTTAAAAAGCAGTTGTGTTTCTTGTTCCATGACATTGCCCAGGACTGATTTCAGGTGACAGATATCTACCTACTTACCTTTTGCTATATTAGCATATTTGCTTTTTTCCACTCCTCTTGAATTTTCATAGTATTCAGAGTTATTCAAAATTGATGTTGATGGTAAAAATTGCTCCTTGAAAACTAATCTTTGAAGGTGTTGCCCTGAAGCTTATGCAGGCCTGCTGCTTTAAAAAGATCTAACTTTAGAAGCTTCATTTTAACATCACCCTTGGTTACTTTTTGAATGAAAGATAAATGTTATCATCATTAAGTGGTATGACTGTATCTACTGCTTTATTTTCCAGATGCAGGAGAGAGATTTATTGACTGCTTCTGCCTTTCACAGCATTATTAACAACTAATCATTTTTGTTCGCTAATCAACAAGAAAAATTGCTGTGACTGGTTTTGTTCCTAACACAGTTATAAAAAACCACCCTTCTATTACTCATGTCTCCACTGATTGCCAATTTCTTCTGTCTCCTCTTACTTTCCCTTTAATTCCTACTTGCAGTGCATCACCACCTCTGTTAAGTGCTTTCCTGATACATCATGTAGCAGAAGTACTGACATTTCTTCCCATGCTTATCTCCACACATTTACATCGCAGGGTGATGCATATCCATAGACCCAATCTTTATTTCTCCTCATGCCTTTAATGGCCATCTCTTTGTTCAGTGTTGAAGCCATTCTGAGTACATGTGCCTGGTTATTCATGGGGGCTGTTTTCCCTCTTTCCTGTGCCAATTTATTTTCCTGTATGTAGATAGCCATCTCTCTGGATCATGAGTTATGAGGCAGCTGGTTCTGTATTAAACAGTTTTCAATTATCTGATGTAGTTCTTGTTCAATCTCCCTATTTTTTTGTTTCTTGGTACATAAACAATTTTGGGTTTGGTGAAATCTCTTTTCTTAAGAAGCCTCAGACTATTACAGATTATTTTCTTTGTACAATGAAAATAACCATGTCTAGATCATTTTCATGAAGGCACTCAAGATTTTTAAGTGTCATCAATCTATTTTCATTCATTCTGTTCATATCTAATGCTGAATTTATCTTTGTATAGACTTTCAGAATTGTTCAAATTTTTGAAATTCTGAGGAAATTCTTCCTAAAATTTATGGCTGCATTGAAAAAATTATCACTAACCCACTGTGTAATATTAATTGTGAAATTAAATTTACTTGGTACTCGCCATTGCACCATCTCTGGTTAGCTAAGCAGAGTTTATGTCATTTCATCAGCCAAGATAGCCTGTAAGTATTTTTCAGGGAAGCAAGAAATTTGAAAGATGGATAGAATTCTTTTCTTTATTTTTTCTTTGTAGTCTAAATCAAAAGGTATAGAAACACATGCTTTTGAGTAGTTAATAAGCAAAAAAACCAAAAAAAACATAAAGCTCCAGGCTCCATCCTCTGATATGCTAATTCTGGAAATAAAAAAGAGCAATGAAACTCTCTGTAAATGGAAATTGCTGAACGTGTGACAACAATACCCTTGCCAGAATGCTGAGAACCGTATCTTATCTCAGCAAATCCTTCCAGCCTTAACTGTCATATTAGCCAGTTTTATTCTTCATTGCTTGTCTTTGATCATCTGCTGCATGTTCCCATGGGAGAAAGTTATGCCCATTTGCCTGTGAGCAGCTCACAATGTTTAATGAGTATCTGCACGTTCTATCGAGGTTTTGAAAGCACTTCTGCTTGGATAAATTGAGCAATCCTTTCATTAGCTTTATGTATGCAGACTTGCTGTTTCTCTCAAAGACAATGAGGCATTTCAGTATTTTTTTCATCTGGGTGGACTTGCACTTGCTCTTTTTATTCTTTTTTTAAAGAAGGATATATTTACCAGTGTTTTCATTTCAGCTGGATGTGAATTCTGAGTTTATTCTGGTTTCTGCATTATGGTGTAATGCTACCTCTGTCAAGTCCCTTTCCAAAGACGCAGTAAAAGATTACATTTGTAAACACTGGGCTGTAACATGTTAAAATATATCTTATTGATTGTGACATCTGACAAGTTGTATATCAAGTATATCCCAAAAGACACTTCTGGGTCTTTTGTGCCAGTAGTATTTCTTGGCACTGTCTGCCTTAAAATGGTTCTTGATCAATCCCTACAAGCAGGTGCTTAGAAAATGCTCAATTAATCCAAGTCCTTCATATTTTTTTTAATATACATTAAATGTCCTCATTTCTATCTGTTCCTAAAGTCAACGGTGTCAATAGTATATAGGTGCAAAATTGACCCAAAGAACTGCAGTCTAAGCATGCACTGGGTAAATCCCTTGTCCACTGCATTTTATGTTGGCTATTAATTTACTTTCTTTTTTATCCTCAGTTTAATTTTAAGTTCTTCAGTACTTACAAGATGTTCCACATGTAATTAAAGATGTCTATTTGTGACAGCATTGGTAATTCCTCAAAAAATACTTTGTTATCATGGAAAGTTATAACTTCAAGTATCCTTAACATTGAGGACCTTGACTTAGCTCTGGTATCTCTGTAATAATTTAGGAAGAAAGGGGAGAAATCTGACCACTGAGAAATGTTTCTCAAGGCTGTAAAAAAAGTTACACAATGGAGTACTGTGGGCCCCATTAGCTAGCCGATTCCTGGGAATAGTGGAGATCTTTTTGTGCCCAAATTTAGATTGTGAAATGCAGCTGTGGTGCAAGCACCACTTAGAAATCAGGCTAGCCAGAAATGGGAGCCCTTTGAAAAATTAACTATTTCTTTTTATTTCCTTTGTCAGGGAAGTTTAATTTCAGGCATAGATTTAAGTTACTTTTTGTTATTATTGAGAGTTTTGAAAACAAATAACCTTTGCAAGATGAATTTTGTTGTTCTTCAGAAGAGTTTTGGAACAAGCCTATGGACTGTTTGAGGTTTTCATGTAAAATGAAAACATGAAAGGTTCTTTCTCATGTTGGCAGACTGGTGGGGACAGAGACCTCCTCTTTGCTCTGCCAGCCTCGATTGTGGTGGAACCTCAATTGCATGTCCAGAGTGCAGAGAGCTTCTGTTTAAAAGAATATTCCTCACCTTTAGTGAATAATTAAGGGTAGAAATGCTGGTTTTACAGCAGATATGCTGGAGTTAGTATTTTCTCCCTGTGTACTTTTAGCTTTGTGAATCAGCACGACACTGCTTCTTTCTTAATGATTGTGGAAGGCAAATAGGAAAGTGTACCATGACTTTAATTATTTGAGGGCATGGGCCAAAACCAGCACAAGATTTTTTTAATTACTCTGGTGGACTTGGAAGCTTGTTGTGCATGTCTGCCAGAGAAGGATGTTCTTTAGGCATGGCAGCTGCTGCCTGGGGTTTCATAGCTCAATCTGTGCCTGGATAGCTAAGCAAAGCTTCAGAAACCAAAAACACATATGGCAGAAGATTTCCCAGCATGGAGGGGCTGACAGGCTGCCTCCCCTCTTTTGCTCCCTTCTCAAAGGAAAAAGAAAGAGAAAGTCTTAAGTAAGCAGGAGGAAAATGAAGTAAAGTTCTAGAAAATCAGTGAGCATATTTTTTGGTTTCTAAAATTAAAAGTTTGGAACAATAAAAACTCAAGGCTTAAGAAGCAGTGATAGCTAAGGAGGAATTATTTAACCCATGTAATAGATACCTGAGTTTTGAATTGAAGACATTTTTCCTCTGAGAGTTGGAGTGATAAGGGAGCTCTGTTGGTCTGCAGGAGGTGTCTGAGAAAGGGAGGGAAGTCTGGACAGCAGCACTGGAGCAAGGTGCTGGACTGGGACTGGCAGATGGGCATCACTGCACAAATGTGAGAAACTAATAATGAGAAGAAAGTAATTTACTGGTTTTGCAACTCAGCTGTAGATTGTAAATATGTCTGGTGGGCAAAGGAGGCGTGTGCATGGACCACCAATATTAAGTCAGAATTCACTGACACTTTGTCAGAGCCTGCCCTGTTTAACCCACAGGGAAATCTGACAGCCAGAACTTCACTGGACTGTGATTGAAGTGCTGCAGTGCTGTGAATCTACTGATGTATTTCTGCACCGTTCAACTCATTTCAGTGCTGGACCCCTTGTGTTTTTCTCAGATTTTATTAACTTGTGTAGGTGAATTTATCATCATCTAGCCAGTTGCCTGTTGGAATCTGCCCAAAGCATATTAAGTATAGATGGTGTTGGCAACAGAAAAACTAATCAAACAAAACTCTTCCACTCAAACTCAAAACTTTATTACTTCTCGTCATCCAGAAAGGAAAAGAAGTTAGTTCAGTAATTGGAGGACAGAGCTTATAATTCAGAAAACCCACTTGTCAAATCTTCAATAATAGATTCAAAATCCTAGTTTTAGTGTATAGTCATTGGCTCTCCTTCAATTCTGTAATACAGCTTAGCCCCTTTCTCATGAAAAAGATCCTTTACTAAATATACTCCCAGTAATATAGAAACTGTTGTATGGGGTACAGCTGGAAATGTTTTTCCCTTCAAACTGCTTGGTTACTGTATGTGACAGCCCCTCCAGTTTTATTCCACAGTAGATCAGATACATCAAATCACTTCCAGGATAAAAGTTGTTTGAATGTGTTCCTGATCTTTGAAAAGGCACATTCCAGATGTTTGTTAACTCCTTGACCACCAGCAAAAGAATGATATAAATACTGATGTAGCACAGTGCTTTTTAATGAAATAGAAGCGGTCTTCATCTATTAGCACAGCAAGGGTTAACCAAACCTGTTTCTTACCACATGTGCTCCAAGTTCCTTTATCAAATTGGCACAACTTAAGCTTTATAAAACGTCAATATGCTGCTCAACAAGCTTTATTTATAACTATCTCATCCTAATATTGCTCTTTAATTGTAATTAGTAGAAATATAAAATTATGTGGTGCTAGTCACTTTCAAATTGACTTAAAGAATGATAAATAATTTTCAAAAATCTATAAACAGATCTTCTAATAAGGCATGCTTAGCAGAGACTTTTACTGATGACATTTCTGGCTGTTGCCTCAACAATTCTGCAATTAATTATTTTTAAAAAAGGGAAAATTATTTTTAAATTCCAAATAAATGCAATGGCATAAATAAAACCTGGTGCTAGTGGCATTGGGTGCAAAGCTTTCCTGCCTGGATTTCCTTCCTGCTGAAGATCCGTGCTAGCAAGAGAGGAACTGTTGGTTTCAGTTGCCCTTAATTGGGTTGGTCTGCACAAGATGGTTGTGTGCAGTAATTCAGGGTGGGATTTAACACAGAACATTGCCTACTCTGCTTTAACTGTCATGTGAACATACTTGATGCACACGGAGAGTAAAACCAGGTGATGTGGAGTGCTGCATTTTCTAAATTCACTCGGGGAACTTCAGTTTGCCCCCGTTAGCCTAAAAATGCAGGGGGGTTTCAGTTCCTGGAGGTCTCTGATGCTCACTGCATTTTGGGGCAAGTCTGATGGAATCCATGTAAAGGATGATATACAGGGATGGTACAAAACATAGCTGGAGAGTGGATTTACTGGAATTAGGCTTCATTTCGTGCATTTGCATGGAGATTCTCAAGACTGTCCAAAGAGCAGTCAGCCAGCAGGTGGCAGGCAGACAGCTAGGGATTGCATCAGCACCTTCTTAATGACTTCTTCATAAAGGTTGTAACTTCCAGAAACCATTTTTCTATGGGGACATCATCCCAGAAACAAATAAACATGGAAAAGGTATCCAAAAAGAGAACGTCTGGACAAAAAACCTTAATCTCCTGGGCTGGGAAGAGGGAAAGGAGCTTAATACTTTTTCAGATATGCAGGATCACTAGCTAACTGTACTAAACATAATGAAACCAGCCTGAGCAGGTGCCTTAACAACTGCACAACATACAGGTAGCTAATGGTGAAATCATTGTACGGTGGGTAAAATTCAACTGAAGAGAGTTGATCAACTCTACAGATCATTGTTTAGGTTCTCACTACACACATTTCACTACAGCCCATTGTCCCCAAGGACATCTTGCTATCATACCTTGGCAGGAGAACCATGTGTTAATATTGTAGTGATATTCCAACCAGTGCACAATACCTTGATACATCTCTTTTTTTCACAATTGTGTCATCCCCATTAAACTACTGAAGGAGTCCCTGGGAATGGTTTTAGGGATCTAAGACAAACATCTCAATATTAAGGAAATGGTCCAAGTCCTTACCTCTGTACACTGCCAGAATAACTGTTCTAACAGCTCATAAAGACACTTGTAATTTCTTCCTCATGGAAGTCAGTCTTTATTCCCTTCTGTTGCTTCTAAATGATAAAATAAGCTGAGAACAGCAAAAGATTTAATTGGGTTACTAATTAAATGTCAGGCATGGGCTGCCTGTTAAAATCAAAGGTTAACTGGCAGTAAGAGCATTTATGACAGAGCAAATCCAATGTCTAGAGATATGCAAACTAATAAGATAAACTTCTCTGGAATATGTTGTTTCCATCCATAAAATGCATTTGTAGACTTCTTATCACTTTTTTTTTAGTTCATGTTAATGACAAATGCAGGGGATCACATATTTCCTTTCTCAGTAAGTGTGCTTTTTAAAATCAGCATATTAAAAGATAGAGTAATTGCTATGCTGATATTGCAGCTGGTTCAGGAGATTATTGTTGTTCAGATTCTGCAGAGGAGATAGATTTTGTGTTTTAAAAAGAGATGTTAAAGTATAATACTGAATTAAAGCCCAAACCTTTTTTGCATTGGACTCAAGTGAGCCTATTTGTAGTGGTACTTAGGAATTTGTGGTTCATGTGATTGAAGAACCTGACACTCTCTAATATATTACAGCTCTCTTTTTGGCATAGACTAATCCTCATTTTATCGATGGGGAATAGAGTACAAAGAGATCAAGGTATGTTGACACTCCCAGTGGGAGTTCAGTCTAGATAAAAGCTTTAGAGGAGTTATTTAGCTCTGGAAGTGTATGGAGGCTCTGCTTAGATTTCCCTACCCTGGTTTTTGTCAAGGTAAATCAACTTTCATGCCAATGTAGCATGCACATTTCTGAAGTTTGAAAATCTCACATTCTCTCATACAGAAGAAAAAAGATCTTTTTCTTTCCAGAAAGAATCTGTTTACATTGTTTTACTTGCATTAGTGCTGATAGAATTATTGAAAATTCTAAACTATCCTAATACATATTGAATACATATTTATAGGTGTGTATATATATATATATATGTGTATATATATATATATATGTATGTATATATATGTGTGTGTGTGTTTGTGTATATGTAAAACTAAGTTTCCTAAAACACGTGTTGAATGGCAGGTGAGCTTTTGATATTTTTTTAATAACATTTTTAAGAAGTTTTGAGCCACAGGATGCTGGAGAAGAATATATAAACCTCCGCCTAATAAAAGTGTATCGCAACATGATACTGGAATTTGACTTCACTGAATATATTTTTAAAACCAGAAGAAATCCACCGTAAAACTCTTATTGTGCCGAATGCCTCATCACCATCATGACAACAGGCAACAAATCCTTGAAGTCCTTGTATTAGCTGAGTAGTGTATTAGTATTAATTGGGTGAGACAGATCAAGTAATGCCAGAAAACATTCAAAGATGACATTCTTGTAGCCTCGAGATAAGTTTATTGTAGGCTGAAAGCTTTTTGCCTTTATTCTGTCAGAGTTGTGGCTAGTTCGTCAGTTTATCTATTGCTGATATAAAATGGAGATCAGATGGTCTGTTTGGCAAAGGCAGGTGATCTGCTTTGGTCAGGATCCCCAGAGATCACAATCAAGCCTGTTTTTCTACTTAAACAGAAAGTCAGCTGTCCTGAGGAGTTTCTCCCTTGTTTCTCACTTTTGGGGCTGTTAGTCTACCCTTTCCTTCTCCTGTCAAAAAGTCAGCTTGGTGATTGAGAATAAAACCTTAATGTTTCATACCAAACCATCTTTTTCCAGTCTTTTCACTTCTTTGAAAACTCATTTTGAGCAGCAAAGAGCACATTGTGTTTTTCCATGTGCAAAGCTGCCAGCCATCCTCTTCAGTCAAGAAGTTTTCCTCCTTCTGAGCTGTGAAATCAGCAAAGGAATAAACTCCCCAACCCCTTGCAAAGCAAAACACAGATTCACAAAGGCATCTTCAGTATTTGTGCCTACTCCGAAATAGATGTGGTTTAATAGTGAAGTGCTAGCTCACTGAAACTGAACTACTCAGACTGCTGCTGGGGAGTAAAGCACACATTTGAGGGCTTTCTTGGGTTAGTCCTTCATCGTGTTCAGTTTGCATCTCAGAAACTGTCTGACTAGCAAGAAGTTGTCCAATGTGGGCTCCAAACTTGCCAAGCTCTCAAACATGTTTGCTGCAAAAGGAGAGAGGATGGAATGATGGCTCTTTATAAGAGAAAATTGATTCTAGCATGTGTATTAGATGTGTGGTCATTGCATTGGTCTGGTTGGATGGATAAAATCAGCTGCCCCTGCACCAGAAGTGCTTACTTGCAACCCTTCTCCAAAAGGAGTAATTTTATCCAACTTTGTTTTTGTCTTTGTCCCAAAAATAATGGAAAATGGGACAAGTCTTAATTGAGGTGATGGAGACATTTTCTCAGATAGAATCATGGAATGGTTGGGGTTGGAAGGGACCTTAAAGCTCAGTTGGTTCCAACCCCCTGCCATGGGCAAGGACACCTCCCACTATCCCAGGTTATTCAAAGCCCTGTCCAACCTGGCCTTGGACACTTCCAGGGAGCATGGGGCAGCCACAGCTTCTCTGGGAAACCTGTGCCAGGGCCTCACCACCCTCATAGTGAATAATTCTTCCCAATAATGATGAATTCTGATGTTCACCAAAAGAAAGTGGCTTTCTGCCACTTTGGATTGACAGAAGTAGTCATCCTGCTCAGGTTCCCATGGTGGTCTGAGCATCTGCAAGGGATGGGAAAAGAAAGAGATCTATCCAAAACCATTTAACTAGCCAGCACAGACTGTAGTACCAAATTAAGTGGGTTCTAGGGCTCTAAGGCCATATTAATCTCTCTATAGCTCTGATAAACAAAGAAATTTAGGCTGAAGATTAAGTAAAAACCTGCAAAGTTTGAGAGTCTTTACCTTACAGATTGCTCAGTGTCAGAGCTTTGTCACACTACTGTATAGTGCTGTACTTCAGATGCAGTCATTCAGCAGTCTGTCTGAGATTTATTAAATCTATCTGAGGTCCTATTAAAATAGAAGGAAAGGTGCATCTTAAAATCCAGCACGTCTGGGAACTGGGATTTTTATGTTAAAGTCTGTCTTTTTTCAACCTTCAGGTTTTCTCTGTAGGTAAATCTCTCTGCAAGTTCATCCCGAAGTTGAGCAGAGCTGTTGTGAATAACAGCTCTTGCTGTGAAAGAGTGATGGTGTTATACCTGCAGGTTGCCCTAGGGCAAGTCACTGTGGTTTTGAAGATTTCTTATGCCACTTATGTGGCCAGGCTTTTCCACCTTTATTCCAGTGCTCATAGAAATTGATTGAGGCTCCTGATGAAATTTCAGAGGTGGGTTGCTTTGGTTGAGCAGTGTGGGATTTGTTTTTTGGCTTGTAACATTGTGGTGTGTGGTAGTACCAAAGATTAGACCTTTTGTAAAGAAGTTTGTGAGGCTGGAGATTTGCAGGGGAGTTGTTTGGCATGTTTTTAGTCAAAATCTTAAGCAAGTCACCTGTAAAAGCAATTGCTTTGTGATTGTTGCAGTCAGAATTCTCTGAAGATATTGTTAAAACCCTCATGCAAGTGATATGTGTGTTATATAGACAAAAAACCCTAATTTTTTAAATTTGAAATGTTTTTCTGAGCTCTAGTTCTTCACAATGACTAACAACTCTTTCAAAAATCAGCCAGACTCTGATTCTTCTAAAGCTTCCTCCTATTGACTTGATTTTCTACTGTTATGTAAATGACTTCAAAATTGCACCCAAAAAAAAAAAAAAAAAAGAATCAGGCATTTTAATAAAAATCTTATTAATTTGTGATGAAGTGGCTGGTATAGGAAAGGTATAGGTTGATTTTCAGTCCATTCGGGACTGTATGGCTGCCAAATATTAAGAAGTGAGTGGGGTACATGAATGAATGGAGGTTATGCTCTCTGAATGCCATGGATATATAGCACAGGTCTCAATCTTTCATCTGTGTAAAAATGATAGAAAGCTCAGTGTGATATTGTTGGCTAATAATGAAGTTATCTGGTGCATGATCTCTGTTTGGAACACAGATAAAAGACCAGCTGTTATCTGTATAATCCAGACATCATTGAATTGGTTAGTGAAGCAAGGCCTGCATTTAAAATCATTTAGATTTGTGATACCCAATCTATTTTAAATCCAGAAAGGTATCATATGAAATATTAGTGAATGCAGGTATTCCTCCAACATATTAATTACAGCCATTTCTCTGTGTTAAAGTTCTTTTTTTTTTTTTTTAAATTTAAATTGCTGTTGTGGTGTTATGTATGTAGTAGATGGTTTAATTTCAGCTGGTTGGAATAGCACTTGTGAACCAGAGTGTGTAGCTGGCCACTGCCCTATACACAATAAAGAAATCAGGTGAAGAAGAAGAGAGGAATTTGTCATCTGTTCATTAGAGAAACATCACAGGTCTGAGTTCAGATGGGAATGCAAAGTGAACTTTCCTCATGATTACTAAGGTCCAGCTGTTGATACTTGACAGTGGCCTTGGGTGATATAAGGGTAAAATATTAGAATTTGGAAAGATTCTTTCTGCCTGCAGGAAAGGATGACAAATGAGAATTACAGCATACCACATATTTAATTGCATTTACCATGACATCTAACAGATGCAGGAGAAAACGGGATCAATAGTTTTGTGTCTTGAGGGAAGGTCAGCTCACACCAGATGTACCAGTTTTCTTCTCCTTATATAATAAAAAATGTGGGGTGAATTGATTTAAATCTTACTTGAATCTCCCTAGAGAAATATGTATGTAATAGTATTTCAGCTTTACTGACAATATAGGTACCATTCATGTACCAAAGCTCATTCCACCATGCTAATGAAGTAATCTTGTTCTGACAGAACAAGCCATTAGGAGGAAAGTTTGTATACAGAAGTATAATATTTCTTAATGGGGTATACAGAGCCTTTTGCTAGTAATCACTGGCAAGTCTAAAATAGGAAATAATGCATTTTTGCCAGTTATATTTTTATATGCTTTACTTTATCAAAAATGCAAAGCTTAATTTCAGCTTGGATACATGCTTAGAAACAAGAATGAAAATCACCTTTATAGGAGAATATAAAGTGTAGCATGATGTGTTGTGTGAAATATCATTACTGTAGCACTGGAAAGAAAAATGTAAACTTTAGGAGGAGAATCAAAGCTGATGGATGATGCATTATTGAAGATGAATTTTGACACCTGCCTATCTTTTCATCTCGAATAAAGCACATACTCAGTTCTGAGTTTGTTTAATCCTTACTTTATAGGCATATTCTCTGCTAGATAGCTGAAGCTGTATCTGAAAAATGGCAATGGCTTAAGAAAAGAGATAGTCAATCTGTGTTCACCTTCAAATTTCAGACTGCTGAAAATGGGGCAAGATTCTATATCTCTGCTTAGGTGAAAGTTAAATCTGCTGGATGCTGTCAAACATTTAAATTGATGAGAGAATGACTTTATAGACGGTCTGTCATTTTGGGATACCACCTGGGAATTTAGTGTTATGTCGAGGTCAACTGTATGCACAGAAATGTGTGGTTGCTTGGTGCTTGGGAAGAGATTTCCTGGAGAAACTGTTGATTAACTCCATGGTGTACACAGCCTCCTACTGCTGATCCCACGGAGTAAGTGGTTAGCAAAGAGAGAGCATTGCGAGGTCAATAAATTCCTTTCCACGCTGGGTAATCATACCCTTTGTGGATAAGCAGTTGCCCTGTGCTCTCAGTGGTGCAGCACATTCGGTACATTACAGAATCCCTACAAAATTACTTAGTAATTTTGGTGTGGCATGTCTGCAGGCCAGTTATTTACCCATGGCAAGCACAGGGTGTGCAGCTGGCTGTTACTGAGCGCTTGTCCCCTTTCAGCTGGCATCACCAAAATGCAAGGATTACAAGATCCCCTTCTTGTTTCCCTTCTGAAAGAGTGCTGTACCTCCAGCAGTTGGTCTTGTTTTCACTTAGGCCAATTAACCATGTAAGTGGTGCTGGAAGATTCTGTTTGGAAATGGCTGTTCCTTCATGGCCATTAGCCTTTGATAAGAACTTATTATTTGGTTTACCTGATCTATGAAGATGATAGAAAATCAGGTACAGTTGATGAAATAGTAATAAATAATGTTCCCTGAGAGTTCTGATGATGTGAACAAACAGGTTTAGTCATTGAAAGTCAGGTTAAGAGATGACGTTACTGAGGATCATCAGTGATCCAATGAGTTTTGCCTTAAGTGTGAGCAGAAAAGTTGGTGACAATAATTGCTATTTCTACTTTAATTGCTTATCTAAATCTGAGTTTGAATAAAGTTCACAGCAGTAATGAGAATCTGATATTTTCCTGTGAATTTTCAGTCTGTATAGCTCCTCCAAGACAGACTAAGCACTCACAGTTTTTACGCAGAGTGAACAGGGAGTTCTCATCCTTCTTGCAAGAAAAAGTTGAAGACAATTTCTTTAAAACATCCCTTTTTTTGGTTTCTACCACCTTAGTGCAGAGGACATAGGCAAGGTAATAGGTAAGAAAGAAATCAGCTGCAGAAAGGGCAAAGCAGAGCTGAGGTGGAGTTGGAAAGGGGAGGTTGAAGGAAACAAACCAGAGCCACTCAAGGAACAAGCAGTATCCAGCTCTGCATTCTACTGCCAGGCAGCTTCCTTGGAAGATATGACCTAAATCCACTGTGCCCTTTATGTACTGTTTGCATTTTTGTCATGGAAATTGAAGATACAACATGGTAACAAAGAGAGCAATCTTTGCAGACTGAATATTATGGAGTTTTCATAGTTATGCAAAATGAGTTCTCTGTTTTGAGCCTATAGATGGAATTTCATTGAGTGATATATATGTGTTTAACACCTCTTAGAATCAGGGCCTTTCCCCATGTGAAATGAGGAGACCATCTCAGAAGACAAGATCATTTGAGGTTTTCCAGACAGGGTATCCTTGCAGGATTTTCAGACTTCCTAATGGCTTTGTTGTTCTTTTCATGAGACCTGGGGAGCAAGCTGTAAAGATGTTCACTTGATGTAATGAGTAGTCCTCAGTTGATGTTGCCAATAACACATCAAATAAACACATCAGAGGAAATGCCTCAAGTGAATACTTCTCACTGCAAAAACCCACCAGATCTCCTTCCTCCTCAATTCAGTGTACAGGATGTGCAAGGGAAGGAAAATTAGTTCACATAATCTACTTACCCAGCCAGACATATGTATAACCCCAAAGCACTCTGAAAATGAATTTTTCTGTTATAAGCAGGTGTTTCCCAGATACTTTTAGGTTGTGTTTGTTTGTTTGTTTGTTTTGTAGGAAAAAAGATACGTGAAACACTTAAATTACTTTTGATTATATGTATTTCTTGCCTCATGCAGCAAAGATTGGATGAGTCTTATTACTTGAAAGTGTTTTCATTCATTTAATGACAGTTTTCCCACACTTCTCAACTGTACATGGTGAGGACCTTTCAACATAATGGATTTTTCTGAGAAAGGAATGAAATACTGCTAATCTGACCTGACTCTTTTGAATACCTGGGTTAGATTTATAATCTGACACAAACCAATTAACCTGGTTTTACTCTGGGCTCATAAAATATGAATTATGCCAAAGTATTTTGAATAATTGAATAATGGATGTGACTTCTAGCACTAAGAAATACAGGCAAATTATTTGTGTTGGAGGAAAAAAAGCCCCAAGGCTGCAGGCACTATTCTGGGTTTTTTCTGTCCAGCCTAGTTGTTGGTTCACTAACAGTACAAATATTGATTAATGAGTTCAGTAAAGATGTGACAAAGCTGCTGCTGCTACCTTACATTTGTTTTCCCTTTTCCTGACACATTGAGCAAGATATGGAATCTTGTCCAAAAGATTGTAAGTGATAAAAACATTACAGTCATGAGAGAAATGTACTGTAAATGGCATCTTTTAGCTGTGATTTCTGCCTTCCATCAGCAAGTAGTGATTGAATCTACTAAATGAGAGAAGGCTGCTGCGACAGTTAGGGTATTATTGAAATGGATTTTGACATACACTGTTGGCTAAACAGTCAAAGATATCAGCTGGGATAGGACACTGAATATGCAATATATATATCCAGTCTACACAGTGTTTCAAGCACCTTGAGGGTTTTTTCCTGTGGCTCCTGACTATAAGCATTTTCCTAGTCTGTGTTTTTGGTGTCTGGAATTGGTATGTCTTGACTTTGTTCCTTTGTTGAAAAACAAAAAATCATATGACTCTCCAGAATATTGCAATAAGAACAAAAGTTCATCTTATAGCCAAGTTAAGCTTTGAGAAAACAGAAATAATGTGAAAGTATGTGGGTGAGAAAAAAGGGGAAACAAAGAGCTGTTGAGAGGAAGAGTATCTCAGGCTGTAGTTAGAGTAACTGTGGTATGTATACCTGGAAAGAAAAGGGGTGTGCTGCTTAAAGAGAAAGTTCTGTAGTCCTTTAATCCCTGTGATCAACTCCACTTTCAGTATGCTCTCCTTGCAATAGGGCTGCTCACATAGTAAGATATTATTTATATTGAGTAGCTGCTTCAAAGCAAACCCTGAAAAAAGGCAGGTGAGTTGTGAGGGGGTCAAATATGTAGAGAAATTCCAGAGAGTGCTTTTGAGAAAATCCAAAGGGCAGAAGCAGAGTCAGCTATATGGAGTGCCACCTAGGCCATGTGACAGCATCAGCCTTTCCCAAGGGCACAGCTGCCCGAGATGCCTTGGCTAAATTCACTCTTAAACCAAGGCTCATCTGGGTCCTGTCTTCTCCTACCCCCATCTCTGCTCATGTGTTTCCCTGTTGTTGCCATTTTTAATGTGTGGCTCTAGGAATGCTCTGAATCCATGTTGAATCAATCTCACACCAGTGAATGGAGTGTTCCAGCAGGGAAGTTGGCTGGTGTGGGTGAATGCATGCTGAGCAGTGCTGCCAGCTGCATTTCATATGATGCTCAATTCCTGGGCTGTTCTGGAAAACTGTTTTAGCTCCTTCTAGGCAAATGGAATTAGGGATGCTGTAAAATGCTTTCCGTCTTTTTATTCTTCATGTGTATTTGTACAGTGGGGAAAAGGGTAAATGACAGATTAGTTTTGCATTTCAGTAAGCAGTAATAGCATTTCAAAAAGAATGCAGCTGGAAATATTACGTGGCAAAATCCTGGTACAAAAATATTACTTATGTCAGATGGATTCGTGTTGCATTCTCTTAATTGCTACCAGAGCCATGATATAAAGTCTCCAAAACATCTGGAAATCTGGAGACATTATCAACAGGAAAATTCTTTAAAAAATTATAAGCACAGCTTTTTATTAAACTCTGGTGATTTTTCTAGGAGGATTAAGATCTCCTTCACATCAGCAAGTGAGAAGCTTGTGAGGTATATCATTAACAAGTTGCTGCTTCTTCCAGATCTTTTCTTGGGCAAATCTGTTTTTATCATGATCTTGGTCTAAACATATTCTGCTGATTGGTGGCTTGTGCAGAGAAGGTTTCTTCTCTATTTTCTTTGCGTGAATTCTATGCTCCTTTAGCAGCCTAGGGGTGGGAATTTGTTCTGGAGCATTTTGATTTCTCTTTCCCCCGGTTTTGCTCCTGGCTGGTGGTTGTTGCAGTGGTGCTGCAGGTTTGGGCTATGTGTTTGCAAGAGACAGGCTTTCAAAGGATTATGGATAGACCTGAATAAGACTTATACAGGAAAGATTTCATGGAGAAGTTTATTTGCAGACAAGCAGAGCTATAAAAAATACATTCATTTCTGTGGAACTCCTCATTCACAATCCCTAAGCTAAGAGAATACTGAAATGATGGAATAGGCAAATGTGCTTCTTGCCCAGCTCTCTCTCTGTTGCTCCCATGAGAGCCCAGGTGGAGCTGTCAGCACCCAGGAGAAAGCCACAACTTAGGAATGTTTCTAACCAACCTCTCAGTCCTGCCATTTCTCTTGTTAGCTCCTGCCAGGAAAGCATGAGGTGACACATCACCACCTCCTACTGTGGCAGGCTCTTATCAATCCCCTGGTGACTCCATCCATCACTGGTATCTCAAGAAAAACAGCAAAAGCTTCTCCCACGGCCACTTAGGATGATACTATATTTTGTGAACGCAGGACCTGACAGTGTTATTACAATCTGGAGTAGTCTTTTTTTTTATAATAATTAGCTATCTAATTGCGTGTCCAAGCCCAGTTGATGCATTTGCATTTGTACATAATTAGGATTTATTTGAAAGCGTGCTGGTTTAATGGTTTGTCTCCAGTTTCTGCAAATGAAATTAGGGATAAATTTAATTTGAAGTAATAAAGTTAAAGCAAACAAACAAACAAATAAAACCCAACAAAACAAACACCAATCAAAAATAAAACAAGTGAACAAAAAAACCCCACAAATTGCACTGAACATATTGATCCATCCCAACTCATGCAGCACTGGCTTCTGTGAGTTTTCATCATCGAGGATTTGCCCTTAATCCTGTTGAACTTGCCTGAGTAATATTTACTCACTCAAGTAATAGCTGGAAGCACATTGTAGACCCATTACAAATGTACCATATTTGTAATAATCCTGCAGAACTAAGTACCAATTACAGGTACATACCTGCCCAATAATCTGTTATACCCAAATTATATCCCACAGTATCTGCCTTTTTGTCTAAATGCCAACAGTCTCATTTGCCTTGCTCCTAGACTGGATGCTCAACAAAGATTAGACAGAATAACAAATTATATCATTAGCCTTCTAAATTAATATAATGGAGAGAAAATAAAATTAAGAGTGAGGCAGGAAATTGTTAATATCTTTATGGGATTATTGTTATTGCATTAGTGAAAATAGGTTTTCAGCTACTTCTGACTTTCCCTTCAATTGCAGCAGTCATTGGAGTAAAGCAGGATCAAGATATTACTGCCTTTTTCAGTAGTTTCTATGTAGTTGCAGGCAGGTAGATATTACATTGATAAGCAAGAGGTCAAAGCTTATTATTATCATTAATATTATCATAAAGGAAAAGTATTCTCAAGGTTCAGTTGCAATTTGCCATTTCAGATGCTCTGGTTAAAGATCCATCTGTAGAAGTCACTGAGAAAGTATGGAATCATAGAGTCATTAAGGCTGGAAAAGGCCTCAGTGGATGGTGATATGTGTTATTTGGTTGTGTTTAGGTTCTTCCTTTGTTCCTTTTCTCTGGGGAAAAAAGGCAACATCTCAGGGAAAAAGGCTTTGAAAGGTTCAAATATTCACTGATGCTCTTCATAACTTCCCTTTAGATGCCTCTGTATGCCATGGCCTCATCATTTTAATAGTGTGCTATGAAAAAAGTGAATACCCTAGAGTGCCAGGGCTGCTGTATTCTGGTTTGGGAGTCCAGAGAACAAAGAATGAGATCAGAAGGTGATGAGCAGCTCCTCCCCTAAGGTGCTGCAGTGGTCAGTGCTCTATGGCTGGTTTGGGTTGACTTCTGCTCTCACAGAAGTCTTTTTCACAAAAAGTGGAGCAAATCTACAAAGTGGTTATTTTGGAGAAATATTATTTGAGGATGAGTGCCACCTGAAATACAAATGGTCCCTGGCTGCATTGATGATCAAGGTTAAAGCCTCTGAGGTGGCATTAGATCATCTCACAGGGTTAAGCTACAATTTCTGTGAGGCCATGGACATGTGCTGTATCAGTAGGGGGAATTTTTGCCAAGAGTCTGGAAAAACCCTCTGCATCTCTAGCAAGGTGCCCTAACTGTTCTGCCACTGTTTCTCCTCTGCTTCCACCAGCTACTTAATTTGTAGTGTGGAAAAATTCCCATTTATTTTTATGTGACATTGTACATATGGTTAGACCTTATGGGATGCTTAAAATGTATGTTTTGAAAATATTACTTTTTGGCTTTGTGGTTTTGTTTTCTTTTTTTTTTAGCTGTGGGCAACATCCACTCAGAACTCGACTGTTTATGAAATAATATTGCCCACTGGTGGCGAAGGAAGAGGCAGATAGAGTGTTTTATGTCGTTGTGACAGCTTTCAAAGCAACTCATTCCAACCATTTAGTCCAAGAGGAAAAAGCATTAGTGTGTGCCTGAAGGAATTTTGTGCAACAAAACCTACGTGTAAGTTCGTATTAGAAAAGATTACATACATTGACCAAAAAGGTTGATGATCTCAAGGAGATTCAATTGCAATACTGAGCCTCTGGGAGCAGGGACAAAGAATGTGATGTTGCATGTGCCCCACTGTAATTATGGCATTCAGAAGACCTCTAGTGAAGAACATAAAATGGTCCCAAGTGTTTAAAAGAAGCAATCTTTTTCTGCCAGTGAAAACTTAAGAAGTGGCAATTTTGAAAGTGTTTCACCAATGTGAGTCCTGCTGCCTGGTGTGGTGAGTGTTCTGGGTTGCCACGACATCTGCATACGGAGGAGGGAGGTTGTATGAGCCATTTAGTTTCTGCATTTCTTAACTTCTTAGTGATGACAGCCTTCCTGATGTTCTTTTGTGTAGGTCTTGAATTGGAGCTGCCTGTGATTTTAAAGGAAGACATTGTGATGAGGCATCCACTTGATGCCTTGTGTCACTCCTAAGGGTCTCTGTCCCTGGCTGAGACAGGGGCTGGTGGCAGAAGCTGCTGTCCCTGAGAGGCACCACAGAGCCTCTAGGGGATTTTCCTGGCAGACAAGCATGGCAAGATGCCATGATGATTCCTCCTTCAGGCACCCTGTAGGGGAAACTGCCCAGTTCCCTAACCTGGTCATTTGTGGTGTCCCCTAATTGTTCCTGTCCATTGTTTTTCCTGATGCCCAAAGAAACCAAGTCTTTGCTAGTGAGCCTCCCAACCCTGTTCATGGTCTTTGCACCCAGACACAGTCCTAGTCTTGTTCCCCAGCCTCATGTTTTCCACCCAGTTTCAATGATGCCAGTCTGTCTCACCCAGTCTTCTCCTCTCCCAGTTTACATTAACCCATGGAGGGCTTATCCTTTTATGCAGAGCACGGCCAGATCCCTTCTCCCAGCTGCTATCCTGACAGATCTGCCTCTCCCCTCCTCTTTTGTGGACCCATTTCCACCATTTCCACATTCTATGTTAGTTTCTCATCAGCTTTTTTTTTTTTTTTTTTTTTTTTTTTTTTTTTTTTAAATGAGAGGCAAGTAGTTGTTTTAGAATTACTTATATGCTGGTGACTCTAACACTGGATAATTCTTCAATAATCAACATTTGGAAGTAACATTCTGGGCAGAGATTTGACAGTAGAAGTGTGAAAGCTGGTGGTGTTTCAGTGGTTCTGTGGATTCTCACTGCAGTCCATCCTGCTTGATCTGGATTTATGAATATCAGAGCAGTTTACACTACCAAGGAGGTTGTTGGCTATGTCCAAATGTAAAGCTGTAGAGCAAATATGAACAGAGATATAATGTGCAGTATGAACAATTTGCTTAGAGCTAAGTGATCATTCTGCTGTGTGTGGTAGATTAATTGGCAACATCTTGGTGTATGCAAACTTGGATTTCAACAAATGGAAATTTAAAAAAATGTAATTTTTGATAAATGAGTGTTTTATGCATTTTTAGTTTCATGTGGTCTGTGATTGCCAAGGTTAACAGCTGCTCATTTTATTTTTGCTGATTTTTCACTCATAAGATAATGTTCTGTTCCAAGCAGAGGATTTTAGGAAAATACTGGAACAGATGAACAATATTAGCAACTTGCTAACTAAATGTAATAGAGGAGGTATGCATTTCAAGGTATTGAATTTTGTGGGATTATGGAGTTGGCATAGCATTAAAATGGGTCCTTACTATTAAGCTACCAGACACTGAAAATGATTGCATGTCATATTATCATTTATTTGATTTCTAATTTGGCTTCGAACAAACTCTATTACCCAAATATTCACCTACTATAAAAATTGGACAGTCAGTGTAAGCCTGCTGCTCCCTGGGACTGAATGAATCCTAGGTGTTCACTGGTGATATAAAAGGGATGTAGGCAGATATAAAAAATAAGTAGGCAGAAAGAGTAAGGGATTCTCTTCAGAAACCTTGCCATTCTCAAGCTCCTTTGAGCAGCATGCATAGGGTAATAATGATACCTTAATTAACAAAAATTATAGCTTCATCTCACTGCTTGAAGGGACCACTTACTAATGTAAAAAGCAAGGTTGCATTTTTTATAATCGTTACTTTGAAGAGGTGGCTTGAACAAAGAATTTGTTTCACTGGTCTTTATAGCAGTGCTTTGTGACTGAGGAGGCTGTCACCCCACAAGTCCCCTTTATTGAGCACCTGCCATAACCAGCAGCTCAGGATCTGAAAATGCAGACATTTGGTGTGGCTCTGTGAGCGCCCATCGTTCTCTTCTTTTTTCACAACTGAAATAAGCAGCATGGTGTAATTAAAAATGAATGTTTTCTTCACCAACATGAAAACTGAGAGCTTGTCATGTCAGGTATTTGTTATGTCTTGGAGGATCATTGCAATGTTTAATAAATATCTATATTTAGTATTTGCTTTGGCACCTGGAAAATCCATACCCTAAATAAATGCACAGAAAACCTGGATTTATTTTTTTATGAGATGTTTGACATTCACTACTATGCTCTGTATTTCAAGGCATATTCATTTTTTTTTATAGCTTTCATAGTATTTTTAAATAATGCTAGCAAAAGTTTTTTCAGCCAAAAAGAGGAGGTGCACTGTAGTGCATTGAGTGCATCTAGCACTCAATGACAGTGGTTGAAATTTCAGTACAAAGCAGGGAAATGGGCTGAAAAACATAAGTTTATTCCCAGCTCTGGAATAATTAGCTAATGAGATAATGAGATGCAATCGTTGTCTTTAGCCGTTTCTGCCAAATTATTAACTTGAAATTAATAAATCCCACCCTCCTAAAGTAATGACTATTCTGTGGAGAATAAGCAGAAAGGGCAGAGGAGATTCCAGTCTGGGGAGAGCATGACTCAAAATGACAGACATCTTACAAATAACATGATGTGACAGAAATATCAGATGTCCAGGAAGTTAGGCTTTGTTTTGAAAATGGTGCAACTAATGGCAGCTTGGCACTTGTTTGTTGTTTGTTTGTTTGTTTAAGAGTTTTGGGTGAAAATGATGAAAAGGGTACATTTCATTTATCTGTTGTTCATTTAGTAGGCATGGATAATTCATAACTCACAAATCTCACACGCTATTTATATTTTTTGAAGGCTGATACAATCCCATTTCCCAGATGTAACACAAGCAGGGCATCAGTTCAGAAGCTGCTGCCATATCCTCTTAATTAATAAGATTCACCCAGTTTAAAATCTGGGTGAAAATAAAGGATTAGAGGAACACAGATGTACTCAAGGGAGATGTCAAACACCTATCTAGCATCAAAACTGAAAAGGCAGAAAAATATCAACGTCAGCTCTATTGCAAATGTTTTCTTGGATTTTTAAGTTTTTATTTCCTGAAGCAATGCGTGGGGAAAAAGCACTCCAGCATTTGCCTGAGCAGCAGTAGCTGTACACTCAGCACACAGCAGAGTCTGCATTATTTCATAGCTGTTTCAAGGGAAAGCATTTTATCTCTTTTTCTATGCTGCCTCAGCGCAATAGCAGAGCTTCCCATGTAGGTCAAGAGACCATGGTGATGTTGGTCTCTTTATGCTGCCATCAGAAGTGTGGAAGTGTTAGCTCAGAGTCCCAGCGATGCTTGCTTTCTGATTTTTCATTTTTATTATTTGGGTGCAGAGAGGGTGAATCAAAAGTCTTGTTAAATAAAAATAGGAGCTTACAAAGGAAAAGATATGGATTATAAAAGAGATACGAGCAGTGCTCTGTGTGATAGCTGTGTTAAGCATCAGTGCATAACACAGCTTTTTTCACAGCTGATCTTTTTGCTGCTTTTTTTGGGTTTTTTCCCTTTCTCCCTGTGATTGCACTTTACTCCCACTTCGGTCTCTTCTACACCTCTTAGCCTTTCCTGACCTGTGTGTGATATTGAAAGTACATTGAGCATGTGGAATGCCCTCATCTCAGTTCACTCACCCTAATGCAGAGCAACACCTTCAGGTTCAATGACAGCAGAGGTCATGCTGAGACTCTCATGGAATCACTGCCTCACTGTCAAAACACACTTTTTCAGTATGAGCAGCAGCCCAACACAGAATGAAAATAGAAACACACAGGATAGCCATGGTAGGGGTAGAAACAAGCTGGCTTCATACTGAAAGACAGTTGTTTTGGTTTAGATATTAGGAGGAAATACTTTCTTGTGAGGGTGGTGAGGCACTGGCACAGGTTGCCCAGAGCAGCCATGGGTTCCCCAATCCCTGGATGTGTTCAAGGCCAGGTTGGATGAGCAGCCTGGTCTAGTGGAATTGTCCTTGCCCATGGCAGGGGGGATGGAACGAGATGGTCGTGAAGATCTGTTTCAACCCAAACTGTTTTCTAATTCTTGGATAAGACAGCAGCTCTGCCTGCTCCCTGTGTGTCCCACTTGTTCTCATCATGACAACATCTAAAATAACCCTATATGTGCCTGTGCCAGCCAGGGGCCTTGAAATTAACTCAATCATTGGTGATGGAGCTTCAGTCAACAAGATCAGGAGTCATGTCAATAAACTGGAAGGAGTTGTGGTTGCCTCCCAAAAAGGTGCATGGGGCTGAAGGTTTTAGTCTTTCAGTGACACTGGTCTAGTACATCCATTTCCTTTACTTAAAACATGAGAAAGGCTTATTTTGTAAGGAAGAATACTGTGATATTTTGTGAAATGTCAAGTGATTATCTCAGCAAAAAATGAATATCGGTGGCTTAGCTGAACAAAAAAATAAGAGAGAATGTCAACTTTTCCATAAATGAGAGAAAAGCTTAAATAACTCTGTGGTCCCTCATCCCCAGTTCATTGTAGGAGCACATCATAAAGCTTCCTAGTGAGCAACATGGCTTCAAACAGGGACCTTGAAGTCACTGCTACATCCCTCAAGCCTGGCTAGTGATGTCCAATAAAGAAAATTGTTCCCTGTATATGATAATAGGAAAATCAAGATCATGCTAATACATACTGCAGCACAGTGGGTAAATTGGGATTTGCTGATTAACTCCAAATGTGGAGCCCAGACACCTTTTACAAACTATGAAGAAGTGATACTTAAAATGAGACTAGGTTTGAATATTGCTTATTCATGTCAGATTATTTCTTTTTTTAAGTAATTTCAGGGTTTTTTGCTGATGCCGTGACATCAGATGGGTTTAGGATTGGGTTTTTTTCCCCCTTCTAGGAAAAAAAACCAAAACTGTTTTTTACCTACCTGAGGTAGGTAAGACCAAAATATGGGTTATTCTAAAATAAGAACCTAAACCAAGAAACTTTCATATCTCAACAGATATGCCTAAGTCATTAAAATTACTGCCTTGATAGAGAATTTGGCTCAAAGGAAAACACAGTGCTGGAGCTGGTCCTTCAGCAAGCCTTCCAGATATCGCAGTTTTATGGTTGTCAGGTCATGATTTCTTTCTCTGCCACCCAGCAAACAGCAGTTTGACACTTATTCCTGACTCTACCCCACCTTGATGGAATCCTTAAGGTTGGAAAAGGCCTCTGAGATCATCGAGTGCAGTCATTAACCCAGCACCCCAGTGTTTACCACTAATCCATATCCCCAATTCCACATCCACGTGCCTTTTGAGCACCTCCAGTGCTGGTGATCCCATCCTTACCTCAGCCCTGGGGAAATGATGAATGGCAACCATGAGGAGGAAAGTTAGCCTTTCTGATTCCAAATCCATTTTACCATGAGATTGTGTCACGGTGAGAGTGACTCAGGAGTAGGGAAGCAGTTGGGGTGGGTGTGAGAAGACAAGCTCTCTTATTTTAGCTATGCAACTCTCATGTCCATGAACCCAGCTTATTCACCATTTGTCATCAGTTTCCCCTGTAATTAGGAGTAATAATGTGAAGTTAGCTATTGTAATTTAAGCATTTAGTGTAATTTGGGATGAACATGCCTGCATGTCCCCACCTACATTTGTTTGTACATATTGGGGGGTTTTTGTCAGAATACACCAAAATATTCATTTTCAGATGATAAAATAAAGAAATTACCTGTATTCAGTTCATTTTAAAAAAAACCCTTCTGAAATAAGAAAAATGCCTGGTAGCTTATGCATCTGATCATGCATGTTGTCAAAACAGTGAATGTGCACTTATAAATAAATATTTATTTATAAGTGAAAATATTTAATTATATGTATGTGTTTAAAATCTTATTCATATTGCATATGTGCCCATGTAGGCATTTGCTGTAAATACCAGATCAGATGCAGGGAGGTCAGAGACACTGAAATTGCTTGCAAATGACACTAAGTTGTTTGTACTGAAGAGAAAAGCAGGGTCCTGTCCTTGCTTGCTGTAGTTCTGCTATCAACTCACATCTCATACCTTGAAACACACTAACGATAAACTCCAATGAGCAAATCAAATATTCTGTAAAATGTTCTGCAGGAGACTTGTTGCTCAGTGTAATGACTTTCTGAGCAGATTCGATACGCTCTGAGAGCTAGTGCTTGACATACCCATCTTTGTTGGCAGTATAAATTTTAATTTCGTGGATTTAATTTGTATTGTTAAGTGGCAAGAATGTGTGTTATTGGAGTAATTACTGTAAAGCTCTTTAATTATTGATTTCTCCAACATAGCGGGCTTGACATTTTACCAGATATAATGAAGGAAAAGATACACATTAGCAGGATGGATATGGAACAAACAAGCCTTTTCAATAGAGACTTAATTCATTTTAATAGATATACAGTAATTACCGAGGAAGTAAGGCTGTTTTCTTCATTGTGACATTAATGATTCAGATGAAGCAACAGAGAGGTGATGTATAGGTATATTATAAGTGTGTTTAAAAGACCACTGTTGGCTTATGAATGGCACCAGTGTTGGCTTTAAAGATGCATAAATCATTCAGATTTACTCTTTTCTTTACTGCTAAATAGTTTGGTAATAACACATATCTACTGCCCCTATCCCTCTCATCTTTTAACAATTTCTCCACCTTCATTTGAATTGCCCAGGAGAAGCAGAATCAGCATTGCTCCTACTTAGAGCATGCAGGGCCAAAGGAATGAGATGAGACCCCATGCCCTAAAGCACACCCTTGGCAATTTGCTTTTCCTAGAGAGCTGAAGGCATGAGGCAGGCCTGCTGGGGTTCAAATATGTGATTTTGGGCATCCCCAGCCATTTTAAACGTGGTTTGTGGGCTGGAAAGTACTGTTTCTCTGTGTGTGACCAACCTGGGACTGTTAACTGAGGCCACCCTTATGGAGAGCTTGAATTGGTGCAGATGCCACCTTTTCCTCATTTTTTTTAATATGCTTTTGTTACTTTCCATTTCTTGTTGTGCAGTTATAGCAGAGCTAATGCCCCTAAAAGCACAGCCCCAGTCAGCTCCAGCCCCTGGGAAAGAGATCCGCTGCCATGCCCACCATCCCATCACCACCAGCATGTTCCCAAATGCACAAAATCCACTTTTAAAAGCAGCAGGCATGTGTTCTCATGGAAAGGTGTTGTACCTGCTTTGAAGCAGATTTTAGCCACATTATAGACCATAGATAAGAGCACAGAAGGACGCTCTAAGGGCTCAGGTTTATCTAGGATCTGAGAGTTTTCAAGCTATTAGTGTGTATTCATGTCGACGGAGAGTAAAGATGCCTGTAAAGTGCTGTGACTCTCTCTACAGCTGATACCATCCTGTAAGAGCAAACCCAGGTACCAGCAAAAAGAAAAAAGCAAACAGGAATGACAAGGAAACACCCCTTTTTATTATCCCGTGGTTCCAAAGCACAAGTTCCTCCAAGCAGGAGGGGTTATAGGGCTTTCCCATGGATGAACAGCACCTTCATCATGTATGCTTGATAGTCATTGCAAGTCTGGGTTTCGAAAGAGTTTGGGTGTTGTGTTGGGAAGCTGTGGGTAGTCTGTCTCACTTACCCAAAGCAGGAGCTGGAGGAGCATTACTGAATCGATATCATGCCATTCAGTGACAAGTCTTTAAATGGTTTGTTTGACAGAGTCGCCTGAAGTTTCAATTCCTTGCTTGTATTTAAGAGCTGTGAAAAGGCAATGAGTGCAGAGAGGCAAAGGAGACAATGAATTGGTGCTATTTCTGACCCACTGCCTGCTGTGTGTGTGGCTGGTGTCAGAGCTCCCTGTGGGAAGGGGCTGTGCCACGGGCAGGGCAGTGGGAGCAGGCAGTGGGGTGCAGCATCCTTTCAAACACACACATGCAGTCTCTGGCAGTGCTCATAAGTTAACGTCAGGAAGAGCAGAATGAGCTTCAGCAGGTTCACTGGCTGCTGCAGTTCCCATGGAAGTGAAATGGAAGATTTGCTGGTATTGGCAAAGGTTTAAGCCCTGACTGAGGGCAGCTGATAGTGGAAACTATTGTTGCACATTGCATGGCATAAAGAAAGAAAGAAAAGGCCAGATTGTAGCTAGACAAGTTTTTTTTATTCCTTCAAAGCCAGCTGCCCAGATTGTCTGTATTACCAAGTGAAAGAGCTGGCTGAGTGCAGATGCTGTGCTCTTTGCAGCTGGGGCTGGAGCCAGTGCTCTGCAGGGAATACCTCACAGAAGGTCTCTGCTTTTGACAGAAAGCTCACCTTTCCAACCAAAGGGAAAACCCATTTGGCCAGCACAGCCTCTTGTGACAGATGCTTTGCATGCCTGACGGCTGAAAAAACAAAAAAAGCCCAGTTTTTTGCTGTGTCTGTCTCATGATGGATGAGTTCCTTGCTGCCATTGGCTGTGCTCAGTGACTGGGCTGGAGTGGAGAGGCGTGTGCGGCAGGGCTGGGAGAGACGGGAGACCTGAGGGAACACAGCAACCAACAGTGAATGGCTCAGCAACCATAAACAACTCCAGCAAGACACAAGGGTGAATAGTGGGGGGCTTAGGAAAGGGTGTTGCTCATGGCAGGGGCTGTTTCCCAGGCATTAAAGCAGAAACACAGAAACAAGGAGGTTGGGGATCAGTGATGTTGTGGTGCACTGTCGTGTCTGTTGTGTCTGTGTCTCAGCTTGTCAAAAGCAAAGGGATGAACAGACCTGGATATCACATGCACATAGAAAAGCTTTATTCATATGAATAGTTTCAAGTAATTCCATTGGAGATTTCACATAGTACTTTTACTAATAATGTGATGATGTCATTCTGGGTGTAGTAGTAACAGTACTAGAATGGGTGACTGTAGTCTCTAAACTTATTTAGATGGCAATTTGTTTTCCAACATGTGAGTAATAATGCAGTAAAAACTGAAGGAACAATGTAAATATTAATTTGTAGGCAAGCAATCATTAGCTGCTACAAATCTGTCTACAGCCGTATCCATATAGGCCTGTTGAGAATAAGTGCTAAGGAAGATATTATAAACCACTGTATTCATACTCAGCATGTGGCTGTATGTCAACTCACAGGACTGGAGATACCACTCAATTGCCTCTAATTTCTGTGCAACTTAAATTCAAAATCCGTAAGATCACAAAAATAAAAAAATGCAAAAAACCAAAAAAGTGGACTGTCTTACTCTGTGAATCCAAGTTTGCAGTTCTTAAGATGGCTGAAAAACAGGGAATCTAAAAGCAAATGTCTTATTTCTTGCCATCTGTGGGAATGCCATTTTTTGAGAAATTGTAACCTTTCATTGACTAGGCAAGCTATCTCAGCACCATGGCTGAATTTCAGAGGAGTACGCAAGACAGTACAATTCTGTGGAAAAGTAATTCTGCATTTTTTAGGAGAAAAATGTAAACATATTGCAAAAGTTTCTTCTATTTGGAAACTTTCCAGTAATTTGAGAGTTAATTTGTGCATGTGAAATGAGGGACCCTTGTTGGCCTCATTAGTATTTCCCATAATGGAAGAAGATTTTTTGATGCTGTGGATGTGCTTGTGATATCCTGCACACTGAACTTCAACTGTAGCTCCTGTAAGTTATTAACACTAACAAATCTACGAGAAAAAACAAATACAAACCATCTTCTGTAAATTAGTATACTTGGATTGTTTTTCAATCTATACCTTTTCTTTGATCTATCTATCTGTGTCAGGCATGAATAGTTTGGCATGTAATTTCTTAGTGTCATTATTTTTATTGGAAAATTTCTTGATTATTTTTTTGAAACTAGGGTAGAGACTACATCTTCTCACAAGTTAATGCATTTATGGCATAATCAGTATGTATGAAGAAGGAGGGAAAGACATATACATACTCATACAAAAGTGGATTTCTGGGCCTATTTCTTGTGCACTAAATTTTTGGCTTCTCTAATGCACAAAAATTGTCAAGAGGAAGCATTTGAGCTTTGAAGGTTGAGGCTGGGGTTCCTGCAATTGTGTCATCTATTCTTTTAATAGAATCTCATCCACTTGCTCAGTCTTAAAAATGTCAGACTTCCTTCCTTCCTTCCTTCCTTCCTTCCTTCCTTCCTTCCTTCCTTCCTTCCTTCCTTCCTTCCTTCCTCCCAATGTTCTTTAAGTCCTGCAATTTTCAAATTGTTTTCACAATGTATTCTTTAGCTCTGCTTAGTTTTTTTAGCTTTTGGTCACCAGACTGAACCACCTGTCTATTAAATAATTTAAATGTTATTTTTCAAGAGAAATAGCAACAGAGAGTTGAATGGTTTGAGTAGAAAATCTCACAAAGATTCAGTGGAACACACTTAAGAAACTCTATAATAATAATTGCTTTAATGAGGAGTCAAATGTGTGTTAAAGTCTCAAGCAGTTAAAAAAAGAAGCCATTTTGAGAGTGACATATCTTCCTTCTGTTTTGACATTGGGCTGCATTAGTGTACACTTGTTACACTTGTGACTCTAAATCCCACTTGTCAGACATTCTGGAATCCACTTACACTTTCACCCAGGGCTCAAGTTCCTTCACACTCAAACCACTTCACACATTTCAAGTGCCTAAGTGCCAAAGCCTTCCCTCCATCACAGAATGTGCTACTATTATCACTTCCCAAAAATACTTTTAGGCATGTAATGGGCAATTAATAAATTTGAATGCTAATAAGGATGAAATAATGCTGCTGAAAGCAAAGTAGGGCTGAAAAGGAGTCTTTCATTAGAATTCACTTAAAACACTTAAAATCCACTTAACTTGAAGAACCTAGACAAAATACCCCGGCCATAGAGAATGATGTTTTCAAATGTACTTTGCCATCCTAAAGCTTTTTTCCTCTTTTTTTTTTTTTATTTTTATCTGAGTTTTTCATCCTTCTGTAGGTTTAAAGAAATAATATATATATTACATATAAAAAATAAATATAAACTGGAGAGTATTAATTTTTCTTTCTCCATGGGATAAAAAAGGGATGTACCACATTCCAAAGTTCTGAATTTGTTGTAAGGGAAGAAGAGCAGCTGATCTTCAGCCTTAGCACAGGTCTGCCTCTCTTATTATTGCTGGAGACATGGATTCTAGCTGGCATGTGCACACCCAAATTTTTCAGTCACCTCAGCACTGAGCATTAGCAGCTCTCAATATAACAGCAGCTGATGGTGTTTATCTACTGCAAGATTAAGTTGTTTGCACTCAATTCCAAACATAGTTAATTCTGTAATTAAGCATTTGCTTGTGGTCCACTGGCTTTAAAGACCCTCAGTGCTTAGCTCAGGGGTTTGCTAAAGTGCTGTCCTGAACAGGAGCCAGAATTTGAACGCAAAACCCCTTGTTCCTCTTGCCCCCAGGCTGTATATAGAAATGTTCTCTGATTGGCAGCACTTCACTAATACAATTGCATTGCTGAGCAAGTTGTTTTAACATATCTAGCTGCCAAAAGGTGATGTACACCTGCAGGATGCCACCTCCTTTCCTCCCTGAATCATAGTGCTGCCTGGGAAATGTAAAGGAGCTGCTGTTGGTTGGGATGAATCGTAGAATGAGTGGCATTAGGCTTTCCCAGTACTCTGAACAGTGATGTTAATACTGAGTTAAACCCTCCTAGGAGCCTGCCAGCTCTGGTGCTGACTAGGAGGGATATGTGCAACAGGGGAATGAAAAGTTGTTCAAAATATTTGCTTACCACATAAATTCAGTGACCTTTAGATGTGCCTGCTAATCATGTGATTATTGTTCCTTCTGATTTGTGCTTATAGATGGAGTTTTATTCTGTGCTTGATTTTGGGGTTGGGGTGTATCTCATTTTCATTAAGACTAGAAACCCTGTCTGTGAACACACCAGGCTGGATGCAGTGTGGAGGGACAAGATGTACAACCCTTTTCCTTATTCATAAATGCAGCATGCATGGGACCTAAACAGACACTCTGCTTAAGAAATGAGATTTATATGATGATCCAATTCTTTAATCGTTCAGAATGTCTGAGTATATATATCACAGAGGAGCTAACCCAAGATTTACTGTTTTGTCTTATTTTATTTCATTTTATTGTGTTTATTATGTGTTGTGTGTCTCCTTTGGAACATAAATTGCTGTCAGTAAATTAGTAACTCGCATTGAGACACCTCTGAGTATCAACCCAGTCTCTCACCAGTACAGCCAGATTAATTTCATTGATGTTAAAAGCTGATATGAAACAGAAATGAAGACATTGTTAATCTGATTAAAAATTTCTTTATGGAAATCTGTGCTTGTGCCACTAAAACTGTAAAAATTGCAATAAAAATTGCTTGGAAAATGTATTTTGTAAGGACTGCGTATGCATTTAACCTCAAATACTGCTGTTTCTTAGAATTATTAATTCTTCTATACATTTTTTCCTTAATGGTAACAGTCATATAAGCACATATTGCTCATTGTGTGTATTCTTAAGGTCCCACAGTAAACTATAAATTAGTGAAGAAATTCTGAGTTTAAACTAATTCTTATGCTTAGCTTAAGAGTACCATTTATTTTCAGTTGGTAGACATGAAGGGATTTTAGGTACCCACCAACCAAATGTGACAAGAACTGAGCATCAGTGGTGCTTTTAGACTCTCTTTTCAGGTAAACAATGTTCCAGAGACATTACTTAGCCTTAGAGGTGCTGGCCCAGCTGTACGATTATGAGTTTATTTTTAAATGTGTTTAGTTCAACTTTATTGACTTTTTGGGGTCTTTTGGAATAGTGAAGTTCTGCTCAGCAAAAATACCAAAATGGTGCATATTGTAGTGATTTGCTAGTTCATTTCTAAAGGTTTAATCTAAACTCCATTCTGATGATGAAATTTATTTCAAGTTGTTTACCAGATTGATAGCTAGATGTTCTGTGCATATGAACTGCAGTGGTTGCTTTTGATTGCAGTGAGAGGTTGGCATTATCATATAGTCTCTGATAGAAATATATTTTGAAAGTTTGAGTCGGGAAAAGTGTAGCTGATGTAGCATAACCTGCTATTTTCATTCACAGAAGCAATTCAGATGTTATTATAAAGTAGTTATTGCATTTCTGAGCTGTGCTTTCATGCAGCACTTGTCTCATAGTGGGTCTAGAGGCTGCTAAAGTGGCCTGAGGAGCACAAGCAGGGATTCTTTGGGTTCTCTTCACAGCAAAGGCTAAAGCTTCAGCCTGATCTTGACCCAGCTTTGATTCCTGTCTGTTCAACTTCAGATCCGTGGGGTTGAATTTGGAGCAAAATTTGGTGCTCCCCTTTGAACAAAAAAAAACCCAACAACAACAACAAAAAATCTGACTAGTTTGGGTTTGTAAACAGCAGTGTTCTTTTAAAGTCTTTTCCCTAAACTTAGAAAAGACCCAAAAAAAGTCCATTGTAAGTGGAAGCTCTTCTGGTTAGGTGTTGTTAATAGATCATATGGGGTCTGTCGATCCCTGGGTTGGCCATTTTCAGAACAAGCCATGAGATGAAACTGAAGGATGGGATGGAACCAGCTTTGCACAGCCAGCAGCTTTGCAGATCCACTGCACCCCAAGTCTCTTCTGCTGCTTTTCACTGAATCATTTTGGAAGGGATGAGGATGAAGTTTCAGTTCCTGCACCAAGTTACTGTTACGTTTTGGGATATCAGTGTTCTTGCCTGGCAACACAACGCTGAGCAGAACTTATATTTTCAGGTGGCAGTCACAGACACATGTACTTACTGTGTAAAAAATCTACTTAGCTCCTTTGCTGCTCAGTGCAGTGACACAGCAGCGGTGGGGAGGAGGCAGAAGTGGATGGGACTGCTGTGGTTGAAGGTTAAGTGCAGCCTTTCCTGTATTGCCTGCTCTTACAGCCTGTTGTACAGAATGAAAGCTGTCTGCTGCAACCAACTTGAACAAATGCTGCGTGGATTTAATTCCTTCTGAAAAGCATGTATGATAAAACGCATTTGTTGACTTCGTTTTGTGGAATGGGGCCTTTAAGTCTGTTTCTAATTTATTCCAAGTTAGAAATATGAGGTAAATGCAGGAATCATGCATTAATAAAGTCTCTGTATGTTCCCAGCTGGCATGAGAAATAACAGTTTTGGTTCACTGAAAATGACTTTGGGCTAACACTTTTGATGTGATTTTGGGTTTTATTTTCAGCCATGCAGGAACTCCCCTGTGATGCTTTCTTTTTAGTGTTTTATGAGCAGTTAGTCTTTTTGTTCGTCCCTGATGAATGAGCAAAGAAAAAGAAAAAAAAATTTTTTTTTTGGTCTGAAAAGAGCATTAGAAAAGTCCGGTCTATCCAGTGTTTATCACCAGTGGAAGAGCTAGTAAAAATAAATACATAAAATGAAAGGACACATTTGCAAGTAGTTATTTATGGAGCACACAGTGTTAACAAATTTTTTGGTTCTGCCTAACAGCAAAATTTAGCAGCCAAAAAATAGCTTTTACTTCTGAGGTACTTTCTTCTGTGCTTAGCATCAGCCTTGTTTCTGATCCCCTTCCCCTTCATTTCATCTCTCCATAGAACATGCATCCTTCCACTTCTCTTTTCTCTCCATCTTTTTCTCACTGTGCCATTCCATATTTTCTAGAGTTGTCTAGCATCTTTATTTCTTCACTTTACAAATTTTTCCTCTTCTGAATCCTATCTGCTCCATGAATTCCAGAAGTCTTGTGACTACCCTATTTTCAAATTGACATTGCCAAAAAGAAAGACCCGCTCTAAGCTGTAACTTGACAGTGCACATGTATTTGTATTTTCAATAGAAGCTGTTACACCTTGTCAATTTTTGCCACATTTTGTGAATGAACTTGTTAGTATTGTGGAATATGGAACAGAAGAGGAGCATGATTAGTGTGCAAATTGACCTCTAAAATACAAAAATGTACAAGACAAGAACCTAATTTTCAATAAATTTTCATATTTCCACTGGAAATAGAGAACATTAGCAAGGAAAATAGACAGTCCCATACTAAAAAGAGAATATTATCTAGTAATTAAAATGTTCAACGATTTTTTTTACTTTAACCTGATCTACAGAGTGTGGGTTGTTTATGTATAGTAGAGCAAGATAGTTGTCAGAAAGTCTATTTTGCTTAATCTCATTTCTCCTTAAATAAATGATGTTGTCATTTTCTTCTGTTTTGTTATAACACGGACATAGGCACCGACTGCATCCCCACCAAATGCTCCTTAAATGCACAAGACGAAGTCCATTGATTTAAAGAGGTGTGACTTGGTTGTTTTCCTCTCCTGAAGGAGGAAAGTTTCCTGGCTGGCATCTTCATTGCCATCCTTATAATGGCTGAGCCTAAATCTGTGTGGTTAATGACAGGGTAGTCCTTGCCAGAGCAATTCTGAAATACTCAAATACTCATCCCTGCAGTCAGGGCCGTGCCAGAGGGTTTGGTCCCCCAGCATTTCACTTGCTGCTGCAGCCATTATTGCCACAGGCAGTTATTTGTCTCGCTGTCAACTTAACCACTGTTATTTGAAAACATTGTCTGACTGGAGCTGTAAGACCTGTAGTATTCTCTTAAAGATCTGTATGCAATTCTTTTGCACTATTTAACTTGAAAATGCAATCCAAGCATCAAGATTTGATTTCTTGTGGGGCAATCAGTGAAGCATGCTTTTGTTGTTCTTCAACATGTCAAAGCAGATAACAGAATTATAAAAATAGCTTAGAACTGGTCTACCTTTGCTGTCAGGAAAGTCAGGATTGAAACACCCTTTTGTTTTTCCAGCACTTCAAGAAATGTCACACATCTGAGCCAATACTGTTAATAAATGCCAGCAAGTTCCACCAAGAATCATTATTTCTTGTGCTATTTTATTGCTGAATGCAGTAAAATTTCTTTTCCTCCACAAAAGAAATTCCAGTATATATAACTTGAAAACTTTTAGGAAAATGTTTTCCTGGAGAAGAAAAGCTCCAAAATTTCTTGCATTAAATAAATACACACAGCATTTAATTATCATTCAGTAAAATTATATGGGTGGTTTTTTCTTTTTTTTCTATTTTATTGGATGATACTTGTCTACCTAACAATATTTTTAAAATATGTCTTGAATTCTGCAAACATTTATCCCTGTTCAGTAAGAATGGAACTTTTCCTGTGAATTGATTGCACTTCTCTCCAGCTTCACTCCAGGTTTCTCTCACAGCCTCGGCAAGTGGGTTTAGCTTTCTTGTCATAAATTTCCCATATGTAAAATGAATAGAATAATTCTTACCCTATGGGGATCCTTGTGTCTTAGTTCATTAATGGGAGTAAAGGACTAAATAGAGAAAAGCACTCTAGAAGTTTGGAATCTCACTTCTGATACAGCTGTGAGTCTACAGGCATTCAGTTGTCACAGACCAGGAGATGAGAGAATTCAAATCAGAGCCATAGTGCAAAATTGTATAAATGCAGTCTACATCTGGGGTGAGAACCAATTCCTACACTACGTTCCCCAAAGAAATATTTACTCAGCTGCAGAATATGTATTGTTTTAGCAAACATCAAGAATGATGGGAGTTTACGACACTCAACTGGCTGTAACCTAATTAACTCCCTGTTGATGAAATAGTTCAGATGCCAGAACCAAAATAATTATATCTGCAGTCCCAACTGAGGACACTATGCTGGGAAATAACATGGGGTCAGTTCTTAGACTAGTGTTAAATAGCACAGATTTGTTGATTTTGGTGGAGCTGCACTGTTTAACTGCAGCTGAGGGACTGGCCTGCCTCATTTCAGCTGGAAGCTAAAAGAGAGTTGGGCTTTCAAAACATTAGCTCAGGTCTTTAAAGCCAGAAAGGTTATACTTTTCACTGGCACTGGGTTTTGCAGAATATGCTGCACTGGAGGAGAGATTCTGGTCCTGAAGTGTGGGTGAAATACTGTGTCTGTTGCTTTGTCCCGTGGGTCAATTAAACTTGGAATACATCTAGCAGAGTATGTTGTTAATTATTCTCTCTGTTTATTCATCTTCAATGTATATTGTGGGGTTTAATGCCTTAGTTGGTTGTTTTTCTTTTAACAAATTTAGCATAACACACTATCAATTATTGAGTGCATTATGTTTATCTTGCAAGATACACTTCATCAAGTGCTAAACTATCCCAAAGGATATTTTGATTGAGAGGGAAAAACTCAAAATCTAGCCAGGACATCTCAGATTCTGATGGGGATCCCTGATGTCTCAGACTACTTGGCAGTGAACTTGACCAAACAAAGCAGAAAGAAAACAAAATTCTGGATATAGGTCAGGAATTCCTAAAACTTAAGTGCTTTTTTAAAAATTGCTCCAAATGACTTTATGTTATGAAATATTGGCTAGGGAGCAATTGCCATGGATGATTTGGGAAGCAAGTTTGAGAGCACTCAACATAGCTAAAACATTGTAAAAGCTGAGTCATGGCTTTATCCCTTCTTTGCTTGATTAGCATTCAGTGTGAAAACCTCAAAAGTCAACTTTTAGACCTTCTGGGCCTAAAGAAGGTTTGTCAGAACATAAGAACTTCAGAAATATCAACAGAGCATTTATTTTGTTGTGTTAGATTGCCATCTCTCATCTCCCCAATTCAGTCCTCGGCTGTTCTGCCTCACTCAGGTTATTGATTTGCTTGGGCAACTGTGATTACTTCACACTGTTAGGGTACTTTATATCTCTTGGATATTAATTTATTTACTTCAAACCCAATCAAATTGCTGTTATGAGAGTTTGCAGAAAAAAGCGATGGATGCTTAAGTACTGTTTTCCCCAATAATGATTTAGTGGTGTAACCCAGGACTCTCCTGGCTATCATGCTCTTTTGCCTTTCATCAATTCAAATGCTCCCCATTCAGCAGGGTTTTTTTTGTTGTTGTTGTTGTGTTTATTGTTGTTGTTGGTTTAATTCTGCATTTCTTTATGTGTTTTTGACTTGACAGCGTGCTGAGAAAACATCTCAGCTTTGTCTTGTTTTCTGTTATTTTATGATAGAATATTTGCCACACCTCTTCCAGTGGCAGGCTTTTCAGGTGACACTTCCTTATGGCTCTCTTCCTTTCTATGAAAAAAAGGACTATGGACTTTCTAACAGCTATAGAATTATCCCTTAGACAAAGGTGTTAACAGTGCCTTTCTGCCTTGTAAAGTATACCCAGGAATGTGCACCGGGCTAGTAAAATAAACACCCCCTGTGTACTTTGGCTTAGGATGTGATAACATCAAAGGGTCATTTATGGTTCTGTTGGTCAGATGTCAGTTTGTTCATGGGCCTAATTGAAGTTCTATGGGGATATATATTAGTTAAACGGTGGAAAGATCAATGAATTGATTTATTGTAAACCGCTGTTGTCACAAATTTTACCTTTGCTGCACTTAGCAGGGAGACTTTGAGTGTAGTGGGGCATGAATGGGCTTGGAGATTTACACAGGCCAGTCATACTGCCAATTATTTCATTGTTTTACAAGAGACTGAGCTTTTGGTGGGATCTTTTCATATTTTTTTGCTATTAGGTTTCAGCTACAGCATAGAAATTGGCAACATGTGGAATGTGGAGTCTTATGCTCCTGTGGTATCATTCTCATTGGCTCTGCAGGCTTGGAGATGAGACTTTATGCGGCTCTTTTGTACTTTGAAGTGCCTCAGTTTTTACTGGTTTTGTGGCAATAGTCATGGGGAAAGGCAAATCAGGTATTTCCTTGCTTTTAAGCCTCCCATTCTTCCCCTGTGGCCGCAGTACTGTTCAGCCCTGATGCACAGGCAGTGGCACAGGATCTCTACCCCTCTGTGTGTGCTGGGCATTCAGGAATGGTGTTCCTGCCCCACCCATCCAGTTCTGTTGTGTAGAAAGCTGCAGAGCTGGGTGTGATGCTCCAGCAAGAAGGATATAGCACTGAGCTCCCACCCAGTGTCCACCACAAGCCAGAGAGTTGTCTGGTGGCATCTCAGAGATAGCAAAAAGGATGTGGGGCAAATGCCAGGAGCACTGCTGGTCACAGCAATGGGTACACTGTGGCATTGGCTACACAATCCCAAAACTTGGCTGTTCACAGCTGAGTCTTCCTGTGCTGAGCTTGCTTTAGAGTCTCATTTAATATTTAACATGTCAGCATACACAGGCTGGCTGTGAGTATACTTGCAACTGGGGGTGTGAACATGCCAGGCTTTCCCTGATTTTAAGAATACTTAGATGCACATAAATTGCATATTTCTGTCAATTGATGCATCATTTAATATATCTTTTCACTATTTACTGTGTATTTATCTGTTTGTTTAATGTATTTCCAACCGACATATCTTCTGCCATTGGTCTCCTGTGGCTACTCTGTGCATATGCAATTATCACATTTTTCAAAATGAAGTAATTATTGAAATATATTTTTCCAAATGCTTGCCTTTCCCTTCAGCTGCACCAACAGTAGCATTTGTTATTAGGCAAAACATACTGACCTTCTTGTCATTGTGTTTTTGCATCTCCCTCCCTGATTACACCTAAGCATTACAGCTGGATATCCATATTCATATTGCTCTACCACAGGAAAAACAGTCCATCTGCATAGACTTAGCAGTACATTGCCACCTGAAAGAGAGCTCTATCCCATCCATCAAACCTGGGAATACACTTTCCAAACTAGGAGTGATGCATAGGGTTGTTGTGGGTATATCATTTCAACATTCAGTGTAAAAAGAAAACTCAGAGAACAGAATCTTGGGGGAATTAAAGAAAACAGCCTGTAATTCCAAGGAAATGAAGACTCAAAGAGATGAGATGTTATCTCTGGCTATACAGTGAGCAGAAAGAGAAGTCTGAAATGTTACATTATGCAAACAGAATTTGATTAATGGTTCAAGGAATCGATCATCCTGATAAGCTGTTCGGAGTGAAAAATAAATAGTGAGGTATCAGTAATTAAAAACAGTATTCAAAATTAGTCATCTTGCATTTCTGATGCATTTCTTGCCCTTACAATAAGTAAGACATACTCTGCCTCTGCAATGTGCCTGGTGAAAGCTCTTCATGCCAGGACAGGAGTTGGGAAAACAAAAACTAGGCTGCCCCAGGGAAAGTCCCCATTAACGTTTGGGAAGGGGGAGTGTGTTTGCTTCAGCTGACCAGAGAAGTGCAAACTGGGGACTTGTCTGTTCTTCCTCCAGCAGGCTTCTGTTTCCCATGGTTTTCCTGATGCAGTGGATGTGGGCAACTGCTACTCTGCTGGCTGTGAAAAATTGGTGCTTCTGCTCCCTCAAAACAAGTCCTGTGGGGCTCTCAGTACAAAGCCACTCTGCCTCTCTTGGTTTGCATCTAAAGCTTCAAGTGTATTGGCAATGTTTTCAAACATCCCTGCACGATTCAGTGTATTAATGTGCTGAGAGCCAGCAGAGCCAAAGGGCAAAGTTTGCTTGGGCACTTCAGAAAGTGTTATCCTGTAACGTTATTCTCAAAGATCAAAACCCCAAATTGGTAACACCAGCTTAAAGGAAAGTACCTCTGCATGCCAATCTTCTCTCAAGTCACTTTTGCTCTGGGGTATCATCTGTTGTGGTCACAAGAAATCTTTCCTTTTTCTCATGCTGGAAATTGTATGGTAAGGGTCAAAATCTGGTCTGGGGCTCACCACTGTCATGGTTTCAGCTGAGTTGATTAGGATGTGAATTAATCTTTCCAGCAGCAAAATCGAATCTAACTTGTTTTGAAGCATCTGGCACTGACAAGGATCCTGAACCCTCAGTCTGTTTTGATGCAGCAGCTCCTGTGTTTCAGAGCTGAAATTCACATACTTTGGATGTGAGCCCACTGCCAGTGGCCATCTATTAGTGAGATTGCTTGATACAAAGTGCCTTAGTTCAACTACTGCTTTGAACTAAACTCAGGAAATAGAAGAATTCTGAGTTTGGGATTTCTTAGAATCACAGGATGTTTTGGGTTGGAGGGTACCTTCAAGATCAGCTTGTTCCAACCCCTGCTGCCATGGACAGGGACACCCTCCCCTAGACCAGGCTGCTCAGAGCCTGAGAAGCAGAAAGGAAGGAAATCCTTCCCAGATGCCCTTGCACACAAGGCACAGGCTGGACTGGAACTGCATCCCATCCCCAGCCACCAGCTCTTTACATTAAGTCTCTGTACATCCTTCTCCTCCAGCCAAAGCTGCCACTGGAGAATATTCAGTGCAGAACCATCATCTTCATTTCCTCAAGCGTATGCATTTAGGGGGAGAGAGAGAGAAAAGAGAGAGAGAGAAAAATGTTATATATATAATAAATATAAATAATGTCATATTATATAGAATATAAAGTATATAAAATGATAACATTTATAGGATATATTCTATATAGATAAATAATATTTTATATTTAAAATAAACATTTTTATGTGTATATATACACCTGTGTATGGGGAATAGTACCTGTCTTTGCAAATCTTGCAGTAATTTTGGTTTAACTACAGGGGACCTCTATTACTAGTTATACTCCTTATGGAAAGAGGGGTTTGACTCTTTTTTGGGTTACATTGGCTGGTACCACTGCACAGCTATTTCTCAGGTATGGATGTGTGCTCTTGCCAGATTAATGTGTTTGCACCAGAATTAATTGTGTGACTTTCCTTACTGTTTCCATAGGAAATTAACAAACAAGATTTTCTCCTTTTTGCATTAGTTTTACACCTGAAAGTGCTGAATCAGTGTCTACTACAGTCAGAATAGTTTATAGCAGCAAGGCAGAAATGTCCTGTATAAATATAGTTAACAACTGCCTCATATATCTGCAGAGCTTTATAAAGGTTCAGCTGATGTTTTATTTAGCAATGACATGATGAAAAAGCTTATAGAACATTAATAATGCTGAACACTTGGACCCTGTGAAATGTCTCAGGCTACTTGTCTTGAAAAGTAGATTTTTCAAACTGTTTTTGTGATCACAAAGCTCCTTTTTTTCTGAAGTTAAAGGGAATACCAAAGGACAGTAAAAGGTGTGGTAGCTGTTGGTGTATAAACTGATGGTCTCATCCCTGTGCAGTGCTGAGCATGCAGAGCTGGTGCACCTTGGCTGCAGGGGCAATGCCCACACGGGGACCTTGGCCATCCTTCAGCATTATCCATAACCAGCAGAGGGGTGTGCTGCTTCACTCCCAACCCCTGACCAAAGGTGTTTGCACCTTTGCACTTCTGCACGTGCAGAATCACCTCTAGAATAAGCTGCACAGACCCTTCATAGTGCTTTATGCACAATATTACAGAGCAGTTTAATGCTGCCTTTCATAAATATGTGTTAGATGCGTTTGTGTCTTCCAATTTATCGTGTTAGGTAGGGAATATCAGTGCTGCATTTTAAAATAAGCTATCTCCTTCTCTGTGCATTTGTCTTTATATCCTCAAAGAGAAAAAAAATTGTTTTAACTACCTTGCTTCCTGCACAGTGCCAGGGAAGTCTTTTAGTGACATTGTTTGGTATTTAATTAAAATAGAGAGAGGAGAGATTTCCCTAAGGAAAGAAGTTGACTAATTGAGACTTCTCCACACTAATTCAGAGCATTAAAGCATTAATGTTTTTATAAAATTGTCTTTTTGACCTGCCTAGGTTCAGGTATGATTAGAAGCTCCTGTCACTGGTTCTAACTCGTCCATACAGAAAAAGAGGCAGGTTTTTCCATGATGCTCCATTTTAAATGGCTTATGATGCTGTGTAATAAGTGGGCCTGAATAAAAGTCACAGAGTTCTTGTGCTGCCAGTTACTGTTTCACTTTCAAATGTCTGGTGCTGGGAGGAATGAGTTACTGTGCTCAGGTGAGGAGCTGGAAGTTGTTAACTTCCATTAATTTGATCACCTTTCTTTGCTTCTAACTTAAATTTTAAAATGTAAAATCCCAGCCTCAGCAAAAAGCATTGTGTTTTATGACTGAAAGGAGCTCGGTAGTAAATCACCTGCACAGGATGCCTTCAGCAGGACATGGTGATGCCCTCCAAGGTCTCCCCATTCTCTGAGGACACCTTTCTGCTTCACTTCAGCTCCTTGACAGCTTTTCACATGGTGGCTGTGAACCTTGAGCTATAACTGCTTCTGCCAGCTGAGGGGAGAGAGCACTCAATGTTCTTAGGGCTGGCACTTGGGATTCCTCCCTTAGCTCTCCTTCTGACCTTGGCAGGGCTCATAATGCAAAAAGCAGGCTACAGCTAGTCTGCATGTGTATCTAAAAGGGGTTTATCCAGTCTTTAAATCTATGTTTTTATAGCCTCTCAGGTGTGGGCTATAGATAATGTTCCTTGATCCATTGTAGCTAGGATTTTTGTTGCACCATGTCTGTAAGAACTTCCATTTGTTTTGAGTCTTGTGTTTTTTAAATACCCATTTCATTTATTTTTGTCAGACTAATGCATACGCATTTAAGTCATTTTTATGTACTAAACATTTCCCCAAATGTGAAACTATTTCTGTTATGAAAAATCCCTATAAAATATGAGAAGTTATGATAATATTTCTGCAGAGGTATTTTTTTAAAATGGAGGAAAGTGTTATGTCCATGGCATAGAAATTATAAGATGGTTCAAAACTGCATAAAAAGCTTGTCATTCTCTGATAAATTCATCTTTTTAGACTATTTTCCTATTCAACTCAATTAGTTTCAGCTAAAGGCATCTAAAGGCATCTTCCTTATAGGAATTGATGAGATCATTTATCTGGTAATTCCTATGTTGTAATTATACATAATTATTAATTTTTCATTTAGAATGCTTAACCTTTTTGTCCTAAAATGCATCTGATAATTTTTATCATAATCCAACATTGCTGGAAAAGACCAATAGAAGTGAGTATTAATGAAATACGTGGTTTCTGTGGATATTTACCAATCTGTGCAGTCGTTGTCCTGGAAAACAACCAGATTTAAGAGTAAATGTGACACTTTCTAAATGCTGCTTCTTGGAAGAGGATACTGCATCACATAGTATCTGTGGGTCAGATGCTTCCTGCTCTTGGCACATCAGTGCTCCTCAACAATACAATGTCTGCAAATCATCCTGCTGGATTTTGAATTGTGTTTTCACTTTGAAAAGTTAAGATAATATTATTTGGAGCTAGGAAACAGTGATTCCCACTTTCTCCCTAATAATGATCCACAAGTACAGATGCTGCTGGGCTGGGTTTTTGTTTCAGTTTTCTTATATATCCTATTTACAGTAATTGCAATCCTTCTGGATATTTTAGATTATTTTGTCTTTTGTGTTGTATTTCAAGAAATTGATGATAAATGACCTTTAGATTCTTTGGCACTGATGAATTCCAGTTCTAATGAGCTGTTAAAAGAATAATAAGTGCAGTAAACTGTGTTTGTCACCACTAACGAGGATAGAGAGGGCTGACTTTTGAGAGAAGTCGAACTAATTGACTTAAAAATAGTAGAATGGCCCCTGTGGGTGGCAGCCTACAGGCAATCTTTTTTTTCTTACTGACGTGAGAACTTTTAATATGTTTGTACTACTGCGTGTGCATAATCTGTCCTTTGCATTAATTTTTGGTTGTGTAGCGACTTTAGAGAGGGTGCTGAAAGTAATGGCAATCTTCCAGTCAGTGCCTCTGGGACACAGCTTAATTTGAAGATTAAAGCAACTCCATGCCAGTGGAATTTCTAATAACTGTTAGCCTATCCAAATATTGCTGGTTTTGTATGGAAGATGACTGGATTCCAACCTTCATCCCTGTGGTTTTAATGGAGCTATGCCAATTTAGATCCATTTAAGATCTGTCACATCCTTGTAGTTTTGCTTTGTCCTTCCCCATTGTGGAAGCAATGCTAATTTGCATCTTTTCTGCTCTAGTAAGTTGAAATGCCATATACATTCTTATACCCCTATGTTTGTAGCAGGGGACAAAAAGGAATGCAATTCGATTGTTATTTGATTTTTACTTTTACCTGGTTCTCTACTTATATTTCTGCAACTCAGCTGTCCTGACTGTGTGTTTGTTTCTATATCAATAAGATACGTGTCTGTTTTGGTTGATGGGACAATTGAAAATGCACTTTGACATCTTCAAACAGAAGTTTCCAGTGTGATGTAAAACTCAGGGACCCGTTCCCAAAATGAGAAAACTGCACTGCAAATTTCAGAATTGTACCAAGCAATTGTATCCCAAGGATTACACAAGCCATGTCAGTTAAGTGCTAAAATACACGTAATTTGTGTGGTTTGTTACATGGAGTCAGAAGTGGCTAGGATTTAGCCAGCCTTCTGAGCCTGGAGTACCCAACTACAGGTAACTCGTGTGTTCCACTGCCCAGCTGTTGGGTTAGAATAGTGCATTTCCCAGACTAAATATAAATAAATATCATTACAGGAATGTTCCAATTTCCTACATTTAAATACTGAGTTTCTGAATGCTAATTCACGGGCTGATGAATGTCATAAAATTTCCAGTGATCCCTGGATTGCATTTAGTAGCTCACAGCCTGGATGCTGATATCTTCTTGGAAACTCAGAGGCAGATTGCCTGCTATGGCATAGGAATCTGGACACCAAAGCAAGGCTAGGAAGACTGAGGATGCCATCTGTGTGTCATTATCAGGAATTTATTTTGGAATGATCCTGGATCAAAATATCAGAAATTCATTTTAATTGTCAACTGTTTTTTCTGTTGGATGGAGCTCTGAGTGACCTGGTCTAGTGGAAGGTGTCCCTGCCCATGGCTGGAGAGTTGGATGGAGATGGTCTTTTACATCCCTTCCAACCCAAACCATCTGATTCTGTGCAAAAGCTAGGCAGGCTCTTTTTGCCTGTGTGTTTAGAAATGTAAAATCATAATACTCATTTCTGAGCCAGACTTACAAAGTGTCTTAAAACACCACATTTGGCCCACATGGTTCCAATCAAAGTGGTTCTAGCAGTTCCCTTTCCTTTGTCTTGGATCAGTCCAGGGGGGCAGGGGATATGATTTAGAAGCAGTGTGCAGGAGGACCGTGCCCAAGCCTGCTTGCCTTTCAAGCAAATTCAAGTGCATACCTCCCAAGTACCTCTTTGAAATATTACTCTCAATTTAGCTCTTTGCTGCAGGTGTCAAACAACAAATTTCAGATCCCACTTGTGATGACATTTGCTCTTGGGGAGAAGGAAATTAGATTTCTACTAGTTTGAAACCAGAAACAAATGTTAGAACTGAGAGCAGTTTCTTTGAGCCATAATTTGGAAAGATGCAAAAACAATGAAGTTGGTAGCTGAAGCTGCCTTTTGCCCTTCTGTGCAGGAAAGCTGAAATGATTCCTTCTTTATTCTCAGGTTTTTCTTTTTTCTCCAATGTGTGACGTAAAAGAAGGGAATTTTCTGATTGTAAATGCACCTTTCAGAATTGCCTGCTCACTTTGCTTTCACATCTGGCAGACACTGGCGCAGATTTTCCTTCCTTTCTGTGCAGCTTGGCATAGAGGCTGAGGAAGAGGTTTTCCCCAGCGTACATGGGAAAGGTTTATCACAATTTGGGGCTGTTTTGGTGCTGGAAGAGAAGAACAGGAACCATGGTTGAGCAAAGAGCTACCCTATGAAAAAAGGAAATAAGGGCAGTGTGAGTCACATCAGTGAGTCCCCAGCTCCCGGCTCTTTCAGGGACCACACACAACCCAGTCCTTCATGAACACATCACTGCATGGAGAGAGAGGGGGTCAAAGTACCCCAGGACTCCAAATCTCATGTGTTTTCTTCTTGCTTCACTGGGAATACCTCAGATGATCAAAGGGAAGGAAGCCATGAGCAAGCCAAGCTCCTCACTGGGGCAAGGAGGAACATCTCACGGGTGTCCTCAGCATATGCCAGAGCTGCACTATGTGCACTAGCAAAGAATGGGACCATACTTCCCCATTTAATGAACAACTCTTTTCTGTGTTTATTGATGTTCTTAGTTTATTTATCAAGCCATCTGCCAGGTATGACATGAAGATTTTGACATCAATATGTTATGAATTACAAGTTCTCTTCTTTCCATCACATCTAAGAGAAAGCTATAGCTGTCTAAAACTAGGGCAACTGGAGGAATACATCCTGCTTTTATTTAAGGGGAAAAAATGGAATGAAACAGAATTAGGGACAATGTTAAAAAAGCCTGTCCATCCTCACATGGGTCCTTTAAAACAGTGTGAGACTTCACAGTTACTGCTTGTTCTCAGAGAGTAATTGTTCCATCCAGCCTGTACTTACAGAATCAGAGAATGGTTTGGGTCAGAAAGTGCCTTAAAGCTCATCTGGTTGCAACCACCTGGCCCTGGCCAGGGACACTTTGCACTAGATCAGGTTGCTCAGAGCACCATCCAGCCTGGCCTTGAACACAACTTGTCAGGTCGGACTTAGTCTACAATTTGCTGAATGTTAAAGGACAACTCTGGTCCCAAGACTGAGGGGTTTTGGGTCAGTTATTTGACCTACAGAGGTCCATGTGTCAGAAATTTCATTAGCATATAGGTGCCAATACTTTCTTCTCATCCTAGGGGCTTATTTTCATAAATCCACATTTCTGCCAGGAGAATTAAATACCCGATTTTTCTTCTCCCATTGAAATCCATTATAGTGTATTTTCAGTAAAATACACAGCATAATGTATGTTTTGGGTTTTTTAGTAGCTACTATAATTGGTCCCCAGCCACAGGCTCAGAGCAGGTGATTAGAGAGAGTATAAGCAATGGCTCTTTAAATGTTCTTTAGCTGTTGGGAAGACAGACAGACACCAAATGATGGCAGAATTTGCTGGACTTAGCCAGTGAACAAATCTGACATGTTTTGTCAGTGATGCTGCCCTGGATATTGCTTCTGCTGTATCTGTTTCAGTATCATTTTTTGGGACTGTCAAAAATCAGTGCTTTGACTCTTGAACTTAAATAGACTTTTGGAAATAACTGGAAATTATTGGAGATTTCCTCTTTTTTCTTTTTTTTCCTTTTTTTTGTTAAAAGCTAGAACTTTAAAAAAAAAAAAAAGGCAAACAAAAAACCACAACCAGCAACCACAACCCTCACCAACATCCTTTAATCTGTTTGGATTTGGTGTTACAGCTTCTTATCAACACTGGAGTCAGATGTCTACATCCTGTCATGTGGTGACAGGCTTAGCCTTTATGATCCATATGATGATCAGAATTTCCTGTAATATATTGGACAAACAGGAAAATCCAGTGCCAAGAAGTAGTGAGAATTTTTCTCTGCCTAATTTGCTTTTAAGGACTAAAGTTGGTTGTAGAAACTGGTTCATGACTGCCATCCAAACCTCCAGCAGCTTAGGAAAAATAATCAAAGGCATCAAAGGAAGCAGCTTGTTAGTGGCAGAATTTCTGAATGCACATCAGAAACATACTTCAAAATAATTCAGACTCTTTTGAATATCAGGTGAAATTACCATAGTCCTCAGGGCTGCTGAAGAAGGAGGAGGCAGCAGAATTTTCTTTTTTCATGACACATCACAACTTTTTCCCTTCTTGCACTCTAGAAGGATGATATATAAATATTTGTTCCCTCTTTCTTTGACCTTGTGCTGACTCTTGCCCGAGTATCATCCATAAATAAGAAATTTGTCTTCATTTAATTTAATACATAACCTTCAGGAGGGATGTTTTCTGGCCCCTTGCAAATGGATATTAAAATATTTTGGCCTCTCAGCCTAGTGCATCCATGTTACCAGCATTGCAAGAGTATAGACACAAAAAATATGTTGGGTTATTTTTGATGTATTTTTAGTATGTTATAATTATGAATGACTTCACATCAAATGTCACCGAATAGTTTGTAAGTGGAATAGTTAGAGCAATCTAAGAAACCTGGGAAGGGTGATATAGGATGCTTTTTAACAGAGACAATTACTGTGGTGACTGACGAGATGAGCCAAGTAGTGCTACCAGCCAATATCAGAGTGAACGAGCTGCAGACAAGGTGAGAGAGATCCATACAGCCAAAGCTGCAAAAGCAAAACAGATCCACAGGCTGAGCATCAAAATAACCCCTCAGGTGACTTCACAGCCCTGGCACTGCTTTAAGGAGTGTACCATTGCCCTACTCCAAGCTTTAATCCTCTCCCATGTGTCCCTCCAGACTAGTTTTTTCTTGTCCCTCTTTCTTGTACTTGATTTTATTTTCTGATTTCCAATGTCCCCACTGTGGACACCACGGCTTGGCTTTCCTGGTAGGGGTGTGGAGTCACATCTGCCTGTGGTCAATCACTAATGAAGCTTAGCAAGAAGAATATCCAAAGTGGGGCATTAAGGTCATCTTAAAACTTTCCCATTGTGCCTCCTTGAAAAGCATGGTGGTGGAAAATGTTGTCTAGGCACTCCTGTGATGCAGGGAGCTAAATCACTAGAAAGACTGATGACCAGCTTCAGGAGATTAGTGAGTCCTTGGTGGAGAAGTTGGATATAAAACTGTTTGAAAGGCAAGTTTGGAGGAAAATTTCAGGTGGAAGATGACTGTTAAGCATTTTGAGGTAAATTGTTATATTAGGAGTACTTCAGATGATGAAAGTAGCCAACACACTGAGATCTGTCTGCTTCAAAAGTAAGGGGAGTCACAAGGCAGTGGCAGGATTACAGGCCAAATGGGGATGGAACAAGACCTGAGGGGATGGAGTAGTGCCATGAGCAGCTTCCTTGGAAGAGAGAAAGGATTAATCATAGTGCACAGTCAGGGATTTAGGAACAGTATTGCTTCCTCCAAGGAGACCTAAGGGGCTAGAAAGAGTGAGGGATAAGTGAAAGTCAAATGAGGCAGGCCTTGTGCTCAGGGCAGCCCCATCCACACGTGACTGTGCTGATACCATTTGTTTTGGGCTCCCACCAAGGCAAGGAGTTGTTAATCTAAACATATGTGGATCATATGGACGATGCATAGCGAGGAGCAGAACACTGCTACTTATAATTAATGCTACTTAGCATGTAAATTTATTCAGAGCCAAAAATGTGGTGAATATGTTTTAAGTCGATACTTCAAACATAGGCGGAATGAAGTAAGGAGAAGGTAATGTCATCATCTTTATGCAGGCTCATTATAGGAACCTGTATTTTCATAAAGCATACATCAGAGGCCCAGGGAGACAGCAATACCTTGAAAAGATAAACCTATCTTCAGCATGATGCTGGATCCATGCTTTTGCTTCTTTCCCCTCAGCTATTTAAAGCCCACTAGAAATTGTCCTCATTAGAGTTATCACTTGACAACGCATCAAGTGGTTGGCTTACAACAATGGGATTTTAGTGAAAGCTAAAGTGTACATCTTTAAATTAAATGAATACTGCAAAGTTTTAAAGACTATTTTATGAATGCTTCTCCATGAAAGGAGAACACAGCCAGGGGGTGAAAATCCTAAACCATAAGTGATAGTGTCTGGAAACTATACAGAATTATTTAGCCTATTAGCTTGTTAACCAGGTGCTCCTCACACTTCAACTTATTTTCTAAACTTAGGCTGTGCCTAATACTTATCAGCAGGTAATAAAGTAATGTTGTTAGATGTGGAGGACACCTACTTCTTTCTTGGACTTCTTCCATTTTCAGCCTTTGGCATTCTAACAGCTCGTCAGAGCGAGACATCTGGAATGTGATTGTTGTGATGCCTTTTTCTCTCGTCCTAGAGTTATGAGCCAGACACAGTTAAAGGGATAAAAGGGATTTATCTTGGTATTTAATAGGCTCCTATGGTGCACAGCTCATCAGGGTGGAAAACACTGAAATGCACACACCTTGTAACACATATACAATTTTTATAGACCTTGCAAATTAGTGCATCTGATATACTAATATTAGGATCCCGTGATAAGGAGCTTAATAGATGAAGTAATGTCCCCCCCTATTCTAAAGTCTCCCCCTCAGATGAGGGTCAAGCCCTGTTTACAAAATATGTTCCAGAGAGAAGGTTGAAACTTTGATTGAAACCTTGGTTTCTATAGAGAGCCAAGATAGCACAGGGGCTTCTGGCCTCCAACTGAGAGGCCTTTAGGATGTTTGGTCTTCTTGCCTAGCAGAATACCAGAACTACCAGAAGCTACAACATCAGGCTAAAAAATTACAAATATGTTTGCTTGAATACAGAGAATATATTAAAGGTATGTAAACAGAAAAAGGCCAAAAATCATCATGGCATCAATTGGAGATGGCTGAAAATGTCTGTTACAGCATTTTTTGGGCAGAAGATGGGGCATTTGTTCCAAATTTGTGGAACGTATTTATTCTCTTGGTTAAAAGCAGAATTCTTTGGAATTCTTTCTCCTCAGTCCTTTTATGCTCCTGGTTTGGGAGCAGAGACTAGTTTTTGGGCTGAGAAATTTTAGCTTGAGATTTATGGTGATTTCAGTATTAATCTTTCTAAAAAGAGGCAACTCTTTAGAAGAAGACATTTGTTAAATGTCTGTCTGCCCACAATGTACATTTGCCTTCATTACCATATCTGAGCATCTAGGAAACTTTCACATTTTTCAGGACGTGTAGCCTGAACTTATCACTTTATTTCACCATTTGTAAAATACATCTCATTCTTATTTATTCTTCTTTTCCAATCTGTAATTGTGCTCATTTTATTCAGGGCTGAATAAGCGCAACATCATAGCTGTGCCTTTCATCAGTCCAGCCCTTCTTCTGGCACACTGCTGCCTTTCCAAAAATACAGCTCTCTTCTGCTCCCCTTTTGTGCCTGGAATAGTCTTTTCCTTTGGACGCAGCCTGAGCCCTGTAAACATGGGCACGGCAGGAGTTCCGTTAATAAATTAGCTGTTAGCACATCCAAAACTTTTAAACGATGGGGTGGTTTTCTGCAGCAAGGGAGGAATTTTCATCAGATCAGAAGCTGTTGTCACACTGGGTGTTACAGCTCAGGAAACTGCCACCAGTATTGTTAACAGCAGATGCCTGGCATGCCAGGGGAACCCAGAGATCAATGTTTAACCCTTCCACTGCCCTTGCTTACTTAATTGGTCAGCCAAATGAGCATGAGAGAAATCCATCCATAGGCACTGTGCAGAGAATAAAAGTTTTCTCTAATAGCAGAGGTCTCCATCCTAGAAGTGCAAGCAATCAAAAGCATTGTTTTAGTGCAACAACCTTTGGTACTAAGTCAGACCCAGAGGCAGGCGGTCAGCATGGATACCCTATATCTGGTTTTATTTCCTTCCCTATATCATAGGCTTTGCAGAGCAGCTGTAAACAATGTGCCAGTTGCATTGGAGATGATGTAGTTGTTGGAAATAGATTCCTGCAGGATTAGAGGTGTGATCACAGTGCCTGACTCTTGAGACTCCTCTCAATAACAAGTCCTCTTATTGATTTCCCTCTTTGCTGAGAAGTGAGGCAATCGAGGGAGATGGGTATAGATAAGCACATTTCTACTTAGATGAGGACTGGTTAGAGTCTGCTGAAAATCCCATTGCTTTGGAAGAAAAAAAAATCCCCTGTTGCTTTCCAAGCTATTAATCTGTTTGTGATTACTTTATTAAGAATACCTCTGGCTGTTCTCATAGCACTGTAATTTATAGGTTTAACTATATAATCATCTCCTGGTATTTGCTAGCTATTTTTGTTCCCTCTTATTTATTTAAACATTTTGCCATGAAAGACTTAAGTCCTACATTCAGCTAATGGCCACAGGTAATTGCTTTAACAAGAGAGTCACCAGAGAAATTGCTGTTTTAATACCAGCCTGGGATGATGATTCCTTGTTAGACTGTAAGAAAAACAGTGTCATATTAGGGTAAACCTCACCACTTTCAGAGGAAATCATGTGAATACCAAGCAGACAGGAGTTTAACAGCAGAAGACAGGAAAAAAACCCAACTATTTCTTTGCAGACTATCCAGCTGTGTATTAGGTATAATATTCCTAGGAGTGGTCGCCTCTGTAAATGGAAACAGACGGAGGAAACACTGTATGCCTGCCTAACCTCTGCTCAAGCTAATGAGAAAATCCTTGGCCTGCGTTCAGTGTTGCTGTTTTTCTTGGAAGGCTCACTGGGCATCTTACATGGTATATAATGCACAATGTCTGCCTAAATATGCTTTATGAAGTGTCTTGTGTATCTCTGTTCTTAGAGATTTGGCATTGTCTGGTTGGATTTTATAGCACAGGCCTTGAAAGGCAGCCCTCCTCCTAAAAACCCCATCAGAAAGCAGAAACCCAAACAGCCTCCCAACACACCAGCTTTGGATATTCAATACCAGCACACGTGCCTTTGCTCTTAAATAGACAAAAGAAGTAGAAAGGACCCCACAGCTTGAAAGCTGAAGCTGTTTTGACCTCTAACAAAAGCCTTTGCTTTGAAAAAGAAGATACTTGTTAAGCTACTTAAGGAGTTAATTTTCAGGCACTGAAAGCAGCTGAGATACAAAAAATGAGAAAGAAAAAAAAAATTATGTTAAAACAAGCATGGCAAGACATGTTTTTTCTGTCAGGAAATTAAAACAGTAGTTTGTGGATGCTGATGCAGAATCAACACTGAAGAAGAATGCAGCCCAAGCTGAAAGCCTCCACCCTGCACATCAGGGATGATCATCCAATTTAATGTGTGGCTCTGCCCTTTTCTGTTTGCAGGCTTATGTGAAGAGAATCAGGATGGGGTTGGGGTGTGTGTGGGTGTGGGGGTGTGTGTGTATGTGTGTGTTCTGCTACATTTTATTATTGATTTACCAAAATTAGAAGTCTCTTTCTAATAGAGAGGAGGCTTAAAAGCAATCAATAGTGTTTATCTTACGAGACAGTAGTTCAAACTGCAGTGGAAAGTGCTGTAATTCACCCTTTCCCTTGTTACTGATCGTCTCATTTAGTGCAGTGCTGCACAACAGCTCTGGGTGTTAATGCTGCAAGTCCCTTAATTACGCAATCCCCAAATGTGTTAAAAATAATATACAAGTGTTAGTCAGGCATTTCTGGCTTTATCTCTCTCCTCCAGTACTCATATTCTGTTTGCAACTCACTACAACTTAACTATGTGATTTGTATTGGAAAGATTGGTTTTTTGGTTCATTTCACTTTATTATCTTTCAGCAGAGCTGTGACATCCACTTAGATAGCTTTACTGCAATTGTTTCATGATGAGATCAGATTGCCCACTGTAGATACATCACAATAAGAAGTAAGAGAAAATTCAGGCTGCCTTGCTTCCTTTTGATGAGCTGCTGTAGCCTGGATCCACAGGAGAGGAAAAAAGGGGAAAAAAGTGAAGAAAAAAAAGGAAAGGAAAGGAAAGGAAAGGAAAGGAAAGGAAAGGAAAGGAAAGGAAAGGAAAGGAAAGGAAAGGAAAGGAAAGGAAAGGAAAGGAAAGGAAAGGAAAGGAAAGGAAAGGAAAGGAAAGGAAAGGAAAGGAAAGGAAAGGAAAAGGAAAGGTTAGGTTTAATCAAAATTGCTCGGAATTAAGGCACGTAGAACCTTTTAAATAAATACAACATGAACATATGATGGGATAAAAACTCCATAAAAACTCCTAAAAATTTGATTTGTATATTTGTCTTATTTCAACAGAGGTCACGTTTTGGTTCTTCTGATTGAAAATATTTGTAACAGCTACTTTCTGTAGCTTACAGGCTTCAAAACCTGTCTGTGGGTGTACTGTTTATTGAAAACAACATTTTCTTTCCAAGCTGTGCTGATGTTCACTGAAGGAATCCTGTCTGCAACACCTCCTGACTCATCAGCTCTCACTGTGGACCCTCAGATCAACCAAGTCATACTCACAGGAGTTGGCAACAGGCAATATGATTGAAGTAATTAACTTTCCAGATAAACTTCATAGGTCAGGCTGAAACTTTATATATAAGAAGCCCCACAAAGGCTTCCAAGGCTACAGGCAAGATCCTCTCAAGATTATTTTGGAGTTTTCTGGAGCCTTTCTTCTTAGTGAAGCAAAGGTTAGGATAGTGATAGCTTTGGGCCTGGGAGCTCCAGCTGACTGCAGCTCCTTGGCTTGCTCCATGACTGGCAGCATTGATATTGATGCCTTAACCAGGCTTATCTGAAACAGAGGCCAGACAAGGTTAGGAGAACAAAAAGAGGATAAATTTTTTAAAGGCCTTTAGGTACATTCAGGGCAAACAAAGCCCCTCATGAGGCTACACCCAAAAATGGACCCTGAGTCACGAGCCCTTCACCTTTTATAAGTTCTGTCCTATTAGCACATTGGCCCTTAATTCTCCAATCACACCCTCAGGCAATGATGTTAACCACCCCAGGCCTGCTCCCCCCAATCCACTGCTGTTTAAATATTTTGGGTCTCTGAGGCAGCAAAAGCGTCCTTGGATTTCCATTCAGAGGAATTGTTTTGGCTAAAGGTGCTGAGGACAGAGGTTTTTAGCATTTTATATGAAGCCTAGAACTACACCAAAGCTCCAGATACATGAAGAATAGAAGCTAAAAATTCTTAAGCCATCAATATCACTGGGATTATTCCCCAGTGTAGCATTCCAGGCTCCTGTGAAAGATCTCTGCAGGGAGATGAAGCCTAGAAACAGAGATCCAAGTGGCAGTTCATCCTGCAGCACATGGCAAGAAAAGTGAAGCAGAAAAAAAGGCTTGTTTCCAGAGCTGTTCCTTCTGCTGCCGCTTCAAATCATCAGAGCTGCTTCTTCAGTGTTCCAGGAGAAAATGACCCATTCTACAAAAAAATGCTGCTTCCCTTTTCAGCTCTGAATATCCATTCAGAGACATTTTCATACAGCTAATGGCAGGAGGGATGTGACTCCTCCTCCATGAAGGCAGGAGTGTCCGTGTATCATCACAGGTGAGCCTGGACCAAGTCACTCACAATAAAAGGAGCCTAAATGAGTTCAGTGTGAACGGGTCAGAACCAGAGCAACCCTGCAAATCACATCAGGGACTTTTGTAATTTTTTAGCCTGATGTTGTAGCTTCTGGTAGTTCTGGTATTCTGCTAGGCAAGAGGTCATCTGCCTCTGCTTTGGTGTTTTTCTGGCATTCCTCAACTTCTGAAGAATGGATAATGAAATCTTATTGTTGCCAGCTCTTGTGATATTTGATGATTCTCCGAAAGCCTGAGCTTCGAAGGCTTACAAGACAAAGATTTTTTATTTTTTAAGTTATTTTGCGCGTGCTTTTAATATATTCTAGTCTTTTGTAGTTGGAAAATACAGGCGAAAGTATAACCTGAGTTCCTTAAAGCTCAGAAATCACAAGGCAGAAGAGATGCCCACATTTATTAGTTTGTGAAATGCTGTGATTTTAAGCTGTCATCATGATTAAGGCTGTAAATATGGTGTTTACAGCCACAGTATGTTTTTAGTTCTGCAGACAGCATGAGGCAGTATGAACAGAATGCTGTGTTAGTCCCACAGAAGTTCAATCACTCCAACAGAATTTCTTAGTATGCAGAGTTGCCTTCTAAGGAGGAAGATGTCATCTTCATTCTGCACAGTAATTGAAAAATAATGAAAGTCTTCCTCCCCCAAGAAAGCATCATCTTGCTGTGGATCAAGAGGCAGTTCAAACCAGCATATGACATCCCTTGCAAACTGGCATTCTTAGAGATGTCACACTTGAAAAGTTACAGTTAGAGGACTTCCATTATATGTATTATAAATCCACATTTTAGAGAGTTGTAATTTAACTGTATACAGTCACTGTGCTTTGAAACTTGGCATAAAAATCACAGTCCTGGAGCATATATTTTTATAAGAAAAGATACTTGAGAAAATTGATTTGACTTATCAGAGATTTAGACACATTCAAGTTATCTCTCAGCACATCAGACTTACAGAAGGGAAATTTGAGTGAGTTACCAGAATGTGGAGCTTTGGGTGGGTGTGACATGATCCACGGCAAGTAATAATTTGGCTTTGATAATGATGAATAATATAAATGCAGGGACATGCTGTGAGGGTTTTAACATGGGACTACTGAATGCTGGAGTCAGAAGCTAAATCAGTTGGAGTCATCTCCAAGATCAGCTCTGTGGATGCTCCAGGTGTACTTGCAGGTGAAATCAGAATTAATCTAGAAGGAGCTGCTTGACTCCAAATGTGTTATAGTCATGTTCTGGCTGCATGATGTGGAAAAGGGCCACAAATTACCCTTGCTGTGAGATCAAGAGCTCCATGTCCTGTCAGCACTGGAGGTACAAGAGAACTGGGAATAGGTTGGAGTTACTGATAAGAGGTGCCAGGTAGACTCACACCTGATATGGGAGTTGTTATGGTTGTTGGAGTTGAAAAGGTTTATCTACTGTATTTGCATGAAAAATGCTTTTATTCTTTCTTTTGTTCCCTCTCCACCTACAGCAGATTTACAGCCAGTGTAGAGGTTACATTAGTCTGTGGCTAATTATTATAATTGAATAATGTATGTATCTGCAATCCTGACAGTGCCATTGCATATGGACTTTTTAACACCAAATATTACTGAACCTTTGGAGCAACAGCATGAAAGCAGGGTGCCAGGCTTTGCTGCTAGGAATTGCTGTAGCCCTCAAGAACCACACTGATTTGCACCAGCCCACTCTGTCACAGCAGCTGACTCTCCTCTGCCTCCCCTGCTCTTTACCTATTTCTGTCTAGCTAAAATGAGATAAAGATGATGCTTTGTGAGTGGGAAAGACTGAGAGCTTGCCATGGAGGCAGGCAGAGTAAGAGCAGGAGCTGAGCAATGTTTTGACAGGCTCAGGGCACCCCTTGCTCTCAGCTTGGGGCCCCCAAAGCTCAGCTTGGCTGTGCAGGTGCTGCACAGAGTGCTGGGAGCCACTGTGGGATCTCCCTGTGTTTACCTTAAGGATAACAAATGCAGTGTAGCTGCCCCCAGAAAGGTCTGTAAGCTGACACTGTAAACATTGTAAAAGGTTTCATCTGTTCAAAGCCAGTCAGTTCAAATCTCCTTCCTTTCTTTTCTTTCTTTTTAAAAATCTCCAAATTAGTTTCTCAGTTTCAAGTGGAGCAAATTGGTCTGAGCTTTATAGAGCAATGTTGACCACATCAGATATTTCCCACTCTTGTTTTCCTTTCTCCATTAGTTGGAGGATAAAAAATGATGCTGAATAAATATACCTATCAGTTATCAAGGCTATAGTAGCGAGTTTTAATAGAGATAGGTGCTGTGGGTTACAGACAAGGCTCTTTAAAACTCTTTAAATCTGAACATCCAGGCAGATTTTTACCAGACAAATTCTTGGCTAGGTTCATCCCACACAGACTAATTTATACTATGGATAGGCATGTGTTTAAACAAACACAAGGCATGCATAAAGCATCTCCTGATTTGAGAGCTATAACAAGGATGGAGTGTATTACCCCCAGGTCAGCCAGGAAGCTGGAAACATGGGGTCTGTTCACAAGTGGTGCTCAGACCAGCTGTAAGTCGTCACTGCTCCTGTTAATTAATCTGAGCAGGAGAATGATGTCGTTTTATTGGTTTCTGGTTATTTTAGACTTTTCCCTGAGAATGTGAACATGGAGAAGCAATTCTGTGCAAGGCAGGGATAGCCAGGCTTATGTTTTTCAAGACAGATGCAACAGATATGCTTGTAGGTACAAAACATGACCCTTGTGAAAGCCCTCTGAGCTCTCATTTGGGAAGGAAAGCTCATGGTCATGGCATCTCCTCAGTCACAAAGGGTAGAGGGGGAAAGCAAAGCCCAGTCAGAGGGGGATCAGAGGGAAGGAAATCACAGCATGGGGATAGATAATGATGATACCCATCAAGTTCTCACATAATGCTTTTCACCAGGAGAGCAGACAATAACCTGAGATCTAAAGCTCTCACAAAGATGAAAGGGAATTCCAGTCCTGTGTTATATCCATTACACCTGCTGCATCTTGTACAGGCCAAATAGAAGGAATTAAATCATGGCTAACATTAGCGAGCCACTCTTCTCAAATATTTTGTGCAAATGAGGAGGTTGCTATAAAGTGTTTGCAGTCTCTCTATACAATGTTAATTACACCGTGTTCAAGGCAGTGTATACCTGGTGTATATTGTGAGGGGCTCAGTAATGAATGTGTGGCAGGAAATTTCCAGCTGGAATGCAAACAGGACCATTTAGAGATGTTTTACTGAACAGAAGTGCCAAATCTCTAGGTTAGGTTTTGGCAGTGGACCAAAAATACTTTCCACAAGAAGTGATTATTATGTATGATTCATGCAGTGAGTCCACGTGAGTGAAAATAATACTGCTTAGCTCTCAGTGCTCAAAGTGTTTTTACATTTTCAAAGTGCTGTGCACACATTAGTTAATTAATGGAATAAAAGAAGTTACATTTTCATGCATTTGACATTTTGACAACAAATGGTTTCAGAGACTTTATATGCATCAGTGCATTTGGGCAGCTTGTATAGATTGTGCTGATGTTCTCAATTGTATTTGAGCAGCATGTTAGTAATTTAGATGCATTTTACCTTACGATGAGAGGATAGATAAAGCGAAGGTTATCTGTAGATAGCAACGTCCCATGAATAAGGCAACTCCTTGTCCTTTCTAGTAAATCATAAATCTGCTCACTTGCTTGGGCTCTGCAGTCCACAGCAGAACTAAACACACTGGTGGAAGTCAAACCCACTAAGAGCCATCGTTAGTATTCCAGCTGAGGAAACAGAGCTCCATCCAGGAGATGGATTTTGTGGAATTGGTATACCCAATGTTAGGCACAGGGACTTGGTAAAGTACTGGAACATTTGCTGGCTATTTTCAGAGGACTGTCAGCCTATAACCATCTATTAAAATAAATTTAAAAGTGATCCCTTAGAAATTAATCTAATTTTCTCTTTTCTATCCTTACAAAAAGCATTGGCATACAGTCTACATTTGTATCCCATTGGTCAGGTTTTTTCTAAACAACCTATGTCAGAGTTGCAATATCCTCTGTGGAAGGCATCTGTCAATAGTATCAGGCTGGCTTAATGACCTCTCACATGAGGGCATTGTGGCTGGATTGCTGTCCCAGCTCACAGTGTCAAATCTATAATCATATCTGCTCTCAGGCACAGATCTTCCCTGTTGGTCCCAGCCTCTCACAACTACAGGCATTCCAAAAGCAGCTCTGAAGTGCAGCCATTCCACTAGTTGACCCAGTCACCAGTTCAAGTTCTTGAGTTTTTGGGAATAAGTATTTCACATCCAATTTGCCTCACTTGTTGCTCATTGTTCCCCCTGACCTCCCTTCTGATCAGCAAGAAATATGCAGAGATTGCATTAAGTAAGTCATGCAGACTCCTGGCATGGATTCTTTCAGGATGCTGGGAATCAAGCATTGCAAAAACTAGTGAAAATAGCTCATCATTCTGCAGTCACTATTTAACAAAAGACACATTATTCTGTTGAACCCACCTGAGTGTCTTGGGCGCAAATAGAGTGTACCTGTAGACATGCAGTAAGCAAATTTTTGGAAGAGACACTGGAGTGAGCATCCTGGGAATGGAACTGTTTTTTTCTAGCAGTACTGTACATTTAATAGCTTTCTCTTTTGCCTGGTTCTTTCTTTTTCTGGGGGCAAAGAGATTATCTACAGCACTAATATGAGACACATACAGTATTTAATAAAATCAGCCTTTGTCCTTGGAAAATGGTCTTTAATAGCTTGCGTTAATAAGTTTAATTTGATCTCTAAATGACAAACAACTTAATCATGAAACGCTTTCTTTAAGGAGAGAGATAAGGTATTATTTACATACATGAGATTCAGTACAGGTTTTAGTAAGAGCAGTGGTTTCCAAGCTGTTTCAGGTTATGCCATGTAGCCTTTAATCTTGGGAAAGCATTTTTTTGTTATTATTTTTGGTTTAGAAAGCCTCTTTTTTATTCAAAACTTTCCAATAAAGAGTTTTGCAAACTCTGTGTATGTATTGCTGCTTTATACCCTGGATAGCAGGTCTGTTATCCCTTCACTTTGCTTCCACTACAGGAGTTTTAATCACCTCATTGGGTAGCAATTGATAACTTTCTATACCAGTGCTATCTCTACCCACACTCTTCCTCAAAAAGAGGCTATATTGAGGTGCTGGGAGGAGAATTGGCAGTACATTGCTGCTAACACAGGTTAAGTGAGCACTTTTCATTCCCTAAAAGTGCAGCTTTTATGACATCTGTGGAATTTTTGAAAATCTAGATATAGTTTTAAAAAATTGGTGTCTAAGTGCTGTTGTCATCTTCCCAACAGGGTGGGAAGCATTTGGTTATATGGATCCAAAACCCCTGTGAAGTCATCAGCCTTTGGATAAAGAGTGACAAATGTGAACATTAACAGAGGTTGAGAGTGAGAATGATAAAAGAAGTGATAGCAAATAAGGGAAGTGCTCAGTGTGAGCTTTCTTCTGGGCTGCTCTCATTTACATTAGGTTTGAGGGACTTCATCAACTAATGTATTTGAAAAGTTTTCTGAGGTGAATTTTTCTGGGTTTTAGATGCTTATGTAATTTTACATGTGGGGGTTATCCATCCTCTTTTGATGAAAATACTTTTAAAAGTTGAATTTTAAACCAACTTTGTGAGATCCAGCCAGGTATTTTCCTTTGTCAATAATTTAGAAAATAATGTAAAAACAGCTGAAAAGTATCCCAGCCCCTGAGGTGAGGTGAAATCTTTGCTCAACCTCAGTGAGAAAATAGTTGCTGAGTTTAGATGACTGCCATTTTACCCTGACTGTAACAGTGCACTGTATTCAAGCATATTTTGGTTTTTGAGTGGTAGAGTCTGAGCAAGTAGTGCTGATTCTCCTGCTGGCCCTGGGAAGGAGTGGGAACTTCATCAGTAGATATTATGTGGTGCTACAAGAAAACTGGTAAAAACCATCAAAACCATGAGAACTTTCCAAGGTGACACCTCAATGCAGCAAAGAGCTGGAGCACAACTCTCTTGGGAATTAGTCTACCACAGGTTCAGTGCCCAGACAGGTTTAGGATGCTCGTAATCATTGGGAACTCTGGGGTATTTAAGTCCAAGTTGAACTAAAAAGATAGTGGAAAACTGATGCTGTAAGGTAAAATGTGATGCAAAAACTTGGCTTATGGGATCACAACGTCCTGCTTGATTGTATGCCACAATTCCATCTTATTCAGCGGAGCTCCACAATGAGGATCTAATGATAACTCTAAGTAAGCTGATGATTTATCTCCTCCAAAAGGCATGGTTGTTGTAAAACTGCCTATCAGATATTTTCAGAGTACTATCCTTCACAAGCCCTTATTTAACGCAGTTCTATTTGCATGCACACCCTCTCTTCCCACTTGCCATTTGTCACTGAGATAGCAAATTACATTCATCAGAATCCATTCATTCCCCCGTTTCGCTGAATACAGGATTATCTTGGCTGTGTCAGCTGCCCTATGACTGGGAGCTGTGAAAAATGGAGGTCGCCTTCAGATATTCCAAACATGTATCTTCAAAGGACAGTAGGTATTAAGCTGGAAAAGATTAATGGGCTTTATGTCATCGTGTTTGTGTGGCATAAAAGTGAATTGTGCAGATTGATGGATATCTTGGTAAAAACAAATGCATTTTTAAACTACTCTCCTGCCCCTGCCCTGACAAGTTTTAGTGACCATCAAAAGAAATATACTGAGACATTCCCTTAAATCCTAGGCTGGTTTTACAGGTTTTTTCACTTTTAGGAAAATGAAAAACTTTTTGTAGTTGAGGAAAAAATCCACACATGGACTATTAAGAACTGGTTATTTTATAGCCTGTCTGTGTTTATATTAGCACTACAGGACTGTCACAGCTTATTTGTCATGTAATCATGCAGTGTATAAGTAACTGGGACATACAGAAATGGCCAACAACAAAATTGTGAATTCCTCTGAAAATGCTGTTATAATTTCCTGTTTGAGATCCAGGTTGTTTCCTTCCAGCTGTTCTGCTTGTCAGGCAGGTGCTTTGCTAACACAAAAACAAAAGTTAGAGCTCAGCACAAAGAAGGCCAAAAGGGAAAGCTCTACCTGCCCTTGCATAATACACTGTATTAAAAAAGTATTGAAGGTATTCACAGAGTGAAATTGCTCACAAAGAATAAGTAACTTTTAAAAAACAATCAATGGGAAAAAAGAAGGAAAAAGAGTTATCAGTATTGATTCACACAATATATGGATGCATTGAAAAGATATTTCCACCAGAGGAAAAGCAGTGGTGTGCAGTGAAGCTTGTGAACTTTGCATGTGAGCACTGATGGAATTTTTTTTTTTCATCTGTAGCATCTTTGGTCAAAAAGAGAACAGGAGAAAAAACCCAGGGTCCTGGTCTAGTTCTGATGTTCTTGTTTCTCTGTGACCTTGGACACATCAAATCTTCAACTGGAGGCAGGGATCTATCAGAACTATCACAAAACTGGAATGCTGACTGTGCTTGAGACCTGTGGGTAAAAGTGGTTCTCCACTGGGAAGTTTTATGGGTTTTAATGTGTTTCGGTCATGTGGAGATAGTCTTGGGCCAGTGATAACGGCACTGGTGTGTCTGGTACCTGTGGGATATTGGGAGTATCAGCAGCCCTCAGCTGTTGAATATGAGCAGTCCTGTGGGAACAGGCACAAAGGACAGGGAGAGACATTCTGGCCATATTTTAAATTTTTATTGGATTTCACTGTTAAGTGTGTTGCTACTTCATTTTGGTTTAGAGGCAGAGATTGCTGCAAAGCCTTTACGTACTAGGATGTTTTTTCTATTAATATTTTAAACTGGCAATAAATTTCTGGTGGGGTTTTTGTTGTTTTTGTTTTGTTCTGTGGGTTTTTTGAATTGCCTTTGGACTTTTAATTGCCTTTCACTCCAAGCTAAATGTAGTATCCTACTCATGAAGTAGGATATCAAACCATGAATAATGAATTTCTGTTTCTGCCTTTTAACTGCAGTAGGACCACCACATAAACCATTCCACTCTGTGATAAGCATAAATAATTTTGTAATTCATATGGTTTGTATTATTTTTTTCTTCAGTGGCTGACTACGTAATATGATGGTTAAAGTAAGAGTTGCTTCTTCACAGCTACTCTTCCACGGGTATTTGCTCTTGATGTGATATCACACTGCTCCATTAATACCATTACTTGCAAGAGGTTTGCTGCAATGTGGATTTTTATTTAGGCTTTTGCTTTGGATTCCAAAGAATCTCACAATTCAAATCCATGAAAACCAGAGAGCTGTGTCATGAGAGAGTACACTTCTCACTGGATTGAAGGGTAATCCAGAGATGTCCTGTTTGCCTGAAGTTGGGTTCATTTGGGTGATTGCAAGGTCAAGTAAACACAGGGTGTTTTAGCTCAGTTCTGCAGTGGATTTGAAGCAGGGCCAAGAGAAAAGCTCTTAAGGCTAGGTGAATAGCATTGTGAACATCATCACACAGTTCATTGATTGTCAAATTCACCGTATCACCAGTCTGACACCTCTGCCCTGCTTAAATCTTGTTCCGAGGATGGAGGCAGCACCAAAGCATTCTATTTGCCATAAATACGTGACTGAAATTCTTTTTGAGAGTAATTCTGCCATTATAGACCGTGATGTCATGCCAAAAGGAGCAGACAGTCAGCTAGGCTTTATGCTCTAATGGTTTCTGTGAAATTAGGAATGGTACAAGGAGGCTGAATTTTAATTTACAGTGAGTAGTTTTTATAGGTCCTGAAGCATTCAACTTCAGAAAGTGTGTGAAAACCTCTGGCCTCAATCCCACTGGTTTCCAAGGGGAGATGTAGTCCTTTCTGCTCTGTTTGGTTAGGCAGGCTGCTATCTGAACAGCTGGCCAGATGTTCATGGTACTCAGGAAAGGCAGCATCTCTGGCAAAGGGGATCACAGCTGCTGGGAGGTAAATGGCAGATGCCTGTGTTATTCTGCAAAGCTGGTTTTTCCATCTGTTAGTTGGTTGCAATAGGATTACCAGAGGATCAGATCACACAGAGAACAGGCTGAAGAGGAGACTGTGAGCACCAACAGAGAGCATCATCTACCATTCTTCAGCGGAGCAGAAACAGATGTTGGTCTCTGTACTTCTGTATGTAGTCAGTTCAGTGCATCAGCTCAGTTCCAGGCAGAGAGGAGCTCTGTCAGAAAAAACGAAAAAGAAAGAGCAAATAGGGTCCCTGAAGATAAGTAAGAGAGACATGTAGACTTCAGAAGAGGAAACTGAGCCCTTGTCACAGAAATAAGAGATCATGTGCAGGGACCAGCTAGCGCACTCCTAGCCTGGTCCTAGAGAGCATTAAAAAACTCATGGTCTATTCTGTGCTTCTCACAGCTATTTTGATCCTGTGAGACCATGCCTTGGAAACCTGACTTAGCTGGCTTTGTTCTCACTGGTCTCCACAAGGGAAGTTTTGTCAGGAAATGAAAGCTAACAGGGCTGCCCATGCAGTCATGGTCCAAACAAAGGGAAAAAATCAGTACTGTTGAATCATAGAAAGGTTTGGGTTGGAAGGGGCCTTAAAGACCATCTCATTCCAAACTCCCTGGCATGGGCAGGGACATCTTTTGCTAGATCAGGTTGCTCAAAGCCCCATACAAATTGGAAGGTTCAGGGCTCCTTTCTCACAGGCACTATAGTCGAGGCATATTAATGGATTGAGGCAGTGCTGTTCCATGAAAGGGATTTACTACACCTACGAAGAGAAAAAAGCTGCTTCCTTCTTTTTATGTTTATAATAATTCATTTGATTTGGGATTGGAAAACATTTTTTGCAAGTTCTCGTTGTTTTTCTATTGTATATCTTCCGGTAAGATTTAAGTGATGATGGAACTTTTTGTCACATACGATAAAAAGCAGTCACTTCCTGCTGGGTAAATGTCCTGGTACTGGAGACATGCATGAAATACTTGGGAGAGCTGAAATGCCGTTGGGTTTGTTTTCATTGCAAGCTGTTACTTTGTTAGGACACAGGGTGGCAATGACATAGAAACACTCATTATATGAAATAGTCTAGAATGCCTTTTGATCAGTGTTCAGCTTCAAATCTGTGTTTGATATATCCAGCTTGGCAGCTGGGTAGACGTACAGCTATACCTATGACAGCATTTGGCATGTCCTGTGGATTGTACTTGGCAATAACTCTTTGAAGCAATGCATAAGTGCACAGCTAGAATTCCTAGCACATTCCTGTCCCCTACACAGACAGGGAAATGAAGCCAGAGGAATCACACAACCTGCCCAAGGCCACAGCAAAAAAGCTGAGATAAAAACATCTATATTTTTGATGCTAAAATATATTGAGAATCACAGCCAGGCTTGGGTTGGAAGGGACCTTAAAGTTCATCTTGTTTCAACCCCCCTGCTATGGCCAGGGAGACCTTCCACTATCCCAGGTTTCTCAGAGCCCCATCCAACCTGGCCTTAAACACTTCCAGGGAGCCAGGAGCATCCACAGCTTCTCTGGGCAGCCTGTGCCAGTGCTTCACCACCCTCATAGTAAGGAATCTGTTCCTAACATCTCATCTTAATCTCTTTTCATTTAAAACCATTCCCCCTTGTCCTATCTCTGTATGTCCATGTAAGAAGTCGCTCTCCACCTTTTTTATAGAGCTACAGCTGTAGAGTATAAATTCCTACTCTAGCAGCAGCTGCATGCAGAGATGTGCATGGAAACATGCAGTTCTCCCACACATTGCTGTAGAGGGCAGGGGCCTTTAGGAAGGGTTTCCTCAGCAGCTCTGCATCATTCCTGCACATGTCACTGAGCACCCACAGACCCAACCTTCCATGGAGCTTTCAGAGACCATCAGTGCTCTGTGACTGAACTCACCAACAACTTGCCAATAAACTAAAAACTCACAACATGCAAAGTGCTCTCGAAGTCACCAGGGAATATACAATTCATGAAACCCCAATGAGCGAAAAACAGGAGGAAATATTTTTGCTACATTTCTTTGCCATAGGGTTAGTGCTGCTGCTACTAGAACAAATGTGCTTTTACACCCAGTGGAGGGGTTTTCAGTTCATGAGATAGCTGTATCCTTCTAAAACTCTGGTGTTAGGGTCCATTCTACTGCGAAAAACGTGTTCAAGGCAGGTCTGAATGGAGCTTGGAACAGTCAGATTTGGTGAAGGAGTTCTTGCCCAACCCAAACCATTCTGTGATTCTATAAATATAGCCTGAGTCCTGTAAGCCTTGCAGAAGTTTACTAATTCTTATCAGGTGTTCCTAACAAACTACCTGGAAGCTATCCCCATCAAAATTAAATAAAGCCTGGCAAGGAAAGCCGGGCCCAAGGTAAACAAAACAAACAATCAAATGTAGTCACAGCCTTGAGCCCTGAAGGTGCCTGCGAAGTGAACAGCTCATGCATTTTAACTCCCTTCTTCCTGTGCTGCAGTGCTCTTGATTTCAGAGTTCTTTGATCCACCTATTCATAGCTGTGAAGTGAGCAGAATTTAATCAGGCTCTGACAGGGCAGGGTTGATTCTACCACCAGCCTCCAAAAGAGAGCTGTCAATCAAGGATGAGCTGTGATGCCTTCAGCCTGGAGATATTACACTTCTGCTGCAGCTGAGTGGTCAGCAGTGGAGGAGCTGGGCATTGCTAGAAGCACTGGGGGTGACCTGGGCACTCCTGGGGAGTCCTTGCAGGCTATTCCTCATCCTCTGAAGGGCTGGTGTGGCACTCTAATGAAGATGGCGCTTCCAAGCCACGGAAGAGGAGAGATTTCCTTGTTGAACAAGGAGTGGCTTTCCTAACTGCACGTCCCAAAAATCCTGCTGAGCTTTTGTGGGCCAGCAGGCAAAATAGGTTGATAGTCACTTGGATTAAACCTGTCCTTACAGTAGCTGGAATGGGCATAGCCAGGACAAGGGTTACTTTCCCTACCTAATCCCAAGTTATAATAGCTGGGGCTGTTAGATAAAATAGTCACTGACTGGCAAAATGATAGAATATGGTTTAATTTCAGATTTACTATCTGCCAACATATGCCATTCAATCAGATAAACACAAGATTTCAGCTGTCAGCACAATATCTTATGCACAATATAAAAATAGAGCAGTTTTTCTCACACCAAGAAGAAATGGAACAGGTTTATATATAGGATGTATACAGTCAGGAGGCTAGAAATTTTGAAATAGTCTGCCATTTCTAGAGAGATTTCCTATCTTTAAATAAAGGAATTATATTAGAGGTAGTAGAAATTCTCATGGACATGTTTTATCATTGTCAGCTGCACTGAATAAATAAAAGTAAAGGGAACACCTTGAGAAGCTGGACTGTATAGAATGAGGCAAACATCTGTAGGATTTCCAGCAGAGCATATGAGACCATATAGAGACTCAGAACTTCTCTGCGTGGGAATATCATTCCTCCTCTGCTTTCTACATTTCCATCCTTGCTCTTTTGTCTGTTCTGGTTCATTGGGTCTATCGCTTGTAATGCTTGAAATTCTGCAAGACAGAGATAGAAGATGACAATCTAGCATCACCCCAGCAATATCTTGATCCAATTTTCACAAAAAATGTAATTTAAGCACTCGCTGATTAAAGCCTGCCTCCTGAAAACACCCAATTTAGGTAGAATCATAGAATCATAGAATGGTTTGGGTTAGTAGGGATCTTAAAAATCATGTCAAATCTCATGTATGTGAAATGTAACACTTCTTGGCAGTGATGTTTTACGTTATGAATTTGTGAGTATGGAGATGAGCATGGCATTTGGGCTTGAGCACATAACTAGTACTTGAGTTTTTTATTATATCCCTTGTGAAGAGTAGCTGATGCCATGGTCCAGCATTTTTTTAAGGTTCAGCCTGGTTTGTTTACGAGGCATGCACAGAACAGCTTGGCTCTGTAAGCATCATATGAGCAGACAGCAGCAGGCAGTTTTCTTGCTGACAAATCTGCTAATAGGCTTCGTTGCTCTGCCCTGCTTCTTTCTCTCATGCTCAAAAGCCTCCTTCTTCCTTAGCACCCACATAGCTTGTGCCTTCAGTCTCATAGAGTCTCATAGAATCAGCAAGGCTGGGGAAGATCTCCAAGGTCATCAAGTTCATTTGAGTGAATTCCACCATTCGCACTAAACCATAGTGCAAAGTTCCACATCTACTTGGTTTTCAGTCATTTCCAGGGATGGAAACTCCATCATATCCCTGGGGAACCTGTTCTAGTGCTTAACCATGCTTTCAGTAAGAAATTTTTCCAAATATCAAGGCTGAACCTCCCCTGGTGCAACTTGAGGCTATTACCCCTTGTACTATTGCTAGCTGTGATATTACCTACCCAGTTTGATCATTCAGGTTTTGTTGTCACCTTTGGTTCAGAGATGTCCTTGCTACTAGCTACTGGTATTTTCCAGCATAACCAGTGTTTGTCTGCTCTCATCCCCTTCTGTATTCTACTGGGCTGCTCCAAAGTCAGCTCAAAAATGATGTCCTGAGCTGTTCAGCATAATGGTGTCTTTGAAGCCAAGGCTTGGACTTCACTTCTAAGACCAGCTGCAGCAAAATTCAGTCTCATAGAGCATTTTTTGCCGTATTTTCTACTGAAGATAAGGGAAAGAATTCACATCTTGAGAGCATTCCTCTCATCATTTCCCTGCAGGGGGGAGGCTGATGATTTTTCTAGCAAGTGCAAAGGCGCTCTTAAGGAGTTCTGCTATGACAGATTGTCTTATTGTCCATGGAAACACCAGGACAGCATAAGATGCCCAATTTCCTATTGTTTGGGCTTCATCCCTTTGTGGTTAAGCTCTTACACACTTCAGAGAAAAGGATAATTACTGGGTTGCAGGTCCCTCAGCTCAGCTGTGAGAGGGTCTTTTTGTTTTCCACAACTCCCCTCCAAGCGGGGTTTTGCCTGCAGAGACATTTTGTACTGGGCAATGCAAACAAATAACAAAGGAATCGCAAGGCTGAAGTCCTGTGTGGGTGTTTTTCAGCCTTAAGGGCTTTAGATTTCTGGGGTTTGTTTTGTTTAGCTTTTTTTTTTTCTTTTTCTTTTTTTTTTTTTTTGTCTGTTTCAGAAAAGCTTTTCACGTGGAGTGATCTCCCAAAGAATTTATTTGAAGTCATTCATGGGTGGCGCATACATTATAGGCTGTGGTTTCATTGATATGCTCAGCCTCGCTAAGTAGATGGCATATTAAATGTTTTATTTACCCCGTGTGCTACCTGTCATCTAATCAGCTTTTGTGTTTCTGCTGCATTCTGTTTGTATTATAGCAAGAATAAGTGGTTTCATGTAAATTAAAACCACATGAAACCTTTTAAAGCCATTTTAAAATACTAAATGGGTTTGCAAATAGGTTTGTCGGACAAGGATTGGAAAAAGAGCTCTTTGCTTACCCATTTACTTTTCTGTATGCTTGTTAGAAGTCCCCATGTGACTTTTTCATCAAACATTGCATCCCAGTTCTCATCTGGAATGCCAAAAGTCATTTATACTGTGCTCAGAAGCAGTTTGCATAAGCAGGAGGCAGTTAACAAAGAATATAGTTGTGAGTTGTGATTGCAAAGGTTATTTTATAAATTACAACACAGATGCACAATAAAGTTAGGACATGCAGCTCTATGATGTTTTCTTGTTTGCCTGGAGCATAAAAGCATGTGGCTTAAAATTTTCTTTGCCTTTATTGACTATTGTTGCCAATATGGATGATTGTGATCCTTTCACTGTGAGTCATTTTGTTTCTTACAGGTCGATCGTATCATCTTCTGTGTCTTTTTGGAGGTTGACTACAAAATTTTCAAGAAGAAAATGGGTGAATTTTTCCCTCTAGGTAGGTATAGTAATCAAGTACCATTTGACTTTAAAAAAAGATGCAGCAAAAAGACAACAGTTGGCATCTTTTCTTCTTTCCAAAGCCAAATATTGAAATGTGAACTTTCTTTAAAGATCAGCTGCACATAGAGGCTCTGATCCTGGACAAATGCAGACATTTAAAATTTGTGAACCATTAAAACTACTTGTAATACTGCTTTTGTATGCTCAGTACAGCTAATTTCTTCATTCCACACTGTATCTGGATCTCTTCCCAAAACTTTGTGCATGGTACTGTTTCTCTTGACTCTTGAGGAGAAAATGATTTGCACTAATGTAAATATCTCCTGGTGTATATTGCTTTTCCATACACTTTGTACACACTTTTATCTTCCATTAACAATGCTGGTAGGGTTTCTCTGGGTCTGAAAAGATACCACAGGGGTTAGAGCCCAACTGTGCCTGAATGAGGACTTTAAACTTGAGCTGTCCCTGTGCAAGAATGAATGGGAGAAAGATGGCTCTCACTGGAGCACTTGGGAAATGTTAGCCATTCATCTTGGATTTCACACAGGAGGTTGCTCTTTAGATGTAAGGAAACCTGGTAGATAGTAAACTTGCTAATCCCCCTCCTCCGATAAGCCTGTGGTTTATTTTTATCATATATCATTGGAAATCTGTGCTCCATAATTTTATTAACTCTAAAACTCCTCCCATTTTATTTTGCTTTGCGCTGACATTGGTCTCACTATGTGTGAAAAGATCCAGATTTTAGTATTTTGTTTTATCACCCAATACTCCCCATGCTGTCTGTCTAGTGGAAATGGCCCTGGAGTAATAGAAAGCAGAGCTTTGGTGTGTTCAGAGTCCCGTTAATTTCACAGGATTATGTTGTCACTGTAGCCACAGTGGTTTTTTCCTCTCATTTTGTCTGGTAGCATGGAAATTGTGATATTTTTGTCTCATCTCACTAGAAAAAAGCTTTTTTGTAGATGACTTTGTAATTACCAGTTTGCAATGATTGGCAGCTGATACTTAAAGACCTATTGAATTATTCAGGTAGCATCGAATGATGTCTAACCACTTAATAATATTTTTGTCTGGACCACACTGAACATGCATTTCAAAAAGCTGCATTCATGTCTAATCCATTCATTGTGTGATTTCCTTTTTTTGTCAGCATACCCAACCCAAAGGATAAAGTGTTAGTACCCTGCCTACATTGCTGCCCTGCCCTTCAGATTGAGAGGAGAATATAGCATCAATTTGTCAACCAATCAAGAATATTAATGCTCACTTTCATCATGAAGATCTTTGAAATCATGCTTTAAAGCCTGGTATTGTTTCTATAAATGTAAAACCCACTGGGGCTTGAAAACTTGAGAGAGAAGGAGATGCTTCTCTCATGTCGCATGTCGCATGACAAGCCCAAAGGCAGAAAGAGAGCAAAGTGTAATATTTTTTGGGTTGTTTTTTTTTTTTTAAGCCTGATATGATTGAACTCTTGTCTACAAAGAACCTGTGAGGCTGGGTCTTATATTATAGAAAAACATATAATTGCATTACACCACCATTATGTAGATGATCAGCCATGCCACAGTTTTAAAAGTATGTTTATTCTCATGCACATAAATGTTTTACAATTTTTTTGCTCTAACTAAAATTGGAATTTTGAAATGGGACCACAGAGAGGTAGTCATGATAGGGACCCTGTAAATCCAGTGTTCTGCATATGTGGCTGTGCAAAAGGTTTATCCAAAGTTTACAGCTGTCCAGAGAAAGTTTGGTTCTCAGCATCCATAATCTGGTACAGATTATTAAAATACCTTAGCACCCATTTTCATAGACTCCTCGCTGCAATTTTCTCATAACTAACAGTTCTGATTTTGATATGCCTTAATGTTACTGGGCGTCCACTGTCTGGTGAGCCAGAGCCTTAAAAGGAAGCAGTTTAGCATCTAAAACTTTATTCCTAGCTAAGTGAAGGATTTCCTGTGGGTGGATCAGTAGTCAGGGATTGAGGAGGTTTTCATTTTAGTGATTTCTTTTTAGTGTGTTTAGATCTTCAGATTCTGAGGAGACAGGGAGAGGCAGGAGGAATACATGCTTCCCAAAGGACACTCTGTAGTGTGGCTGGAGCAATGGGCAATACCTGGGTCTCTCTGATGGAGTGCCCTACCCATTAATGTCCAATCTCAGGCTCTCTTTGCCAGCTTGAATTGACACTTTTCCACGGGGTGCCACCACTGCAACAGATGTCAGCTGAAGTCAGCCCCATCCTAAACTGCCTCCTGGTGAGAACATCAGCTGAAGGTCTGGATGGAGATCACCAGATGACCATTATACCTGCTGTTTGTTACTGTTTGGGGGTGTCTTGTGAATTGCCATCTGTGTTTAACATAGCAGGCTTGGACAAGTGATCAGCAGACTCTCCTGCTGTAGAGACATCCCATCTCTCTGCAGGACTGCTTTCTTGTACAGAGGACCCAGCTAACATAGCTTTCTTGTACAGAGGACCTAGCTAACATAGCTTTCTTGTACAGAGGACCTAGCTATGTCAAGGAGTTAGCAACTGCCTCTGCCTTTGGCAGTAAATTACTGATATTTTCACTGCAGAAAAAAATAATGAAACTGGTGCTTTTGTTTTGACTTCAAGTGAATATATTAATTTATTGAAATGCAAGTCTTTAAGGATAGACTTGCCCTAAATTTAAATTGATAGGCCACTATCTAAACACTCACAGGAGAGAATAACACTGGGTTATTGCTTTTAAGCTTAGTGAAAAAACATCAAGGCATTTAAAAAATGTGTATTGCATTCAGAAACATCATGAAATATATCTGTTTTAATAGCTGTGGACAAAAAAATGCTTAGAAAGAAGAATATATTCATGGAGTTATATACATAAATAGTTATTACTTTAAACCCAGTGCATTAATAAATCCAAAAAGACATGCAAGTGCTTGAGCTAGTCAAGTGATAATGAAATGAAGCTAGAATTACACCTCAGTGCATTAGAGTAAGTGGAATATAGATATAGGGAAATTGTTCCATTAGTTGAACATATCATTAGGCCTATTTTGCAAGTGGAATGCTGAAGAAATTAGTCAAGTAATAATATTGATATTAAGACAACTGCCAAGAGCTTTGTCATTTTCAAACTTTAAATATATAGGGGGAAGAGACAGATTTTGAAGTAATATCATATCTTAGCAGTGTAGCAAAGTTGTGCAGTAACAGAGCAATTGTAACTATCTCAGCATTTCTGATTCAATCTCAGTAGCCTTTACAGAACCCAAGCCAGAGCCAGCATGCTCCAAGGGAGCAGAGCAGAGCACCACTTATCTTAACTCAGACACAGGTTCTCATGCCAGTGTTGTTCAGAAAAATCCTGGTTTGGTTATGTAAAAGGTCCATGCAGAATTTTCTGTTAATCCTTTGGGGTTTTGCTGAGAAGATTTTATGTACTTTAATAGGAAAGGTGCAGTGGAAAAACAATTTTATTTGCTTAAGATGGATCACTGTTTTAACATATTAGGTGCAACAGTGATGGGTTTTTCTTTTCATGAATTGAGTCCTATCTCCTTGTGGAATGAGATAGCCCAGCTATTCTCTCTTCACCTGTGTTGGAACATTCTCTCTGCTTAATCTGAGAGAATATCTTTCAGGCCAATAAAATATCCTTGCCTGCAGTTCTGGCTCATATGTGTAGTTCTTACATTGCTGGATTCATTGCTACTAGTAGTATGAGTGAGTTTTCCAGGAAAGGCTACTCAGACCATTTTTTCTCTTGGAATGCACTGTTTCTTCTAATAGAACTCTACATGGAGTCCAGACATTAAGCATTACTTTTATCACTAAGTGTACATATTAGTCTTATATTACATATAAGACTTACCAGAAAATGGAATCCCTCTTGAAAAGCTAGATTTGCCAACATTTACTTTGGAGTGATACATAGTTCTAGGATTCTATACATAGGAGGAAAATTAAGAGTATTTGTAAACAATTGCCAGCTGGAGGCAAAGATACCTTTTTTCTTTTCCTCCTATATTCTGTGTACACAAAGCTACTTAATATGTCAGACAGACAATCTTGTAAGGACCTTTGGCAAATGCTGTTTTTCCATGGTGTCTGTCATATATTATAAACGGTTTATCTTCAATAGTAATGCTTAAAGTATTTCTAAATCTACCACCTGTTATCAGTGGACTGGAGAGAAGAAACATTTTTTCTGGAAATGTTTTTTAGACAAAAAAATGCTATAAGATGGATGTCCTGTGAAGCTGCAGCATCCAAGATTATATCATTTCTTGCTACTTTAAATAGAGTAACAAAATTACTTCACTAAAACCTTGCAAAAATTTTTGGAGAAAGGACGTTTGCACTTTTATTAGGCCAGTTGATAGATGGAAGGCGCATGCTTTTACACTCATGTCCTTTCAGAGCTAATGAAAGGATGCTGAGCCCAAGAGCTTTTTCTTTTTTTTTTTCTTTTTTGAGCCACATCAGTTGGTGTTAGGAAAAAGAGAGAGATATTGCTTCATCTTGAGAAAACTTTCTCTTCCCTCTGTTCCAGGTTATGATATTTAATGTGCTTTCTGCTTTCATCCTGGCTGATGAAAACAGTTTCTCCTATCCAAACCATATGGAAAAGAGCTACTGCCTTATAATAATTCTCCTATTACTTCAGGAGGATGCGCAGCATCCCGCTTGTGCATAAAATGTGCAAATATATTACAATTGCAGAGGAAATTCATTGTTAAGAGATCTCCCAGGCTTGGAATCAAATTGAAAACTGTCTAAATGGCTGAATGAAGGGCTTTGTATTAAAAAGGCCAATCCCTGCACTAATACGTGAGTGAACTCCTAAGCAGGGACTGTAATTTCCATACTGGTATTGAGAGGCATCGCTCTCTCTGCTTACTGTGGCAGACTGCACTGGGGCTGGAGCAGTCCTCTGCATGAGCAAAGGAGTCATAAGTTAGCCCTTAGCAAGTAATCCAGTATCAAATGGGTAATTCATCTGATAAATTTAGCCTCTCTATTTGCATTTGCAGCCTTCATGAGCCAATTCCGTGCCGTAATTCATCACCTGAATGTATTACACAAAATATTTTTCATGGGCTTTATTCTACTCTGTGGAGAGGTGCCAAGCAGCTTACTGGAAGTGCCCAATATCCTTTATGGGAGGTTTCACCTGGGCAGTAATTTGCCTCATAAGTCACAAGGCTCTGGTTTTCTGACTGGTTCAGGCTGGTGTACAAAGGCCACCAGAGCTTGGGGCTCCACAGAAATGTCCCTTGGGGAGTAAGATTTGGGGCAGTTTGATATCCCTTTGGCTTTCTCCTCCTGATCAATAAGGGCCATTCTGAAGGTTTTGGTTGCAGCTGCTTTTCCCATCTTTGTGCAGGTTTTCCAAGTCATTGTTTTCACAGCTGATGAATGCCTGTGATCTCCCAGGGTGAAACTGGAAGCAGTCAGACCATTGTCTTACTCTCTTCACTGCTTTCCCTCACAAATCTTGTAAGGTGCTGCTTGCTGTCTTGCTTCCCCAACCCCATAGTTCCAATGGAGCTGTTGTACTGGGGTGCTTAGGGACTCTCTGATTTCTCTGCCTCATGAAACTTCTGTCTTGTCTGCTGGAGATCCTGTGTGGCTTTTCAGGTGGTGACTGTGCCATGACCATGCATCCCTTTTCTTTCCAGGGCTGTGTGTCAAGCCATTGGGAGTGTACCAGGGTACCCCTCTGGGCTCCATGCCAGCATTTAACATTCCCTTTAGATTTCCAATCTAGTGGGAGTCTTGTGCTGAGGCAGAGATGAGTGAGGACTTTTTGGTGGGTGGAAGGTGGAAGGCAGCAGTGGGTTTGGAGAAGCTGTGGCACACTGGTGTTTTCGTGAGGGTGCACCCCTTTGAACTGTCTGTATGTTGGAAGATGTCATTCTCAGGTGTCTCCTGCAAGGCCCCTTGTTAAAGGACTTCATTCAAACTAGCTGGGGAGAAGCAGAGCCCCACTGTTTCCCCTGATGATTCCTTGGCTCTCAGCAGTGGATGCTTCCAAGGAAGCACTGCCCATCTGGGGGAGCTGAAGGAGCTTGTGCACTGAAACAGGATGTTGGCTTTGTTCTAATTCTCTCCCACAGCACCTACAGATCCTGATAAAGTACCCTCCAGTGTAAATAGGATGCTGTAAAAATTGTTCTCAATCCAAGAGTTTAAAATAGCCACAATATTTAAAGTACCTGTCCATTTCAAAATGTGTCTGAAAATAACTTACTTCAGAAAATCTCCAAGTCACTTGAAGCTACTTGTGTTCATAAGACTGTAAAACAAAATCTTTCTATGACTTTTTGTCTTTATTTGCCTTAGTAAAGACTGTGCCAGTCCTGCCACTCACTGGGGTTGTCCATTTTGGCAGTGTTAGTGTAGTGCAGCAGGGTGATCAAGCAGCAGCTCAGCAGTGGTGCTTGGGGGACAGAGCTTATGGTTGATGTTTCAGATACTGTTTGCAGCATCTTAGGAGATATGCAGATCAAGAAAGGGTTCCCAGCACCTTCTAGCATGGCAGTGGGTTTCCAGTACCTGAAAAAAAAAATAAAATTAATGGATTGCTTTCCCCTTCCTTTTGTATCATAATAAGACTTCCTGGTGTTACTGCATCAGAATTATTCCCTGGCCAACTGCTGACAGAGAATTGCTCTAGATTCGCATAGACTTTGCGTGTTGCAAGTATTGGTCACCTAAAAACATGGTTTGATAGAGGCTTGTGATACTGTCTGCACTGTGGTCTGGAAAACTGTTTGCCTCCCCATTCCTGAAGGCAGCAGTGTCACAGCTTGGAGCAGGACATGGATCAGCAATGGGACCAGAACCTATAAAAGTACTGTTGTCAGGAGCTTCTGCTTTGCTAAATGGAGCCTCATCTTTGCTTCTTTGTATCTTGTAGACAGTTTTCTTGTTTCCTTTTGTGAGACTGACGACAGAGCCTGCAATCAATCTGGAAGTCTGGGAAAATGGCTGTTTCTATGTATTTGTCCACTCACTCCAATTCCCTGGGCTTTCCAGCTCCTGGGAGACACCTGGATAGGAGCTGCATTGAAAGAGCAAAGTGGCAGGTGGATGAGAATGCCCTTGAAGGCACAGGGGTCATTGAGAAGCAAGGATCAGGCTGCTGTGCATGACAACAGCATGGGGAGCCCAGGAGGATGATGAGCCTGGTAATTAGAAAGGTGAATATGGAGCAGATATTTACCACCTCCTGTAACACAAGGAGTGCAAGGTGTCCCAGGAAACAATGAATCAAGATGAAAACAAGCAAAAGGAAGTAGTTTTTCACCCAACACACAGGATCTAAGAGTACTTGCTGTGAGGTGCTGCAGAGCCTGTAGGTCTTAAATATTGTATAAAAATTGATTAGCTCACCCAACAGAGGACTGGTGCAATGACAGCTATTAATCTTCATGGCCTGTGTGTAACTTTGGGCTCATGGAGAGGCTGGCATAGGGAAGTGTGTTGCTGTTCTCTTCTGTACTCAGCCCTTCACACATGGACGCCTGGCACCAGAAAACAAGCAGCTTTTTCTATTTAATATGTTATGTGGATACATCTGTGTACAGGGATCTTTTCTTCCTGCTCTGTTGGGTATTGTGGCATCTCATATAAAGCATTCCAAATGCATTTTATGTCATCATCAAAAATATCCTCTCCTCCCATGCCACAGACCCCAAGTGACTTCATGTGCTCAACTGCTTCTTATTTCCAAGGATGCAGTTAAATTCGGGTTTGTCTTACTTGATTGCCTCTGCTGTACATTACTGATGAGATGTTGTTAGAAGCTTGTATTTGCAAATGTATCACCATATGCAAAATGTGCCATTTGGTGTGTGACCACTAGATTAGCATCCAGTTTAGCACTTGTGCGAACAAAACTTGTTTTCAGTATTTTAAGGCAGAGAGAAAACAAGGAAGAAGTTATTTTTTTAAACTTGATACCTGTTTCCCTGAGGAGGGCCTTGTTCCTTTTATTTAAGGCAGAAGCATCTGGAAAATAGAAATCCAGATCTGATCCTGGTGTGAGCACCATTTCCTTCACTGGAATAAGGTTGTCCACAGCCAGCTGTTCCCAGCTGTGGGAACAGCAGCTACTGCATAGGCTTTGTATGCAGCTGAGGTTCATGTGGTTTGTATGGTATTTTACAGCAGATTACAGTGATATGGTTCATAAAAGAGGTCATCCATGTGGTGACCAAAAAAAAACCAGTGCTTAGCTTAGGAGATTGGTGCTAAGGATTTCTATTTGATATGACTTCAAAGTTACAGACACATTCTACATTCTGTGAGGCTCTGGTGTGGTGGGACTGGTGTAACTAAGCAACACAGGAAGGAAACAGCAGTGTGGCCAGGATGTACAGAGTGTATCAGTGGCAGTTTCTTTATAATCAGACTAAAAAAATTAATTAAACTTGCTCAGTATCAGGTGGAGGTTTATACAGTGCCTGCTGCTCTATGCAGGATTGCATGATTAAAGGATAGAAATGTTTTAGAACCAAAATAAGTACCATTTTTATTTCCAAAGCAGAAGAATGCACTTTTTTGGTTAAGGATCTTTTTGTTTCACCCTTTTCTTTTTTTTTTTTCCACTTCATCTTAGGAGCACTGAGGATGAGGGAAAGTTTTATAGAAAATAAAACTGTTTACTAGGAGAGCAAAAAAGAGTCAGGCCTGTTTTAGTTCATCTCATCTGCCTGAGATTTCCAAACCTGCTTTTCCTCAAAGAAAATGCTGCCCTTTTTTTGTGCTATTTTCTTTTACATTTCCCCAGTGGAGAACTGAGTTGGAGGAATCAAAACAACCAAAAGAGCTTGTGAGATCCTGGATTTTTGCAAGCCTCATATGTACATTTGGGCTTCAAAAACTTTCTTGTGTGGCTCACTGTGCTACAGCATTGCCTCTTGTGCTGAGGGGGACATAAAGCCTGTAAACTGTCATGAAGCTCCTTTTGGGTATTAGCAGGGGTTGTAAGCCACCAAAAGAAGTGATTTTCAGTTACTAGGGATTGTAAATAGATATGAGATACAATTATAAATCTCCCTAAGGCTGTGAAGGTGATTATGCAGTCGGGTGGTTGAAGCTTTGGGATAAAATTTTGGAAAGACAGGTGTGGGAGAGAGAAATATGGAGACTGAGAACCAACTTGGTCTTTTCAGCTGCTGGAAAGTGGATATTATCATGGTTTAGATGTTTTGCATCAGGCAGGTACCCTGATCCACTCTACTGGCTGCTCCAAGACTGAATACAAAAAGTTTTTCAAGGAGTCTGATTTGCTGCTCCTCCTCTGTTATCCCAGTGGAAACTGTGTGGGTAGATCATGCAATACATGCTAGGGAAATGCTTGGTACTAGGAACTTCTCGAGCCAAGCCCCTATTTTTGCACAACAAATGAGCTCAAGAGAATGGATGCACATTTCAGTGCTGAAGTTTTGGGGGGGGTCTTCTGGTTTGCATTTTTATTTTAAGACACCAACAGTATGATCTCCAATTTGTTATTTCGGCCTCCTGTACAGCTCTGCCCATCTCATTGCTGGTTGCCAGAGCATGTTCATACAAGCTGCAGAGGGGTTTTTGGTGCATTTCCACAGTGCTCTCCCAGCTCTCCCCTGGTTATGGTCAATACATGGAGCCACACTTGCAAGGAGGAGCAGACTGAGACATGCAGGTTGACTGGAAATAGGGAAACATCTGGAAATCAGGGAACTGCATAAAATACCAGGAAAAGCTAAAAATCCTGCAGGATGTGACTAGGCAGCTGAGGGAAGGTTAGAGGGGGGCAGGGAGGAGCCAGCAGCACACAGTGCTGTTGGGGAGTGGCAGCAGCCCAGGATGCAGAGGCTGAATGCAGATGAAGCAGCAGCTTCCTGCAGCGTGGAGCTGGCTCTCATGTCAGAGCTTCTCAATGCCCACAGTTAAAAATAAAAAGTGCCTGTGCAGCACTGGCTCTCTGCATGCCAACATGAAGGAGAATGCAAATGGAAGTGTGAGCAACAAGGAGGAGGAAGTTTAATGGCTTTGGGGATTAGCAGTGGTATTTAGAGCCTTTCACCTCTCTGTTGCTAACATAAATCCTTACACAGATTGATGGTTTTAGCCATCTGGCTTGTATTTTCTTGTATGCCACAACTAGGGAGACAGGGAAACAACCTGACCAGCAAGGCAAAAGGCAAAACAAAAGGATCTGACAGAAGGTGGCATCCCCTTCTCCAGTAAGAGCAGATATGGTGTAATTATTCTGTATCCCAAAGCCTGGCAGATAACGAGGGAGAGGGCAATGAAGGAGCCTCAGCATCACTTGGCACATGACCCCAGCAGGGAGCCTGTGGCTTACCCAGAGGCTTATGCTCTGAGCAACTTTCTCCCAAGTGTAAAACTCTCTGATCTTTAGAGATGTAGCTACCCTGGTGGGAGTTAGAGGGAGACTTTCAATCATAGGTTGTCTTTCAACTGTAAATTATTTTATACTTGGGTGGAAACTGTTCTCCTACACATCACCCATCTAATACCCTAATTTTACGTACTATAGCTCAATTTATAAACTGGAAAATTTTGCCCTCTCAACCATATGACAAATTTTGGATTAGAAGGTTTTCTTATATCCTAAGCCTTATAAATTCTGATGTGGCTTTTCTTGGGGTGGGCTGACCTTTCTGGTAGTCACTGTCAATTTTCCTCTCATTCCAGGCTGCGAGGTCAGTCTTTCCTTTTCTAGCAAGGTCATCTTGGTAGAACTTCCCAAAATCAGGGCTTTGATGGGGAAGTCATGTGAAAGGTCATTGTTCTGCTTCTCCAGCCAGAGGAGTAATCAAGCGTGGGTAGATGTGTGCACACACTAGAGCATGTTTTGCTGGTCAATTATTTTTCAAAGCTCGCGAGTGAGAGTGAGAAGTAGAGAGGATCTCACCTTTGGTCTTTCCAGTGGGGGAGTTTGGACAAGAAATATTGACAATATGTCTTTAAGGAAATGTCTCCTACTGTCAAAGATTCACTCTTAGGTTCTTCTGTGGTTTCACCCAGTTTTGCTTTGGGATTGACTGTCTGTGGTGCATATTTCAAACCAAAACAAACCTTTCAAAGGCTTCTGCTAGATGGGGTAAATAAATGTATTGGGAAAATTAAAAAAAAAACCAAAACACAAGCCCATCAAACAAAACTAGGTATAACAAACCTAATTTATAGTAATCTTGGCACTGATTTTGCTTTCTGTTAGGCATGTCTAACTTTATTAAAAAACATTTTTACTTCTTCAGAACCAGTAACAATGAAACTGTCATTAATATTTTTTCTGGGGGTAAGTGGATGCATTTTGGATATAGACTTCTAAACCACTGGTTTTTATCTATCTCAAATAATTGGTTTTGGCATAGAGCTCTGTCAGCTAAACATGGTGTTTATCACTTCAGCCAGCCACACCAAGGTCAGTGAAAGAGAATGTTTTATATTTAACAGGGAAACACTTCCACCAGATGGATTAAGAGTGTGAGAGTAATAATTACAGACACATGAAGCTGCTGGGAATTGCTGTGTGCCAAAGTAAAACTCACATTCATATCTAGATTGGGGTAAATTTTTCAAAGGCACCACAATGACTCAGAGATCATGTCACCAAGTGATTGGGAGACCAACTTCCATTTTCAGAAATGATGTGGAGACTTCACTGCCTTTCAGCAAGCCTTAGGTTCCTTTTCCCAGAAAAAACCCCCCAGCCTTTAATTCACAATTAGTTCACAAAAGCAGTCCTTGCCTCTTCATAATTATATTGCATAATGACTTCCCTACTTTTTAATAACATCAGATTTCTTGTCTATGTCCATTATCACCAGCTTAGAAGCTATGCTGTTGCTTTGGGAATTTCATATTCCAAGTCACTTACAGAACTGTAATTAAGAACTTCCACAGAAGACCAGGTGATATATGTATGTTAAGATATTATATTCTGCTGATTTAGTGTCAAGTCTTGGATTAATTTGAAATTTTATCATGCTGGTTTCATTATAAATGCTTCCATGGAAAGAACATGTTATTGGAAACTGAATAATTAATAATCTCTGTGTTAACCAAATGTTGTCTGAGCAGTTTGTTGAAGAATAGCAGAACTCCAGTTGAAAATCCTGGCTCTGTTGAAGCCAATGACAGAATTCCCATGGGCTTTAACAAGATTTTTCATTTTCTTATCTCAGAAATTACTTGTCTAGTCTCCTTAAGGTTGTGTGTACAAATCTATATTTGTACAGGAGAGGCCTATGTGCCTTTTTCACCTCCAAAACAATCATTTGAAGAATAAGGAAAAAGGAAATAAAAGGTGCAATGACTTTTTTTCAGTCCTTTGGGCCAGACTAAAGTGTACTCAAGAGAAATGTAATCTGCTGTTGTTTAGTGCTTTCTGAAAGTTCTGCCCTCCAGATCAAGTCTGAATGAGATGGAAAGGGGAGAAAGATGGATGCAGATCCATGTACTGAAGATTCAGAAGCATGAAAATTCTCACACTCCTGACCTTAATGCTTATAATGAATTATAATGCCCAGTGGAAGCCTCTATTATTAACCAATTTTTCTGCTCTCATGTTACTTAGAATAAAGTTTCAGGCTCCAAATCTTGATGAGAGCAGCACCTAATCCTCACAGCCAGTCACAGCATTTGGATCTCAGCAGAGTTTCTGGTGTAAAGTTCTAGCCCTGAAAATTTGGACCTAAATACTGCTGTTAGTTTCCATTAGCATTGCTTATTATATTGCAAAGCTCCTTTGGGTTCCTATGGTGGTCAGTCTTAATATGCACACCTGCAAGTTTGGAAGATAGTAGGCCTCAGACAGAAGCTGTGGGCTTGCTGGAGAATTTGCACAATCATAGAATTATTGGTTGGAAGAGACCTTAGAGACCATCCAATTCCAACCCACCCTGCCTTGGTCTGGGACACCTTCCACTGTCCCAGGCTCTCCAAGCATCCTCCAGCCTGGCCTTGAGCACTTCCAGGGAAGGACAGCCACAGCTTCTCTGGCAACTTGTTCTACTGCCTCACCACACTGACAATGAAGAACAACTTCCAATATCTCGTCTAAACCAGCCCTCTGTCACTTTAGAGCCATTCCCTCGTGTCCTGTCACTACAGGCTCTGGTTAAAGTCCTTCAGTAACTCCATTTGAAAGGATATAAATGGAGTCTGTATGAATCAGGAACAAAATTGACAGAAACTTCCTTGATCAGTGAGCTCTCCATTAGATGATTAAGGCTCTGCAACATTGAATTACCAAGATGTTAACTAAGGCTAATAATTCCTTTTTTAACACAGCAAAACAACTTGTAAGAAATTCCTTTGTTACCAAAATGCAACTTTTTGCAAAAGGAATCTGCTTTCCTTATCTCTCATCTTAATTTTAAAAATGTTCTGTTTCTAGCTAGCCCAAGCTAGATCCTCACAGAATCATTTTGTTCTTAAACCAAATTGCCTGTCTGGCAAATTTTTAGTTACTTTCTTATGTGATATGACTTCTGGGTAGCTAGTTCTCTTCTTAGCATAACCAGCTGTTCCAGAGAAACAAAGCAAACTGAAGCTTGTCAAGTAAACCAAAAGCTCTGCAGGAAAGAGAATGGAATTTCCTGTTATCCCAGGAAATATATGACAGGTATAACAGGAATATAATTAAGACAGGAATATAATTAAGACAGGTATAACAGGAATTTCCTGTTATACCTGTCCTAATTTCCAGAATCTTGTAATTGATGCAATGTTTTATTCCATGTCTTTATTCCCTGCATTTCCTGTATCTGCTAGTAACCAGTATCAAAACCTTCTTTCCCATCTAGTTCCAGATTTCACTGCAAAATGTTAAACAGGAGGAGGCAAACTAAGATATGGGCAATTTGAAACATGGAATATTTCATTTTAGATGTTTGCTGGTATTCATTCCTAGTAACCTTTTACTTTCACTTTTTTTTTTGACAGATGATACTAATGAAGAAGGGGGTCAACTGAATGAAGAAGGAGGTGAGTAAAGATTATTTTATGCTAAAATCTATCCACTCAATAAAGCATAAACCGAACGGAAAATATTCTAGAAATTAATTGCCTTGGTTGAGATAAGCAGTGCTAATCATTATTGCCAATATTACAACAGTCATCTCTGCTTTTAACACAAAATTAGGGTGAACCATCCCTGGTTAATAAATAGTGCATGGTAAGACTGGCCAAGGCTACTTTTTTAATGTCATAATGTGTTATGAGCCTCTGGGCAGTACTTCATTGCTTTTAATCGATAACTAGTTTAAAGATGAAGGGGAAATAATAACAATTCTTCAGTCTCTTTGTCTGTAAAAAAGTGTGAATAGAGCAGTTCTTGAGTCATTTGCATTCTGAACAGGGGCAGTGATTTGTTCACCATGAATACAGTAGCAAAACTCTTCCACAAACTCTTAAATACACTGAGCTTGATTGGACAGTGGTTCAGAGGACTTTTTTCTTGGTCCTCATACTTTGCTGTTTAAAACAAGTGTCACTGTTTAGAATTAGTGGATGACATGAAATGGAAATGATGCATAGGTAAAAGGTGAAGAAAGGCCAGAGGAACAAGAGAAGGAGAGGACAGAGGATTAGATAATTTCCATGAAGTAAGAAGCTTCCATTCAGGAGACTTCTAGTCTTTCTAGAAAGCTTCATCCACTTAATCTTGATCAAGCTTTTTGTAACAGCCTTCCACCACAGCCCCCTCTGTCACTTTCCCTGCTGGCCTCACCTGGAGGTCCTCAGTGAGGTCCTCTCCAGTTCCATATGGATTTCTGTGCCATGAAGGAACTCCTTTTATGAGCAGAGTAGCTCCCTGTACTCCTCTGCTGCTCCTTCCAAACCTGCTGGTACCCCTAGTCTCTGTGACCCTGATCCCATCTGCAGGAACATCCTGCAGGAGCTGCAGGAGCATCCAGCTCTCCTTACAAAAACACACAGGAGCAGAAAGGAGAGCCACATGAGAAAGGCAGGGATACACGAGCCTGGAAACAGAGGAAAAAGCACAATGTTGTCTGCTTAAATTGGCAAGATTGTCCTAAAGAGAAATGGATTATGGTGATTTATGCAACCACTTAATTACCTTAGAAATTAGAAATACTTGAAGAATGGTGCATATGCATTGGTGGATATACACAGATAGGTATGTGTTATTGCTGATGGATTAGCACATTCTTTTATGCCTGTTCTGGCCTGTTGATTTTATTATGTATAATTGTAATTACATTTTGGTGTCAAGATTACTGGATAGGAACTTTTAGTAATTTTAATACAGTTAGTGTGATTGGTATAGTTGTATGAATATACGTAAAAGTAGGGGGGAAAGCCCATCATTATAGAACAAGCACTGGCAAAATATAATCCTACAGCTAAATTTGCAGTATTCATCTAACATTTCCAATTTCATTTTTTATATATATCGTGGCATGTGTACTTTTATAAGCCATATTATTTTGCTTTTTTGGTCTTGTTTATATGGAGATTATGCAAATTAAATTGGTGTGGAGTTTTTTAAAAAGCATTTCAAATTCAAATTAAAAGGAAGTGAAATTCTACTTAATAGCCAGTCTCTTCTTTTTTTGTCTTGTATCCTTCACAGCTTCATTAACTTATGTAAAGCTACATAACTACTCTGGGAAATTATCACTGAGTTAAGTAATTTGAGGAAGATATTTCCCTACCTGTCTCTTTTTTTGTGCGTCTGACATAGATCAGATCAAAGCTGCCCTCACAGGTCTAGGATGCTAGGATATTCAACAGCACATCCTTGGTAGCTTTTGTATCAATTGGAGATACGTTGGGAATCAGTGGCTGTCAGCAATCAGTACCTACAGCGCTGAAAATAAATATCTTTTGTTTATCTACCCCAGAAGTGCAGCAGATATACAGAAGTCATTCCCTTTTGACCTATTTCTGGATGGAGTTTTTAATGATTGTAGGATGTGTTTACTGGAACTATAAATACAAACATAATTTTTGCATTGAAGGGAGTTTTCATTTTTATACTCAGATTTTTATCAGTTTGGAGGATATCTGATTTTTACTGTTCAAAGGGGGAAATAGAGAAGTAACGTCTAGTCACCACTTCAAGATATTAATTGAATAATCATTCTTCATTCCTCTTGGCTTCATGGGTCATGGCTGCAGCAGATGGAGTCAACAGTTGGCACCAATACTGATGACCCTTTTTCCTTGAGCTGTCCATATCCAATCTGCTTTGGGGTCTTTTCTCCAATTCTTTTGCTTAAAGTGAAAGAGAAATGTTGGATTCCTAGAGAGCATATGTTGCAGACTACAGACATGTACAGGACCTTTGGCAGAGATTGAAATCTGAATTTTACCTAAATTCCTGTGCCTCAATTTCCTTTTGGCTGAGTGTTTCTGAGGGCCAATATCAGACCAAGAGAAAACAGAGAAATACAAGCACCCAAATGAGCTACAGGCTCATTGTGTCTGTACCAATCACACTTTGAAGAATGTAGTAGGATGATGAGGTGGAGGTTTCAGAGTCAGTCCTGGTTTAAATCTAGTGCAAATTAGAGGGGGAAAAAAGCCCCCCTGATCCTGGTTTGGTGTCTGCTGAAGGCAGTGGGAATGTGTCCATTGGCTTCAGTGCCCACCAGATTAGACTTTAGGAATAGATAGAAAATTAACTGGGAGTAAGGAATAACAGATGACCAAGTGGGTGTATTATTGAGTGATGGATACATTAGGAAAATAACCTGTCTTGTGTTTCTACCATCCTAAAGTGCAAATATCTCATTACATGCAGAAAGGCCTTTCTTTCTTTGATTTATCTTCAAAATAAATAAGGAGAATATCTCAATTACATCTGCTCGATAATATCCATTAATATCTACATTAATACTATACAATCAACAAGCAGGAATTACCATTTTGGAGAGTTTATCACATAACATCATTGCATATATTGGATATACTAGAATAAGAAAAACATTTGAAAATAAAAAGAATCCACTCTTATTAAATATATACACTCAAATCCACTTCTCTAATGGCATTTGACTCACAGGATTTTAACCTATCAATCTGTTATTCTGAGTGCTGGGTCTTGTAGCAGCTGCTGACTTAACAGTACCATTTAATCTGCAGTGCTTTGAGGTTTATCATGTGTCATGCAGCTGCTGCTGGAAGGGTTTGAGTCAAAAGGGCAGATACAGTAATAGCAGGTCTTTGCCCGTGCAGGTCTACATCTCAGCTTTGCTTTGTAAATTATTTCCTACATAACCCAAGACAAGGATCAGATGACCCAGTAGTCAGTCTTTCTTGAGTGGTTTTTTTCTTTTTTTTCCTTTTTCCTTTTTTCTTTTCCTAATGGTAAGAGAATTAACTTGTGTCAGTGCATAATAACATTATTATGTGCTGACATAAGTCAATTCTCTTACCACTACCATAAAAAACCCCCAAAAAACAAAACAAAACAAAACAAAACAAAAAAAAAAAAAAAAAGAAACACACCACTTAGGAAAAATTTTCAGTTCTGAATCTGTATTCTCCCTCAACCTGTTCAGCTTCAGTCTCTGCCAGGAACCAAAGCCTTTTAACCTCATCTCTATGTCTGTTGGCACACTACTGGCATTTCTCATCAAGTAGTTGTTCCTAATAAATGCCCTGCTGGCTATCCTGTTTCTATCCTGAGCATCCTAATTAATCACCTATTCATTACTTAGAAGCCACAGCCAGCTAAAACAGCAGGATGAAGGATCTCATTCACACCAACAAGGGAAGCCCTATTACAATCAACATACATAAATACAGAATTTTTTTTGCATGTTCCCCTGTATGCACACCTTTGCACTTGGAGATTGTTTTTTGAAGGGATACTTTAGCTTTTTTGCAATCACTTGCAACAAGGCAAATTTGGAAGTTGTGAAGGATTTTGGGGATAGTTTACTTGGAGACAGACTGTGAGATTTAAATGACTTGTTGACACTCTGAATTAACCTATAAAGAAGAAATATTTCTCCCAGTGGTAGAGCTCAGAAACCTTTTTGCACAAATGGCCACAATTAGAAAAGCTTTGAATGATCAGTTTAGACACCGGGCCAGGTGTCCTCTTTTAAAAAGAAATTTGCAGACAAAATTTCTGCAATATTCAGCTAACTGTTTGAAAGGACATACACACTGCTGGAGAGCAGAAAGGGTTAAGAGTTTTATTTTGATCATGGTAAATCTTTTTCTGTCTCTGGAATGAGGGATATGTGCTAAAAACCAGTGAATTTGTGATTGGAATCTGATTCTCCTGGGACACTGCCTTTACATCCTTTTGTTAGCATTTTGAAAGCTCTTTATAGAGTGCAAAAAGATCATTTCTTCTGAGATAGTAACAGTTCTGACTTCTCTGAATGTACTTCTCCTCCCTTTCCATCTTCGGGCTGTCAATTAAGATGTTGGCTATATTATCTAATGTATTCAAATAGTCCTGAAGGACCTGGCTGGACATTTGCACTTTGATTGATTGCCATGTGACATGTGGGACTGGAGGAAGCTTCAGAGATTGGTGTGATGATAAAATTCATCAGTAGAGGGGCAAGTGTTGACTGAAGCATTCCTGTTGATTCAATCCCCTAATGGGAATTCTTCTCAACCAAAAAAGAGAGCATAGCAGGTAGCTCAGAGTGGCATTTGAACCAAAGAAGCCATATCTTGATATGGTCCACTATAAAAATTCAAGGTTTTTTTTTAAAGGAAGTGAACATATTGGCAGGAAAAAGTCTTCTCAGGTCTGGTTATTTTCAGGATCTCTCTTTTGTATTAAAGTTCTTGTTGAAATCTATCAGTACTGCTCCTCAGCCTCTTAAAGGGTTGAAAAAGGATGTCTTCATTTGGCAGTTTTTACCTTTATTTTTCCCCACAGATTTTCTTGTGGTTGCTCCTGCCTTCTTCACTCCAGAAAGAAATTCCTCTTAGCACTTGAAAACTTGTCTTCCTCAAAATACTGTGTTTGAATTTCAAATTTAGATGGGCAAACATGATGACATGATATGTGACATGTCCTGTATTAAGTGCTCTCAGGAACTCTTCTACCACCTGGTACCAAGCCTAGCCTCAAGGCTTGTTCTGCTGTGCAGTAGCTGGCTTTATTTACTGATTTCTAGTCCTCTGAGCTGTATGGAGTTCTGTAAAGAAACAGCAATTCCTTTCTAGTAGAAATTTATAGGAGCAATGTTCAATTTGGCCTTTCTTTTTTTTTCGTAATGCTCTTTAATTAAAACTAAGAAAGTGAGACAGAATTTAATTACTAACATACAGATCTCCATTTCAGAATTTTTGTTGACCTCTTGAATTTTTGTCCTGCCACCTTCCTGATCCCTACTTCTTCTGGGGTTTTTGGGCATAAGTACAGTAGAATAACCAGTTTTCTGAGAGAGTGGGCTGAGGATGTTCCTCTGTTCCCTGGGCTCCATGCAAAGCCAATGATTCACTCCCTTTTTGTCTCTTGAATGAACACAATATTCTTAGAATTATAGAATATCCTGAATTGAAGGGACCCACAAGAATCATTGAGTCCAACTATCCCTTGAATCTGCAAGTTCCCTTTTCACATCCTAACTACTGTCATACCTCCTGTTTGGAAATTTTCAGCATTTTGGTTCTAGATCTATGTAATTGTGAAAGAGTAGAAGATAAAAGGGGAGAATATACAGCTCTTAGCAGACCCAAATCCTTTATGAGAGCTGGGCATCTGATGGTCTAGATCTGTTTAAAACTCCAGCAACATAAAGAGTAGATGATTGTTTGGGATATATGTGACAGCAGAAGAGAGCCTGGGAGTTTTTGAAACACTTGAACAGTTTAGCAAACACATGTAGATAGTTTTTCCTCAGTTGTTAATTAGTTAATCAGTCTGAAATGATAGCATTATTCTTATTTTCTGATACCAACAGCAGTAAGAGTAAATCAAGTGAGTTCATATGTCTTCCTAGATTTCCTGGTTACAAGTGGTCAAGGTTTATTTCCAGCACACACAAAAGTGTCTTTTCTTTAGGCTTCTCCTTCCCCCAAGCCCTGAGTTAGCCACAAGGAATCAGGAGGTTTGACAGAAAGTCAAACGACAGAAAGTCATTTTCATGGTTGAATACATGCAGTAGGCACAATGAATTGAGTTTTAATTGTCTGTCAGTCATTGTTTTCATGGTTAAGCAACGATATTTGAAGAATGTTTTAATTAGGGAACCTGCTTTCATGAAATGTCTTAATTTATGAATACCTTTTATGCTTAATTTCCAGCTTGGCCTCCCTTTTTACTAACAGGCTTTCTCTGCTACCAGCTTGTGCCTTAAGGTGTGTCTTAGCAAACAAACAGTAATGTCATCCTTTATGTGAAGATGGAAGGATATTTTGAAAATATTGTAGAAAAAGTTCATAATTTTTGAAGTTTAACCAACTAATATTAAACACTATGAACCTCAGTCCCTATAAGTAAGGGAGATCTCACATTTAATTGGCCTCAATTACTTTTTTCACTCCCTTTCCTCCAGCTTGATATTGCCTACTCTCTGAAAGGCTGGAATGGATTTTTTTTCAACCTAAACATTTCTGTCTTGTGAAGCTTTCATTTCTTAATTTCACTATCAAATTTGTTTCCCTACCTTTCATTTAATTATTAATTTCAGTCTCTATTCATTTGTTATTGTCTTAAAACAGTGAATGGGGAATTGAGCTGAGAGGAAAAAAACATTTCATTCCGATTATTTCTCCACAGTTCCATGATGCAGTATAATAAATATTATGTTTGGAACAACAAATGAAAACACTATTTGTTTGGGGTTTTTAATTATTGTTTCTGGAGAGATTAAGAGCTTGTGAAGTAGTATGTTATTTCAGTATGAGCTTTCTTCACTTCTGTCCTGTGAAAGTCAGAAAAAGTCCAGTCCAGGCTGAAAGAGACATACCTATTATAAATTTTATAGGAGATGATGCAGTAATTAATTTTGGCAACAGAAAGATAGGCATTGAGTACTGAATAGAGTGCTGAGATAAAACATACAGTTGTGGTATCATACATGGTAATAGCTGATACAATGAAAGCATTTCCAAATAATGTGTGTAATTTATAATTTTTTGTGCTTAAAGAAGGCCAGCCTCCATCACCCACAAAGAGCAAAGAAGAGCAGCCTGAGGACCTGCAGGATGATGCTGAAGGTAGGTGGTCTGACAGCTTCTCAGAGCTATTAATCATTTCACATTTGGAGAAAAAGTTTCTTTTGAACTCTTGGGAAAGAACTGGAAAATTTTCAGTTAAGAATGCTGTTTACACACACTTGGAGAGTTCTTTTTGGCCTAGGTAAAGGGATTACAAGCCTTCTGAAGTATATTTCATCCTAAGGTAGATTCACAATTACAAATCCTATTTTTATGTGATGGGCTGCTGATTATTGCTGATACATCTTGATAATTGCTGCTGTTTTATCTTTAACCTGTTCTGACTTTATGTAAATAAAAAGCCCAAGTGTAATCCATGCTGTGCAGGGCTTGGGTCACAGTCTGGTTGGTTAAGCTGGTCAGGTACCTGCTGCTGAACACAAAGCAATATAATCCTCACTTTCCTTTTCTACGAGAAGTTTTTGCTGTTTTCCTTTCTACAGTGTTTATGTTTCTAGACCTTAAATGTCTATCTGCAGTTAGAAGTCACACATGGTTAACATTATGCCTATAGTGTCATTCCTCTAAGGATGCTTTCATCCACTTGAGTCTTCCCAGGGAAGCTTGTCCATGTGGATGGAGGCAAACGCAGTCTGTGTTGTTCTGAAACGATCAAAGTATATTTTCCTAATCTGTATCTCATTGGGAGAGTTGTTAAAAGGTGTTAACATCAAAGACTTGTTTTCAGAGTGCACAGTTTTACTCTGATTTCAGATATGTGGAAGAGCAAAACACCCGAATGCTGAAGAAATTCCCCTTCTATGAAATGGTTCAAAGGATGAACCTTAATCTTTAATCCATGGCAGTTCCTTATCATGGATTCTTTTTGACCTAGTATTCCTCAAATGACACATCTCATTCTGCACCTCAACCAGTGGTTCCAAAATGTTAAGCATTTTGACCTAGCACCGTCCATTCAGCTCCCAAGATATTCTGGCTGGGGTATAGTGTGAGTGACAAAGAGCAGAAAAATGTTAACATCTATCACTTTAATTGACTGCTAGTAACATCTTGTCACTAACATTGTGCCTGGTTGTTAAAGGCAAGTACTTAAAGCAACAGTTGTCATCACCTGGAAGGTGTGGAGGGACCCAAGCAATTTCATCACACCTGGGCATCTTTCCTTTCATTGTGCGCTGAACCCTGACACTGAATTTAAGATTCAATTAAAATATTTATTTTATGTTTGGATTAGCGAATTCAGCGAAGACAAACCACGTGTCCATTTGTCTGTGGGCTAACCCGTGGGTGGGATCGTGCTGATACTTTCAATATTCCTAAAAAGGCAGAACAATGGTTGTTTTATGACATATTCTTACATGGAGTGAGGCTGAAAGTTTTCATTGTATCAGTGTCTTGAAAAACAAACAAAACAAAACAAAAGGAGGAGGAAAAGTATTGTCAGACTGTAAGGTTTTCCTTCCATTCGAGAATTAACTGATATTGTTTCACACTTTCTGTGGCTCCCTGGATACAGTTTCTTATTTCTCTGTGCCTATCCATGTTTCCTGGTGATCTACAGTTCACTTTGTGATGCACAAATAAATGCATTGGAACGGCAAAGTAAATAGTATGGCAGTAGAACTATTGCATTACTCCTGAGCTGTAAGATGCCTGAACTCCTTGAATTTGATGCCATACAGTAGATTTTGCTGATGCATATTCACTGCTGCAACATTTCATATAGCCAGTGGCAGAGCCCCTGTCTCCTAGGCAGGAACCTAACCTGTAATGTTTAGGATTGAAAGTCTAAATTTAGCTTTGAGAGTTGTTGTGATGGCAAAAAAACCCAGGTGAATAAAGTGTTTGCTGAGGGGCCTGGGGAGAAACCTGGATGGGATTTCTCTGGCATTACCTGTGCCTCTGGAAGAGGAGGCAGGAAGTTGGGCTCCAGACACTGAATTCCTAGCAAGTTGCCAAGTGGCTGGAGTCTGATGTACCACACCTGTGAGCCATTTCCATTGAAGTAAATGGGATTTGCACACGGTTGTCTGAGAAGATTATATAGTTTCTCCTGGTCTAATTATTACCTGTTGGTTTTGACTAATTAAAAGAACTTTTAATGGGGAGCCGTGAAGATTGTGAAAGTTCTGAATGTGTGACATGAACCACAACTACATGTCAGAGTAGTTTTGTTCAGGTAGGGGTTTGTCTTAACTGCCAAAAAGCTACCTTTTTTTTCTTTTTTTAAAAAAAACTGAGCAGCTAATGCATGTAAACAGTCTTGAATAAAACAGAACAAAGCCAAACTCTGCCTGAAGTCAACTCGGTTGAATTTCCCTCAGTGTAAAACTGAAGTGCTTTGTGGTTTGGTGGTTTTACACTTTGGGATAGTTCCCTCTAAGTATCCCAAGTTTGAAAAAAAAACAGAAGAAGAAGAAGAAGAGGAAGAAGAAGAGGAAGAAGAAGAAGAGGAAGAGGAAGAGGAAGAAGAAGAGGAAGAGGAAGAAGAAGAAGAAGAAGAAGAAGAAGAAGAAGAAGAAGAAGAAGAAGAAGAAGAAATAAAAAAAAAACCCACCCAAAATTACACACACACACAAAAAAGCAAACAAATATAAAAACCAAATCCCCACAAAACAAATAAACAAAAACCCCCAAAAGCCCAACCCATACCTTTTAGCAATAAAAGCAACTCCAAATTTAACATAGGATATTATTTTCCCCTTGGTAAGATGACCAGCTATAAAATATTTAACAAATATACACTGAGACATAGGAAGAACCCAATGCATTTTCCTCTGCTTGGTTGTGAGTGTCCTTTTAGACTGAAGATGGGAGTACAACTTGCAATTTTAGCAGCCTCTTGTCTGCCCTCGTGGCAATCTCTCAAACCTTTTCCACTAAGTTCAGCAATATTTCTGCTGTAACGTTTTCCACCAGCTCACCAGGCTGGTTCATTGGCTAGAGGTAATAGAGCAATATCTTTTTAGTGCATGTTAAAACCTCCACAGAAGATTGGGGAAAGTAAGTTCCTTTATTATTACCCTCTTTGCAATCAAGGAAAGGCAAGTAAGTGGCTGTATGTAAGGAGCTTGTTTTGCAGTAAGCTAAAATAAACACTTGACATGCTAATGAGAGCAATCTTATACCAAACCTGCAAAGTATTAATGGTGTCTGTTATTATGCTATTAGATATATTGTTCTCTGCCTCCTGACTGCTGGTAGAGAAAAGTAAGTGTGAACTGCACAGCAGATTCTCATGTCAGTGGTTGTATCCCATAGATTTTCACTGCAGAGATATTGTCTGTGAAAATGGGTAGACTGGGCAACATCTTTTACTCCCAGGTTCCCTGCAGTATTTCAGGTTTGACATGTGCAAACGCGCCATGTAATTTTCTTCCTTTTTGCTCTTTTTTTTTCTCCCGCCCCTTCCCTGCATCCTGGGAGAGTAAGAGCAGCCAGGGATAATTTTGCCTTTCCCTCAGTCAGGTGCATTTACTGATTGAGTAATTGTAAAGTATCAGGTGAATAAAATATGTTTGGTCCTAAATAAAACTGAGCACGTCTTACTTCAGTAGTTTCATAACACAATCTTAAGTGGTTACATAGACAAAATGGCAGTACTTGTCACAGCATAGCAGCCATGACTTGGCACAAATATGACAGGCCACCCGTTCTCATCATACTTATTGTCACCAAGCAAAGGTAAACCATTTATACAAAAGCCTAGCAAAACAAAAATTTAAAATGTTGCTTGTTTCTCTTACCTACCTCCCCATGTGTCCTCCTGTATATGGGGAACAGTATGGTGTGTGCAATGAATTTTTCCAATAGTGGGAGAAGCAAAACTGTTTGCCCTTTCCTCCTTTATGGGATTTCTCAGATATAAAACAGAGCCTGCCCAGGAGCTGCCCCATCCATTCCCACCATGGTCTGTGTGAGATCAACACTCTATCAAAGATGAGTAACACATCTAGTAACAGCAGCACAAAGGCCTGCTTTTTCTCTTTCTACAGCAGAAAAATAATCAATCCATGCAGCAAAAGCCATTTCCTTGCCCTGCTTCAAGGGATGTGAAGACAGAACTGGAGCTCTGGAATTCTTCTCACTCCAGCTTCTCTCATAAGCTGCTCCCCACATGAATGACCAGATTCCTCCTGATAGACTGATAGGCTGTTGGTCTCCCAGGATCACCTGTGCAAGGAGAAGGTCTGTTGGAGTTGTTTGTCCAAGATGAACTTTGTCTGCTTTCCATTCACTTAGGGGGAAGGAGAACAGGTTGATGAATAAAACAAAACACAAAGGTCAAAATGAATACAAATCACCTTTAACAGAGTTGATAGAGTTGATTCCTTTGCCTGATGGGGTCATCACACCTTGGCCTCTTGGCTTTCAAAGGCATCATCACATATCTGAATGTTGTGTTAGAAATCCAGGCTCACCACCTGACTTGGTGGATGCTCTGTCCGTGAGAGATGTCAGTCTGGTGAGTGAAGCACACAGCAGAAATGAGGCAAAATAAAACTGCACCTCAGCAACTCATTGCTCATGCAGGTCATGGCCATTCAGTAGGATTCTCACCAAGAGGGAGAATCTCTCACCCTGGCTCCTCATCCCTTCTCCCAAAAAAGTTTTTGTGAAATGGCAAAAAGTGCATAGTCGTGGGACTAGACAATAAACTTTTGCTTATGGCTTAATCCTCTAATTGTGAGATTAACATAAGGCTTCCCCTTCCTGCTTCTCCTTTATATGCCATGAATTTTGCAGCTGTGCTTCCCACTTGCTATCTTCATGGGGAGGGATCTAGTGCATGCACCCACCATAGTCCATGCACTTGGCTTGTGCTGCATCCCTCCAAGGTGGGCTCAATCCTCTCTGGAGCTGGTGGGATGCACACAGTAGCTGCTCTTTCTTATTACACAGAGATGTCCTAAGCATCTCTTCTGAGGGTCTTCTAACACTGTACAGGTCTGGTTGTCTCTCTCTTTAAGGTATGAATTAATATTATCTAGATTTGACTTCTGATTAGTTTTAATATGTTCTGCAGTTTATAGCAAGTGGTTCTTTTATCACTTGACAAATTGTGCTACACTCCTACTTTGCATCCCACAGGGCAGTCAGAGTCCACAGTAAATTTCTGCTCCAATCATAATCTACTTAAAATGAACATCAAGACACATAATTATAATTCAAAAAACACACAGTCACATTTTCAGCCTTAAAAGTGCTGCTTCTTATTAAGATAGCTTAGAACTGACTGTCTTCTTTTTGCCACCAAACCTAATCCTTTAATAAAATGTTAAATGAAGATAAAGTACTACAGAAGAAATTCTCTGGGAAATATGTGTATCAAACATGTCTGTGAGACACTTCACCTTAATGCAGATGGGTTATATTTAAAGAGGAGCTATTAACCTCCATCCACTGTGGTTGATAGCTTCTCTTTTTGCTTCTGTTTTGAAGTCCACCATCTGTCTTGACTGATTACAGCTTTCAGAATATTAGGTGATCACCTTGCACTTAGCCAGGGGTAAAATAGGATGTTATCTGTATTTTCAGTTGTATTTTCTCTCTGAGCAATCATTTCTTAGAGGATTCTTTTCATCGGTGAAGTGGCTTCTGCTGTTCCATTAAATTGCCATGCAGTGGTTACACAAGGCAGCTTGGAAAACACAGCTCATTTCAGCCTCTGCAGGTGATGTGCAGTCCTGTTGTGTTGGCCATTTACCCATTTGGGTTTCTTTTAGCAACCCAATGTACGTCTGTGTAACCACGCCAGGCAAACACTTGCAGTTCCTGTTTTCGCCCTAAATGCTTCAGAGTAGATTGTCTTCCTTCTGAGATGAGCTAAGGTGCAAAATACTGAGTTACTGGAGTGACTAATGCAGTGTTGTCAGAGGAGAATTCTACAGTGACACACACCAAGGCACCTTCAGAGGAGTTATCTGTCAAGGAATTCACTGCTCTTTTCTAAGCATGATGTGAATAACAGTAAACCACTACAATTGTTTGGGTCCAGTGCGGGAGACGGGGCTGGTCCCTTCATTCTGAAATACTGATGCAAAATAGTCTATGGTTTTCTTTGCATTTTGTGCAGTTTTTTATGAGTGTAGTCTTCTCTGTAGCTTCTCTGTCTGTTTCTTCAATTTGTGAAAAATCAAAATAGGTCTCAAGTTTTATTTTGGAGTAGGAAAAGAGCCACGTGGCTGTCACTTGTGGTGTGTAGTTACTCAGACCTCAGACACCTTGTAAAAGTATGAACAAAGAGTAAATTGATTTAGTAATTATAAAACTTGTTTTATTTTGCACTTGCGCTCCTGTGGTCCTTTTGTTTCTCAGTCTCTTGGATAGGGCCAGAAGTCAGGGCTTCTCTGTACTCTCTGAACTCTGCATCAATGCCCAGGAGCAATTTCTGTCCCTTTTATACACTAGTGATAATAGTGTGCAGCACAGGGTGTGTATTTTTGCATCAAAATGCGAATTCTATCTTCGTCCTCTGCGCAGACTGCCTGTGACATCTAGAGTGTGATATTCATCCATATTGGGGTTGTGTTGGTCAGCTCAAGCTTCCAGGAGGTGTCTCCCTTCCTTTGTTTTGCACAGTCACAGGAGTGGCGCTGCTCAGCCTCTTTGGCAATGAAATGTTGCCCAGCACCTGCACTGCACAATCTGAGCCAAAGGAGAGCTACACCAGTGACAAGCCAGGTGAGCACAATGCTCCCAGCAGCAAGGTGAGACAAACTGCTGTGCTCCTGTCTTCCCAGGACTTCATTTGATGCTGTAGCTGTTGTCCCATGTTTCCCCCTAGCCAGGAGAGGTATGATGAAGCTGAATTAGCTGTCTTGTGATCCACAGAGGAGTGAAGCAAGGGGAGTATGCATGGTGACTTCCTCTTGTATTTCTCAGGATGTTAAATAGGTGAAATACAGTAGTTTTATTTTTAACCCCTGAGATAAGCCACTCAAGCTACAGTTTTCTCTTTCTTTTCCCACACTCCTGCATGGAAATAAAACCCTGTTATTTATTGGGCTGACAGCTTCAGTGGGCTGGGTGCATTAACAGTGGCATGTTCAGGGCTGTGTCTGCAGCACAGTGATTTGTTGAAGCAGCACAGAGGGAAGAAGTCTCATAACTCTGTTAAACAATTACCAGAGATAAATTGCTACTAACCCATCTTAAAATTTACCCCAAAGGGGTTATATACAAGTAGTGATTAAAACTGACCTAAATCATAATTTAATTAAAAGAAATTAAAATGCAAACTGAAAATGCTCTGCAACCTCAGGCCACCACCCTAATGATTCACTTTAATCTGTTTGTAGTTCTGCAATAATGGTCTTTGTGTGTATGTGCTTCTTGGTTTATGTCTGATACTATTTTGCCCCTGGAATAGTTTGAAAATGGTTGCAGGATGTATGATTTCAAGTGTCTATATGGTTGTACATATGTTTCTTCTCACATTTTAGGAGTTTCACTGGAGACAGCATATCTACTCATGTGCAGAAAGCAGATCAAGGCCTATATTTTTCATTTTCTCATTAATTAGTTTCTCTGCTCTACAATAAGAGCCTTCATGTCATTAGTGGGATTACTGTGGCAGTATTTTTGTGCTGTAAGAAAGATAATTCAAAACTGGCAGAAATCTTGTCTGCTGGATCTTCATTGTACTTGTGTTTGTTATCCAAGAAAGAAGCACAGGTCAGGCCAGTGGAGGGATGCCACAGTCACTGGCCCTGTGGAGAAGCAGAGGATGCTCCTGGATGTGCATGGCAGAGCCATGCAGAGATGTAACAGGATCAAACCTGGAGTTCCAGAATGTGCTACCTGCACAACTAAGATGAGAGCGTCAAGTGTTGGCCCTTTGTCACTTTTATTTCTGCCCTGGGAAGGAGGAGGAGGTGGTTTGAAGAAACTTTATTCTGAATATTGACACCCTATGGATGATATAAATACAGCTTTCTCAATAGTGAAAACAATTCTATTATTAATAGCCCCTGTGTTCAGGAGTTGGATTTAATGATCCCTGTGGATCCTTTCCAGATCAGGATATTCTGTGATTCTGTATTGGAGGGGTAGAAATGGACTGGTTTGTACTGATTATGCAGGATTTCTTCCTTTAAATTTAAAAAAATACAGTATCTGTGATTCTGTTTCCTTCTGAAAAATGTCTTTCTGCCCCAGTTTTGGGGCACTGACTTTAGCCTCGGCTCTAAGTATGTTGCCAGCTGCTCCTGAAGAAAGGTGCTGCTGAAGAGGAGTTGGTGTGGGAGCAGACCTAGCACTTCCTCAGCTCTGAAATGGGAAGAGCCAAGATGCCAGCAGGCTATTAATATTTCTGACTTGTTATGTTTGTCACAAGAACAGTGGAAAATGTAAAAAGCCACATGCTTCCAGGCTCTTGCAGAGAAAATGTAAAGAATATTAAAACCTGCTCCAAGAGTTTGTCCCCTGACCTTTCATGAGGATCTTGTCCCAGCCCTCTCCTGTCTGGCAGCTGGCTTATTATTTATCATATTCTCTCCTTCATTTGGGGGTGCCACTGCAGCTGGCACCTCACTGTGCATGCTAAATGCCTCTCCATAACAAAAAGTGGGCAGGCACTCCTGGAGAATCCTCTTGTCTGGTGGAGTCAGAAGTGTCACTTGCTCTGCCAGCTTGCTGAGCATGCTGATTGATCCTTGTTTAGCCTCTTTTTCACCAAATATGTCATTTGGGGAAGGGGCATGGGTTTTCTTGAGGATCTCAAAGAAAATGCCAAGGGGAGACAGCAAGGACCTATCAGACCAGAGTCAGCTTGGCAAAAGAAAGCAGAATATATGGACAGAAGTAGTTATTTAGTGTCTGATGTACTTATTTGGGTTGTATGGTGCTTCTGTAATCCTCAAACTCCTATTTTTTTCAACCAACTGTCAGGCCAGGGGGAAAAGAAACAGATGTTCCCATTTGTCTTGTGACGTGGCTCAAAATCATTTACATTTTCTGGCCTAAAATGATACGACATGTCATTTGCCACTTTTTGTATCTCCTTTGGAGTGAGTGACAGATTGCTGTTCAAGTGTAATAGAAAAGCAAACATTGTGAGGACAGCTTTCACCTAAAGGAAATGCAATCACTGATTGCTGCAGTAGTGGGAATAGAAGGCTGGCAGATACTGTAGAAGCCATCCAGTGGAAAAGACATTTTTATTATAAATAGTGTCATGGGGAAGGCTCAAGAAAAATGCACTGGCTCTGGCTTTTCTGCCTGGAGAAAAGGAGAGCCAGGGATGAATAAAAATATGGTGGAAAAATTGGCTCACTACTCTTGTAAAATGCATTTCCAGCTCTTTGCCTTGAGCTAGTGCTCCTTAAAGCATTTTCATTTGCTCTGCACCCAGTTCCAGTGGAGACCAATAACTGCAGAAAGACTCTTTATCAGTCAAAGACACTCAGTGAGAGACTCATTAGCAGGGTTTTTTAAAAGTGAAAAAAGCCTGTTTGCCAAAGATTTTGGGATTAGTCACTTCTCCACTCTGTAGTTTGCTTTCTGATCAGTGTATTCATGCTCTGCTTCCTCCCTTTCTCACGAGATAAATAGATACTCCAGGTCAGGCAGAGCTTAACCACTCCTCCTGCAAGTCATTTACTTGAGCATCAATTGTCTAGTCTTAATTTTTAGCATTTTCTTTATTTCTGCCAAAGTCTCTTGCCAGGCAAAACACTTGCTTTCAGCACACTGATCAAGATGAATTTTCAGGTCATGATCCAATCAGTCTATTGGCTCAGAGTACAAGAGGTGAGGTTTCTGCTTTAAGTCTTTCACATTTTTATTTCTAAAAGAACACAATGAAGTGAAAACATGTTGAGAATCCTGTAATTTTTGTTCTATTAGACCAGTTCTGAACAGTGAATGTCCAGTGAAATAATACATTTAGGATTGATAAAATGTGGTTTATCTGATAATCTGCTGAACCAGATGATCTTTTAAACTTTCACAGTTTAAACTTTCTCAAAGTGACTTAAGCAAGAGACATATTTCCTTGGCAGCAAACATGAATGAACCCTCGAAATACCTGGGTTTAGTCAAATAAGTCATGGTTAAACTCATACGAATGGATGTAGAAACAAGTATCATCTGGAAATGGAGCTTTAAATTGTGAATGCAGTAAGGTAATAGCCGAAATGATTTTCAGTGATATATCGGTACTTACCATTTTGCGTGACCTGCTTTTTCTGGGTGTACAGTCTTTCTGCATAGACTGAAACATGTTGCACTTCACCATAATGAAACCCTTGAAGCTTTGGCTCTGCTCGTTTCACAGTGATGCAATAATCTCTTTGGGTCTGACCTAATGGTAGGGATTTTTCCAGTGCCGCTGCACTGCTGTGTTATAGGATTGTCTTTATTTATGTATTGCTTGCTGCATAGCTTGATGGTGCCAAGCCTGTGTTTTAAGAGAAAAGGGGTGGGGGAGAGAAAAGTTTATTCTCTAGTGTAGCTAACTTTCTATTTTGCATGTGGTCTTCCTATTGTGTGTGGACAGGCAGAATGGTGACTTTGAAAACATTATCTTTTGATTTTAAGTCACGGAAAGAAAAACCCTGCAGGTTTTGTCACGCCGTTGTGGTCATCCATTTAATGCAATTTTTTACAGGTTAGAGCTCACTTATCTGCTAAGAAATCACTAGAGCAAGTCATCCATTAAGGTTAGAATTCGTACAAGGAGGGCAGGAAGCCCAAGTCCCTGCTGGTGGCTATCAGCAGCACGCTGCCCACCTCTCTTCTCCCAGGTGAGAGGTGTCAAGTTCCTGCTCCATCTCCTCTCCTCCTGAGAGCAGCTCTGTGCAGGGCCAGCCTCGGAAATAATTCTCCACTAGTCCCATCTGCTGGATGCCTGGAAGAATTGCCTGCTGGAAAGAGGGAAAGCATCATACCTCAGCCTTGAAGTATCAGCCGGATGCAGAGTGCCACCAGATGTACATCTGCCTGTGGAAAACACATGCTCTCTCTGTTTGCCTTCCATCCACCGAATCACATTTGGACTACTGCTGGTCCCTTCACCAGGTTCCACGTGTTAAGTAAAAGCAAGGTGGCTGACTCAAGGAACTTTAGCTGTGTTGCTTTAGAGAGGCTGTAATCAGAAAACCCAGGAGCCAACAAAGATCACAGCAAAAAAAATATGTGTGTCATTACCAAGCCATTTTCAGACCTGGGAATTAATTTCCTTTCTCCCAAAGTATATGCTCAGCAGTCAGCTTTTCAAATACCTCATCAAGGCTGGTACTCAGCTGTTCCTGTGGTGCTGCAAAGAAGGGAGCGTGGCCATGGCATCCAATCCTGCATGCAGCATGGCAGCCTCTCGTGTTATTATGAAGCTAAAAGAGCCTTTTCCATCCCTGAAAATAGAGAATTCCTGATATATTTCTAATCAGGGCAAGCAAAGTATAAGAAATGCATAGACATTTTCCAGGGCATTGCCCGTTCTCAGTGGTTATTCGCTGTTTGGTACCTGCCTTCGGAAAGGGAGCTGGAGGGTAGAAAATGGATAATGAATGTGAAGTAGCGGAGAAAATTGGGAATGAATGTGAATGTGAAAAGGGGGAAAATTCATTCAGTCCTAGCAGTCTTACTTTGGTTTGCTAGGTAAAAGAGGAAGAAGGAGCTGCTCTCTTCATTTGTGATGCTTTTTTATACTTTTTGTTAAGTGGCATTGTGGCTTTTGCTTTAAAATTCAATTCAGTTGATTCTTACCTTCCACACGCATTGAAGTAAGTTCTGCAGGTCAGAAACACAGCCACTTCAAAGATCCTGTTGAAATGTTACTGGAGGAAAATAATCCTAGGAAAATAACTCTTTATAAAATACATAGAAGTTCAAGCAACAGTTTCATTTATTGCAGACAGTGTTTAGGGAAGCATCCCTTTATTTGGTATCGTTATTTCCAGTGAGCCTATTGAGATAAAATTTATAATCCTCATCTTGAGATACAAAAACATGGCTGGTTTAAATGGAGCTGGTCCTGTTGGCAGGTTTTTTCAGCTTACCTTTACACCTCTCCTTTTTTATCATAGCACTTCACTGTAAGTTAGCAGTTTGTGCTAAATTGGTTCCAATTAATATTGCACTGCTCCTGTTACCAATAAAAAGATGTATTATAAATAATTTTTATGTCTTTTTCTCAATAGGTGGTAATGGCACAGTGGATAAGCAAAACACTGATGAAAGCAAGACCCAGAGCCAAGAAGCAGGTTTGTACCCAGCTCCTTAAAGGCCTGTCTTAGGTTTTATCCACCTTGGTGAGCAATAACCTTAGTCAGTGCTGTTGTAAGGGGAGTGTTTGTACATTTTCACCAGATTAGCTCAGGTCTAGAGCAATTCTCCAATTAGAGACCAAAGAATCTTCATTCATTATAGATGAATGTGTAGCAGTGCAGGAATGCAGACCCCTCTCCAGCTCACCAGCTCTATGTTCTCCCTTTAAGGTGCCTAAATCTAGCTAATCCTCTCACAAGGAATAAATAGTTTTTTTCCCCTCTGCACAGAATAGAAATGAGGGAAAAGAAATTTGGGGAAGGAGGAAGCAGGCAGTAGGCTCCTTCTGATGAAAACTCAATTCCTGATGATTTTAAAGGGTATTTTCAAGTTTTAAAAAATTGCGTGCACAAGACTCAGTGGTTATGAAGATTTAAATCCACAGAGAAAAATATTGCATATGCTGTGAGTGAATGCCAGAGTTCACAAACAGTGGGTTTTACAAGTGACATGCTTACAAATGATAGTGAGTTCAGTATGTTGGAATACAGTGTCACTGTGTGCTCACAAAAGATCTTCCTTTTTTTTTTTCTCTTTATGGTGGCTTTTCTCATTTGGCTGGGGTTTTTTTCCTCATTGTAGTGCAGAATGTTCCATAAACATATTTAAACCAGAGAGAATGAAATAGTTTCCTTTGGAATTTCTTTTTAATCAAAATTCAATGTGGAGAAATTGAGCTGAAGGTGGCCAGTCAGCAAACACAGCACATAAATTTAGAAGGCCTGGATTCCTGACTTACCTGATTTGCTTCCTGCATTGTGGTAATGAGAAATCTGTTGGATGAGTGTCCTCCTTCTCACCCTGTGCATTGGCCACTGTGTAGGTGGAAGGGCAGCTTTTCTCCCTGCCCTCCACAGCTCGCTCTTCTGTAACTGAGTGTTAGCATCAGATACTGTCTGCACGTGCTTGAAGCCCTTCTGTGTTTCATGTCCTTTTTATCACCTCTTCTGTATGTCCTCATGCAGGGCAGGCAGTGGGAGGTGAAGCCAGAGGCACATAGTATTGCTGAATAAAATAGATTCCCATGGACCTCAGCAAAATTTATCCTCCCCAAGATAAGTGCACAGTGGTATTTTGTAAGTGCTGGAGGGCAGCCACATTTCCTTCCCTGGGTTTTTCACTTTCATGCTAGTTGTATTTTAAACAGGCAAAGGCAGGCAGGGAGAAAAATGAGTTATTCTGTGTGAATTGAGATTCTGTTTTGAATCTCAGACTAGACTGGGACATGTTTTTTTCCAAGCAATTTTGAGCTTTTAACTGTACCAAGTACTGCTTGATTGCTAGCTCACCTTAGAGCTAATACTGCCTGGAGCTTCTGGCTCCAGTGCAGAGGCTCCTGTGAAATCTGGTTATATCATCTGCAGATGCCCAACACAGCCCACTGTGCCTGTCAGGGCTAGCCCCTCTGATGGGGTGTGTTTTTCAGTTTGATTGAATAAAATACTCCTTCTTCCCCAAGAGAATGAAGGAGTATTTATCTCTTGGAACTACTGCTTTGCTACTGTAGGTGTTTTAAACACATTGTGCTTTTCCCAAAACGGTTGTTATGACTTGTTGCAAAACGAGCTGTCAGAGCTGGTTTATCAGAGCTGTGATGTACATTCTTTTGCTATTTTGTATTGGTAGTCATGTTTCATTATTCTCATGAAGAGTGTCAAAGAAAAGATCCAGACATTTGAGGTGCCAGATCTAGAAAGTATCATACTTTAGGAACACAATTTAGGTACATGCCTAAAGATAGCTAAATAGCTACATTTCTAAACACTATGAGTGTTGCTGTTAGGAGCAATTCCATCGAGTGTTAAAGTTCTTATTTGTATTATTGAAAACAAAAAGGCATAAACTTCCTCTGAGTGGGACAAAACATATACTTAGATATTGTGAAAGAAAGTATAGGACAAAAAATTGATGCTCTATTCTTACCTAGTCCATTGCATAATTTATATATTCTCATTATACCGAAAAATATAATGATATTATAGAGAAAAGTATATATTATAAAGAGAACTATAGTAGTGGAAAAAACAGTAATAGTCTGAAAAGACTGGAAATTTTCAACTGTGGGGTTGTTTTTTTTTAAAGTCTGGCCTCCAGTCTGTCATCAATGAGCCTCACAGTTAACACATGGAAAAACAACAGGGCTCTTGTTTCAATCTAGTTAAAAGTACAAGATAAGTGAAAAAAATTGTCAGAATCATCAGAGACAAGTCTTTTGAAATAAATAAAAGTCTAGAAATGAAAACAAAAGCTTATAAAGATTTTAGAACTATAAAAATTAGCAAGAAAAAGCAACAGTGAAAAAGCAACAGTGAAAGTTACAACATTTTATTAAGTTTGGGTACCAGTTGTATCTATTAACTACAATACCTGTGTGCTCTACCATTAAAAAACTCCAGGCCACAGAATTTTAGGTACTTGATAATTTCAGGCCTGATTCATGAAATCTTCTATTTTCAGGAAAGCATTTGCACTTACTTAATCATTTGGATTCCAATGGGATTCATGGACACGATTCAAATTAGGAATGACTTAATTGTTTTTTTCTCAAAATACATGGATTAAATGAATAAAAGGAACCTCAGTGCAAATAGAACACCAGCCTACCCATTAAACCAGTAGCTGTTACTCTCTCTGTATTATGAGAAATTGAAATACAGACTTGATCTGGCTGTATTGGAATGTTGGTTTACATCTTGCAAGACAATCAGACCAGTAATGGCCAATGAATGGATGGAAGCCCAGTAAATGAAATTCAGGTCTAATATCTTGTCTCAGTAAGGTGCAACACTTCTTTTTCAGTAAAGTGGTTCATCAGTTTTCTATTTAATGAATAATTTCTCTTTCGTTTCCTTTGTCCTTATAGATGAAACAAAACCTTCAGCTGTAGCCAGCCTATCATCAGAAGATACTGAGCTGAGTGAAAATAAAGGTACATATTGGAAATTGTGTTTTGAAATATCCCAAGAGGACATTGCATGAAACAATTTTTTCCCTTTGTTTGGAAATTGCCAAAATACAGAAATAAGTAAATGCTTGGATGGATTTTCATTTACGAAAACCTTTGTAATGAAATACTTGGCACCAACTGTTAGCTGGTAGGAGAGATGCCTTGAATTTCAACAACTCCCCTTGCTGAGGAGTTAATACTCAAATATCATACATGACATATCCAAAATAAGCCCAAAGCTTGGGCTCACTGGGGTGACTCACAGACATGCAGGTAAGTGTGCACATCTATCTCAGCAATATCTGCTCCCTGTTTAGTGCTCTCCTGATGTGGAAAAAGAAAAACACAATAGCTATAAACACATCAGGAGGAGACAGGAGGAGATGAAGTCATAATGGAGAGGCAGAAAGTAATGTTTATCTTGTGCAGACTGTGCTGGGCACTCAGATCATTTAGTTTGTGATAAATATTTAAAGGTGTCACAGGGCCAAATGACAGGGAGTTTAGGAAACAAGAGAGATGATCTAATTTAAATGTTTCAAGCTGAGATTTTTCCTGTGGAGTTGTTGGTTTACCAGCAAATAGGAACCAGTGCCCAGCTGTATTTTTTTTTATATTCCTGTGGTAATCATGCTTATTAGTTGCTTGTGCTGGTCTACATTTTTTAGCATTTTTGTGGGAGTATGTCAGGAAAACATCTGGGTGATACACAAAATGTTCACTACTGGTAATCCAAAACGGGAGTTATGCTATCTATAATAAACACAATCCATCAGTATAACCTTCAAGAAAGATTAATTGACAATTTTTCTGCATTTTAATGAGATAACATAATTATTAACATCCATTAACTTATTTATTTTAAAAGATTTAATGTTTAATTCAGCATTGCTACTTGACTCTCTTCTCATTTTTCTAGATAAGTGTGATGGGGTGTGAGATACTGCCCCTTTCTTCCAAAGCCACGTGCTGGAGAGCCCACATGCTTACCTGATTATGAGTTCAAAGCCTTGTGCAGATTGATTTAAGTGCTCTTTTAACTGATTGATTGACCCTGCAAAGCAAAAAATAGCCCACAAACCTCTGCTGCAGCACTGGCATGTGCTTTTGATACATCACAACCTGAAGTTGTGGCAAGGCTAGTGGAAGGCAAAACTATTGACAGATTCAATCCCAGCATGGTTGGTGATTGCCTGTCATTAACTTCTCTTGGTTTGATGACATTTTGCCTGTTTATGTATTCTGTGTATATGAAGACTCCCCATTAGATAGGACATCTGTGTGTTTCACAGTGTGAGGGTCACAGTGAGGCTTTGGGGTTGGATTTTCCTTTTCTGTCTGCAGTCAGCTGAAGACACCAGCAAATTGGTATTGCTTTGAGTGCTTGTTCCTAACTAAGAAGTTGACTGTCTTCTGATATGCTGCTCAGGGTGTAAACCCTCCAGGTTATTACTCTGTTCTATTAGTAATCTCTTCTCTGGTAAGAAATCATCTTTGTGTGTTAAGTCTCACGTTTCATGCAATGCATTAATAGTATATCTAGTGTTTTCCCCTCTTCTTTTGAGAGGCTGATGGAAGAGGTAGTGCCCTGAGAGATCCAAAGTGCATCATCTCTTTGATGTCCCACCTCTCCTCAGAAGTAAGATGGAAAGCATCTGGTAGGGAGAAAGGAGTGAGACAGACTGTCATAGATTTTGTTTGCAAAGCTGTACAAGTTAAAAAAAAAACAAAAAAGACCCCAAAAAAAAAAAACCACATGGGTTTGGATTTGCTTGCTAACTTTTTAAAGGAAAAAAGAATTTTGAACAGCGAGGCCATCATGCACCAGGCCATGGTTTTAATCCTTATTTTCATGGGTGGATTTTCAGCTTTGCAGGTTTTTACTGTGAGGGTGCTGAGGCATTGGCAGAGGTTGCTCAGAGAAGCTGTGGCTGCCCCATCCCCAGAAGTGTTCAAGGCCAGGTTGGACAGGGCTTGGAGCAACCTGGGACAGTGGAAGGTGTCCCTGCTGGGGAGTTGAAATGAAATTATCTTCAAAATCCCTTCCAACCCAAATCTCTCCATTATTCCTTAATGATTCTATGGTTTTAGATTTTGAAGGTTTTTTTCATTAATACTAATGTTACAAAAAACATGCTACTTCTTGGGCAATGGCACTTCTACTAAATCCTGGCATTTCTGCAAACACCTGCTGCTCCCAAAATAAATTCCAACCTTCAAATTGTTTGCCCACTGAGTTAACATGGCTAAAACCTCTAGGTTCTGGAACATACTCATTTCTGTAGTTTATCTTCAACTAAATGAACAGGACATAAAGCATTTAGAGAAATTATGTTTTCCCAGTCTTTCCACCTAATTACTGTAGAAGATTTATGGCAAATAAGGCTAGCTGCATATTCCCTAAATGCATAGTTTAAACCACTCAGAATGGGAGGTTTCCTGCTATGGAAGTATAAATCTTTTAAATGTCAGCTCACTTGTGAGTGCACCAAAACAAGTATTTTGAGTCCAATTAGGGTTGACTAGAAGTTTTTCTGCTTTTTTTTCCCCCCTCATATTTCTGGGATTAGAATATAGCCAACACCTTGACAGAGTTATTTATTGCTCTAAAATGTGGTGATATTCAAAACAGAGCATATCCATCTCTGCTACCGTGAAGATCTAGTATTTTTGTTGTGCTTCCCTTTTATCTTTTTTTTTTTTAAAGAAAAGGGGGAGGATGGGAACATGAAAGGGATTTTTATTAAAAGTGTAGGACAGTGCAGGAATTAGGTTTTGAGATGCTCTGATTAAAATGAAAACCTCCTGTGAGACTACAAATCTCAAATTAATGTAAAAGTATATCTCTTCTGTTACCATAGAAGAGGTACTGTCCAGGAAAAAAAGTCCACACAGATCCAGTTTGCACATGACCTTTGAGAAAACTGAATTTTTTGAATGTTCATCTCCCTACAGGAAAAAAAAAAAAAGGGGGAGAACAGTCATATTTCAAGAATATCAGGATTTTTGATGTAACACTGTAGAGGTGTCCTCTTATTCCAGTCTGTGCCAAGTTTCTCTTCCCACTGCCTGCAAAGAACTGCTGCAATTTTACCCTTAAAAACTTTCATGCTTAACTATGATCTCTTGGGGGGAGAGCTGACATCTCCAGGCAGCACCTTTGCAAGTGCATCATTACTGAGCACGTGGAAGTAGATCCTTTACACACGGCGTATTTCAAGTGAGAGATGCTTCTTGCTGTCACATGTAAGGGCAGAACAAAGTGACTGAAGTCATTCACCTTTATGCAGCAGATACAGGCCACAGCAGGCAGGATGCACTCAGGCTGGGATGGCTGTCTGTACAAGACTGTGCTGGGCCTACAAACTCATTTTAAATTGACTATACAGTATGTATAGATGGGATTGAACCTGGGAGTATTTTCTGTAAAGGGAGACTATACATACATATGTATGCATGCACATGTGTGTGTGTGACAGAGAGTGTTCTGCATCTTCATCTCATGGCTCTTCTACCAATTACTTCTTAACCCACTTTAATTATCAGACTTTCTGGCAGGAAAATGTAAAAAGGAATGGATTTCGTACAGGTGAAGCAAAACTCCCTACTATGCAAAGTTTCTGTGCACAATACATTGATTATAATTCATTAGCACTTAATAAGAACTGAGTTTATGTTGGAAGGTCAACTAAATTAAATCACAGACTAATTAATTTTAAAAATAAAGTCGTGATTAATTATTTCCAGGTGTTCACCAAACTCTGGGCTCTTGTGGGAGTGCCACTGAAAACAAGTCACTATTTTTCTGCATTCTCTGAAATGGGGTCAGATTCAGTTGGCTGGAGGACTTGTGTTTTCAGAAACAGAATTAGCTCTATGATTTGGCTAGTGGTTAGCCCTAAAAATTCTCTTTGGGCAATGCAGAAGCCTGTAAGTATCCTGCCTGTAAAATGTAATGGGTATAAATTCCTCTTTGGCCAGCTGTAGCTCTCACTATGGAAAAATCTTGATGTCCTAAAGACATAAATGATTGAGAAGGGATAAACTGAAAGACAGAGCATTTCAAATGCAGGGGAGCTGTGCAAATCGACATAAATTAGTCATTGATAAGTGGGTGAAAAAGATTGACTGAAAGGCCAATATGTTCAGAAAGAGGTGTTTAAAATCAGCTCTTAGGTATATATTAAGACATCTAAATGAATGACCTGATTTTTAGAAATGCTGAGCACTCAGCAGCTACCAATGAAATGTTTTTACTTCACCCTTGGGCTATGATCAGACCTAAAATTTCAGCCTGAAAAATTTCAATTATAGGTAAGTGGAAAAGAACCTTTTTTAATGGAAGATTTTCAACACCCTCAGCCATAGCTGTGGCTCTGCATGCCTACTACAGTGATAGCATTTTTCTGTCCCTTGGTTAGAAGCACTCCTCTGAAAGCAAACTGGCTAACACAAGCTGGTTTGTGAGGTTTGGGTTCTTTTAACCAGAGCCATCAGCACCACCATCCAACCAGCCACTTATTCTCTTAACAACTTCCACAAGGTTCACTTCGAGCTGTTCATAATGTGGGTTATTCACTTCTTCACATTTAATCTGACCTAAGTTGTGATCCAGATGGGGTCCAGCCCCTGAACTACTCAGGAGATATTTCTGCTCTGTCCTTCACCAGCACTGGCATCTGCCACAGGGAACACTAATCTGCTTAGCTGGTTCATTTAAATCCTCCTTATTTTTAAATATTAGCTAAGCTGGAGCCATCCAGCTGCACTCCCATCAGTCTAGTGTGAGATGCTGCTCCTTCAATCTCCTCCCTCCAATCCTTTCTCCTGGACAGGTTCTCACCAAGGCAGTCAGTTTTTTGTTTTTTTTTTTTTCTCAGCCTTTTCCTTTCCCAGAGCCCTGCCCCTTCTGGCAGGAGAAGGATGCCCACAGTTTTTATACCAGCTGTACCTGGAATTTCTCAGGTGCACAGAAGGTGAGGATAAAGGAGATGCCCTTCTGTCAGCTTGAAACACAAATGGGTGGGAGAAGTATCTGGTGGATCCCACCTGCAGAGATGAGCTGCTTGGTCTGTTACCTGAAAACTTGGTAAAATATCTGTATGAGTTGTTGCCTCTGAAAAGGTCTGGTTTACCAAGCCATTTAAACTTGGGCTCAAATAAATCCAATCTTTTATAAAGACACTTTAAAATGAAATCTCGGTGGATATAAAAATAACATTTTAATGTCAAAGCTCAAGAATCTCTCCCTAACTTCTCATAAATCACCATTTTATAGTACTTCATTTTAACACATTTTCCTCGGTTCATGAGGTGAAAGAATACCCTAATCATGTGGCAGCCTCCGTGCACACCATTACCTGTAATTTTAGATGTCTGCTTGATTTCTTTCCCTCTGGAAGTATTCCAGTCATTTATCACAGTATCATGCTTAAAAAAATAAAATGCACTGAACCTGTTTCTTTCCTAATGACCAACTTTTTCCCTCTTTAATCTTCTTTCAGCTCCCTAAAACATGGTGATTTATCTATACTGTGTACAGGACCCAGGTGTTTTGCACATTAGAAACTACTCAGTAAATAAGCCATACAGAGAGTAGCTGGGGAAGTGAATTTTAAAAGATCATTAAAACCACTTAACATTCAGTTCTTACCATTTCCCCTCCTCCTTAGCTTTTGCAAAATTTTGTTTGAGCAGCGTTGCCTTATAAAGTCAAAAGGAAAAATGAATGGCATGGAAAAGCATAGGGATTTATGCAGGATTTGGACAAAATAGTGTCTGATTATTGGCAGGAAGGATAGGATTGATAGTTCACTGCAAGATACATGCTTTTCTTGGAGAAATTGAATTCTCAGCATACCGTTGATATACTGGAGCAGTGAATATACTTGGGGAGTATTCTGATCAGTTTATTTAAAGCCTAAGTATTTTGTTCACAGGTTGTTAAAGACTGGGGCTAATCCCCAGGTGGGTTCAAGCATGCAGTCACACTTGTTTCAATAAAATGGGGTGGTGCAGAGACAAGCACTCCTGACATGGACACTGCCACTCCAGCCAGCAAGGAGGAGTTTTGAGGAACTAAGGGATGCTCAGACTTCAAGGAGCACTTCAGCTCCTGCTGTGCAGTAGATAAATGTGGCTTGTCTTTGGCTTATTTATGCAATTAAATATCATGTTTGCTTCATTCAAGTGTGATGTTAGGAAGTGTGCTCCAGTGTGGTATCACAAACAGATTTTTTTCAGTCCTGACTGGAGAAGTGTTTACCTTTAGAGTCCCAATTTGTAGTTACTCAAAGTAAATAGTGCCCAGTGTGTATGTTATCAAAAAGATAAGCAATATTGTGCTGTAAAAAAATACCCTGGCTTGGGTTCTCTGGTATGACTTAACAGATCATTAGCTGTGTTAGGAGCAGACAAACATTGCTTTTTGCCATTTTAAAAGATCACCTGAATAAGAGGTGAGCAAAGGCTTTAGGGGTGGCCAGAGCTCTCGTAGACCTTGGAATCATATAGGACTTTAATACTGAGCTTATGCACAGTTGCACAAGGCTCCAACGGGCTGAGTGAGCACAGAGGATCAGCTGAGTCTGAAGAAAACCACTTTCCTACTGAAAATTTGCACGCAGAAAGTTGTGCATCATCAGCATTTTTATTGATCACTGCCTTTGGTTTTGCATTTTCCCTTTTGCTTGGCACAGTTTTGCTTCATAAATCTGGGTTTATTCCGTTGCTTTATTTTAGTCTCTTTAATCCCAAAAGTAAATATGTCTTTGGGCCATTTGTCTTCAATATTTACATTTGAAAAGAAGGAACCTTTGACATGGTCTTGACCTTAAGGATTTTAGAACTCAGAATCTGCATGGTAACACCAATTAAGACAGGATCCTGCTGCTGGAATAAGAGTGCCACAGTGTTACAGCTAGGCAGTAACTTCTCTCCATCATCTGTTGTTTTCAGAGACATGCTTTGTGAAAAACAACTTCTGAAAAATTATCATTGTATGTTGCCTGGGATGATTTGGAATTCAGTGCATTTAAATTGCTTTCTCAAACCCCCGGAGCAAAAGGACAACTGTTTATGATAAAAATGGAAGTTTAACAGACAATTACAGTTCCTTAAGAATAATGCCTATGGCACAGTCTGCCAGCTGTGCCAGTAGGTGGGAATAGTGATGACACTCCTTGCTTTGTGAAGCTCCACAACAACCAACAGCATGCTAGAGCAAATACCTCAGCCAAGCACAAGACTTCTTGAAATCCATTTGTTATCCCTGACCACAGCACGAAATTGTGCCTCTGATGCTGTGGATTGATTTGTGCATGAAGTCAGAGCCATTCCTCGTTCTGGAAAAAGGTGGCACCTGGGAACTGGGATTGAGAACACAGGTTTGGGAGTATGAAGTATTGTGCAGTAGGTGTGGGATAAGAGAGCTCTAAAGGAGTGATGGGGCAGAGCTGCTTGTGCCTCCCCCTCCCAAAGGTGATATCACACTTATCTTTACTTTTGACTGCTTGAAGGGCTGTGTTTGGGCCCTGGCATCACGGTACTCAAGGCAGAGGACTTCTGATTCCAGCTTTGCCAGTACACTTCCTTTTCCAAGCATGCAGCTATGTCATACAGAGAAAAAATATCATTAATTTAGGGTATGGAGTTGCAGGTAGTACAAATCTTGGCTCGTCTGAAATCCCTGAAGCTGAAATCCCAAAAACTTCAGCAAAACCAGAAGTTCTCTCAATATGTTTTACGTTTGCTTGAAAAATTCCCTATAGAGTTTTTGTGCTATTCCTGTTTATACCAAGAGATCCTTCAACGGCATTTTGATTAAACTTGGAATTTGATAAAATTCTAATTTACTTTTGTTCCAAATCAGGCTGATAAGTGTAATCCTTTGAACCTCACTGTACAATATGGCATCCTAGTATGAAAGACTGGGGCAGTGGTCCACCTGAGAAGAGTGAGTAGCATCTTAAGTTCATAGTAGGGTAAAAAAAAGTGCAGCAAGTTTAGCAAATTGTACATCAGTGAGTTATTCTACTTTCAAACTTGAATTTTTTTAACTTATTGTCATGCCACGAAAGAAGTAAGGAACTGTGCAGGTAATTAAATATTTGCCTTGTGGGACTATTTGAGGTTAATTAAAACCACACATTTTCAGCACATACCTTTCCTACAGATTATTACCTTTGGATCAGATGTTAACAACCCAGCTTTCTCACTTATCCATCAGAGATTATTTTTGGACAGTTTCAGGAACAGAGTTTTACAGGGGCATCCTTGGGTATATTGTAAGATTTGCTCGGCTATGTTGTAGAGAGGGACCTTCCAGAAGTTAAGCCATAAAAAGACTGTCATAAGGTAATTTATTGTCACATGCTGTAGATCTTTTAACACCATCACTTACTTTTCCCATCAAGCAGCATTTCAGGAAGCATCTGACATGGAAACACAAATACTGATTATCTGCTGCTGCTGTTGTGACCCAGAGTGAAGTTATCCCTGTAGTTTGCAAACTGTCCAGTTAGATCAGCACTGGTTTTTAACAAGGCTCGAAGAGAGCTCTTTATCCAGGGAAATCTCTGTGTGATGAGGATGAGCAAAACTAAATCAAATGTCTGTGTTGCTGTATTACCTGAATGCTGTGGAATTATGCATTTCTCCATTCCCATGCAAAAACTAAGTGACTGTTGCCAGAAAATGCTGTTTCACACAACAAAATAATGTCCTGTATTTATGAAGATCCCAGATAGCACAGCAATTGGACTTTCTACCATATTATTTAAGTCTTACTGTGCCACTGGTTCAGAGTATCATTTTGGGCCGTTCATTTTGGTGGTCTGCCCCGAAAAAGAAAAGCACTCTCAGCCTCAATAATGACCTTGGGAGTTCTGTCATCAAGTGATGTGAGGCTAGGATTTTCACAGGGGTTTATGGGATTTAATGTTTGTCAGGTTTCTGGAAATCCAGCCATGGAAAACTGTTGTTCTAAATAAATCATAATCACTTCATTTATCAAGTAGGTGGTTTGTGCTATTTCTCATAGATTTGTGCTTCTCCATTCATTAGAAATAAAATTCCTGGTAGCGCTGCTGATTATTCTTATGCCTCCTTCCCGGCCAGCTCCTTGTTTGAGGTCTGTACTGCAGGCAAAAAACTGCTCAATAAGGGTAGGGATTCTGAAATCAATTTGAATAATTGAAACCCACAAGTATACTTCTGTAGTTCATAAGACTGTAGTTAAACAGATAGAAAATCGGTCAGAGTATCAAAATGCCAAATATGAAGCTGGCACCTAAGGGCTACCTCTGGCTCAAGTAACTACTTTTCCAGCATGAAAACTGCTTCAGGATTTATTTGTTTATTTGCTTTTTCCTCAGATTCCCTGAAAGACTCCAAAGGCACACAGGAGGGTGATTCAGTTCATCCTGTGGCGTCTGAGCAAGACCAAGCCAAAGGTAACGTTTTGTATAAAAAATTTTCAAGACAGAGATAATGAACAAGTGGGAAACTTTAGTTCTTCCAGTGTGAGCATCCAGTGGGGTTCAGCCTGACCTCTGCCATCTTCAGGAAATGCTGTTGGCTAGAGAGGTGATGTGTCAGCAAGTTGTGGGGCAGTAATGCCTGGTGCTCCTGGGAAAACCACATCTCTAAATAGCTTTAGCCATACTGATCCTGGGTGCCCAGCACTGTTATCATTGTCCTCCTGTGGTGCTGTTGTGGGTCTGAAAGCCTGTGGGGTGTTTCTGGTCCTGCTGACTGTCAGGTGCAAGCACTGTACAACAGCTCTTATAAGGAACTGTGTCAAGGCTGAGCTGCAAAAGAAGAAAAAGCTCTAAGTGCTGCAGGGTGAGTTTTGACCAGCTATTTAACGAATTTAATGCTTAGAGTTTGTTAAGTGATATTTTCATATATAAAATGCATCCGAAATTGTTCACTTGATAGAAAAAAAAGCAGTGCTTGGCTGGGAAGTACCATGCTGTGTGTGAGGTTCACGTTCTGTTGTGATGAATTTAGCAGTGCCTGCATGCAGGATCATCCTGATAGCATTTTCTGTTTGTTGTATTACCAGGACAACAGGATGTTTCTGCAAATGAGAAGATAAAAACTGGGGAAGATTCCCAAGGCTCCTGCATGGAAATAGATGGTACTCTATGTGTCTTGAAAGCAAAAAGCAAGATTAACAAGCAAAACCACTAACATAAAATCATGGAATCATAGAATGTTTGGTATTGAAGGGATTTTAAAGATCATCTTTCATCAACAATCCTGCCATGGGCAGGGACACCTTCCACTAGACCAGGTTGCTCAAAGCCCCATCCAACCTGGCCTTGAACACTTCCAGGAGTGGGGCATGGACTGGGTGTGTCTCTGGGATTGCAGGGATTCCCAGTGAACACCCATGCTTGGAGTAGGCACATGGGATTTGGTGTTAAATCCCAAAACATTCAGTATCTTTTAGGCTTTGTCCTGAACTAGAGCCCCTTGGATTTCCTTGGACAGCTTTTGTATTTGAACTCCTGGAGGAAAGGATCCTTCCCCTCTGCCAGTGTTTTTAATGGCAAGGTTTCTAGTGGATGTTAATCCTTTTATGTCTGTTCTGAAAAGCCTTACTCTATCTTTTTATCAAATTTATTCAGAGCCACTGTTGAACCAAGAAGACACAACAGAAGTTGAGACACCTTTGACTCTTGGTGCAGAGGAAAAGGAAGAAGAAGGAAAAGAAGAAGGAGGTGAGCCTATTATAAAACAAATGGAGGCAGACAATGCTGCTGTGCTCGTGTTATCCTTTTCTATTGTGAGGAAACAGGGAGAGAGCACATAAAAGCTTTTCTTTTCCTCCTAAGAAAAACCCTTTTTTTGTCTTATCTTTGAGTGTTGTTTTGATATATTGGACTTGGATTTGCATAGGAAGCTAAATGAAAAAAAGTGCACTCAGGTTCAAAAGGGAGGTTTAAATACTCTTCTCATTTTTGTTTTTTTGGGTTTTTGCATTTAAGTGCATAATGCTGATTACACAACCAGTTTATGTCCTTTTAAGTATCCTCTTGATCACATTTGCTAGAATCATTTGGAGTATTAAAAATAAATGGGTATGATAGTTATTTGTGAGGTCATTAATAGAGATTTAACTAGAGATTAACTAAAATGAGTAATTCTAATGAAGAAAACAATATTTGGAGAGAGAATGCAGTCTTCTGAAGCAGTAATTTTTTTCTGTGTATTTAAAATCTTGGGAATGCTTTTGCAAGAAAATGTAGAAGTTTAAGGATTGGATGCTTCTGAGAACCCTGCATTCATCTCACCATTTGTAAGGACACATGGTTATATAAAAAATAATGTACTATGTAAATAATTCTCTAATTGTAAAGTAACTGCAAGTTAATTATATGGTCATTTGTAGAGCCCAGGGATGAATTTTACAGTTCCAAATTAAAACACAGACATGATTTTTATTGAAAAGTTAGGTCAATACTAACCATGTTGTCCTAATTATGAACTCCTTTTCTCAGCGACATTGACACCAACTTAATTTCAAACCTGTGTTAGCAATATTGACAATTTTCTTCCTTGTGAAGCCAGGTTAATAGAACCTCTTTGCTCATACACAGCTAAACAATATTTCTTTTCCTTTTTTTTTAAATTTTAATTGCCTGTCTGGGTTGCGACTAATCACATCTCCTTGTTATCATTTGTGTTAATGGTATTGGTTTTGTGCTGTGTTAATGATGATGAAGGTAGAATTGATACAATTCTTACATTTAAATTCGGGTAAATGGTACCACACTACTTCAGCTGCAAATCCAGGTTATCCAATACAAACTCACTCTGATTGCAAATACCAGTGTCATTATGTTAATCTCCTCCAAACAGAAATTAGTTATGTTTTATTTTATGTATCATCTCAAGTAAATTGGACAAATGTACCTTCTTGATTTGCACATTTTCCCCTCTTTACTACTTTAGCGTCCCCTACAGCTAGGGACTGTCATTTAGTTCTCGGCAGAGAGATTCTATTTCAGCATCTGTTCTACTTGCTATTAAAATATCCAGTGTTAAGGAAAAGCAGGTAATGTCAGAAAAGGGTTGTTCTTGCCACCTTTCCTCTTCCTGCCCTTGATTTTCAAAGACTAAGTTTCAAAGACTAATAAGTAAAAGGTTCTTGCTAAATATTTTGGAAATTGTTCCTACCTGGGGGCTCAAGTGTTGATACTGTGCAGGATTTGTCTGATCCAAAGCTTGTTGAAGTCCATAGGAGGAGTGTCATCAATTTAAGTGATCTTTTGGTAAGTTCCATGATAAGAGATGTGTTGAGTCTCTGTTCAGGGTAACAGCATAAATATTCTGTTCAGCTTCTTCCAAATGTACGTCTTTGGTGCAGAGCAGGAGCAGAGAAGGAAAGTAAGACTTTCCCTTGCTTTGTTTCATTCTTATGGGTATAAGCAACCTCGTAGCTCATCTCACTAGATGCTTCTTGTTCTGGTTGGCACAAATTCTGCCACACAGGTTTTGAAACTTTGCCATTAAGTGAAGTGGGTCCAGGCAAAAAGAGGTAAAAAAAATAAAATCTGTCACTGTTGAGCCGCTTGCAGAGAAAAAGATCCGGATTCTCAGCGTGGCAAGAAAAAAGCAATTTATTATTTTGATTCCAACTTATATAGATTTTTCAGAGGTCACCCAGATTGGTCAGTCAGAAACCTTTCCCTAGGCCTGATTGGCCAGGCCTGAACTGTCCAAATCTCGAGACACTGTTTTAACAACATCCAAACTTTATCTTTGTTTATAAAACACAGGAGAAAATTCTCATGGGAAAGACCTGTGCTAGCCACAAAAATCAGCTGAAGTTCAGACTGATAAAATAAGGTATATATCCCAATGAGAGGCTCCTCTTAATGGAAAGAGATTACCTGGCATAAAAAGAGATTTAGTATGTGACATTATTTTATGTAATCCAAGTGCCACCTCCTAAAGTAATTCAGCTGAATAGTTTTCCAGCAGCACACACAGTACATTTGACATAGGATGAAAAACCATACTTTTGTCTAAGAACATGTGGGAGAAAAACTAACACAGGACTGCTAATCTTTTAAACAGAAATTCATGGATCTTAAGTTGGTTTGACCATTCTGGATCTATATGCACAGCCAAATGTAGTGACTAGTGAAATGCAAACTACCTGGTGTTTCTGCTCTATGTGGGATTTTTCTTGTGTGTGTTTTCAAACTCATCTCAGAGCAAAGGGTAGCATGAAGCTGCCTCTCTTTTCTCTCTCTCTCTCTCACCGGGAGCATTAGATTCTGGCAGTCATCTGCCATCCCTTTACACTGGAGCTGTGTAAACCACTAAAGGACCATCAAACAACAAAGTCCCTTTTCCAACCTGAAGCTGGATTTCTGCGCAGTTACTGGTTGCAGCTTTGAAGTGTGCTGGGCATTTTTTCAGTGATGTGGTTTTCTGTGGAAAACGGTCTGTTTCTTGCTGGTTTAGTGACGTGTCTCAGTTTACAAGAACTCCTAACAAACCGTCAGTTATTTTCTGATTTAATTGTGCACATTTTACTGCCAGCTCATCTCTGTGTTTTGGGAGGTTTTAGAGCTTGCAGGGTGCTTTCTATATAGCTCATTTCACCTTACAGCTCCAGGGTCATACTGCAGTGTGTATTCCCAAGGAGTCCCAGATCCTAGTGCGTTCAAGGGACAGTGGGAGCCCAGAGGAATGAAGAATCAAAATCTTTGCCAGCAGTAAGCCATTGCCAGCAGTAAGAACCAAGCCAGATTACCCTGAAGAATATAACAATGTGAGGCATCAAGCATTTCATAAAAACCTGCTGTTGCTTTTTCCAAAATCAGTAATAAAATATCACATGTGCCAATTTATTCCCTTTTTTCCTACTGTAACTTGAAGTTATATATTACAAGGGAGAAGCTGAAGAAAAAAGGCAAACTAATAGTCCTTTTTAATTTTTTTTTAACTACTATAATGCACTCCTTCTAGTTCACAAAAGAATAATGAAATTCTATGTTTCTTATATGATTAGGGAATATTCTGAAATCCCTTTATTGAAAACCAGAGTAAGTGGTGATCACTGACCTCTTTGCTGACTAGGTACGTGTACACAGTTTTAACACACCTTTTGTCAGTCCCTTTATATGTACACTTGGAAATAGTCCTGTTATGAAGCAATGACCACGGACTCAGCATTTATTTGTAGATTTATTCAGCACACTTATTCCACAACATAATTTGCAGCACGTGGAAGTTCTGCTCTAGCTAAGCCCATAGCTGTAACCTGTAACACTGCAGGCAACACTTTGTCCATTCATCACTTGTCTGTTTTACCTTAACAGGAGTGATAATTTTATGGCATAATCTTGGAGAGAATTAAATATTTCAAAAACCTGAAGAAAAGAGCTCTCATGTTTTATAGTTTGAGTCTCAGGCAGTTATAGGATTTTATATGCATCGGTACAGTCATAAATAATGTCAAACTGATGACTTTGTTATCAAACAACGTCAAAAATACCAAAATGACATTGTGGCTATAGAGAAATGAAAGACTTATTGAGAAAGGCCTTCCTGGACAAATCTGACATTTTTATTACTGATTCATGGCAATTTTATTGCTTAACCAAACTCCTTTAATTCTTCAAGTGGAGAGAGATGAGACATTTTGGAAAAATAAAAGGTAAAAGTTTTCCTTAGAATCTTTAAATAGATAATTTCACTTTGTTTGGAAGGAAAAGAATGTTTTGGAGTGTTGTGGCTTCTGAAGATCTAGTATAAAAGCTCCAACTTCTTTTATTCAGTTGCTCAAAGAGGAGAGGAATAAATATCCTGAATCAGATACAGTATGTTTGGTGTTTGATAAGAACCCATACTGAATAGATCAGATGCCATTATTTTGAGGCTGTGACAGCATATTCAGACACTAAATATAAAATATATATCTTTAAAAAGTTATTCTGACAGATATTGATGTTTGGCAAAGAAAAAAAAGGTGCAGCATTGGACCTTTTGCAGAAATGCTGGAAAGGCTGTGGAACCAGAAAGCTGCAAATGGGTATTTAAAGCTCTAAGCTATGCAGAGATGTGGGCTGTTGGAAAGCAGTAGGTGGGACTAGTGGAAGGTGTGCAGAGAGATTGTGAGTGGAAATCCTAAAAGGTGCCTTGCCTATGAAGCCTCACTTTGCATGCATGTCTTTTCCTGTACTTCACAAAACTCCAGAGAACTTTGCAGCTGCAGTATCAGCCAGCTGAGGAGATTTTGTGGCCAGATTATGTTTGCCAGCCCACTGTGCTGAGTTTGTGGTGGTCCAAGGGCTCTTTGGTCTACATGAAGCACTTTGCCCTCCTGGCATTACAGCTGTAATGGACACAAAAGGACAATCAAGTAATTCCTGTGGCTTGTGGAAGTAGCCAGATGAGGCTCACCTGCATCTTCTCTGCTCTGCTTACCCATCACAGCCTGCAGAAGAGGAGTAGGGTGCTTTGGCCCCTCTGTCTGTGGGGTTTTGGTTGTGGTGTGGGGGCTCTGGCAGCTGTGAAGTAGGAGGCATCCAGGCTCTTCCATCAGCAGAGAGGCTTCCCTGATGGTGCAGGATGGGGCAGGAAATGGGATGCAGACCTCCTGCAGGGCTTCCTGAGGGTGCTTCCCTGAGGGTGCTGTGCAGCACTGTGCACTGGCAGTCAGGGTGGTTATTACACTGTCAGTAGTCTGCTCCAGATATTGATTTCAGTCTCCTGAGGAGAAAAAAGTCATATCTATTTTCCTGCCTCAGAAGGAATCTGTTTCTTTTCATTACTCTCCATATATCAGGTTCTAGCCTGAATGTATGTAAAGAATAGGTGGCACAAGATTAATTTTAAGTTCTAATTATTTTTCATCCCTTGCAAGGAAAAATAATTTCTTTTTTTCTGTGTGCTTTTCTAATAAACAAGTAGAAAATGTAAGGAATTTTTCAGCTTAAACATTTTGCTTGCTGTCACAGTCACTTCATGTTATCAGACTTGATGGTAAGGGTAAGAGACAAAAGCCAAAAGGAAAGAAAACAGGAAAATAACAATAGGGACTACTGTAACAATGACAGCATTTAAGGTTTATTATGTCTATTTGATTGCTTTCTTCATTTCATTTACAGTAAGCAAAATAGAAATAGTATTATGAATTGGCAATTTTTATTGCATTAAATTTTTTTTTGTTCCTGTTGAAAGTGTTGACAATGTGGCCTTTGTTTAGTTTAATTAACTCATGTTACAACACTGAATTGATCACACTCAGCATTAAATCAAGTAAAAGAAGCTTTAGAACACTTTTCCATACACAGAAAATAAAAAGAAAGAGAAGAAATTAAATCCTCTGAGAAGCTGGAGGAGAAACTGGATATTTTTAATGGAATATATTGAAGTGCCATTTTCATTTTGATTTTCCATGGTGGGAACACCAAAAAAAATAACATCATGAAATCCCAGTGAAAAGCAGATGCTATGATGTCATTCTGATCCTCATATGTTTATAATAGTATTACATGATATTATGTGTTTTTCACTTGTGAGCTACAAGTCTTGAAGAGCTTTAAAATACTGATGATGCCCTTTTCACATATGAAAACTGGGGAGATAATAGAATCCATATTCCAAATGGTGGGGACCAAGTCTACCAGACTTTGGTTATAGTTCACCTCTCCAGAGAGGCAGCAGTGCCTTATGCAAACAAAACATGGATCTCTTTCAAAATATCTCAAATAGCACCCAAGGAATGAGGGAAAGGAATACTGGGAGAGTCTGACATCTTAGAAACATTTTCCTGTAACATATTGAAAAAGTAGGGCTCGCTGGCCGAGGACTGCACTGTTACAGATGGCAGCATAGCTAACAGTATTTCTGGCAATAAGCTTTAGCACCTCCAGAGATATGGCACCACTTTAACAAATACTGTACAGCTACAGAGGCATCTGTTTCAACAGTGAGCTTAGCTCCTGTGTGCCACAGTAAGAAATTCAGTCTTAAATTAGAATAGGTCCAGCAGACCAAAGGAGTGCAAGCAGTTTCACTGGGAAACAATTTGATTCCTCACAAACAAATGTTATGTTTTTGTGCTGTGTCTTCTACAAAAGGAGTCTTCATTTTGTTAAGCACTGACTAATTTTAGATTCTTACCTCTTTTAGTGAACTTTGTTTATGATGGAATACACACAGATCCAGCTGAGCTGGCTCTGGAACTCGAAATTCTGTGCTTGCACTTGCTCAGGTTTTGGATGGATGTGCCACATTTCCCAGGTTATGGCACTATGTTATGGCTATTTCAAAAACTCAAATGGCCACATGCTTAGGGCAGCAGGGAGGCAAACTGCATTTCACCATGGATTTTCATAAAATAGAGTGGAGTTCAGTCATAATTGTGTGTGGAAACCACAGCCAGTGGGAGTGGAGAAGGGATGAGTTGGAGAACTGTCTTTTATTTCAAGTATAGAACAGGAAGGAATTAAAAGAACACATCATATGTTTTAGGATTGAAATATTCCCTGGCTTGTTCTTTGGGGAGTGGGGGAACATTCTCACTTCACAGTTTATTTCTATAGTTTTGCCTAGTGCTGTGGTGAGGAGTAGATCTTGTTCTCCTATGGGAAGGGTGGGTTGGGTTTTTTTACTTACTCTGTGCACTGTCACATGGGTCAAGAGACACACTTTTTGATTCAACTCTATGCTCTCTTCTGTGCATTCCCACTTCTGGGTCAGATAGTGAGGTACACCATGGTATACCTCAGAGGTGTCTTTGCTCCTTGTGCTTGGAAAGGGAGGCCAGAGCTGTACAGGAAGGAACTGCCACATATAGTGAAGGGAAATGTGTGTACAGCCTTGTAAAGTGGAGGTTTGCTAGGGCATGACCCCAGCTGAGATTAAATTTTTCTCACTGTTGCAGATCCAGAGCAGGAAAAATCCCACCTGATTTCACTCAGATCTTTGAAACATAATGCATTCCTCTGGATTTTCTCTTCCTTTTTTCTGCCCTTTACCCATAACTTTTTGGCAGTGTGTCCCCTCACCTTTTCCTAATGTGATTGACAGGTGAGTGCTTTTTTGAGGAGAGCTTGCCATCTGGAACAGTTTTCCTCTGCTTGGTTGGATTTTATCACATTTTGCTTCCAGAAGAGCATGCAAGGACATCACCTGCATACCTGGCCCATAGTATCAACCCAACAGCCCAAACTGACCCTGCCTCTAGTCACCCAGAATGATCTGCCAGGGAGAAAGCTCTCCCCTCCTACATCTCTGGGCCTGCATCTTAATCAGGCAGTCATCTCAACATATTGGTGCAGAAGTGCAGCTCTTTGGGACTTGCTGTTTTTTCACAAAAAGCTCAGCTGCAGACAGTCTATGGACAACTGCAAAAACACTTGGTTTTGTTTGAGATCCGAGAGAAACGTGAAGAGTAGGGCATGGTGGGTTTTTTCCTTAACTGTATGCATTCTTCGATGCTTATAATGTACTTACTTGCTTAACACTGTGCTTTGCTGAAACAGTTGCTAAGGATTTTCCTCCCAGGTTCAAACTTATGACGTCTATCCTGAGTTCTAAAATCCATTGCTGTCTACAGCCAGCAAATTTCAACCAAAAGATGCCCTTCATTAGTGTTTCACTGGTGCAGGGTTTTTACCCTGAAATTTTGGGATATATATAAGCTCTTTGACTCATTATTCCCCTTTGTGGATGTGCAGCCTTCATTGTTTGTTCATTCTGCAGTCATTGTGCCAATAATCATAGCTACTGCAGAGGCCAAAACCACCTTTATTCCATTTACATCACCCTCTCTAAAACCTCTTAATATTTACATTAGTTGACAGCCCTTGAAAGAGCGTGTCTACACATTCAGCATTTTCTCTGTGGCGGAAATAAACAGTTACTTACAGGCTATACCATCCTTACTTGGATAGAAAAATTGGTTAAACTCTGTTCTGGATTCTGAGCAGAAAAAGTCACTAGTCTCTTCTCCATTGCCCCCTGGCTACAGCTAACAATGGTGTATCGTCAGGGGATCAGGATGGCAAATTCACTGTATCAGGGCCTGGAAAATACTGAGATTCCAAATTTGTGGCCAAACGCTATCACAGTTGCAAGGTGTTTCATCAGTTAAAGCACATCTGCTGGATGTGTTCTTATCATCTGTCAGCCTAAAATGTAGCACAAAGGTGT